>CM077465.1:26033655-26671155 GCA_039654755.1 Calcarius lapponicus | reverse complement strand
TTGCCTGAAGGAATTAACCAGACTTTAAATATACTTCCAAGCACATCTGAAGTTCATTTTTTTCTACCTTTCAGACTATGCATTTTTAAATTTGTTATCCAGAGCTAAAATAACAACATAAAGCTAAAAAAAAATTTAGACAATCAGACAGCATAGTATTATGGGGTCCAGTTATGCATTTCTTCTGAACTTTGCTCTCAAACCCAGGACTTCATGTATCAGTTTAAAAACCTTCCCCTCAAAACTGCAAACAGGCTTCAATCTTTGCAAGCTGTTACAGTTAATGAAGTGGCAGAATGTCCTCTGAAAGTGCACATTTTGTAATCCATGAATAAATTCCTAATGTCAGCACACATGCAAACAGCAGAGCTTAGTATATTCTGCCATTCCTTTATTTTACTTGCAATACATATCACTTTCTTTTTCAACCAGAAGCCAAAAATTAAAGTCATTCTGATCACAAGGAAAAAACAGACAAACCAACCAGAAAAAACCCCAACTCTTCCCCAAATCCACACCACCACCTCCCCACAACCCTCTCCTCAAAAAAAAAAAAAAAAAAAAAAAAGCAAAACAAACCACAAACCATCAACTCCTCCCCGCCATGTACAATTCCCACGGGCCACAGTTATTACTACAAGTTAATTTTGAGCAGAGGAATCCCAAAGATTCTACCACTTTTAGGGACTCTACATAGCTAAGCCCTGACAGGATATGTATCTTACTAAGACTCTTCCCATCATCTTTCTAAGCATCTGCTTTAAGACATATGGATATGTAAGAAAACTGAATCTCCCTGTATCCTGCATCCACCCACAGAACATAAAAAAAATGGATAAACTACAGGCAGGAGGGGAATTACACTTTCCCTTCCTTAACAACACATGACATCAAAATTGGGCTAGCAAAATCCAGGAATGACAACTACTAAATTGTCCAGGACCCCTCATTAAAAAAAAAAAAAAAATTTGAAAAAAAATATTATTCCTGGAAAAATAAAAAATATTACCTAAGTTTTTATCACCTGCCCTAGAGAAACTGCTTTATATTTCTACCAATAATTTGGTGAGAAGAGTCATTCAACTTCTGGCACTGGAGTTTCAAATGGTAAGAACATTATTATCTTAAAAGCTCATCTGCAGAATTACTTAGTGCAGGTGCATTTAAGATCCACTTTTCAAGCTAGAATTGCATCATCCTAGGAGACACCCAGAGAGGACAAAATTATCAGTGACAGTGCGTTACCATTTCTCCAGACAAGGCTTTTTCTCAAATTAGAAATATAGCTTACAGCATACAGCTTCTAAGAACACTTCTTACAACACACATACACACACACACAGAGTTACAGTCCTCTTCACTTACCTTTACAGCACCATCCCGTTCATCAAAATGAATGAAAGCATAGTCTTTTAGCTTCTTCACTCGTTCTAGCTTTCCAAATTGACTGAAGGCCTTTTCTAGAATCTCCTCTGTTACAGTATTGGCAAGGTTGCGTACAAACAAAACTTTTACCTAAGGGGGATTTAAAAAAAAAAAAGGACTTAGGAGTATGATCTAATTTCAAAACACAAAATGAAGCTTTGCAAGTTACTGCTATTGGCAGCACTGAAGAAACACCATTACATTTTCTGTACAGCATTTTACATACATATGAATATGTATACATAAATAGTCACACAGCATGAGTTAGCTCCAAAATTCCCTGACACAAATATTTAATCTGTTATCAAACATGATTACATAAGTATTAGTATCCTGAAAGTCAATCCAATTTGTGTTAGTGTTTAAAAGGATCCTACCAGCAGTTATCTTCAACCCAGAACACTACCAAACTTGAGAGAAGGTAACCAGAATTGGTTACACACAAAACAATTAACTTATCAAAACATTCAATTGTTTAGACAGGCTTTAGCTCAGTTATTTGCAGAACAGTCATCACTGTAATATCTAGGTCAGAGGTGACAGGCCTGCAGCTTTCAAGCTGCTTAACTTGTGGTTCCCATGCTATAGCTACACCAAACACCTCATGTCAGGACTGTGCTTGCCTGAGGGGCTCTCAGTGACCTGAAGCCACTGCCAGAAGAAAGAACTGCAGACAGAAGGGGATACTAAGGCTGACATTGGCCAGTTACCCTTCAACTTTCTCAAGTCAAACTGTGCTGTTCCCTTGAGGAAGAGTCACCCCCAAATAACTGTGGAAGTTTATTCCCTCCCCTGGCTCACTAAAGCACACAATGGGGCTCTTAAGCTATATAAAGACTGCTCTGCAGCTTCTAAAATGAGAAAGGCAGGTAATCATCCAACTCTTGACTGCCTGACATGGATTAAATCATCAATATAGTTTCATCAATCACCAACTGCCAAGGATAAAAGAAAATCTAGAGCAGTCTGAAAAAAGCTTAAAATAAACCCTTACTTAACATAGCAGACGACACATAGCAGAAAGCAGGAATCACCTATTAGTAACCCAAAAGGATTGAAAGATTCATCCTTGTGTCCATGCCGAGGCTGCACTTAATGAGTGGACATGCGCATGTTTACATGATGCCATCATCCATGTGCTCTCACAATTTAAAAAGCTCTTCCAACTTGTCAAGAAGAGTTCCTTCCACATGCTGGCACCATGCTCTGGCAGTTTAATCACCTCCTACTGCCAAGGAATGCTCAGTCTTACCTGCCTACAATGGAGCTGCCAGTCAGCTGCAAGACCTGCAACTTCTCTTACATCCTCCTCTCTGCTCCTACTGGTTTCAAATTAGCTGATGACATCAAATGACACTGCACATGGCAGCACTGACTCCTGACCCTGAAGGTCAACACAAGTAACACAAGGTGTGAAAGGACCAAGGAAAGCATGCTTTGATTTCTGAAGCAGAGCTGTACTCTACTCCCACCACATACAGGAATTCAATAAACCCAGACACCCTTTTTGGAGGAACTGCTATGTAACTAAGTTACAAAAAGAACCAGGTCAGACTTCCATAAATCTGTCTCACTCACTAGCTGAACTAGGATAGGATGCAGATTTGGAAGAAGGGATACTACAGACCATAAATCTAACCCAGCATATCAGCTCTGGACTTTGGCAATAGTTACTCCTGCTGATTCTAAGGAGATCATAAAAGTCATAGCCAGCTCCACAAGGAAAGTTGTTTCCTAGTATGTATTAAGCTTCTCCTACATGTCTTGATGGTAAGAGCAACCTTTATGTATTGTAACACATACATAATAACCATTTTTAGTAAAATATCCTAACTGCTACCTTAACCTTATTGCATGGAAATGAATTACAGGAAGTTTTGTGATGTAATCAATGGGTTTGAAAACCACTAACTTTTAAACAAATGTTCCATATTCTTGTTCTTTAGAAAAGGATGAAAACTAGAACCTCACAAGGAACCCTAAGCAGCCTAATAAATCCATGATGACTGACATGATTAAAAACTAGATAGAATAATCACTGTTTTTTAAAATATGCAATAGTATAGTGTTTTTTAAAGAAATAAAAAAACAACTAATTTAAATTTTCCCAGTGTAGACAAATCCATTAATCTCTAACAGCTGAATTTTTAACACCTTTGCTCATGCTACTGATTAGAAGTGTAACTGAATGAGCCAAAGATGATGTAAAAGCTATTAGGCAGGTTAAAGCATAGGGTGAGAGAAGATGAACCCATTTTTACTTAAGCCAGCTAAAAAGGGAGGGAAGTGGGGAAAAAAAAAGTCTTTTTCATTAAAGCTCACAGATTATTACACCAAGAATCCATAGATACTTGTAACAAGCAATATACCCAGCGCCAGCATTTTGTTTTCAAGGCAGAACTCACATTTAAAAAACTGCTTAAGATTAGACTATCCCAAAACCTCTGGTATCTGCTCCTTTTCCTCCTCTTACCTACAGCACAAACACTTCAGGCCACATTCTCCAAGGGATACTAGCCCTGTCTCTTGTCCTGTAATCTGCCAGACAGCCACAAGCATAAGACTTTATTTAGCTGCTTAACCTGCCACTCCAGAACGTCCTCTGCAGCCTCAGCCATCCTACAGAAATCAAGTAAAATATTAATAAATTTAGCTAGACCACAGGTGTAAGAGGCAACAAAATGACACTTAGGAGAAATTAAACTATCAACACAGCTGCTTGAGAAGTTGGAAAAAATTTCACTTTGGACCAGAAGTCAATACCTTAACCAATTACACTCTGATCTGTTAGTACAAGCACTTATCTCCTGCAGCACATCCAACTAGCTTGAGAATCTAGCTTCATCTCTCATCATGCTCAAGCTACTTTGTATTTAAGATAACAGTCCATTTAAATGATAAGTATTTACCCATACAGTACTCTCCACAACATTTTATCAGAAGGACAAAGGAAAAAAGACTCGAATAGATGTTTCAGAAATTTAAATTAGTAAGTGTCCATATATGGATGAAATGACATGCTGCTTCTGAAAGACTGTTCACCTTCTGGCTACATGTGTGAATTTGTCTTCCTTATAGCTCGCTCTTATGGACTTGTGTTTCTAGCAGTCTTGACAAGAAAACTGATGACCAGATGATTATTCTGATAAAAACAACCTACTTCTCCTAGTCAGAGTTTCCTCCAGAGCCTTTTACCATAGCAATGTGCAAGATGACATGGGTCAATAGCTTTCCCTTTGCTCTGGACTAACAGTAGTCAGGAGCACTGACAGCCAACCGGCAGCTCACATCCAGGAGATTACTAACTGCAGCAGCAGCTCTGCTGCTCTTTCTCTTAGAAGAAAGATAGCAAGAACAGAAAATAAACCTTACACTTAGAGAAGGGCCAGATACAGTCAGCTTCTGCACAGGTACAGCAGGTGGCCAAGGAAGACTGGAGTAGAGACTTTCCTTGTTGCAAGAATAAACTAAAGGATGCAGCCAGTGAGGAAGGTCAGACACCGATTATCATCTCAGTTTCTGTCTTCAGATACAACCCCCAGATGGTCTCTACTTTTTCAGTATTTTTCATAGAGCCTCACTTTTCCATACATCCTCAACCCAAGCTTCCTGTCCTATCTTTGGCATGTAGCACCAGATGCATTCAAGTTGATTTTATCCATGTTTTCTACATTTCTTTCCTTCATTTCCACGTTTCTTCTCTTCTCATGTCCCATTTCAAATACAAAACAATAGAAGGTATTAACATATTCAAATAAAACTGTACAGTAAATGGGGCAAACCACAATCAAGCTTTCATTTCTTTAGCCTTTTACTCTGCACATCTGAAAACTTACTTAGGACAGATGCTTGATTATGTCCCCTATTATTTCCTTTCCACCTACTTCGTTATGTCAGCAGAAATTGCTACTTATTTATTTCAACAATTTGGTGGATTAGGTCTCTTCTCTTTTGAGCCATGAAACTAAACATACAGGCTGCCATATTTAGGTAGTGCCACCTTCCACAACTTTGACCTGCAAGACTCCTTCCCTACTGCTGACAGTCTATCATGCTGGGCAAGAAAAATAAAGTCTGCAGACAAGATAGTCCAAAAGCTTCTGTAATACCTGTATTACAAAAGCAGCTTTTTCCCTAAAATGAGCCCCCACCCCAACCCTTTTCCCTTATGGCTCACCAAAGAGGAGATCCCAGCCAAGCTATCTTACTAGGTCCATCAAAGTAGGACTCCAGCAAGTGACGTGTCTCAGATGAGAGTAAAAGCACAGACGAAAAGCAAGCAAAGAGAAAGAGATAAGGATATGGGCTAGCTAAGAGATTCCATTAAACAACTCAGCTACACAACACAACTGAAAAAGACAGGGTCGGGCAATATCTGATGGGAAAAAAAAATAAATCAGGTAGTTTGTTTCTGGCAAGATACCAGGCACATATATAAAACAACTGCTACAACATACTTGAAAATGTTAACAGTCCAGACTTCACCTTCACCTCAATATTCAAAATCCAAAATATTGCCAGTCTAGGTATTAAAAGGAATTAACTCCCCCAAATTAAAAATAACTACCAAGTTCCAAATACAAGCTAATTGCTGAACTTCTCAGAAGTAACTGCTAATAGCAACTTTGAAAATACATGTGCGTACATCTGAACACTGACACGTTCTCTCTAATGCTGAAGTGATACAGTTCCAGGTTTAAAAAGAATTAAGGCTGTTCTGTGAAGATATCTCTATTTCCGTCCTTCCGAATACTAGGGTACAAAACCATTTTAACTCCAGGAGTCACCACCATAACTTCCAGGTAAAAAATTAACTACATCGTCATATGTGTCACTTTGGCAAGAACTGCATCCACTATTCAGCCATGGGAACACAAAATAATATAAGGCCATATAGAGTTTTTAAATCCATATAATTTCTGAGGTTATTCATTTCTTATCATCACACCTACAACACCTCTGTCAAGAAGGCTGAAAAGATGATATTTAATTTTAGGCTAATTCCAGGAAATACCTAATTTGGTATTTGAGCACTTTAAATGTACTATGGTCTCGCTACAGCTTTATTACCTTTGCCATGACTTCAGGATCTGGGTCTTCTATAGGGTCAGCCCATTCCACTGTAACAACATTTCCCCAGACTTTCACTTTGCCACTCATTAGCCTACGTCTGGCCTGAGCAGCAGTTTTGTGATCTTCATATTCAAGAAAGCAGAAACCCCGGTTCTTTTTCTTGTCATCAGGCTGATGATACAATATGACATCTGTAAGACCCTCTGAAATGAAATAAAATATTTGTTATGCTTACAATCCATTGATGTGCTTTATAAACTGTGGGTTGCCTTCGTAGCTATGGAAGAATACTCTAACTGAATGGAAGAGATCTAGGGGCAGCCAAAAAGTTTTGCTTCGTTAATTCTTCACTTAAACCCCTAAGTTACAACACTTATCAGTGTATATTTTTTCCATAATGTCTAAACAACAAGAGGTAAAAGTTGCGTGACCCCAATACCTAAAAAGTTTATTGCTCCAAGGAACCTGAAGTCTGTAATTCACTAACAGAGAAACAGTACCCCTGCAAGTTAAAATGTTATCAAAAAGAAATTCTTAAAATTTAAGAATTATAAAACTCAGTTACATTCTTCTGCTTGCTTCAGTTATGCCTTGAGAAGTTTTAAAACGTCCATTAGTACTGAAATTATTAAACTTTTAATTCAAATTTCTTTGAACAGATTTTTTAAACATTACACACTTACTCTACAGGTAGAGCTTAGAACCACACATCTAGTCTAATTACAAATATCTCAGCCCTCAGCAAAACAACAGTTTTTGAAAAACCCAAACAAACCCCAACACATAATATTGAGATAAACGCTGTGTGGGCTTGGTTTGTTTTCAGCATCATTCAACTATAAGCTAAAAGACAGCTCATCACTGACCACATTTGACACCTTCCAGGTCTATAAAACCTAGTCCCTGACTCACCTGTTACCTTGCTGAATTCTTCAACAATTTGCTCCTTGGTTTTACTCTTAGGAATAGAGCCAACAAAAAGCCTATTATTGGCAACAGAGATGCATACACCAATGTGTTTTCCAGACCGAATTTCATGGTTGTTGTACTGCAACAAAAAAAATTATTGGACAATCATCAGTTACAAATAATTTTCATCCTCTGCAACAGCAGCATACCAAATATTTAACTTTGGAAAACTCAGAATTGAATGATTTACTGAATTTTTGCATCTTAACACATTTTTACAATCCATATTCAACTACTCTGAAGCATACCCAAGTTTTCTAAAGTATCTCCACAATGTCAGCCAACAATTATTCTTCCTTCCTTGTTCAAGTCTCTCAACACTATTTTCTTTAGAAACTTTTTGATATAGAACCATGCAAGTCATCAAGGTCAAGGCTTCTCCCTTCACAATCATGTAGAAAAAAATTAAGTTTCTCTATAGGCTGTAGCTATAAATTCTTGATTTGTGTATAACACAAGACATGAGTTGCAATTAAAGTCAAATTCACTTCTGAAGTTCCACAGTTAACAAAAGAGTTGTGATCAGGTGTTCTCCACAAAATGTTCAAGAGCAACTGGCAAATACTTTCCAACACATAAACATTACACAGGTAAAGATAATCAACAGCAAGAACAACTTTCTAATTACTCGAAATCCTAAGACTTCTGTTAAAATGCTTCTCCCATAACATCTGGAAGATACCCTGAACATGTCAGCAGTTTAAGGGAAAAAAAAGGATTACTGTAGACATCTGTTAAGAAAACATCAAAAAATGCCTTTTATTGAGATGCAGACACAGACACGCATCATCCAAATAAGCAGCAGGGAGGACAACTGCTGGTGAATCAACCCACTTCTAACTGGAAGCCCTGCAACAGACAGTTCTTTAGCTAAGAAAATGAATTTTGTGGTCAACATCTTACTGCCAAGCAGCAGGACAGATTTTTAAAATTTCATCTAGCTATTTATTCCATGATTTATCTTGTGCTTGACGGTAAATCTTACTACATAAGCTAGTTATCCTCCACCCCACCATGCTTTTTATGCAATAAAATCTGGTGGAAGATATTTATTTCTGGTTATCTTGGGCAAACAAAAACTCCATTACTGAAAGTTTTCTAAGCTAGGTAACAACTGCACAAAAGTGAGCAAAAAAGGAGAACTGTACATGTGAAAAGGACACAGAGTGACACCTTCACAATGAATTATGTCTCAAAACATAGCAGGAGACAACAAAGGACTTCTATCTCCCTATCTGTTGCCCATGTGGCAGAGGAATAGTTGATTTTTAAGTAGGACACTGAAGTAGGAGAGGCGCTAGTTGCATAGGAAGACTGCATATATATTATCATCACTATTAAATATACACATTAATGAAGAGACAGATTTTAGTAGCTAAAAAAAAGGAGTCTTCTAAAGAAACACCTTTAAAGAAGCTGACAATTTATTAATCTATGGAAGTGATTCTTCACTAACTGAACTGTACACTAGGAAATATTTCCTTGCATTAGGAAACTTTTTTTACTGACAAGGTGCTCAAACACTGAACAGGCTTCCTAAAGAGGTGGTCAATGCTCCAAAGCTGTTAAGGTCTAAGACAGGCATCTGGACAATGCTCTGATGATCAAGATGACAGCAACAATTTTGGTCAGCCATGAAATGGTCAGGCAGATGGACTAGATGATCACTGCAGGTCCCTTTCAAATTAAATACTCTATTCTAGATGGATAATAGAAAGTATTATCCAACCAATCCCACTAAAGTCTTAAAACTGAAGTTTGGCTACACATCTAATCTAATCTAATGGAAGAGTCTCTCATATAACTCAGTATGTTGTATGAGAGTAAAATTAACAAAGTAAAATTAATATTTTCTACCATCTTGCAGTTCCACTGATAGTTTCTAGCAGTTTTTTTCATCCTCCAATGTATTAACCACTATTTTTCACTGTGTGTTTCTCTCTACACAGAGAGAAGTCTTCAGTTAGGTGTTCTTGACCATCAAGTTGGTAATTTTTAGGTAAATACTTTGCATACCATCTGCAAAGTCAGATTAGCCATAAAAAGGCTCAGATCATGATTTGGGTCAAGTGCCAAAACAGTCAGGCTACCAAAGTAGCTATGTCAGCATACTGCTTCCCCCTTCTGTCACCATGGAATCTGTGTCTGAAGTCAGTAGCAGAGATTGCCACCCTCTAGACAATGTAATAGTTTTGTTTTTTTCTCACTGACTTATTTAAGTACTTACTCATTAACAAGTCAAAATATGCAGGTCTGTCCTGTCACTTTAGTAATCAAAATTTTCACTACTAATTTTAGTTTACTAGGAGCAAATGGCAAGCTGCACCTCCCTGCATAGTTGGCAATCTGCTTAATTCATCCATTGTTCCATTCTGATCAAGCTTACACCTGTTCTATTAAAAAATATACTGAATGCTTCAATAGTTTTCAGTATGTTTTCCTATAAGCTTCACCTCAAAAGTTTTTATTCTGTACATATCTACAGCAACCTTATTCACACAGAAATCTTTTGAAAATCCTAACTCTAGCAACTTCCTATGAAACAGGAAGGAGAGCTGAACATGTGTGCAAAAGAACACAACTGGAGTTGTAATTCTTAAACAGTATAAAGTAAAGTAAACATGTTAACAGGGGAAAAAGTGACGGAGATAAGCATTCACTGTCAAAGCATGAATTTTTTTGTGCGAACATCTGAGATGCCATTTCCACTTAACTAGCAAAGGGTTAACCACTGAATTAAATACTAGTCACAAAAATAGATGAGAATTCCCTTAATTGTTTTTAAAATAGTTCTGTCTTTGCTTAAGACAAAAATGGAGTGATAATGTGGCCTGATACTGAGAAGAATTACACATATAAAGAGTAATTAATTATAAGTCGCTTAAAAATGCATATGCATAAACAAAATCAAGACTTCAACCTTTTAAACTGCAAGATTTCTTGTTAAAGAATAAAGTAAGTCAACATTAAGTGTATCCAGAAATTTTAGTTCAGTTTTACATTAAATTGTCCTGCAGACTGTGGAAGATACATACAGCAGCCACACAAACATGAATTGTATGCAAAATATGTTACACCAACTCCAAGAGCCTGAAGATAGGTCAGTTAATTCTCTACTGTAGTTTGGTATTGACAAAAACATAGCTGTCTCTTGTTACTCAAAAGCCTATAGGCAACGCAGAGACTTTCAATCTTTTTTTTCCTATATTGTCCTAAAAAAAAAAAAAGTCTCTTGGAAAAAGATGGGAAATAACAGCAGAAACGTTATCCCAAGGAGTCTAGAAAGCTGGGAAGTTGTATACACCTGAGAAGACTACAGGCAGTATCAAAAAGAACACCAGCTGTTAAAATAAAAGATTATGAAAATTGGCTAGGACCAAGTGTTCAGTGTTTTGAAGAGGTCTTTCAGCAATATCTCTCATGCATGTGTAACTAATACAAGTTACAGACCTACAATTTTCAACTGAACTCAACAGCCACAATTTGCTAAGACTCCTGCAAACCACTTCTAGATTACTTGGGAAACATATATACCAAACTAGCCAGTCAACTACGGCTGAAATCACTGCAAAAAAACTTACACATATCATAGAATCCAATTTAAGACTAACACTACTTTCTAAGAGTTTAGCATGAAAGTTGAAAGACTGCTCCATCAACTGCAACACTTCTCAGATATTACCCTCAGCACCTGTTTAACTCACAAGCAGAACATAGTGTGCTTTTTTCCTGAATATCAAAGATCAAACATAAAGGGACATCAAGTAGCTCCTTCCCTTGTTATCATTTAGTGGAAGACTGAGGCTAGGATCTGATGTTACTTTTCTGGAAACATGTCTTGAATGACTTTCCAGAGCATATTACCTTTAAGCAAAATCCAGTTTAATGGAGAAAAACTGTTTTTTTTTCACTTACTAGGTGCCTCTGAGAACTTATGTGCTTTGTTTCACTGCTCTGTTAAATTTTAAGGGTTAACTCTTAAGTGTTCACACACACTCTGAACAGCTAAGCTGACTATGAAAGTACAAAGAGAACACACAGTTATCCCCAGCATAACTAACTGCACATTGGAACAACCAACTGGTCTTATTTAAAAAGCTAATCAGCGTATACCACATTGGTTTTGTACTTCCACTTTTGCAGATATTTGAGCTTTCTCAAAACAAATTGCTATTTTCAGCTTGATTTGTCTCCACCAATTGACCTGTATGTCAATAGGGTACCTTAGTTTAAGGATACCTCATTACAAACCAAGGTTTTTAGTTAACCCTACTATAGCAATACAGTACCAGTACACTTCACAATGTGTATGGTTAGTGCTTGCAAGTCATACACACACTAATCTTGGCCATATCAGTGTAGCAGTAACCAGCTCAAAAAATTCAAATTTAACTCAGCCAGGAAAATAAATGCCCTTTGAAAGGATCAGGGTAGTGCTTCTCCCCACCCTCTTCTTTAATGATGGGTACTTCATGCACAAAACTTGAGAAGCTTATTAGGAGTATATCACATCAAACTATTTCATACCCTCTGTGTAAAACAGAGGGAATGCTCCTTAGACTGGCAGGATTTATGATGTTTTCCTGTCAGCTGCAGCAAACAGAACAGACCTTCAATGCTCAAGAGAGATTTTTTTCCCTCTGTGAAGTATCTTATGAAACTCTGTGACTTTGAAGTACTTTTCCAGCACGGGCCCCCTGCTGGTGCAGAAACACATCAGGAGTCAGAGACACCCTGACCAGCACTGCCCTTGCACCACAGCAACTCCAACACCACCACTCTCCAGAACGCAGGCAGACAGCTCAAAAGTCACTACTGCTAATACAACCTTAATTAATAATAAAGGCTCATCTAACTGGACCAAACAGCAGTCCATCAGCTTTTTTCCCTGTCCCTAATGCAGTCAGAAAATCTTCATATGCAACAAGGAAATAAATTTAACACCTAGTAGAAATTATGAAGTAAGCTAACAATAACAGTTTCACCTTAAGCATTTCAGCACTAGGACCAGGAGGACAACTGCTTCTGAGCCAGAGTGCACTTCATCAAAAAAGAAAAAAATCCAAGAAAACTTACCAGTTTAACAGCTTCCTGAGCTGCTTCTTTAGTACAAAAAGTGACAAAAGCATATCCTCTGTTTAGACCAGTTAGTGGATCCATCATTAAGCGGAGATCCCATATAGGTCCAGCCTTCTCAAATAATGGAACAAGTTCATCTTCAAACAAGTCTCTCGGAATCTTGCCCACAAAGATCTACAACAGACATACAAAGCACTGTTTATAAAAAGTATTTCCAATGAGTAAGCCTACATCTGCATAAACATCTTCTCCTTCTTACCTCTGTACCAACAGAAGGTTGCTGTCCTGAATATACAGACTCTGGAGGAGGTCCACCATATTTCCTCTGTCCAGTAGTCACATCAAGAGTGTAGCCAGTTCTCTCCAACAGTGCCTTCAAGCAAAAACTTAAGATTTTAAAATCACATACAAACTGAGCAAGTTTAGCTGCACTTCATTCACAGACAGACATGCTTCTAATTCCTTTTAAACTGTACTGCTTTGAAGGTCCCACAAACAAATCTACTGCTGGTACTTCAACAAGAAACTTGCAAAACAACAGAACTATTAGGTAAAGAAACACTGCTAGAAAATTAGAGATTCACATCTAGTTTTCCCAATTCCTTCATTTTCATTAAAAAAAAAAAAGACAAGTAATATAATAGTAACAGAGCTTCCCTTTAATTAGGAAGATCTTAGTCTGAGCCACTTCTTGTTTTGGCATGTCCAATCCTGCAGACGTTTATGCAGAAGAGTTCCCTGCACTTAATGAGATTACTCATAAGTGTGAAGTTAAAGAACACATGTTTAGGTGCTTACACCCCTGGAACACTGTGCAGACTGCTTCAGGTACCCTACTACCAAAGTGACAGTACTACTCCTTTCTCTTATCCCCCTTTCAAATTCCTTGTGGGATTATACAGGATCCCAGGACCACTAACCCCCACTAGAACCACTGCATGTAGTTATAGATATAGTCAGATATAGTTACAGGCATAATACCAACTTAAAATGTTAGCTGACATTCAGTATGCAAACACATGAGAAATTCCTCTGAAATTAAGTCTTTCATAATAATTTTGTACAAAGACAAATCAACTATACACACAAAGAAACTGCATATTAAACAAGCCAAATTATAGTCAAGAGTTAGCAATTTTACAACAAAATTGCAGTTATTTTAAATGCTAGAGCCATCAGCAGTAAAAGCCATACTACTTGAAGTCCTCATAATATTGTTGTTTTATGTGGCAGTGACAAAAACTGCACCAGTTTTTTTTTTTTTAAATTTATAATTAATGGCCTCTCAGCCTCAAAGTCAAGAGAAAAAAAGATTTTCTAATTTTATAGGGTACATAGTTATTTGTAACAATCTTTTTATACTATATACATGAAGTATCAAAGAAGAAAGATTCTCTGGGGTTTTTTTAATGACATCACCTAAACATGCTTAGATTGTTTTCCTTCTCTTTAGCTTTGGTAAAGTTGCTAATCACAGAATTTTAAAATAAATCATTATATGCCTAACTCTTGAGAAAGGAGTCTCTTGCTAGCAGCAGATGTGGTCAAAAAAATAATTTACTCGTTAAGACAGTTTGGGGTACAGTTTATGAGCAGAGTGATTATGTCATAAGAAGTGGGCTAAATCCTAAATCCATTACAATCTGTTTTTTCAGACATGTGGTATCTCCTCCCTATTGTGGAGTTGCTCTACATCTGAACTAAGGGGGCGGAGTGGAAACAACAACAAAAAAACCAGAACACAAAAACGATCAGCAATAGCTGAACTTAAGCATTTTGAACTTGAGTAACTATGCTGACAAGTACGCACAAACTTTTTACTGTAAAATAGAGTAACTGTCTCAATAAGACATAGAGCAAACTGTGAAACCTTTTCCACTTTTATATGTTCAGTTCCAGCAATATATTAACTTCCTACTTGAAAAGGAAGAAGTGTAAGGCAAAATTTCAAGTGACAGCTTTCAACAATGACAAATATGACAAATACTCTGTAATAGTCTTTTTTAAAAAAAGCACAGTTTGAAAACAACCAACATAACTATCACAACAACTAGGAAAAACAAACAACAGGTAGACCTCATAACTTTAATTTTTACTGACATACCTTAATTTTTGCCTCATCTGGTCCTTTGCTAGAATCTGCCACCTTGGTCCCCTGTTTTTCCCTCTGCCTGTATGTCTTCATGACTCCACATAAAAAGGCACTTTTGTTCTGCAAAAGATACAATCTTCAGTTCTGAAAACATGACAAGCCACAATCTCCTTTTACCTTGAACTAATACAGTGTTCACATATGGATCACTGAAGAGACTCAGACCTCTTCCCAGACAACTAACAGTTTATCCCTCAACAATTATACTGTAAACTGCTAAATGTTACCTGAACGTGTGAGAGATCACTGTCTTTAAACTGCTGAAGCACTGCCAGTGCACCTTCTTCATTGAATTCCTTTAAAGCTTCAATAGCTCTTTCGTCTAGATCACTATGTGCAACTAGGCCTAGAGAAAAGAAAAAAATTACTAATTATATTTGGTCAGTAATCTTTGTAAAACTTAATGTAGCATCCCTAACACATTTCTGTGACCTCTAAATCAATTACTGATTAAAGTAAGTTACTATGCATAAAAAAACCATTTAGTTCCTTTGAAGTTAAATATTTAAGGATATATAATCCTTTAATTAAAACTAAAAAGAGATAAGACTCAGAGTAAAAGTTACTACATTTATGTGTTCATTTGACTTCTGTGAAACCCAGATGTTACATGGGCCAAGTTTAATTTCAATATCCTGAATGTGAATTCAGAGGAGTCTATCAAAACCTACCAAAGCCTGACTTAGCTTGCTTAGCAATGGTACCTTGGTACGCTTTTAGAAGACTACACATACAAATAAACTGCAGCACTAAAAATGGCCATCACACTCCAAAATCAAGCCTTAAAAAATGCTGGCTATCGCCACATCTGAAAAAACCAACACTATAACTTCTACATCCTTAAGCCCAAACACCATGTCAGGAAGTATCACTTACACAAGATGCATACCAAGGCTTTAGTTTCTTACTGTTACCTACAATTACCGCAAAAAATACACAAAGACCACATCACCTGCTCCTCCTAAAAATCATCTGTTGCCTATTCCAGCTGTTGCTCTGGTCCCCTGCATACTTCTTCCCACCCGTCAGCCCAAATAGCCTGGGATTTTCCTCTGAAAGATACTACAATAAATTGAAGTACTGAGTCTAAAACATCCAGATTTTGTTAAGACTGCAGTTCCCATACTTTTGGAAACCACAAAAAGTTGCTATTTTAGCCCAAAGACAGCAGAATCCAATAAAATGTTGTACGTGTAGTTTTGCAAGTCTTAGATCTTACCTGCAACGTAAATTTCATCTAGTTTTTCAGCAACTTTCTGTGGTAAACCAGCATCAAGCAATGTCTGGAAATGCTCAGAATGGGTAACTGCAGCAGAAGTATCCATGGGCTCTTCAGTACCATTCCCATTAACATGTTCAGTAGCCATGTTTCCAGATATCTGTTCAAATGCAATAAGCATCAAAATTAAGCTAGATATATCTTCACGTAGAACAATTCAAGTGACAATACATGCAACAGACTACCCTATTCTTTCAAAGTCATGGGAAAAAATATCAAAAATAGCAGATCACCGCCCTGACACTTTTTTTTTTTAGCTTTGCAAGGCGCAGGAAATTCCTCACAAGAAGCACTAACACAAAGGAAAGCCCTAACACCACTGCCTGGGGGGGGTGGGGTAGCTTTCACTGCAGGTTTTACACAACCCAGACAGACACTGACTCACCTCCCCTCTCTCTAACACACTCCCTAAGACACTCCGAACAAGTTAGAAATGGAGCAAAAAGGCCAGAGCGGGGGGTGGCAGGACAAGCAAACCTGCCACATGCACCGCGATACCGTCACTGACACTCGCTGCCGCCTCCACCGCCCGCTGCAAACTCGCTGCCCCTCGGCTCACGCCGCCTCTCCAGGCCCCGGGCGCGGCCGGGATCCCTTCCCGCCTCCACTTCGGTGCCGGCCGGGCAAGCGAGAGGAACAAAGCGCTCTTCCCAGCCCGCACCCACCCACGGCGGCGGCGGCCATGAGCCCGATGGAAACACGTGCTCCGCGCGTTCAGATGTCCTACAACTTCCTCCAGTGACCGACTTCCCCCCCTCCCCGCAACACTCCCGCGGGAGGAGCGGCTCCCCCCCGCCCGGAGCCCCGGCCATTCCCCACCTCTCACCCTATTCCCCCCGGAGAGCGGGTTGCAACACCCCGGGCCCGATTTCACCACCCGGCCGGGAGCTCGCGGAGCCTCCCGGCCCCGCCGCCGCCTCCCGGCCACACTCCCGTCCGGAACAATGCAAGGCCCCGTTTCCCAGCCAGGAAACACCGCTGCCCATCGCCCACCGCCTCCCGACGTGACCGGGACCACGCCAAACGCGGACGGCCCCGCTCCCCGCGCACACGCTGGGCACCAAGGCCGCGGTTCGCCCCCTGCCCCTCACGGGCAATGAATGGAGCGGCGGGGCCGGCGGGACAATAAGGCGGGAGCCACGCGCCCCGCGCCGGCCCGGGTGGTGCCTCGGCCGCCGCCGCCACGCCGGGGCCGCGCACCGGCCCGGCCGGCCCCCGCCCGCCCGACAGCGGCGGCCACGAAGGCAGCGCCAGCAGCTCCTCCACCCATCGCGCAGCGCCCCGGCCCCACAGCGCTGCAGGGCCCCGGCGTGCGCCTCCCGCCCTCCGCCGCCTCAGCCCGCTCTGCCACCCGGCCCGCTTCCACCCCGCCAGCGCCCGGCCGCCCTGACCTGTGTGTGTCTGCGGGGTGAGAACCGCCGTGTGCCAAGGGTCTCTCGGGGCGCGGGTCGCGGCTCGGCGTGCTGAAGCGCTGCCCCCGTTCCGCGCTCCCGCGGCGGTGTGTCCGGGCAGTGCTGCTGCTGGAGCTGGCGTAAAATGGCGGCCGCTCGAGCGCTCACGCCGCTGCTGCTGCTGCTGCTGCTGGCACCAGCCCCGGCCCCTTCCACTCCGCGCGGGGGGGGCGGGCGGAGGGCGGGCGGGAGCGGAGCGGGGGGAGAGGGAAGAGAAGAGGAGGAGGAGGAGGAGGAGGCGCCGCCGCGCGCGCTGGCGCAGCCCCAAAACCCGGGGTCTCCCAGGCAGCTCCGCAAGGGTTATATCGCCGAGCCCCGCCCGCGCGCGCGCCCGCCCTCCCCTCCGTTCGCCCCACGCGCGCGCTCTCCGCCTTCCATGCGGAGCGGCGCGCGCCGCTGCCTCGCCGTGTCCCTCCCTCCTTCCCGCGGGAAGCGCTGCCCGGGGAAGGCGGCGGCGGGACGAGCCCCGCGCGCGGACCGCGCGCTCCCCGGCGCCGCCCGCCTGCACCTGTGCGGGCTCGGCGCTGGCGGAGCGGCCGCGGCCGGACCGGGATTGGGCGAGCGGCCGTTCCCACGGCGCGCAGGTGGCACAAAAAGGGGGAGAACGGCGGCGGCCGCAGGAGGGGGGGCCTGGGGAGAAAGTCCCGGCCCGCGGCGGGGAGGGGACGGAGGAGACAAAGCCACGCAGACAAAGGGAGGGGAGAGCCACGCTTTGTGTGGCTGCCGGCCAGGCGAGCCCGGCGGCGCTCGGCGTTCCCGCACTGGAGACGGGAGGCGCCTCACCCCTGCCCAGAGGGGCGCCCCGCGCTCGGCACCGGCCCCTCGCAGCCCTGCCCGCCCGCCAGAGCCGCCGGGCGGAGGCAGAGCTCGGCCGAGGAGAACGGGAGTTTCCTTCAGGCTCCGCGCGGCGTGGCGGCGTCGAGCGGGGCCCCGGGGCGGGGGTCGGCGGAGGGAAGGCGATGGAATCAGCGCGGGCTGGGGCGCCGCGCATCTCCAGCGCCGGAATTCCGCAGAACGGGCCCGGGAACAGGGCCTTTGCCCCGCAGGCACGCTTGGAGCGCGCCCGCGGTGCTGATTTAACTTTCTCCTGATGGCCCCGGTGGAATGCGGGTCTGCCTGCACAGCGCTGTCAGAGGCGCGTTCCGTGCTGGAGCGTACACTTCACAATCCCAGGGCTCAGCACGTCGTGCTCGCACACCCCGCACGAGAAACTTGGAAAACGACCGACTGATCTCTGCCAGAGTTGTGTGTCCAGATAAAGACAGCAAAACGGAGGCAGGAAGGCACATACAGTATTACTCACTTCCCCAGAGGCAGCTCGGCCACAAGTTCAGCAGTGCCTGCTGCCCCTGAGCCCGGCCGAATACTTCCCAGCATATCTCCAGTACTTTAAAAACACTTGAACCTGTGCAGTGGAGCAAGCAGAGACAGTTACAGGGTTAGTTCAGTGTCAACAAACGCTCACATGCTGGCGCATAAGCATGTGAAACATACAGCTGATATTCAGTGATGCAAGGAAAAAAAGATCAACTATTCAGTTCAATAAGACTTCATTAAAAGCTGGACCGCTCAGATTTGTCTGAAATAGCAACAAATAGAAGGCAGATGTACACTATCGAATAGTCCAGCTAATTTTTAATTCAAAAATTTGATAAAAGGTAATTTTTATTCTGACTTTGCTCCACTTTTACAAAAATGAAACCTCCTGAAAAAAAATTAGTAAAACAAAAGCTAACTTTCCTAGTGGAAACCTGAATGGTATTTTTAAACATATCCTTTAAAAAAATGCATATTCTTTTTTCCTTTCAAAAGTTAAAAACTTTTTCCAAGAACATAGCTGTCAGCTGGGCAGTGAAAGTAATATTCTCAAAAACAACCACGGGGAGTATTTTTTCACATTTGCAATTTTTCCAGTTTTGGAGGATTTGCACCAAAGCAGGTTGTTTTCAGATGTTTACAGAAGGTGTTTCAGTGTTATGTTTATAGTACAGATGTGGTCGAGAATATTACCTAAATTTCATAAATGCATTTGTTGTCTGGAACTAATGAAAACAGGGAAAAGTCACAGCATTAGGGTTGGAAGGGACCTCTGGAGATTATCCAGTCCAATCCCCTGCTGGGAGTTGGGTCACCTAGAGCAGGTTACTCAGGAACATGTCCAGGTGGGTTTGGAATTCTCCAGAGAGGGAGATCCACAACCTCCCAGGGCAGCCTGTTCCAGTGCTCTGCCACTCTCAATGTAAAGAAATTATTCTTTGTGTTGAGGTGGAACTTCTTGTGTTTTATTATAATTCTCAGCCAGTCAATCTGACTAACTGTAGGTGGCAAACTCTTGAGAAAGTAACTCCTGCTTTAAGGCCCATTTTTAGAGGAAAACTTTTTATGCATTTAACTTTTTCCCCCATAAAATGGAAGCAAAACCAATAAAAAGACTAGGATTAATGCAGTGAACAGATTTGCACCCTTACTTAAAATCACAGCTGACCCAGAGTTGCAGTTATTTGATCCTTTGAAATTTTACATAGAAAGCAGGAAGCACAGAGTCTGACACACAAGTCCCCCAAATATAGCTCCCTTATTAGCCCTAATATCAAAGCCAAAAGTGGCGTGCCCAAGAAAACCCTGAGATTAGCTCAATTGGGCAAAGCATCATGCTAATGAGACCAAGTCACAGGCTTAGTCCCTGCATTCACTTAAGAGTGATCCTTGTGGGTCTCTTCCAACTCAGAATATTCTGTAATTCTGTGAAAAGATCCATGAAACCAGTGGGGGTGTTTCTTTTTTACCATGTAAAACATTGATTGAAAAAATACCCTTGCCAAGAACACCTGCAGGTACTTACCTGGTGACTTAGATTTACATGAGGAACTTCTCTGTTCATACCTGGAAGTTTGACAGCTTCTCACCATAATGAAAGTTGTGTTGATTCCTAAATTTTCCAGGTATATGAAAACCCTGCCTGCTTCTGTTGCAGTTAGAGCCATTGCAGAATCCCACTGAAGCCACAGCTGGACTTCTGTTCCTCCCAGCACATCCATGTAAAACCCGTGACTACAGCAAGACCAACTACAGAGTAGCACAGATAAAGCAGCAAAAAATAAATTTAATTTGACAAATAGACAAAGACTATTTTTTGCTTTGGAGCAATTTATATACAGTTAAACAATCATATCCTAAACAAAGATCAAAAAATCTAGGAAACTCAACAGGAATCTTACCTTCAGTTTCTATGATGCCTCACCTTTCCAAAGTGTGTACTCATTTGAAATTTAGGCTTGTCTGTAGAATTCAGTGAACTTGAGCTATGAAATGCACCAGCTGCAGCCCTAGAGGGTGGATCACACTGGTCATGCAGAAAATGTCATCACTTGTAATAACAAAACAAGCCCCTTGTGCTGTGTCTGCCACAGCAGAATTCTGAAATTAATGCGGCACTCCTGGGGTTTCTCAGCAGTGTGCTTTTCAAGGCATTCCCTGCACTTAGCCTGCTTGGTAAGGCTGCCAAGTTATTAATATATCTATATATTATAAAGATACTTCAGGAAAGGATTGCTGTCTGTATTTTATTCAATGTAGTACACAGCTGGCTAGTGGCCTATTTGCCCTGCGAGATCCTTGGTAAAATAAAGCTATTTGGGGAAATACCTGTTTAATTAAAAGTTTATGCTATTTCTTCCTTTTATCAGTCAAATTCTCTGTCTCAAAAGATAGGTTGCATTATAAAATGCAAGGCCCGTGTCTCTACGGAGAAAAATGCAAGTCAGAAATTTATGAAAAGGAGATGAATCACATATATGAAACTTTATTCAGAAAAAATTCTTTTCATATATGACTGTCTCAGTCTTTAATATGCAGATTTGAGAGTCCTTCCATTCTATAAAAAGTAGCTTATGATCTAAAATGGTCATATGATTTCAGCAAAGAAACTTGACTAACTAATGGTAATATTTTCTTTTAACATTCTTTCCAGTTATGTCCTTTGTGCATATTCAAACTTTTTCAAATCTAGGCAGGGTAGCACTTCTTAAAATCAGGGTTAATCCCCCTTATATTTAAACTATTTCTAAAGTTAACTTTGATCCTGCTGATTCTTCAAACACTCCACTTTTTCTAAGTCAGGAAAACAAAAGGAGCAAACAAAGCATTTGCAAATCCAGTATGATTCACAGCACCAGAGGCAATGGGCACAAACTGAAATACTCTGAACATCAGGAAACGCTTCTTCACTGCAAGAGTAACCAGGCACTGGCATCAGTTGCCCAGGGAGGTTGTAGAATCTCCATCCTCCAAGACATCCAAAACCTGTCTGGACATGGGCCTGAGCATGTGGTGTGCCTGCTTGCTGGAGCAGACAGATTCTGTGATACAGTTCTTGACCTGGATCCAGTTCTATTCATGAATTGATGCTTCTTTCCCCCTCCCCCCTCCCCCCCCCCCCCCCCCACCCAGTCAAAAACCCAAAGTAACTAAATTTTAACTAATTTTTAATTCTTCTAGTTCTGCAAGATGGAAGAGGAGTCTGATCCTACAGGCTTGACACGATGCATTTCAAGGCTTTTGAGGTTGAAATCACTTGCATTCTGCTAAATATTTGCCCAGATAGTTGCAGGCAGAGAACAAGCCTGGCAATGAGGAAGAATGAGGCTTTCCCAGGAATTCTTCTGCTGTTGAATTTTATGTATAGACTGAAGGTGTTAAATTCTCCTCTCAGTTTTATGTCTGTGCTATAGCAACACTGCCTGTGAAAGAAAGGATATCGAACTGCTCATTTCTGTAAAGTATCTATGTTACAAGTATTTTTTTCCAATATCAGTCACTGGTGTTGCCTCTTCTCAGTCAACATCATCCCCAAAGACACAGGTACATCCATCTCCAAAAAAAACACTCCAGAGCTGACTTTGTAAGAAAGAGGCACAAGAGAAGCCGCAGAAGGTAGTTTAGTTCACATTCTGTTATTACCTTTAGTTTTTTTCTAACTTAAATCAGAAGGTTTAAATTAACAGTTGTTTACCAGCTGAGGGTTCAGAGCAATCACTGTAGAATTCAATGTATTTGCAGTATGCTGTAGGCTAACGTGCAAGTATTGAAACAGGACTGGAGGAGGAGAGCACTCTATTTTTGCATGCTCAGAAGACAGTGAAGTCACTTCCACGTGTATTATGGAAATGCCAACTGAAAGCCATCCCAAACTGACTATTGTCACTCAGAAAATAGGCCCAGCCTCACAACGAAGAACTACAAATGGCACATGCTTACTGGCAAAAAAGCAGTGCTAAGATATTCAGAACCTATACTTTCAGTACAGACCAGATAGATGAGGAAACACAATACAGGCCTACAAGTCAGAAGTGGCATGGGGAAAACTAGAGGATAACTGCTCAGTCATTGTTCCAGCAGAAGAACCAGGAAACATTAAATCAAACAGGCAGATAGCCAAACAAAACCCCCTACTTTTACACACACGGAGGTAAAGCTGGGGGAATGCATTGGCACATGAAGCTGTAGGTATTTCCATAAACCTCCAAAATAACTAATTAATGCAAGAAACACCCATCTAAAATTGCTAAATGCAGAGATAGAAATATCACCCCAATTTAAATTTTGCCACAGAAATTAGTAGAGGAATTGCATAAACTGGGGGAGCATACCAGAACGTACTATTGTATCTATGCTTGCCCTATCTTTGTATTTTTCTATTAGCCAATATCCACTACTGGAAACTGAATATTCTGCTCTTCAGTCTAACAATTGAAATACCTTGTCATTGCAGCAAGCAGAACATGCAATCACTAATCTGTTCCTTTCTTCCCAAATCCTTTCCACTTCCTGGAAAAGCATACATGCAAATGTTCCTCCAGATTCCCTCTAAGCACATACTCCTCTTTCCACTATAGGCCTATAAATCACAAGCTTCCTATACAAATAACCCACAAATTTATCAAGGGCAAGGAAACTATGGAAAAAGGCTTCCCAATCTGACAAAAAAATATTGCTTTACTATTGCTGTGGGTACAAGGGCGAGAGTTAGGACACAACTGCTGCCTTTTCTATTCCTGTTATCTTAAGCATCTGATGCTTTAAAGCTCTTAGTAGAATGCTACCGTTAGGTCAGTGCCTGGCAAAGCTCCATAGAAAGAGGAGACAAGATATTCAGCAAAGAAGTGACAGGAGAGTTACTCCATATACTGCCCTATTTTTCTCAAATTAGCATGGAAATGTTGGAAGAAGAATGTCCTAGTGCATTCTGCCATATGAGAAGGACTCATGCAAGAGAACTGCAGAGAGCATTCCTCATCAGCATCCATCTTCAAAACATCTCCGAGTCATCTCAGGACAGTGGTGCTGTCCTGTCCACTTGCGCAGTGTGAGGTAGCCAAGTGCTGAAGCTGCAACTCACTGAACACAGCCACAAATGAAAGTGTCAATAGAGAACTTACTGCTGTATTTAGCCCTTCCTTCACCCCAGACACACATCCAGCCTGGCCCTTACATCCGTGCACTGCCTAGCAGCTGTAAGGATTCCAGTACTTGGCACGCTTGCAAAAGGCAGCTGAAGGAAAGAGACCTTTGGGATCCACTTAACCCCATGTAAGTTACTTACTGCACTAAGCCCATCTCTGAAGGCAGACAGCATGTCACTGGGTCACAGAATGTTCTTCTCCAGCTCTGGGCATCTTTCCCAGGAGAGGGAAGTACAGCACACCACAGACACAATGGCCACAGCCATACAGGAGATGGGACAGGTCATGGGCTGCTCTCCAGCTGTAAGGCAAATATGGAGAGCACAGCTTGCATTCCCACAGCTAAGCTCTCACCCACCTTAACTTCTAATCCATGCCCAAATATTAAACTGCTGCCCAGGCTTTAGCTGTCAGACTGCATTAACCCTTTATGGTATGGATGATCAGTAGCCAGAAATTGGGCTGATGTCCCAGGCCTTTTTAGTTGGCTAGTAATTCCATGGCTGATTACTCAGGAAAGGGCCTGATGCAGCAGCTGCAATACACAGTTTTCAGGTCAAGTGTTCCAGGCTACTTAGCATGTAACCAAAGAACCTAAAAATCCTTTCAAGGATGGGTGAGCCCAAATAACCTTGTGTCTTCAAGGTCCTTGTAAGAATAGAACAAGCTCACACACATAAACATTATGACCCTTGCCAGGTGCAAGACAGAAGTGACTACCAAAGTGCAGCATTTCTGCAGATCCCAAGAGCAGACAATACAACCTTTTGTGTACAAATGATTTTTTATTTTATTTCTTAAAGCTACCTGGGGAATGCTGCCCTATAGGAATTCTCATTTACAGCACAAACATCAGACCAGAGCACTGGGATGAAGAACTCTGACTCTATCTGTACCGCAGGCTGTGCTTGCTGCTTTTCAATAATCTTCTTTTGAAAGATCTACTCTACTTCTACATGGGCCTTGAGTAATACTAGAATTAACCAAAAAGAGCTTCAGCACATGTGTATAACTTTTCCCTTTCCAGTTTGTGCAGCCTTGACTAGGAATCTCTTCATAGTTTTGCACAGGGCAGTGCAGGCAACAAAACCTGTGCTCAAACCTGAACAAATTTGTAATTTAATATGGTACATCTAACGCAGCTGTATTGTGCTGCTAGAAGCAGAGGTTTAGATCTTTAGAGAAGCAAAGTTTTAAATTTTTCACAGCAACTGGTAACTAGAAAAAATAAATTGCTATTCTGTGATCTGCAGGGGACAGATAAAGAATATTATGCTTTTAATCTGCTTTTAAAAAATTTTGCAGTTAGTTTTGATCCTGTAAAAAACATAAAAGGTTGTTTTTTTCTTTTTTAGAGTTTAGATCTTAAAATAGCAGATCTTAAAATGTTCTTCTAAGTAAGAACATTTACAGGGAAGTTTCATTTTGAAAACTTAAATGTATTAGGGTCAATTAAAAAAAAAAATCAGTTTATGACTGGGTAAATACCTGGCTAATAAATCTGTGAACTTGTTTATTGACACCACATTTAAATTAACCAAAACACTTCTAATAGCTCTTGTGTTTTCCAACTGGAGTTATGTACCAATGGAGAGCAGTGTTTGGAGGCACATACTGAGCAGCAAGAGGAGACAATGCAACTGTGTGAGAATATGCATTTTTACTGCCAATACATCAATTCTTAGTTACAGCAGAATCAATAAAAATAGCTGAGTGAGCATGTCCATAAAAACCAGTTAAAAATCACTGATGACTGTTAACTGCAGAAATTTCTAAATTCTTTCATACCCTTCCAGGTCAGGCATTTGTAGATTTTACTGCCACATCCACATCTTATATGTCTCATAAGAAAAACTATAAAATAATTCTTACCCAAGAGATGATCTTGTGTACACTAAAAGGCAGAGGTTTCTAATTTAGTGCCAACTTTTATCCCTTTAAAAATCTATTAAAAGACCAGTCCTGGTTAGTAAACTTGATGCATGAAAACTGTTAACGAATTTCAGATCAACAGTATTGATACAAACCTGCTGCAGCCAAAAGAGGCAGTGAGGAAAGTGCAGAACAATTTTTTTTAATCTGAAAATATTTGCAACTGCTCCAGTCTCAGTGCACAATGAAAAAAATTAGAACAAGAATTAAGAATGGAAGGCTATTAAAGTAGAAACTTATGTAAGCTATGCACAAAACCCCCCAGTCTACACCAAAACAAAAAACAACCCAACAAACCCCAACTGTGAGACATTCCCAGCTTAGAAGTTCACCTGCTTTCTATAGCTCAGCCAAGGTGACACAAATAGTTTCTTGCACCCTTAGGTGATAGTAGTGCTGGTAACACTTCAGCTTTCCCTCTGAGCCTCTGACATCCCAACTGCTAGTCAGATATGCTCGCAAGCAGTGAGTCTATGCACCCCAACAATGACTAAGTTCATGTTAAGTTTAAATCCCAGCAAAAGGGGAGACTATCTCAGTGAACCACAGAAAATAAATACTTCATAACTGATTGTTGCTTGACCCAAGACAGTATTTTCTATATTATTTATATTAATCACCAAAGTTGAGCAGTAGGATTAGACTGTATATGAAATCAAGACAGCCCAGGAATTTTCTAAAACCTCATTATCATGCTTCTTTTGGAAGCTTTAGCAGATGCTCAGAATGTTTTGCTTCCAGGGCCAGATGCCAATTCTGCTGATGGTCCTTTTTGCTGCTGCTATAGAAAAGGCTGTCATCTTCACAGACGTTAATTTCTGCCTTTTTAATGAATTTGAGGTGCCTGTTTCCCAGCCAAACTTCAAAATAGTCAAGGAGAGAAGAGCAAGTTCAACCAAGCCTATTTCTGCAGAATTGAGATATTTCTGAAAAATGGTTATGGCTTTTTGGAGAATACTATACAAAGTACAGTTGAGTTTTAGCCCTATTACATTAATTGTGAGTAGAGAAAGGTTTTTATTTAAAATAATACCCACCTTCCATTTTTTTTTCCTAACACCTACTTTATAGCCTGAAACTTGCCAGCAGAGAGCTTAGTATGAAGTAGAGAAAGAAGTATTTCCCTTCCATAACCGAAACAACCTGAAGCCCTGCTAGCTGTCCTTGCTGATAGATCTGCAATGTACCTCATAGGTGACTTATCTGCAGGCTCTGTCTCTGATTTCTGAAGAGCAAATCCCAGCTGTCAAATCACATCAACTACAGGAGCTGGTCTTGTTTTTAAAACTCATCACATATTTCAATTTTGTTACTATATCCTTGAGTACCAGAGATCTTTCTTTTTTTCCTTTCACACAAGTTTCATATATTCTTACAGCCCTTCTGGGATTAATACAGAATGCTTATGTAGTAGTCTTACAGAATTTTGTGGGTTTTGATGTTTAATACATAACTTTTAAAAGGAAATGAATACAGGACCAGTATTGAAGAGGAGTGGTATCTTTAAGAGACTGGGATGAAACTGAGTGCAATATAAAAGTTTTGGACACCAAGGTCCCAACCTTGGCCCGGAGTAAGAAATTTTATGGTGTGAGATAGAGCAGATTAGAAGTTCAAGCTTTCTATAAAAGATGTAACTTCAGGAAAGACCAAATATGCATACTTCTTTTGTCATTTTAAATGTATTTTACTACTTAATAGTCAATACTTCAGGATTCCCTAGTCTCACCTCAGTGAAAAAAAAACCACAACTAGAGAACTCCAAGTAGCCCTTAGAAAAAAAAAAACAGCAGATAAAACCAAGAGACAGAGCACCTCCAGGAGCACTACTGAGAATAACAGAATTCCTCTTCTTCTTCTCTTAAAGGAAGGTGAGAGTTTCATTATAGGGAACCATCCTGGTCACTGTCAAGTTTCTTCAACCAAAAACCGAAGCTAAGTGGCTATTGGCCCTTATAAGTTAGTGCTGTCAGGCAATAGCCATCCAGAAGTCAATGGTCCTTACACCACAGGTCTCTTCACATCTGCAGCTCCTAGCAAATCACATTTGTTCATATTTGTAAGGTAAAAGCTTTAGATTTTTCCATATCCACCATGGCTCATAAAGAGGCTGCACTTTTGTAGAAAAGATACAAGCAGTTGTTACATTTAGAAAACTAGAAAGTACATAATACTCTCAGGAGAAAGTACTCATACAATTTCCAGTCATCTTCTCATAGCATTTAAAAACACAGCGAAACCACTGCAAAACACCTTGCAGCCAAGCCCTGCCAGAGGATCACCACATTAAGATGTCTTTACATGGAAAAAGGGCTTCCAGCAGCCTTACATCCGGTATGTGAAATTAGCAGAAACTATACTGAACAACTTCTCACTAGCAACAGAAATTAAGTTGAAGTACATGTAAATGAAGACAAGTTCAGACAAGTGTAAGAGTACTACTTCAGAAACATTTTCAAAATCCTAGACACTATTCCATGCCATGCAGATTTTCTGAGGAAGCACTCAGCACTGAAATAGTATCTATTATATATTGCTATTTCAAGATGTTTTAGAGGTAACTCCTGTTCCTGCTGTTAAATTTTTTATATTGTGTGGTTTATAATCTGTGAAACAGGAAGAGGGAAAGGAGCACTAAATCCCACAAACCAAACTTCTCTTTCTATTTCCAGTAGCGAATAGGCAGTTTAATAAAATTATCAGGATCAGAAACTACATAGTCAACTACTTTCAGAAAATGCTTATTCTAATATACTCTGGGGAATGAATAATCATACCCAGAACTGTTTTAGTTATGAAGTCAAAATTACATTAAGAACTGCCCCCTCACCATGTTTCAATATTGTACTTTTCTGGTGGAGTGCATGAAACAAGACAGCAATTTTGCTTGTATTTTTTGCTGCAGAAAATGACCTAACTACTAGACAGAGCTAACACACCATCAAGGTTTCAGCTGGGTTAGTTAGTTTTCATCTTATATCTGGTACTTCTTAGTGCTGTGGTTTGGATTCACTATGAGAATAGAGTTGGTAACAGTTGGGTGTTGGGGTAGCACTACTTAGCAACAACCAGAAGGCTCTGCAAGCCAGGAGGGGCTCAAGAAGCCGTGAGGGAGCAAGGCCAGGACAGCTGACCCGAACTGGCCAAGAGGATATTTTATACTAGCATTTCATGCCCAGTACATAAACTGGGGGAAGCTGGCCAAGAGGCATGGATCCCTCACCCAGGCTGGGTATGTTAGCAGGTGATCACCAATTGTATTGTGTATCATCACTTGCTTATCTTGGGATTTCTCTTTGTTGTCTTCCTTTATGGTACAACTATGTTTAATTTCAATTCTGTTCTCATTTCAACCCATTGCTTTCACCTTTCCTCATATTCTCCTCTCCATCCTACGAGGGCAGGTAGGATGTGGTAGTTAGTTACTGGCAGAGCTTAAACCTCAAGACACACCAGAGTTTTAAGTCTCAAATGTTTTCCACAGGACCCTAGTATCTGCAATAGTCCTCCCTCTGAAAGAAACCAAGGTAAGCCTAGAGCAAGTTATTGCCTATTTTGTCAAGGTAAGACGAAACCCAGATATAGCAATAGCTGTATATTCTTCTTCAGTGATCTTAAGACTATTTAAAAATACCTTTACTTTCAAATCAACTTACCAATTTCAAAGGTCTAAGCATTTGTTTTATTACAGTCCATTCATCTCTTTCTTTCCTCAAAAAAAAAAAGACTGAACTTAAATTTTGGGACAGATACCATTCTTCACCTGCCACTATAAAACTAGTACTGTTGATGCTGGGAGAGTGCTCCTTCAGTTAGGGAGAACTGCACTTTCAGGGAAAAAGATAGTGTTTATTGGGCTAGTGAGAAGCCTGAAGTATAGCTCAGGGGTAAGAGCACACAAGTACCTCAAGTTTTCCCACCCAACACAGCTCAGTTAAACAGCAAGGCTGTCCTAGGGGCCCTCACTGAACTTCACTTACCACTGTTTTCAGTAACATGAGAATTGAAAGTGACATCAGCTTCAGAAAGGGGGGGAAAAAAAGCTTTTACTTCAGCTCCCTCGCAATCCTACCCTCCCTGCACTTATTAATATACCCAACTACTTCATCTATTTTACAGCCAACATATCATTCATGTTTCAAATATTTTTAAATGGAGATAGGTCCTAAGTGCAAAGTAGTATTCAAACACAAATGAAAATCTCAGAAAATTCCCAAGAAAACTGCTGGAAAGGCTCTGTATACTTCTCCTGTTCCTTATACTGGTCATCCTCAGACAGAATACTGAACGAGGCAGACTTTGTCCCACTCAATACAGCCATTCTTCTGAGCATCAAACACCACTTTGTCCTCCGGAGCCTGCAGGAAGTTTGAGACAATGGCAGAGAAGTACTGTCTTCATAGCCCTGATAGCTCAACTGGACTATCAACTAAAAAGCCACATGATGTTTGAGAGGAAGTAGAATTCATCATTTTTAATTGTACTTTTCCAGTTTACATCCTCTGAGCGAAATACAAGGGCAGACAAGCAAAAATGCTTGTAAAGCCAGTTGTAACACCAAAAAATAAAGAATGCACATTATCAGACATGCATTTACATAGCATATAAAGCCTCCATGTGTACTCCACTCAAATTACTATTTTTCTGTTAAATTCATTAATACTCCAGAAGATAGCTCAAAGATTGTCCTCTGGGACAAAAGGAGTGTGAAGAAAAGCTACCAAAGTTAGGACTGAACAGCCTTCAGTATAAAGAATACCTTTCCTTGGGCAAAGTCAAAACACTTGCTGATTCTGCTGCATCCATGTTTGAATGTCCTATGGAATGCTTTTATCAACTTATTTCATTTTGATGCTGCTTTTTAATTGGCAGAACACATACCCAAACTTTGTACGGCAAATTTATACAGTTAAGAGCTTTCCTGCAGGAAAGATGGTAGGAACACCAACACCAGCACACCATATAGCTGCAGCCAGTCACACACTCTTCTGCAGGATGGCAGCCAGACAGCACAGCTTATTCTGAAATTCCTGTTCACTGGGATCTGACACTTCAAGCAGGTATCACATCAGCACTGGCAGTCACATAGCAGTGTGGGTGCTGTGGCAAGATAACCACTGCTAGCTTAGTTTCACTCACTTGCAACTCCTTGATTATAGATCACAGCCTTCACCAGTAAGACAAGTTCTTCAGCAACACAAAACCTCCCACCTTAATAAGGACCTTGTTACTTCAAACATAGCATTTATGCAGAACTACTCTCGAATCTGCCATGTGGTTGCAAGGACTTCTCTTACTTCTAAGCTCAATATTCATTTAATTACTAAGTCTCTGCTGGTTTTGCCCAGTTACTAAGACTGATAAATGGCAACATTCCAGAACAGTTTGTTTAACCACCGATTACTTGGACCACAGCCCAACAGCCATGTGACACTTCTAGCTCCCCACTAACGACAGTGCATGACTTCACTGGACTAAAGCACAAAAGCAGAAAAATGCTTTCATGCTGTTTACTGCATGTTTACAATCTTAAAAGCTTTGAATTTAACAATTGTTTTGTAAACCTGAAGTTTAATGAAATGCTTTTGCAGAGAAATCCCATGCCACATGTTCCAAATGTGTCACACAGTAACTCTGAAACACTACATCTCTATCTCACTTGCATTTAAACATCATTCCAGAAAATACACCAGAACTAAATCCACAACTGGTCTGAAAACATTAACCCCCTCCCACAAGGCAAAAAAGCCATATTCTCCATCTTAAAACTGATTGTAAAAATGACCTTCCTACATAGTTTTCACTGGTCTTATAAAGCAAATCCTCTGGATCATGTAATGGTTAAAACAGTAATTCACTTTTGTAAACACGAGAGGCCCTATACTACTAATACACATTTTTTATAGGCTACCCATTTTCAGTAGCTCTGAAGTACAGGATCATTCCTTGAGAAAGTTCTACAGCTTAATATTCAATACACCTTACCATTGGCCAAATCTACTTTTTATATGCTGAAAGGCCAATCTTCATGATTCAACATTCTGATACACACCTCCACCACACTGATAGGCAGTAACTTCATTTCCTGGCATTCTTTATCTATTGCTGCCAATCCTACCTCCCAGACCATCCCCAACAAATGTTTTAGAACATCCAGAGCACAACTGTCATGAAGTACTTTGGGTACCTGAAGTGCCATCCACAACCCTGAACCTTTAGTGTTCTATTTCATCCTCAACACTGCAAGATAACTTTTTTTCACCAAGTTTACTGCACACAGATATAGCATTCTCTTTAAAGGTTAGCATTCTGTATTAACAACAGCCTAGAGGATACCTTTATTCTCAAAAATACATGCCCCTCTTGTGATCCTGTAACAAAGTCATACATGCCTTTGAATACCTAACAAAGTACTTACCACATCAACCATCTCTCTGCTCTTAGACATTGAAACATCCAGAAGAGACATAGCTAGGACTGACAACTTCTAGACTTACCAGTCAAGCACTCTGCTAGATGTTAACAGCACCCACTTTTTGTAGATCTGCTGTGGGCAGAAGATTGAGACTAATCTTACTTCTGACTTCTTGAGTACAGTCAGTTTTTGTCCTGGAGTCACTCAAGCACAAATGAAGCTTTGTGTGCCCAGTACATGAAGGCCACACTGCCTCCATAGCTCTTGAGAAGTACAAGCAGTCAAGGAACACCATGATGTGATCCACTGCTGACATGCAACAGCCATGACTTTAACATCCTTATCTTTATTCAAAAGCATGTACAAAGTTGCATGGCACATGAAAAAAAACACACCATCCCCAGTAACATTTGTAAACAGAAACAAGTTATATTGAAAGCAATTAAGAGACAGCTATTTTCTAGTTAATTTCTGCAGATCTTTATATTCAATAGACCGATTTACCATTCCTTGCTTAAAAGGAGCAGCCTTTAGCCAAAGTAGCTGGTTGGTGCTTAATAAGCAAACCATGCTCAGTGAGCAAATGCACTCATGGAGTTCAGTCAGATCCTCAGCATCCACTTCAGTAGCATGATGGATACTTATTTTTGACATTTCCAATGCTTTATGTGCTGTTCCTGGTAGTGTTTATACTTCACACTACTTTGACAGAAAACTGGACTTTACATGGAACTTGTCACTGATGAACAGGTACACCCCACAAGCTACAGGGTTGGTTATATGTATTTTGGACAATTTCAAAATGACTCAGTAATAGGTCTATGAAATTTTAATTATGCTATTGTCATTTCTCTGCTGTTATGAAGAATTCCTGACAAAGCTTGAAACTCATGTTTCAAGGCCAATTTTACCTCATGTACACCATGAGTTGTCTTTAAATCTACTTGGTGACCAGATTACGATTCTTCATTCCTCTGTGAAAGGGACAGCTTGCTGAATACAGCAAATCTGCTGCTACTGTCATTACAGCACCAGCTTGTCACCAGTGACTGTTCAAAGCCATCTTACGCTGGAAGACGTAGTTGATGGTGTGCATTCTATTTGCCATCTGTTAAGAGGTGGGGCAGTTACCTTCTGTTAATTGGGAAGTTTTTGTTATCTCTTCCACAACCAATCCTCCCTCCAGGAAGACCTATTAATACATCTTTGGGTCTCACTGCATGCCTGATAAAATTACATCATCCCATTGTGAGATGCTCCACGCAGAGGGAGGAGCCAAGCATTCCTACCTGGATATAATCTGAGATTTGGAACACCACAGTCAGCCCTCTCCCACTGGATTCCCAGAAGAGCAGCTTTCTTCTCCACTGGATTCCCAGAGGAAGACCAGGCCTATCTACACCACCACTGGATCTTCAGAGGAAAACTATAGCCTTCGCCAGGATCACTGCTTCCACAGAACCACACTTGTCACTCCAGGAGGACTGCAGCCACCATTTAATCAAGACTGCTACCAAGACCCTGACCAAGAGGGTGGTCAGGCTGTCTTCTGACTCTCTAAGTGTTGGTCTGTATTACTGCATTTTAATTTTTACTTTTATTTTTCCTAATAAAGAACTGTTTTTCCTACTCCCACATCTTTGCCTTAAAGCCCCTTAACTTCCATTTCAAGGGAGGCTTCTGCTTTCCTTGGCAGACCATTGTCTTTTCAAACCAAGACAGAAGCCGAAATTCCAATGTATGTAACTCTCTTCCCACTACCAACCACTTTCCCCCAGAAAGCAAGTACTGTTGCCAGTGTACTCTTCAAAAGGCAGTTCCACTGTTGTGGTCCTAGTCTTCTCCTGCTGAAAGGGCAGTCCATAAACCCCCAGCTTCTCACTCCCTCACTAGATACAGTGATGCAAGCTGTAGACATTGTCTTTTTTTTTGGCTTTCACTCTGTCTTTACAGGGCCTGCCTGTGAGCTCCAGTCCTGGGTTATCACAGCTCTCTGGGATCTGCAAGACTGGTATTTTAAAACTGTAAAAAAATCAAGGGGCTTTCCAGGTACTCCTTTCCCTAATATTACTGCTACACATCCTACAGAAAACAGCTCAGTATTTTGGAAAGACGGTGTTTTAAATATGCAGAGACAGTATCTACTGAACAAAATGGCAGCTGTTTTAGCAGGCTTTTAAAAGCGCGGCATCCCATTCCAAGCCACAATCTCTCTTCAGGTGTTACACTTCCTTCTGGTTACATCATTTGTCAAGCAGTTCTGACGAAGTGCTCCAATTCATTGCTGAAAAAGGAGAACAAGATCTAAGTAAAATGGTTCATCCAAGCTATAAATTTCAATTTGCAAGTAAGCACACAATAGTCTGTACTAACATGTTGCTAATTCTGAAAAAACAAAAACCGACCAACAAAAAACCTAAACCCACAAAGATTAATACTTCCCAGAAAGTTTAAATAAACTATTTTGGTCTCGTCTCAGATTCCGGATCCGTATAAAGTTTTTCAACAGGAATTCAGGTTCGGGATAGGATCATCACAGATGAGACAAAACCAGTAAATGTCACAGTGCAAAAAAATCTGAACTGTAAACACAGTTACTTTAGACTTAGAATCAGAAAACGTTTAGAAGATTTTCAGTTACATACCTGAATAAGCTGAAAAGCACTTGTTCCTACTTGTTTTCTACAAAACACATTTTCCTGTAAAAAAGACATTTAATAGTTCAGAGAAGTTTTCTTTCATTGCTCAAAATACAACTTGCCATCTATTTAGCCTCTTGTACAGACCAAACTGCATTATTAAACATGTGCTGCATTAGTATCAGGACACTGCAAGTTCTGTGAGCCTTCAATCAGAAGTGTAGTCATGTCACAGTAAGATTTGTTTTGCTTCTCTTGCCCAGCTATTGCTCAACCTGAGTATGAACTATGATAGGAAGGGGGAATTACACTTGATTATCAGGATATCTGATACTGGCAATTTGCCTATCAGGATGAAAAATAATATTTACTGGAATTCATACCTTCTATTCAGACGCAGCATTCAAGCAGCTCTGCAAAGACATAAAATGCACTGGTTAGTTAACACCACCAAGGTTTGCTACTTCCAACTTTCTCTAGGTCAGCCATGGAAGCCATTCCACTTTCTACTTGCTAAAGTACTTGCTTTCTTACTGTCTAAACAATACAGCATCTTATAAGCAGCACTGCTGCACAAGAAGTTTCACTCATACATTTGAACATCACATACTAGAACAAAACCTGTTGTTCAAAAGAAAATACTGGTAGCTAACAAAGTATTTAAATGTACCTTTCTTAAATAAGGAGTAGAATAGTTATAGATGTGTAGCAACACAGGAAAATGAGAAGTTCTCATTCTCTATGTTTTAACTTTTTAACTAAAACCAGCCTGTGGACCCAAACACCAGTGCAGTAAAGTGAATTTCACTGAAAAATGCTAAATTCAGATACTTAGGTAAATTAAGAAAATTAAGTTCTTGGAGAAACCACTGCTGTTACTCTTAAAGCACAGTAAGCATTTGTGAGCATTCTTTTTGCCTGCTTTAAGTACATTATACCAGCCCTTGAGAAGTAATTTATCTCTGGAGCTGAAACAGCTTAATTTAGAATTCTCTACAATTTACCATCAAATTCCACGTTTGTCATTAACATGACTTTTCCTAAATGCTCACATCTGAGTGAGCCCTAAATTAACAGCCCCAAGAGGACTGAAATGCAAACATCACCACTAGCTTTCAAACACCACCAACACTTCCTGACCACATCTGACTAGTGCTTGTTATTTACCCACTATAAGGCAGAATACTTGAAGTCTAACACTTCTTCCTCTGCTCTTTCAAGACGCAAGCTTCTGCAACAGTGCTTATTTGTGTCAACACAGACCTGAGCTGGGTTTAACTACTGCACCAACATTCTTATTCACAGCCTGGTGCATGCTGGCACCTCACTTGTACACAGAACAGCATTAAACCAACACCAACTTGGATGATTTATGATTGAAAAATCGTAGAGTGGTTTGATCTCAGTAGCCAGCGCTTTATGAAGTTGCTGATCAATGTACCAGGTTTGGCAGCTTTAACATGATTCACCATTATCCACAAGTATCAGGGACGGGAACTGTAACAACAACACTCATACATTCATATATTTCACAAGACAACCTTCACCTCTTTGACTAGCAATGTACTAAAAAGGGAATAAATTATAATCAATAAAAAATGTCTGCTGTTTAATTAATAAATATTACCTGTTTTATTTCCTGAGGAAATCTTTCTTCAGGACATGTCACATGGTCATTACTAGAAACTGTTCATACCACTCTAGAAATTGGAGTAAAATCCCAAATTACAACAAGTTCATGTATAATAAAACATAAGCCAGTAAGAACAACCAATTTCTACTTTTGTAACAACTGGTTATAAGCATTTCAGTAAAATTTAAATGAATACAGATTCTGGAGCTCTTTCGTTCTTTTAAAGCAGTGAGGATAACAACTATACATTTTAAGAGTGAATAGACATTTTTATTAAAATATGGGAGCGTTTGCTTATTTATATTAATAAGCATCCAGATGTCCTGTTTTCTTTGACTAAACAGTATTTCATACTTAGTTCCCATAAAGTTTAAATTAAAAAGTAAAATTAAAAGCTATACTGAGGTAAACTTTAAATTTAGTATGAACACTCCAGGACCAGCATTTTACCAGCTCCAACATATATATCTATTCCCAAACCCCCAGCCCACAGTTCTAAACATTGTCAAAGATGCCCAAAATTAATGATACCTCAATTTTAAAGCTAATGACATAACTACTAATTTAATCCTATGCATCTTTTTCTAATCCATTTGTTGTTCATTTATCCCCACTGATTATTTAGAACATACATGTCTATCAGGAAAATCCACTTGTGTGTACCAAATATTCTTCTACTTGTGATGGTCCTTCCATGAGGAGCTAAAATTAAAAGAAAAGCAAAATTATCTTTTAAACTAGGAAACATCTCTTGCTGTGGTCTAGCATAATCTCTCATGTTACTATGTCAGAAACATAATCACCAAGCACTAAAAACTGACATTTTCATACAACAATTAATACTCTTCTTGAACAGGTGTAACACCTGAAAAGATAAAATTCTGTAAGCAAAAGAAGTCCAACTAAGAACTGACCTCCAGACTGACTTTAGCTCAAAGGGCATCACACCCAAAAATTATCAAATTACTCATCACTTTGATAGCAGTTATGAAAATGTAATGTAGTTCTTTTTCTGTCCTGCTCAGTAGCCATAAAAACTGACAACTCTCTGGCACTTCCCATACTTTGACAGACATAAAATACAAAAACCAAGTTATGAAACACAAGTATTTATTGACTCGGTCTAAAACAAAAATGCATTTCTAGAGCAACATTAAAAATTCCAGAGCTGTTACCTTAATGTAAAATGTACTTGGCACCACTGAAAACCTCCTCTCCATCACACCTAAAAACAAACATGGACAGCCTTACAACTTGGAATCAGCGCTCATATTACCAGGCCAGTAAGTCACACATTATGAGGCAATAATCATCAACACAATCTCTAGAAGCAGCATGTTAAGTACTACATCACAAGCTTGCAGGAGAAAAGCAGCAAATGCAGTTTTAAGCAACAAAGGAGTTTCAAGTTACACCCACGTGAAATCGCATATGTAAAGAAAGCTTTGTAGAAATAACTGCACATACCCACTGTTAAACCTCAGTCTAAAGACCTTTTAAGGAAAGGTTTTAATCATTTGGAAGAATTGATTTAGGATGGTTTAGAGAATTGTTGTAACCATGTAGCAATTATCAAAATCCACCAACTCAAGCAGCTTAAGAAATTCGTGACAATGCATTATCACCTGAATGTACTTATTAAAAATATCTCACTCTGTACTACACAGACCCAGTAAATGCATCAGGCCAGGAAAGATAACCTATCACACATTTTGTTCCCTATCACAAAAACAATTAAAGCTATAGAAAATCTCAAGTTAAGCCTCCACTTCTTGCATGCAATAAAGTTTATTTAAGCTTACTGAGTGTAATAAACTCAATAATCAAGGGTTACTAATGGTTTAAGTTCCAAAATTTTACTGTTCAGTAATCTAAGGTGTGACTCAGACTGTTAGACAAGCTAATTAAACACACAATGAATGCACCTGACAACTTCCTATGTCAATCCACCCACATCCTAATCTTTGCTAGCAGGTAAGAGCCTGGAATTGTAGATATATTTAGTGGTATTTCCTGTTCTTTTTTAAGTAATATGGGTTTAATGAAATCAGCATTTCATAGAGGGGACAAAAAGGCATCTTAAGCACACAATAGGCTTCTATCAGCACTTTGGGGTGGTAGCGGTTTACTTTTCTAACAAATTTCTCCTTATTATGTGATGTCATTGTCTTAAAATATAAAGAAAATATAATTAGTTATAACACAATCTCATGATTCACATCAGGTATCACTTAAATGTTGTGGGTCTTTGTCATGGACATATTTTCTGAAAAATACCTTTTCTAGGATTTTTTTTTGAGAAGCTGAGAAGCCTCAGAAAAAAAAAAACCACAATAATCATCTCCTGCTGTGGAATGCAACAGGTGTGTTTTTGAATGGCTTTATGTGCCTTTTTTTAATTAATGGCCAATCACAGTCTAGTTGTCTTGGACTCTCTGGTTAGTCACAGAATTTCATTATTATTCTTTTCCTTTTTTTGTTAGTCTTCTGATGAAATCCTTTCTTCTATTCTTTAGTGTAGTTTTAATATATAATTTTCTTTTAATATATATAATAATAAATCAGCTTTCTGAAACATTGAGTCAAGATTCTTATCTCTTCCCTCGTCCCGGGACCCCTGCGAACACCACTAAAGGTCCTTCTTCCTTGGGACGCTGTGTGGATTTCACAGTACATTTACAATTTTGCTGTGGGGCAAGGCCATGATGCTAGTGGCTGAACCCTCTAAAAAGATGTACGGTTAACACAAGCACGTGCCCCAACCCTCTGCCACACGAACAAGGCGGTTCTGCCTTATGCAGTATTTTACACACGAAGGCAGAAGGCTGTCGCAGCGCCAGGGCAGCCGCGGCTGAGGGCACGGCAGGGCGGCACCGCCGCACGGCCCCCGCCGCCACGGGCGGGGATCAAAATGGCGCGGGCCCGGCCGCGCCACGCGGTCACCGCCGCCTACCGCTCCCAGCCTGCCCCGCGCCTCGGGATGCGGCTTCCGGCAGCGAACCTCCCGCGGGGCATGCTGAGATATGTAGTCTCCTGTAAGCCTCCTTGCACCAACGCGGCTCTCAGCAGGGCACCGTGCACGGGCGGCTACGCCCCATAGCTGCATTATGGTCGCCTTCTGCCTGGCTCTATTCGCGCCTCCAAGGGCGAGAGCTTCACCTGCCTGCTCCAGCCTCAAGCATTACGCGACCGGCACTGCAGGCGATCCTCTCGAAAGTCCAAGCAAAAGGAAGAAGCCATCCCCCTCCCCCCTGGGGCAGCGGCAGACACCGCATCCCGCACCGCCTTACCGTGTGCCGCCATAGCAAGCGCTCCGCGGGGAAAGAGGGGGCGTGCCCTCCGCTCGCCAGCTTTATATGAACGCTGCGGGGTGGGAACGAGGCTGGCCACGCCCCCTGCCGCGCGAGCCGAGGGGCGGAGACGCCGCGCGGGGCTAGTGCGGGAGCGCGGAGGGGCGGGCGCTGACGTAGTGTCCGCGTGGGCCGGGCGCTGAGGGGCCGGCGCGCGCTCTCGCCTCGCTGGGCACGGCGGGGCCGCCATGGGAGGGGACGGGCAGGGCTGGCCGGCCGGCGGGCGCGGTGTTGTTCGCTCGGCTTGTCTTACGGGTTTCACGTGTGAAACGCTGAGCGGCTGTAAGCGAGTTTCTAAAGGGAGGACAGGAACCGACCTGCTGAGCTCCACCTCCCAAACTTTACATGTTTCCCGAAGAATCGTAGTGTCATTAAGGTTGGAAAAGACCTGAGATCATCGAATCCAACCTGTGTCCGAATACCACCACGTCAGCCAGACCATGGCACTAAGTGCCGCATCCAGTCTCTCCTTAAACACCTCCAGGGATGGTGACTCCATCACCTCCCTGGGCAGCCCATTCCAATGTCTGATCACCCTTCCGTGAAGAAATTCCTCCTAATGTCCAGCTTAAACCTCCCCTGGTGCAGCTTATGACTGACTGTGTCCTCTTATCCTGCTGCTGATACCCTAGGAGAAGAGGCAGCCCTCATCTGGCTGCACTCTTCTTTCGGGGAGTTGTGGTGAGTGTGAAGGTCACTCACCTCCGAGTCTCCTTTTCTCCAGGCTAAACACCTCCAGCTCTCTCAATCACTCCCCACAGGACTTGTGCTCCAGACCTTTCGCCAGTTTTGTTGCCCTTCTCTTGTCCTTCTTCTAGTGAGGGGCCCAGCACTGGGCGCAGCACTCAAGGCGTGGCCTCACCATTGCAGAGTACAGGGGCACAGTCACTGCCCTGGTCCTGCTGGCCACACCATCGCTGATCCAGGCCAGGTGCCATTGGCTTTCTTGGCCACCTGGGCACAGCTGGCTCATGTTCACCTACCAGCACCCTGAGGTCCTTTTCCACCAGGCTGCTTCCCTGCTGCCCCCAGAGTGAATACTTGTTTCTTATATTGATCTCTTCCCATTCCCTAGGGCACCCAACTGGTTAACCTTGTGAAGCTATGGCTCAACTTTCCTTCGACCCTAATTAGATGTTTCTGAAACATTAAGCACAGGTGCACCCATTTCTACTTTTTGGAAGTAGCTTGTGATACTATATCCCTGTAAAACATTACAAGTTGTAGGACCTGAAAAATCTCCTTCTACCCACAGCTAGCAAAAAATTGAGCTTTCTGCGGTTTTTCACTCTACACATATAGTCTAATAGTCTAGATATTGTTCCACAGTGAACGTAAAAGTGGACTTTAGGATGAACTTCTGTACTGTGAAAGTGGTGGGATACTGGAAGAGATTACCCAGAGAAACTGTGGATGCTCCATCCCTGGAAGTGTTCAAGGCCAGGTTGGATGGGGCTGCAAGCAACCTGGTCTAGCGGAAGGCTTGGCGGGGGGATTTCTTTATTATTTCTGGATTATCTTTAATGTTCCTTACAGCCCAAATCATTTTATGATTCGCCCTATTCCACCACAGTTTAGCCACTGGAAATTGTACAGCTGCACCTCAAAAAGTGACTTAGTCTCCATCTGAATCTGCCTTCTGTACTGCTGTGGAAGAGTTAGTGAAAGAAAGTCTTAGTGAAAGTTGTCTGGGCTACAGTGGGGATAATAGGAACACTACAGTCTAGATGATGTTTAAACTAATAGGAAACCACATCCTAAATTCTCATCTATGGAGGGTCTCACTTGCTGTTCATAGTTTTTTTATGTCTGCCTGTTTATTGAAAGGTTTAGTATATCAATCAACTTAATTGAGGAAATAAGGGAAAAACAAGGAAGGATGAAGAAAAGCTGAAAAAAAATGTGTGATGTTTTGACAAGTTATTAACAATATGACAAAAACCAATGTTCCATATATGGACTCTTTTTAGGAGGGTTTAACGGTTGGGAACAGATAAGGGAAATCTAGAATAGTGAGTTGTAAGGTGCTAAAATATTTGGCAATTTTATTCCTAAAATCATTGAGATTAATACTACCAGAAAACAGAGAAAACAAAACAAAACAGCTGACAAATTTTAAACAGGTTTTCTTCAGCAGTCCATGGCAGTGGATTACACACTCTTCTCTCTGCTTTTCTTCTTGTACCACCTTTATACTTTACCTGTCTGAAATCCTGAATGTGAGCTGCAGTTGGCCCCTTTTCTGCTGTACAGGCATGAGAAGAGAGGTCTGCAATGCTGCCTCTTTCTCTGAGCGCCTCCCTAGCTGTTTCAGCTGCTGTTTCTGCAGGAGTGAGAGTGAGAAGCTGTAGGCATCGGGGAAGAGCTTCCAGTGCTTCAGGGAGTGCTCAGCAGCCAAACTTGGGCACAGACAAGCAACCAATTTATGCTGTTGTCTTTCCATCTGACCTATTCAAAAGGCCTCAAAACTGGTGTTTGCCACATGGGACAGAAAATGTTGAGCCACCCTTCCTTAGTGACATCAGGGTTAAAGACAAGTGAAGTAATCGCAGCCATTAATCACTACTCAATTAGCCCTAAAGAAAGAAGGTAACTCCTTACCATTCCTTTGCTAAGTGCTAAATAATTCCATATTTCTACCAGTGCCTGTCAAGTGCTTTTACTGCGTGTTAGTCTGAAAGACTAACAGACTGGAATTTCTGATTGGGGAAAAAACACAATTAAGCCCAGACTATGTTACAATAAGTATAAATTAGTACAATTTTAGTTTGCATTTGCTAATAAGAAGCCTATAAATACTGAGGTGTCTGAGGGCTGTCCAGGGCTGCAGGGTGCTCTGTAGTGTGAGCTTTGCAGGGGAATCGTGGGTGAGCACCCAGTGTGAGGAGCCTCACACTGTGCAGTGCTATTGCTCGCTGGCTTTGGAACTTGGCAGAGGAAACTCCTCATCTCTCTGTTAGATTGGAGGGTGCAGGTTTACTAGCAGAGCCTGAATGCACTGCTTTGCAAACCTTTTATCCCCAAAGAAGTGTGTCTCGTATTTCTCAGCATCACCCAAGGCTGGGCAAGCTTGTGGGTCAAATGAAGCACGGCTTTACTGTAGGTAGGCAACAATTACAAGTCTGAGAAAAGTTAACCAAACCAAAGTAAAAACGTACACCACAAACAGATTATTTTTCAAAGTGGGTTCCTTCTTTTGCATTTCTTCCCCCTCCTTCAGGCTTCCACATCTTTAACCTGTATCCCAGCTGTCTGGATGAGGGTGCAAGCTGTAGTGCGAGAACTGATCCTCTATTGCCCTCTCTCTTCTCTCCAGAAGAGATCTTAAGGCTCGTCTGAACCATAAGCCTACTTGCCATAAAGTGTTAGTTCATAGATGAGTTGCTTCTGAATTTAGCTCACCACAAGGCTTCACATTCATGTACAGTGTCAGCACTGGCAGAAGGAAGTGCTGGTTATGAGATAATGAGGATGTACTGGATTGACTCTTGTGTTGGCACACACAAATGTATGTCAGCCTAGAAGTCTGGTGGTGTGACTACCTCCATTGCTTTTCAGGTCTAGGCAACACTCTCAAAGTTATCTTTTCTTGTCTTAAATTATTTCTTTCTTGTTCTTTCTCTTTATTTCTATCTTCCCTCCCACTTCCTTTCTGTTCCTCTTTTAGGTCTGGCTTCCTGGATTTTCTCCAATAACATTGTAGCTCTGATGACTCATGTCTCTTGGTTTAGTTTGGGATTTATACAGTGCATCCTTTGGGATGCTGAGTTCCCTTCCCTCTCACCTTCCCAGCAGGAAGTCTATTGTATGTAGCTTTAATTTCTTCCTTTTCAGAACAGATAGTACTCATTGCAAACTCCTGAGCTGACTTGGCCATATTTCACATTATGCATCATAAAATACTTGAGTTGGGAAACAATTTAACTTATGAATGTGACCCTGTTTTTAGTGTTTTGCAGGTACCAGAATTTTTAATTTGAACTTTTCAGGTCTCTCTCTTCGATTTTTTTTAGTCACTTCAGTATCACAGAAAGACAAGCACTTTTTTTTTTTTTTCTTTTTAATAATAAATGAGATCAGAAAAAACATTAGAACAGCTGTACAGGGTCAGATCAAAGGTCTACCAACCCCCCCCCCATTAGTACCCTGCTGCCAAATGTAGCCCAAAGTAAATGCCTAGGGAGGGGAGTAGGGATAGAACAAGCACATCCTTCCCCAAGTATTTGTCCAGCCTCTGGGAATATAAAGCTCAGAAACCTCCTAGAGGGTTATTATTTTTCTGTGCATGAGAATATAACAATCCTCCATTAATTTCCTACCCATCAATTTATCCAGTCTTTCCCAGAGCCTTTATAAAATTTTAGCATCCCCAATTACAATGTCAAGGAATACCAGAGCTTAATTAGCGTTACAGGAAAATTGATCTCCTTTAATTTGCTTTGTATCTGCTTTCTGATTGCTTTTTGCACAGTTTTAGAAGAAGCAGTGGGTAATCCTTCCCTCCACAGTCATCGCCTCATTGAGCACCCACCCCCCCAATCTCTTCTACAGGCTGAAAAAATTAAATTTATTTAATCATTCCTCATAGGGGAATCAGTTCCTACCTTTGACTGTACTCTCACTGATCTGCTTTCAACTTCTTTTGCTTTCTTTTTGAGATGGGACTCCCAGACTATAGCGTCTGCTCAGGAAGCAGGTATGACATGGGCTTATGCAGAGCTACCATGATGTTCTCTGCTTTCTTTTTTTTTATTTGGTACTTAGCACTTCCTAAACTCTGGTGTCCCTTTTTGGCTGGCTCTGCGCATTTCCACAGAGCTGTCTGTCATAGCTGCGGGATCTCACATCGGAGCAATAAAGGCTGGACCCCATCGTTTTGCATTTGCTGTTGTGTTTCCTTTCCTTGCTAAGTGGTGCTTCATATTGATCTGTGTTGAATGTCTTGCTGTTGTACTCACACAGCCTTTTTAAGCTCTTGCAGCTACTTTTGCATCAGCAATAAATAAATGATTACTAGTTTTTTTACCCCTCTGCATACCACCTATTTCAGATAGTTCAGTAAGTTCACCAGTGTAGGTCATGCAGATTCCTGTGGTGTTTTTGTTCCACTGTGAAAATTAACCATTTGCTTCTACCTTCTTTTTCCTTTCTTTTACCTTTTATCTCACATCTGCTTAGTTTTCTTAAAATCATTTGCTAGGAGGCTTTAGGGAACCTATGCCCTAGATCAATTTATCACAATCTTCATGATAAGTGTGATGTGAGTTTACCAAGTGTTCTGACCATTGCCCTATAGATTATAATTATCTAGATACACACTAATTCTACTTTTTATAATAGACTTTTTGCTTATTTCCCTGGAATAGATGTAAAGCTTAGTGGGATTTAGTTTTCTGGATTCAAAACATTATAAATTTGTTTGCTACTGTTCAAAACATTATAAATCTGTTTGCTACTTTCCCTTCTTTAGCAGCAGAGCAATTTCAAGGAGGAGCTCTCACACCACAATTAGAAGTTTGCATTTCACTAGCTTCCTCTAAAGCATCATTTGGTCATGTTGAAATTGCAGCATCTTCAAGAAGTTGGAAGCAATTTCCCTCATGAAAGCCTCAAAAGTGGTGCGGTGCAGGGAATTTCCCCAGGTTTTTCACACAGAACACAAGAGCAAAAAATTAATGCAATTACACAGCCTAATATTCTCTGAAGAGGCTTCCCCATGAGGGTCAGATTCATGAATTTGAAAAGGTATATATTGTTAGTTTTGATGATAAACAGTGATACTCTGATATGTAATGTAAACTCCCTACTGCCCTTTTACAAGCATTGAATGGTGATTTTGTTCCTTCAAGACAGTGTTTTCTGTTTGTCTTCGTACCACTTGTGAGGATCTAATGTGTACTGAGTGTTCTGTTACTTTTTTTTTTAACAATATCTTCATTTTTAGGTATCTCCCCTTTCTGAAGTTGAACCCATCTGTGGCAGATATTTGGTGCTTCTGCTGCAAAGTTAATCTAAAAGTACAATGGTTGCTTATACTGACATACTTGGTTTAGTGCCATAATCTAATCAGTTTATATGGCTAAAATTGCCAGTAAAACATAACTAAGCTTTATGCAAGAAATCCCTCAAACCCTCTTCCTTGGTAACCTAAAAGAAGTGACAAAGTCGGTGTATTAAGGCAGGCAAACTAGTTAATATTAATAATTTCAAATTAAATCAGCTAGTTTTGCCTTTATTTACAAAGGCAATTCTGTCTTCTGTCTCTAGGAGTACATCACTGTAACTATTTTATTGTGTAAGAGAAGCATTCATTATCTTGAGCTACTGCAGCAGCATGCCCAAAAATACTTCAGGGAAATTTCATTGTGAGTCTTTGTTAGTGGTTGGGAACAGCATTTTCTCTGTGTTTACATCTCTTCTATATTGTTCCACATAAACAGCATATTACTGGAAGATAATATGTTTCATTTAATTGCTGTATAATTGCTACTTATCTTACTGGCTTTTCTCATCCTTAAGTGATGAGATGAACAGATTCGGATGAGATGAAAGCATTGAAGTGACAAGATGGGAGAAGAGCAAACTGCTATTTAATGTTCTTCTCACAGCTGTATGACCCAGCCATTTACTGCTATCACTTACAATCACTTAATTAACGAGGCATAGGGAAAATAAGGCTTTTCTGTCGTATTTATACAGCCTTGGCAAATTAAATGTCAAATCCATTTTTAAATAGGAAGTATATCTTCATGTTCCTTAACAAGAGGCTGCTTCTGACTCTTAGAGAATACAAGGCTGCTGATCTATTTGATTATTTTTACCAGAACTATTCTTAATATTGCCATCTTTCAGAGCCTTTCTTACAAATTGTATCTTATTTCTTACAATATCCTAAAATCACACTCTACAGAATCAGGAAAAACAACACACATTTGCTTTGTTATTTTTAAAAAGAAATACCATGTGAACTATTATAACAAAATAAAAGTTGTAAAACTACATTCCAGGATCTGGAATTGAATCTGGATATGATAAGTAAGAATTCTGGGTAAGAAAGAGGCACTCTATTTGAAGTGGATATTTCTCAGACACTTCTTCAACTGCTTGGAATGTTTCATTTGATAAAGTAAGAAAATCAAATAGGCATACATATTATTTTACTAATTGTATTCATGTTAAAAGAGATACAATTAAAAAAAATTAAATATAGGAAAATGTAACTACTTTAGCTACAATGCCAATATATAAATTTTAGCAGATGTAATTATACATCAGGTCTTCACTTACAATGGTGCATAAGTCTTTCCTTCTATGAAATTTGCACAGTATTGCAGTATCTTTTATTGTAGAATTTTGTTTCCATGTTGCCTTGTTCTTAAAAGTTAGCAGGTTTTGTGAGTGTGTCTTGCTCTCAGCAGCTCAGTTTTCTCGTACAGGGAGAGATCAAGCAGCACTTTCTATAGTGTTTTAACTTTACAGTTAAGTAGGACTTAGCAGCTCCTGTGGAAAGGGATCACCTTGTCCTTCCCTCCTCCCCTGTCACTACTGCAGGATGCTACAAGCAACTACCTGGTGCAATAGAAAACATTTTTTAATTTTTCTTCTGCTTTAGTTTTCTAGCAAATCAGCCACCTGAGCTGACTTAAACTGTGACCATCAAACCATTAGATTTAACAGAAAGGAAGTGGCAGGAACAAAAATTCTGGGCTGGGGAATTGTTGAGCAGGGTGATGTCCCTGACAGCTAATACTCAGGCTGCTCTAAATATTATGTGAAACCTCATGCTTGATCCCCCAAAATGCAGTGTACACCCTATTTAATTATGTCTAAATGCAAGGATTCAACCATTAAAATAAACAATATTTGATGTTTAAGAAGTCTGTTGTTCTACTGTTCACTAATATTTACTCTCCTACTGAAGAAGAAATTTTCTCTGTCTAAATAAAATTAAATTAAAGAAACAATTTATATTTGGAGCAGTAAAACTTCTGACTGGTCCTACTGATGAGCAACACAATTGTGATGCTGTGCCCTAGGATATATAAGATTAATGTGTTCAGTGTTTGAAGGTGGAAGTCTGTATTTGTAAAGAAAGAAAGAGGCAGGCAGCACAGTTAATCCTATAGCTGTGATAATATTCATTAAAACCCAAATAAGGCATTTGAACTGTGTAAGTAATTTGTTAACTTTAGAGAAAGGAAACTAATATTGATAACTTCTAAGGAGGGAACTCATAGCACTGCAAATTTTTGCCAGGTAGACAAGCATACATTCCCTGTCCCGATATTCTTGACTGATATTCTTGCCTTGTCCTGATATTCTTGACTGGAGCAGCTAACAGGCCTCCTGATACTGAAGAGACTGCGTCCTTTTGTCATGGAAGTATTCATACCAGGTGGCCTCTGAAGGCCCTCCTATAATCTAACCTGCTTTTCCTGGTTGCGCTGTCTTGGATATTCACCAAAACTCAAAGGAGCTCATCCATTTGGCTCTCAGGGCAACAGAGGGAAAGACCTGAGCATTTCAGAACTTGCAGGCTCCCTCTGTATGCTCAACAGCAGAGAGAGGGTAAGACAAGGCCATCCTGTTTTTTTGGTCCTCAGTTTTACATATGCTGTGTAGGGAAAGGATGGGACAAGGCTGCCACTCCTTGTCAGCACTGGGAACATGCAGCTGGGAATAGGCAGACGAGATTTCTTCATAAACTTCATGTGGCATGAAGCAATTGCTCTGCCAGAGGTAATGAGCACACACTGTTTCTAAACACAGGGCCTTTGCAGATCAGAGAAATTGTGGTCTGAAGCTTGAGTTGACATGAATTCTCTGGTGCTCCTTAATCTCCATTTGCTGCCAGACTCTCAGGACGTACTCCCATCAGTATCCTTTGCCATCCCTAAGCTAGGCCCTCTTGGGAGCCAGGAATGGATGATCAGGAGGTTCTCTATTCCTTCTCAAAGAAGCAGCGCTGGGGGAATTTTCAGAAGCACCAGTGATCAGATCTGAGTGCGTCCCTCCTGGGAGTAGCAGCTGACTCAGCCTCCTCCGGAGGAACTCCCAGGTGGAAGCCTGTGGTGGTGTTGTGCAAGATACGAAAAGGTCTGGCTACTGCCTGTTCTCAGATGAGGCAAGCAGCCCACTGCCCACGGGCAGCCTGGTATTATGTAGGGGAACTTAGGATGCCAGGTGGGGCTGAAGAAGCTGCTGAGTGGCCCTGGTAGCTGCATGCACAGTGCAAACCATTAATATTTGCTGTAATGCAGCTGACTACTCCCATAGGAGCTGTCACAGTTGCCAGAATTACCATATGACCCTGGCTGGTGCCAGTTGCCCTGTTAATTTTTGTCTTTCATTTCTCTTGAAGATGCTGCAGTTCATTGGCATGTTTAAGCAGTTTCTATGGACTGCAGTGGGAGTTTGTGACAAAGCCTGATTGTAGGGCTTGTCTATTACATGTGAGCAAGGGATAAACTAAGATAGCTTTAGCATAATTAATATATATTCTACTAGGAGTGTCATAGCGTTGGAAAACCTCACCCAGCCTACCAGACTGGCTGTAGGCAGAAGCAGACTAAGAGGTTATCCATGTCCTCTCCTTTTGGGAATCACGTGGGTCCAACTCCATGTGTCCCTCTCCTGCTGTTGCCCTACTTTGAATTACTACAGACCTTGCTAGGATCTGCAGTAACTTGATCTTGCTTTGTACCTGCATTTCTGCAACAAAGGCAGGACTTGCCTTGCAGGCACTGGGAGGGAACAGCAGGTAGAGAGCAAGGCAGTGGCTCTCCCGTGTTTCTCCACACACTGCATGGGACAGGGCCATGGCCCGTGCAAAGGCAGGGATTGCTGAAGGTTGCAGCAGAAGAGCTGGTGGAGAGAAATGTGCATGGTACTGCATGACAAAACAAAAGACTGAAACCTTGTTTGAACTAGTAAGCAATCGGTTCTGCAATGCTGATCAGACATGTACACTTGACCTGCAGCCAGTGTGGAGATGCTTGATACAGGAGTGGATGAATTTTCCCCACTCAGTGATTTTGAATGGGATGACCATTACGATCGTTCCTCCCTCTGTAAACACAAGAGGGCACTCCCGCCTCACTCCTCAATCAATGGTTTGTAGCGCACGGAAGTTTTTAATGTAACAACAGATTTGCAGCTAATCGATTGTACATGCTTTGATAACACAACACTATGCATTTATAAGCATTTATAGTTCGTGCACTTACAGGCCATATTTAAGAAGTGTGGTCTTAGTTTTATGCTTTCTTTAAATGTATGCATGGAGAAAAGATTGAATTTAATCCTGATCTCGATGCAGTAAAAACTGATATGTCCTTTTAACCAGAGTCGCACTGAAACTGGGGGACTATGGCCTACTTGTTGGGGTTTTAGGTACGTTATCTCATGGAGAAAGAGTTGTTACTTGTTTTGTCTACAGTAAAAAAATCTCCAAGAGCAACTACAGAGAGGGGTAATGAGATTTAAAGTTGTTACACTTGCCAGCACTCGTGTCTTGAAGTAGAATGCACGCGATCCATTCATATAAGCTTTTCTTGTGCACTCATTTTTGTCTGCCTAATGTGCTATGCTATCAATGCTTTGCACACTCTAGTCACACAGGAAAAAATGTATTTTAAGCTTACTCAAGGGCCTCAGGCATAGGGGTCAGAGTCTCACTTGATCACTCAGAAAGATTTTAACAACTTTTAATATTGTTCATCACAGTAAAAGAAAAGCTAGGTTGTAAAGGAGAACTTTCTATGCATTTTGAAATACAAATGAAATCCAGAAATAATTACAATATAACCATAACTATAAGTATATACAAACCCCAAAATCCACTGTTCTAATTATCTCAGTGTAAATGCTTACAGTTCCTTAATTTGGAGAGAGTTATTTGGTACTGTCTAAAGTTTTTCTGTGGGGAAACGAATTTTAACTGCATATTTAGCCTATTCAGATTCTTTCTGCAAGGTGTATTTCCATGCTATTTTGTGTAAATGGGATGCACTTTTTATTGTCCCCTGATGGTCCCCTCCCTGTGAAGTCTATTTTAGCCTCTGCTTTCCATATAAGACATAAGATGTCAGGCAGTGGAATAAGGAGTGGGGTGGGAGGAGAGAGGCCTGGCAGTGCCCTGTGGGAGATGGCAGGTTTGTGTACGAGTCTTGTCCAGATTCCAGCTTGGTGATCTTTCTCTGCATTTCTTACTCCTTCTTCTCCCCCTCATGCTTCTTTTGGGCATTATGAGCTTCACCATGGATTTCTTAAACAACTCTTGGCCAGCAGGTCTGATCTCTCTCTTTCAGAACATTTTTGATTTGAGATGCTGAAAGCAAGAAACAGAAGAAGGATCAGCACTATCCAGTACAGCACTCTGGGGGAAAATTTGAGGGACTAGAAGTGTAAAGTACTAGAATAAGAATTATGTGAGTGCTGGCATTAAAGGCATGTGAGAGTGAGCTGTGTAGATTTGCATTGCATTTTATCTTCATGACACTAGTTTTTTATTTTATGGCCCAGCAGACCCATAAGCTCATGCCTGACTCCTTCATAAAGTAGACTGTTAAGTGTGGTTTGAAAAGATTAAAACCAGACAAAGTGTTTGTAAAGTATCTTCATAGAAAAATATTGAGTCTAACTGAATTGTCAGTTACCAGTTGCTTCTTCAAAGAAATCTGGTTTAAAAAAATGTGCATTTTGCCTGAAACAAATGAAGCAGTGACAGATCCTTTTGGGTTAATGTGCTCATTTCATTTTGAAGCATGATCTTCTCCTCAGAAATAGTGAATGATTTGTAAGTATGGATGTTTCTGAAATGATGGTCGTAAAAGTTGACTTTTAACTATGTTAATAAACCGTACTGAAGAGCCTGGCTGCTCTACAGAAGGCCTTCTCTGCCAGCACCAGGAAATTACTCCCCCAAGGAGGGTCGATAATGATTATTAAAACAGAAGAAATCAATTTGAAATGCTAGTGACTCCCTTGTAGGTTTTTTCCTTTTCCTATAAATGGTCCTATTCATATGCATGGCAAAGTTGGGACAGGAGGACAAATTTGTCAAAAGTAGTATAATTTGAAAATATTTTGTGATTATGAATTTGGCTATGAGACATTAATGTAATTAATTATGCAATTTATTATTGATAATTATTAATTTTCCATTCCTAATTGTTTTTTATTGAATTATGAGGCCAGTACATCCCATCCTCCATCACAGATAAACCAGTTTCCCAGTCCTTTCTTTTGTCTGAGTGACATGAGGCGCTCTGGCCAGAATATGTTGGTGCAGTGGTTGACTGATGGCTGTTACAACCACAAGTGCTGTGTAGAAGCTTTTCTATCCTGTCTTTGAGCTGTATATGGAAAGCTTTGCATTTTGTGCAGGCAGCTCCTGGTGCACAGGGCATGCTGCAATGCACAGGGAGAATCCTGTGGCACTGGAGGCAGCATGGGGGTGTGCTGAGGCCAGTGCTGGCTGGGGACAGTCACTCTTGGCAATGTAGGCTCAGTAACCTCCATTTGTCAGCTATGCTTTAGCAATAAAGAGTTAAACTTCTCTGTACAGTCTGACTTCAGTTTTGTATATGTTTAAATAATGCAGGAAACAATTGCCAAGGAGAGAACTTGTGAAAGGCCTTACACCAAAAATATTTGTTTAAATCACATTCACAAATAAAATAACAAAAATGGTTTGCTTATAGCATTGGTGGATGGTAGTTTAAAAACATCCTGAAGGTAGATCCTGGGAGAGATAAGTCAATGTGTCCTGAATCTTATCCATGCTTGAAAACATGAGTCAAATTTAATTACAGACTCTTGGGTGCCTGCCTGGTTGGAGAAACCTACTACAGTTAGTGATGGAGCAACTGCCCTCATGGAAACCACCCAAAAGAAAAAAGAAGACTGAGATGAATTGTTTCGAAATGGTATACAAATAATGTGGAGTATTAGTGCACTTGAATGGCTGTACAGAAATTCAAGGAGTGATGCAAGGAGGAAAATCAGTGAGAATTATGTGGGAGATCATGAAGCAATGGCTGTAGACAGAATCTGCCACAGTAGTTCTTGTCAGTGAAATAAAAGTTTGCTTCATGTTATTTGTGTGGTGTGAGAATGGGACAGAAAGATAAGACACAGAAGTGTTCCAGTTTACAATTATAATAACTCAGCATCTACTGACATCAGAAGTCCTTCAACTGACTTTGCTTGACCTTTAGTCAAAACCTACATCACTGAGACATACCAGAATGGAGACAACAGAATAATATGGGTGAGCATCCTAAAAATAAGACACAATGCTCTAGCCATCTGCTGCCAGTGATCACCAGCAAATGAAAGGCCCTGAAAAGCTCCTGAAATTCCAAACAAAGGCATCTCCAAAATGCTGCTGAGCAGAAATGTCTCTTGAAACGTAGGACTGTGCAATGTCAGGGTTGCCAAAGCAGCATTCAGAAACAAAAATATGAAAGTGCTTGCATTGCTAAGTTGTATTTTGCTGCAATGACTACAAAGCTGTGCCTTGTCTCACAGTCTCTTTGTGAAGCTGCAGTTTAAGAGTGAGGCTACAGCTTGAAATAATCTGGTCTCAACATCAAGGATGTACAATTTTGAGGTCTCTATACCATTATTCTAACGAGAGATCAAGTTGTTTAGTGGGATACTTAAACTTTGACTTCTAATATTTGTAGTCGTGATCTATGGTGCATCCTGCATCCTCACTCCGTGCTCCAGAGATAAGCAAACCAAGACACCCAACACTGCAGTTTGGGCTATGATGGCTAGTGAGCAGGTAAAAGCAGCTTAGAGTTATTAATTAACTTGCCTAGACATGACACAATTATTAATCTGAGTGGATAATTTCTGTTTTGGCAAAACAGTGGTAACCAGGGCACTATGAGAGGGAAAGGGTTGAGTCATCTGAGGGCAGAAGCAGTCACAAGTTTGCATACATGTTGCTATGTAACAGAACATTTTTAATGACTTTTTGAATGCCTGAATCAAAACAGAAAACCTGTAGTTTCCAATCCCTAATATCAAAGAACTTAGTTGTTTAGTGTTATTCAAAATGCCCCCTCCACCTCTTCTTTACTTCCTTAAATCTGTGCAAGGCACTGAGGATTCCCATAAAGAATTCAGATGTTCAGAGGTTCTGTGTCTGTGCTCACTGGACGTGAAGACAATGAGGATGAACCCACTCTGTGGTGCCACAGGAGCTTATTTGCTTCCTGAGCACTGACTAGGAGATAAGAAACCTGCCCTTTGTGTCTGACTGTAAATTGAAGCATGATTCAAAGAACTGAAATAGTGAATTTTTAGAAGGTAGAATTGCAAGTAAAAATTCCTGCTGTACATGAACAAAAAAGAATTTTGTTCTTACATCTCTCATAAGTTCATTGTCATTAATCTCAGTGAATCTGTCCTGATTAACACTGAATGCAAATCTGATTCTCCTCTTTCATTCTGCCTCTCAGGAAGAGATTCCCTCTGGAGACACACTGGCTTGCCCTAGAAGCCTCTGTGTGGCAGTAGACAAGTGGTGATCCCATTGTTCTCTAAATGGTGGGAGTTGCTGGGTAAGATCTCAGCAGGCATGGAGCAAGTGAGTTACTTACAGAGAAGTTAAATGTGGTGACTTGATCTGTTTTGTCTAGAGAAGGAAGATTTTTTTCCCCCCCAGAGGAAGGGGGATAAAAAACCAGGATTCATGATGTACAGATCTAGGAATGAGAGCCTTATCCTTGCAGCACAGGATTGCTGTTCTCAGATAGCAGACCATGATCTTTGTATGGAATCTGCAAGGCAGAATGACTGATTTGTTAGGCTTCTCTGTCTGAGCTTTTTTTTTGACAGGTTTGTAGCTTGGTTTCACTTGGTCTAGCTGTGACAGCAGTTTTTCTAATTGACCAAGTGTCTGTGGTTAATTTCTTTTGCTTTTGTGTGTTTTTGTGTTGTACAACTGTGGTTCTGTATAGATATTTTAGCAGACAGTTATCCTATATGTGGAATGAGGTATTTATAGCTCTAACACAGTGATGTAGTGTAGAGAAATACAACCCTGGAGTGATAGCATCAGCCTTGAGAAATGGAAAAATGAGACACAGCACAGAAGAATGCAGGCAAGGGATGATAAGAGATAGGGCCCTGTCCTGGCACTGGAGACCCCATGCCTATGAACAGTTCTACAGCTGCCAGATAAGGAAGTGCAGATCAGGACAGAACTGGTTGCAGGGGTAACAAAGAACATAAATAAGTAGATTTTTTTTGCTGTGAAATGTATGTCTGAGGTGCAGGGAGTGTCTCACAGTACTCTGGACATCAGTGCAGAGCCACCCTAGAAATGATAGGACAGCTACACAGCCCACCTCCATGGACCTTCAGTCAGAGGAGTGAAGTAGACCTCTGCAAGGACAGAGCCCAGTTTTCCTGGGACTGACAGGGGGTACAGACTTAGAGGAAAAATCTCAATGTCTCAAGGTCATATCACAGTTTACTGCAAAGATATGCAAAAATAAGGACACACTACCAGTAGCACTGGTATAACACTGTAGGATGTAGCGTAGTATTTATGCTTCTGTCACCAGAAGAACAAAGCTGAGAAGCATTAAAGTTGAGAAGAATTCACTTAGTAATTCACACTTAATCTATGTATGCATAGGTTTTCAAGCTATAATATATTGTTTCTTATGGGATTCGACAGATTGTCTACAAAATATTCTGCAAACATCTTAACAGTCCTTCAACATCTGTTTCAAAGGTGTTTCTGTAAATTGAATATTCTGTTATTGTTCTTCCTGATTCCCTCTGTGAAGGGGAAAGATGATGAAGTGTGGTTTATCTGTGACAATAGATTTACTCTGCCCATCTAAAAATGCCCAGTACCCATGAGCTACTGCTGCTGGCTGGTTTGTTATTCTGCGTGATTTACAGCAGACCCACTGTACCACAGTAACAAATGGGTGTTCTCCCTTTCAAGGCATGTTCTCTCACACTGATGATAAACAGTCTTCCTGGATTGGACCATTGTCCAGAGAAAAGGAATGATACCTACAACAAACCTCAGATCTTGATTTCTCATTTATTTGCATTTCATGTTGCAGTTAAGAGTGTCCTCTCACTGTAATATTATCCTTAAATGGATGTCAGGAAAAGGCTGGCGTATAGTTAATTTGTGTAGGTGGTTTTCTTTTCACAGATACATTATTGTCATGCCTGGTAGTGCGGCAATTTGTATTTGTTTCAAGCAGGCAGACAGACTTACTCTTGTGCTTGGCTCAGTGCAAGGCAGGACCTGTGGTATTGTAATTCAGAGACTTCTTCCAGAGGATGAGAAATAGCTGTTGATGGAAAACTCCATGGCTCAGGAATCAAACTCTCTACCCATAGTTCATAAATTAAAACAATGCAGCTCTTTAGTGCTTAGAACTGTTGGGGTTTTTGGTGTACATTTGTCCTGCACTTTCATGGTGGACTAAAAGCAGTCTTTGCAGAATGTTGTTGTCCCAGCTATCGGTGCGTGTTCCCATCACTGCTCTTGCATTGGCTCAAGCCATGCTTAAGGTGTTCATTTCTCAGCCAAGACTTCAGTAAGATTGGTTCCCAGTCAGATCAGCAAAAAAACCAAGCTCAGCCCCAGGTGGTGAAGGCTGAACCTGATGCGGCAGAGGTGCATGGGTGACACAAGGGCAACCATTCTGTGGCGCCATACTTTTTGATCACCTTGTTGTGGTCATGGTGCTACATCAACAGACAGATGTGTCTCTTACATCTGTATTTTCAAGGCTGACAGAAAATGACAGGGGCTAGACTCAAAGGATGAGGTTCTTCATCACAGCCAGTGGAATGATTGAAGCCTTATTTTCTGCAAATCTCTACCTCACAAAGCCTGTTCTCTCTCTTTACAATTATTCAAGATCCCCCGTGTTTGCTCCCAAAATTTCACTTTTTAACAGTTTGTGAATGTAATGGCACTCTTTTGATTACTTAGTTGAGAGAATTTATAGAATGCTAAATATTAATTCATTAAATGATCTCTGAGAACCTGGCGAGAGCGTGGAAGATGGGAATTAATTGCTGTGCTAGAACTGCTTCCATTCTCCCCCACTGAAAGAACCTGCAGCTTCTCACACAGTATTTTGAAATCTTTCTCACAGAAAGATTTTGAAGGGTGGTCATACTGCAGAATGGTAGGCACCAACAAATATCTTCTTAAAACGAGAAGGTTGGATGAAATGTCTCAAATAAAGCTCAGCCCCATTTTTGTAATATGATGCTCTTACTCAAATCAGCTTGAAAGCTTGCCAGCAAAGTCATGAGTAAGCCTAAATTGATCACATTTTTACTATACATGTTTTACAGTAGTTGACATTGATTTGATATTATGGTTCTATTTTAGTGCTTTGTAAAATGAATGCCTTAACTCATTTTTCTCATCCCACTAGTACAGTGTCCCTATCTGTAATCTGTAGAGGCAGATGAGACATACTACATACAATTCTAGAAATGCACTCGGTAAATTATTATGCAGTTTTCGTGCATCATAAGAATATGATGTGATGTGAATAATGTGTCTTCCACACCAGATTTATGTGTTTGCATTCTTGTTACGTTTCTCTTTCTGCATTGTTTGTATTCTCTCAACCATTTGTAAATACTTAGGTATAAGTTATACCATGGTGCCAACTGCCCTTTGTTACCATGGTCTCAAGACTGAAGTAATTACAAAAAATAAATTTATTTCAGAAGGCAACATGGGCTCTAGAGTTATACTTGGAATTCTTGTTTCAAGATGATACATTTATCTTCTCACATAAATGTGGGAGGGGGGCAAATTAGAACAGGTCATTGTTCCCAAATAGAGGGACAACATAAATAGCTGCAACTAATCCCAGTCTGCAGAGATCAAGGGAAAAGTCTGGAAAAAGGATGTCTCATCTTTTGTGAATAATGACCAGGATAGCAAACACTTAAGCATATGGGACATACACAGGGCCCTAAGGGGATGCACCCATGAATACTGAGGGAGCTAACTGCTATGTACACAGAGAAAGCATTACTGTAATTAACTTTGTAATTTCCATTTTTAATGGTGAACAGAGATGATACTTATAAAATTTAGATCAGTGTAAGTCCAGTTCATTTCCCTTGTCTGTACAAAGAACATCCAATCCATTCATGATGGTTTTCCTGGAACACCAGGCTTTCAGCTCGTTCTGTTAAGGTACATTGAAAGAGGAATCACCTTACTTGAATACAGAAAATTTACAGCAATTTGGAAATTAATTAATAGTGCATCAGATTACCCTGCCTTGGGGCCAGCAATATCCAGCAGAGGGGTGGGGCAGATGCCTGGGAAGGGTATCAGTGTAAGCCGTGTAATTTCTCATGTTGCTGTATCATATCAGAGACCTTGGGTTCTACAGCTTCCTCTCATTTTTTAGTGTCTTCATTTGCAATCTACAGTAAAGTTGCCACTGTTATTTTGGTAAAGTAGCCATGGTTCATACATCTTTGCAGGTATAGCTACCAGAACTGCTTGTTTTCTATTTTTTTTTTTTTTAACACAATACTGCATTAAAGCATTTACAGGTTTCCTAACTGCATGTAATAATTTATGACTACAGCAATGTTTAACTTACGTGACAGTATACCTCTTTGTGGTTTCCCAAATAAAGGAGACGTGTAACATCTCTGATATAAATTCATAACAGTAAACTTTCAATAGGTAGGAATTTTCCCCAAGATGCCCAGCCTTTTGAATTCTCTTAGTTTCTTGGTGTTTTCTGCCTCCATTCACCCGAGTATTTGTTCTTTTGTGTTGTATTCCCACTCCATTAGTGTTATGAGATATAACACTAAAGGAGTGGGAATTATGAGTTATAAATATAGTGTTATATTTAGAAGGCTAAAATGGTTTGATTTGCTATTTTTAATTAAACCACATGGTTCTTATCACACATTTTACTGCTAAGATATATAATACTATTTGTTTCCTTTTGACATGGATAGGCAGGCTTAGTAAGAGTGAAAAGGTCCAGGTAAGGGATATAGCCATTCTTTCAAATTTAAAGACAACTTTCTATAAAATGGAAAAATTAAAGGAAACCATAAAATTCCTGTTGTAAGAAGAACAATGGGATGCAACAGTTAGTGATTTTTTTCCCCCTAGGGATTCTTTTTGCAAAACCTATGAACTGAGCATGGTGAGAAATAGTTCTGAAAAGCTCAGGACTGAACGGGTGTGAAGCAACAGAATCGTCTCTGATCAGCAGAAATCCATTTCTAATCAAAAAACTCATCCTGCTCTCCTTAAAACAAATTACAAATGAAGAGTGCAGCTCCTTGTCTGAAAAAACAGAATTCCACCTTTGATCTGTGAAGATCTACCTCCTCATCTTGAAACTACAACACAGTTTTATTTTGTAGTACAGGACTTTATGCCCTTGAAGCAAAATGGAACAAAAGGCAATTGTACAATCAGACTTCTCTCCTGATATGTTGAAAGAACAGCATGGCATTACTGTGGTAGTTTTGCTGCTAAAAAAAAAATTGTTACAATTGGTTTCCAGCTCTTCATTCTCTTGTCTCTGTGTTGTCTCCTCTAGAGGGCAATTTAACACAAGCTATACATTTATGAGACTTTTAGGCTGGTAAGTGCTCTGTCAGTGATAAGAGAGGTTGAAGAATTTATTTCCATTTAAAAGGCCTGAACAAGCTAAAACTGGTTTGTGTGGCTGCCTGTCCATAAAAGATTTGCAGGGGGCTGCCTAGACTGTTAAGAGTTCAGAAAGGTGTCTGTGCTCCCAGGGTCACACTGGCCTTTTCCAGTCCTGTAGAAGGTCAAACACAGGTTTCTGAATGTCCTTATTTTCCAGAAGAGAGTCCCTTCAACACAGGCTTAGGGACATCATCTACCTTTTTTCTGTATTCCTTCTCTCTGCTTCCTTGAAACTTGAAAAATAAAGGAAATACATTACCAAGCATGAGCAAGTAATTGATATTCATGCTGCTGCTGCTCAGCTACCTGCATGAGGGTCTTCAGGGCATCCTGAGCTTATGGCTCATGGCAGGTGCTCAGATGCTCCTTGTCGAGGTTGCCACCTGCCTGCCCTTGAGAAGCTGTGTCCTCCCCCTGCTTCAGTTTCCATGAGCAAAAAGAGGACAACAAACAGCTGCATCTGATTAAAATGGTGTTTCTTAGGGCTCACCAGGTCTCTTGAAAGAGAGGTGCTGTAGAGACCATTGTCGTGGGCCCTGCAAAAGCAGGAGATGCCAATCCTCTTAAATGGAAGAAAATCCATAAATATCAGAGAAGTTGATGACCCTGCTCTCAGAAACAGTTTGCAGAAGTATTAATGGCCTTGTAGTGACACTACATTAACTGGTTTCAGCCCTGTTTTTCTTATCTTTTTAACCATAAGAGGTTCCTAATCTCCATATTATTTAACCTAAAGTGGCCTTGTATCTTTGAAGGGGTGATAGACTTTTTTATCAGACAAAAGCCTGTAATGTAAAAATAAAAATAGGGGAGGAGGACCTGCTTCTTTCATTGTCTGAGCATAACTGCCAGAGACTTCAACCTATTTTGCTTGTGCCTAGAATAAATGTCAGCAATAGCAATGCCAATCAGTAATTGATGAAGAGCCCTATTGGTAACAGCTGTAAAATGCAGCTGGGAAAAATGAGAGGAAGGGCAAAGTGCATTGCTTAAAACAGAGAAACCTAAAGTCTAAGGAGTTCCTTTTATGTTGGTATGTATTGGAGAGTGATGCCTTTCAGAGGTTTAATGAATTATTAATGCAGGTCATACAGGAATTTCAAACTCAGGAGGGCTGGGACCTAAATCTTTCTGTCACTGAGGCCCATTAAAATAGCATAGCTTTCTGTGAGGTGGCTCCCAGAACAGTAGACTGGAACTCATCAGGCAGAGAATACAGTGGAAGTGAAATAAAAATGCAGTGTCTTGAGCTAATCTTTAATTTTTTGAGCTGTGTTTGAGGTCTCCAGTGCAATTAAGATAAACTGGGAATTGTTTGTTTTATAACAGCTACCTTGATCAGCATAAATCTGTCCTATTCAGGGCTGTTTCTTTTGGTTACTCTGGTTCTTCTAGCTGCTATATGGGGGATCAAGTCAAGATTTCTATAATTTGAGGGACTTCCATGACACAGGCAGTGTTACCGTGGCTTTTCAAAATGTTTTTGAAACTCTACTTTTAGAATATCTTGTAATAATACAAACGTGATCTTTAAAAGCCCCCACTTCTCATGCAGTCAGTAATTGTCAGAGGTACAGGAATATTTTTCATCACTGAAATAGGAATTGCCCAAACTGACTGGGAAACTGGCAGTTTGGAACAATGCCAGCTTCCAAAACCCTGGCACAGCAGCATGAATTAGGAAGATTTTTTTTGACTTTGAGGTCTTTGGCTTTTAATGAAATACCTCATACCAGGAATAACCAGCTTACAGGAGCTGTTGTATTAAAATCAAACCACCAATCCGTGTAATTTGCTGTATTGGATTGGATGTCTGATCTAGCTTTGGCATTGGTGAATACTTGATGCTGCAGTAGGAGAGAGGTCTTTAGTAATGCTGATTGAATACAGTTCTTTATTTTGGAAATTATTATTTTTCCATGGTATTCACATATGGCTTACACCCTTGAAAAAGGAAGCTGGATTTTCTCCTTTTGTTTGAATTCCTATACCTAAAAACCTGGCAGATACTCTGGTCCCGAAAATTCTCCATTGCACTCGTGGAAATTGCTGGGAGTTGCTTGGCATATTGGTTTTGCCAAAACTCATGGTTGGTTTATTTTACATATAATGTTTTGGGTTTTCCACATCAATTTGCCACGGAGTATTAAGCTTTCTCTTTCAAAATGCTCTAAAGCTGCACCATAGACTTGAGTGCAATGTCAAACATGTTAGGCAGAGTCTTGCCTGTCTGAAAGCAAATGTTGCATGAGGTTAATAGTATGAATTTCTGCTTGAATATCAGTGGAAAGCACTGTGAGTTTCACAATGTGTCAGTTTGCAAACATTGCTATGCTAAATGAAACTGGGCTGCCTTTTTTTTTTTTTTTTTTTGTAGAACATAGCAAGATTTCATAGTTGCAGAGCTAATTTTATCTAACTAAAGACTTGTATTCTTAGAAATAAAACGGGATTAATTTTAACTGTGACACAATCAAAATGTCCAGACTTCTACACAGCAGACAATTTCTGCAACAGCACTGCGAACTTTAAAGAATGTTGCTATGTTTGCAGAATTCAGCAGACTCTTACTAGGTTTCATAGTACACCTTTCTCTCAAATTAGCTACTGTGGCATATGTCTGGCTTCAATACACTAGTCTATTGCTCCTCAGACATAATACCTCCTGTCAGTGTGTACCCTGCAGCTCTTCTAGGGGACATTGCTTGGGTGCCTGGGTCACAGGTATTTTGCATTTTTTTTTAATGGGTAGGGGGAAAAAACCATCATTGCATTGATGTCCATGAAGATAAACTACTGACATATTTTTGTGTGAGTTACTGTGGCACTTGTGTGAAGCAACACAATTCTACTAGATTAAAATGAGTTTAATAATTAGCAATTTAATGGGGAACATTTTAACAGTGATACACTCCATAAATGCTTGTAGCATTTTATCAAGGTTATGTGCCATAAATGCTTTATTTTATATTTCATTACTTTATAACTTGTAAAATATCAGAATTCCAGGACTTGGAGTTAAAAATTGTCAGCTCAGTGTGTGTGTGCCATATTGTATATATGACATTCATGATCTACCCAAGATAATATTTGCGTGCATGCGTGGCCTATAATTGTATGATCCCTTAATTAAATAATGGCAGTTTTTCCCAGTTTTCTAAATAAATTGATACATCCTTCCTGAAGTACCCTGACTAATGTCTGTGTCCAACACTATTTGCATATTTTAAAATAGAATATTTCTAGGTCCAATGTGACTTTTGAGACAACATATCTATTTATCATAATACCTGAGAATCCCTTGATTCTTCTGCTGCAAAGCCAGAAATCAAACCTGAAAGCATCAATTCAATAATTTATTGCTATTCACTGAAGAACTCTGGTCTGTGTTTTGCTTAAAACAAGAGTAATTTTGGAGGCAGAATAACCTGAAGCTGATTCCACCTTTAAACTGAGCAATGTTAGCTGCAATTTTATACGTTTGCATTCTGGTATGCTTTTCTGTACAAAATTACCTTTGGCCTCAGATCAAGAAATGAGGTGGATAAGCACATCCTTAAGTGCTCTGCTGCATTAGTGCCTAAAAAGCACAACCACTGCTGACATAACACCATTGACCTCAGTGGAGCATTTTACTGGTCAGATGAGCCAAACTGTGGGCTGCTTTGGGTATTCTTTGGATGTAGAGGGGAAAGATGCCAGTTTTCAATATCCTGCCATATGTGCTGTCCTTTTCAAATACTCTGTCATTGCCTGATAAAAATAGCACCTAAAGTTTGGTACCTCTGAAACATGAATGCAGAACCTGCAAATTGGTGAAATGGCCTGACTCTGTGAAGAGATGACATGTCAAAAGTAAGTGGGAATGCAAGAACAAATATGCTCAAAGCAGTACTTGGTGGGTTACGTAGATTTTCATCTTCCTTGAGCTAAATGCCTAGCACCTGAAAGGATGTGGATGTGCCTTTCATTTTCTGGGTTCTCCAAGTAAAAAGGTGGTTTAAACCTTCTTATCCAGACTGCTGCTGAAGGTTTTTTGTCCCAGGAGGAAAATGCCATCATGAAGAACAATCTCTTCCCATGTTGCCAAGATTGTCTTGACGGGAGTTTATCAAGGGTGTGTGGCTCAGTTGGAAGCAGTGCTGCCACCTGAATAGCATGAAGGGTTGAGAGGAGCAATGTGGTCATGCACCAACAAGGATCAATGCAACTTTAGTCAGGGCAGGAATGTAAGGTCCTGAATATATGTGTGTGTGTGTGTGTATACGTATATGTACAAATATTTGTGTGTATATATGTAGCTAGGAGCTTGCACTGTTAGATAAGGTATCTGGAAACACCACCAGTTAGCTAAGCCACCCAGACCTTGGCTTTCATCACTGTACAGCACCAGCTTGTGTTTAGTGCTTTTGGGCAGTTTAAATCAACATATCTTTGACATGTGGGGGGAAAAAATAATTCTGCAAACAACAGATGATTAGTTTTCTTTGAAAAGCTCTGATGCCTTTATAATTTGAAGTTCAGGTATCACATCTGCTAAAGAACACCCTTTATGCCAGGTGTGAACTTTGCATTTTCCCATTAATATGTGTTCAACTTTGATTAACTTTTCACCATTTACTTCTGCTTATTAAATGTTAATCACAGCTTAGACTTCCATAAATCTCTGCAGTTTCCATGTACACTGAGCAGTGCAGCTGCCTTGCCTCCTTCACCTCCTAGCCCCCTAGAGAATGATGGAAAATGGGAGGAGGGCTGCCTTTCCTGCATCCTTACAGATCCCCAGGTGTTTTGTCCTGCAATATGCATAGAAAAGCTACCTTATTTGAATCCAGAGTCAAGAAACTTACTTGGTTATTGGGAAAGGGGAGAAAAGGCAGTTAGGAGGAATTATTTCAGATGCAGAAAATCTATGATTGAGATTTTAAGAAGAGAGGAGAGAGAGGCACCAGGGACCAGTAATGAAAAACAGTGAGGAAAAAGAAATGGATCTTAAGAGGAATTGCAGTGTGGAGAGTAGAACTTAATGCTGGAAGGGAACAGCACTCTCTGAGGATATTGAAACCTGGGGCAAGATTCAGTGGCAAGTAATGATGCCTAATTTATCTATCTACATGTAGAACTTCATACAGGTAACAGATTTTTAAGCTCTCATTATAGTCAACCTTGCAGATTGCCCTTCTGTCAATGCAGCTGGGACCACACAGCAGGCACTCACACAGCTTTCAATGCCTGTGAGAGGGACAGCTGAACTTACTCCTGCTTGGGACATTCTTGTGTCAGCTTGTTAAATTCTTCTTTAAGAATTCCACGATGTAGCTACTTCAAAATGCAGAAATTAACCCTGGGTGTCTTCTCTAGTCCAACATGCTTGAATTCTTGAACCAAAGTATTAAAAAATATCTTTAGTTGTGAGAATATCTCATTACCTTAATATAGTTGCTTATAGGAAATATGTATGCCCTCTGCCTTGATCAGTATATTTGTCTTTACATCTGACCTGTAGCAGTCCAATACAGCCTTGTGGTATGTCATAAAAATGGGATAGGTGTTTGTGGTGTGTCATAATGGCAAAAGGGCAAGGAGGAGAGAATTAACTCTTACAGATTCCTGTTGTGTAGATAGTCAATGAAAATTTCTGTCCCACACAAAACTAAGTAAAGTATTTAATAACAGCAACTAGCAATTTAGGCTGTAGCATGTACTGTGTTTATGTAAGAACATTTATTGTACAGGCATTTAAAAGAATATCTAATTTCCTTAATGATTCCTCTAGGTTAGCATATACAAACCCCTGGCTATGAGTGGAATCAAATGTGATACAAATATTGTTGGTTTTGGATACTAATTTATATCTAAACTGAATGTAAATTTTCTTCATTGCTTTATCCCAGGGTTTTTTGTAGCTTTTTTTAATAAGAAAAAAGTAGATACTAATCTAATGTGGGTATCCATATAGATTGTAGTTTAAAGGTTGTCAGATCTGTACCTAATTTACCAACATAATTTGGAGCCAGTCAGCTGGGTATCTGTTTGCTGTTTGAAGAGGTAATTCTAAATTTGAGATCTTTCTGAAATGAGGAATTTATTTGAGACACTCACTCTCAAGTTAAGTGCCAAGAAGGCATCATTGTCTGAATTCCCTGGGTTTTCTAGTGCTTACTGTTGCTACAGAAACAATGCATGATTTTATTACCCAAGCTGTGTTTCAGATTGAACCCTTCAACAGCACTTGGAGAGTTCTAGGAAAAGACAATATTCCCCGACAGTTTTCTGGGGGAAAAAATGTTAAATGATTTTTTTGACATGTCAGTGTTCGTATACTATCTGTGCTCATCATGACAGAAGGAATAACTGGAGGGTAATGAATAGGGAAATACTTTGATAGCTACTTTGACATACAAGTTTTTCTTGGTCCTTTTGGGACCTTTTCTTGATCATTCATTTCTACTCAGGCAGCCTAGAAATGCTTTCAAGTCCAATTCTCAAGAAATGTTGCTTGGTGCAATCAAAGGAGAGGGTACCATCTGTACAAGGAGGCTCCTCTTGTCATGGGTATGTATTAGAATATTTCTGTCCTGCCCTATGATGGATATGTCAGCTGGAGTCCCCAGGACACATAGAGGGGATCTTTGGCCAAAGCATTGAGGTGAGAGGTAGAAGAAAATGCAGAAAGGTCATTGTGTGGAATAAGCCAGGAAGTAACGCAGGAGCTGCCAGAGAGGTTCCACAGCTCATTCTTAGAGCAAATCTTCCCTGCTGAATTTGTCCCAAGTTTTCAGCTCTTCAGTTAGAAATACAGCTGCTCTGCAGCCACATCCTCTTTGCTGCTTGAGATCCTAAAGGTGCCCATTATACCCTCTTCAGTCATCTCTTCTCCAAGCAGAAGGATCTGCATGTGTTCAGTTTTCTTATACAGAAGGACAATCATCCCTTGATCATTCCCTGTTCATGTTTTCAGTTGAGTAGACCAACACAAATTACAATACAGAAGACATGAATGCAGAAAGACTTTCATAGTGGCTTTGCTTTGTTCTTTGTTCCTTTTCTAACAGTTGTTGACACCTAACTTATACCAAAAGTGTTTTTACAAGTGATGTTTTAATAATATCCACTATAAATGTGAGATTTTCTTTGTAAGTGATTACAGTCAAATAAGAGCCTATCCCTTTGATTGTAAAGCTGGGTTTGTTTAAAATACTCTAAATACATTTACTGAATTTTACCTGCCCATTTTTATCATTCTACAAGGTCCTTGTAGAGTTTTTAACTATCCTGAAAGCTTACCACCAGCAAATGCTTTAATTCTCCTTTTCATCCTCTTCTCAAGATCATTTAGGGAGATATTGAAGCACAAGCAAGAGCAGAGATCCCTGTGGTGCTTCATTTAGAATCCCTCTCACTATGGAAATTGCTCATTTCAACCACATTCCCTCTCTTTAATCAGTTCTTCATTTATGTGATGGTGTTTCTTCTTATCCTATAGCAGTTTTGTTTACATGAGTCAACAAACAGTTATTAGAGAGAAATGCATTAGCTAATTATTAAATCATTTTAGATTCATTTCTGTCTCTGGATGTTGCCAACATTTTTCATTTTCAGAAGCATTCATCTATCTCTCACTGCTTCATTAGTGCTTTTTCAGTTTTCACTTTCAGATGCCTTATATTCATAGGACTTAGAATGATCCTCATAAATCTTTGGAGTTGTTGGGAGCCAGACAGAATTCTCTCTTCATCAAGCTATTAATAGCAGTGGAAGATATACACTGTCCGTCTTGCAGATATTTATGCCTATTAACTGCTAGAATCCCTTGGTCTTTCCATCAGTATGGAAACATATCATTGGATTTACTTTCACTGAAGTCTCAGAACTGCTGTTGGTTTCTCAGTTCCAAATTTGTTACCTCTCTTACAGTATTTGATGCAGATTGCATCACATATTCCATTTGCCATATTCCAAAGATTAATATCCTGTGATGTTACCGCTGAGACTGACCCATTTCCTATAACCTCATCCAGAAGTAAGGGATTTTAAGTGCCTGTTTGTGATTTAATTTAGCTAAGGTTAGATTCCACACATATATTCCATTTTAATATCCTCTTTTTAAAAACTCAGATTCATAGTTCACCCTAACTGGTTTAATATGGATTTCAAATATCTCTAAGACAGAGCAGCTGAATCTGGGATGAGAGGGGTGAGGAGGAGGTTACCACTTCCCTGGGGAGCAGTGGGACATGCTTACGGAGAGAACAACCCAAGACAAGAATCCTTTCAAGAAAAGGGAAGGAAGGAAGTGCAGAGGCTGAGGCTGTGACAGATGCAGGGATACCTGGGACTAAAGAACCAAAGGGCTGTTCCTGGTTAGGCATTTTGGGTACAGATACCCTACTTCCAGGAGGTGGAAGAGCACTTTGCCTTGTGGATGGGATCTGTACTCTACCAATTTTCTCTGAGTGCAGAAAGAGGTCCCTGCCTGCCCTGTTTAATACTCCAGGTGTTGCCTATCTCAGTGGTGACAGAATGAGAAAATGCCTCAATTTGGGCAGTTTTCTGCAATTCAGAAAATTGAATTGACTTTAAAAAACCCCCTGGAAACAGAGGCTTGCCCTGCAAACACATAGTGGATAGGGGAAACAGTGTTTTATTACCTGTTTTACTTCTTTCCAGCCAGATTTAGGATTATGGGTTATCTCTGCAGAAGAAGTTGAGAATATGCATTTATACTCCAGTGAATCCTGATTTTCCCAAGTTTAAAACCTTTATACTCCCATTTGGAGAGTTTATTTTGGAAATATATGCTTCAAAGCTCTTCTAGCTTGCTCTCCTGATGCAAGAAATTATGCATCCATTTAAACATCTGAGTTTCTCTCTCTACAGCATTGCTTTCTGCATAATCAGCTTGGTCTGTATTTGCAGCTTCTTTTTCAATGAGAGCATTTCAAGCTCTCATTTTCTTAGTCTAGATTTTAATTAATTGAGCCCTGAGTATTTTTACACCAATATGGGACAGGCAGTTTTTCACTACTTATGCAATATGCACTGTTCTTCACCATAATTTTTTTTATATGAATATGAATTACACAGCAATTGACCTTGGGCTCTGCTTCGTCTGTGCTGACTGCCAAGCCTGTGTTTTGTCCTCTGCATAAATAGCAAATCACATCACTTCTTATCTGGCTCTTTGTACAAAAATATGCTTTCCCTGGGGGCCCATTTGCATTGATTGCAATAGCCATGATACTTTTCACCTTTCTGTGCTGCTTACACGCCCTTTGCTTTCCTCGTGGGTTGTACAGTGACCTCCAGTGCCTTCCAGCTCTCTCCTTATATGTTATCTGCATGCCTTCTGCTTTCTGAGCCATGCTATTGCTTGAAAATTTGGCAGCTCTGAACCCCCTTTTTTTCATAACTCCCCTCCCCCAGAGCTGCTGATTCAGCAGATTTCAGTTGTTTCAGGGACCAGTTTGGAGGTGTCTGATTTAGAGACATGGAATGAGACTGAAAGCAGAGAGCTAAGGGATCTGGACTGGCTGTAGGTGTCATCTGCGCCTCCCTGAAATTCAACTGCTCCTGCAACCAAAGGTGGCACCAAAGGAGAATGACAAGCTTTCCAAAGTGATCCTCGGAGCTGCTCCAGTGGGTGCTGATACCACACACAGGATGTGTGTTTAGGACAGTCCTTGGGGGTGCTGAGTGTTCTCCTGGGAGGCCAAACTGGGCCTCGGCACCTCACACTGTGCAGTACTGATGGAGGGAGACAGCGACTCCCAAACACCTTACCCCAAAAGTGTACTGTGGAACTCCAGACACCAACACCAGCAACAAAAGGAGGCCCAGAGGCAACTACCAGCTATGAGAGGAAACAGAGGAGCAATCCACAGCATCCCAGCTGGAGCTGAGCACATCCACTCCCCTGCTGGCTCACAGCCTCCTGGCCAGCCATGCCACTGTCTCATAGGTGCCAGGTTGTTTATTGCTGTTCCTTTGGCAAGCTCCAGTCCCAAACAGAAGGATGCTTATGACCTATTGCATGCTACTGCAGCAAAGCTGGTCACTTGGAAGGCTTTGTCAGGATGTGGACAAGTGCAGTGCACAGAAGGGTGCTGCAGCTGAAGGGATGCTGTAGCCAAATAGGATGAAGCTGCAGCCCATCTATTTCATCTCTACTGTGGTTTGCAGGGGCTGCTTTCTATGATAGCAGCTGATAAACTCTTTAGTGTCAGTCCAACATAAATCCCTTCTGAGCTGAGCTGAGTTTTGACAAATTTGTGATCAGAGCTGAGATTAGCCTGCTGTGACCATGTGTATGGGTTGTGGTGCTTTTGCTTCACTTTGGACGGAATTATGTGACCCCGAAGCAAAATTTTGTGGATGAAATTCCATGCTCTGCTGAAACCTTGTAGATTCATGTTTATTCATTTAAAATTTGTCTTCTTAAAAGTAATTTTCTTCTAAAATTGTTAATGTATCCTGGTAGCTGTTGGGAATTTAATGCCGTCATTTTCCTTGGCTTGCTGTGAGGGTTCTGTGTGTCACCTATAATTTATACAATATGGTGTTTAAAGGGTCTAAGTGCTGTTTCATTATTACAGGGAGCTTGGAGAAACAACATGGCTGAGAAAATTAGCTGTAGATAGCCTCTAGTGATTTATCCATCTCATGGATTTTGTGATCTCCTTTTGATGAGATTCATTAATAGTGTTGCATCTGTAGTTGTACCTCCAGCTCTGCCTCCCAATCCTGAACTGTGATATCACAGAAAAGTTGAAGTGCTCAGAGCCTAGTGTTGCTGGAAAAGTCAATGAATCCCATCCTGCACAGGCCAAGCCTGCTCAAAGAGTCCACTGTCATTGCAGTTTTGCTGGTGAAATGTAGGAAGGAAAGCACTTGCAAGGACTGTAGTTCAAAGATTGTCCAGTGTGGTTTAGTTCATTCCAGGCACTGCTTTTTCCAAAGAAGGCAGTACTGTTCCAATTTAACCACATCTGTACCAGCAGCTGCACCTGGAGGGACTTTGGTGCTCTGTCTCCAGTAAAACAATATATGTTTATAAGTCGTACCAGTAAAGCATGTAATAAGTGCAGCCAAAATTTTTGCTGGCAGCGATACTATCTGAAAAACTGGAAGACCTGTTTAGAAAAAACAAGGAAATATGGGTCACTTGGTAAATAACAAAAAGAAAAGTCAAAGTTAAGCAGAATTAATGAAAAATCTAACAAAAAACCCCAGGAGTAATAGAAAAAAAATTTTTAAAGATATGGTGGCTAAATGACCAGGCAAAGAAAACATCTGCCTTGACATCTACCAAATTTAATGGTCTTTTACTCTGTTACTTCCCAGATGCTTCCAAGAAAAATGGGATCTGCTGTTGTTGCTTCGAGCTAGTGGATATCTCAGAGGGACAAGGCCACATTTCTAGAGGAGTTGTTCGCTAGGGTACTCACAGACTCACAGAATCAGACAATAAGCTGAGTTGGAAGGGACCCATCAGGATCATCGAGTCCAACTCCTGTCCTGGCACAGGACACACGAAGGGTCACACCCTGTGCCTGAGAGCATTTTCCAAATGCTTCTGGACCTCTGTCAGGCTTGGTGCTGTGACCATTTCCTTGAGAAGCCCATTCCTGTGCCCAACCATCCTCTGGGAGAAAAACTTTCTCCTGATGTCTAACATTAACCTCCCCTGACACAGCTTCAGGCCTTTAAGGTCCCTTCCAACCCAAACCATTCTATGACTCTATGATTGCTAACAAACAGCTCTTCTGAGAGCGGGATGTTTGCATTTAGCTCATAATAAAAGTAAAATGTGCAGAAGTTTCAAGCAAATGAAACAATTAAAATGGAAAACCAATAAAACTATTCTAACAGTATGTTGTTCCATGAGGAAAAGCCAATACTTAATATATTGCTATAACATTTACTCAACCAGACACGCAACAGGAAACAGCCATTTAACTCTGGAGTCAGCAACAGTAAATCATTGGTGTTTTCAGCTTAAGGCAAATAACAGAGATGAAAGCCCTCATGTTCAGAGTGGATTAGTCAGGCAAACAAGAAGGAACATGTTAGGAGGACAAACTGAGGGCATGGCAAGGCTTGGGACTCTCCACTGTGCAATTCACATGGGCAACTTTTGTAATATTGTGTTTATATTGCAACAGACAATGTAAAGGTGCTGAACTGAGTCACATAACCCAGGTCAAAGTTAGAAGAAAGCCGTGTTCCAGTCACATGGTCTGCTCTTGCTGCTCCCTGATGTGCTCCAGCTTCCTTCACTGCACTTCGGTGTGTATTGTGGGAGCTGCACCATGCAGAGAGGACAAGCTGCCTGAGGATCAGCTAAACATGCTCTCACCAGAGGGAATAACATTTGTATGTGGCACATGGGTGTCTTACAATTGCAACTTGAGTCTTCATTTCTTAGGGAAATACGCAGGAAGGGGCAGAAGGGTCTTTTGACATTCAAAGGACAAATCAAATCACCCTCACAGGCCGGAGGCTGCATCAGGGACCTTGGAAATTTGGAAGGGTGCACATGCATATGCACACAAACAAGTTTTGCTTGAATTTTTGTCAGCATTTCCCAAGCACAGAGCACAGACCATGCCTGTACCATCTAACTGGGAAGCACCATAAGCTGTGAAGACTGCAGTATTAGAGACCCCAGCAGCTCCTCAGAGGGGTTCTGCACAGTGAAGGAGACTGTTGTGAGGAGGTCTTCTAGCCACAGAGCACCTTGAATGTGTACACTAAGCTTCTGGAGGGTTCCTACAGATTAAAGTCCTTTGTAAAATAGTTTTTATCTTTAAGTGCCTAGACCTTCTCCATTCCACTATTTTTGAAGAAAGGAATTGTGGAAGGATGGAGTGCCATGCCTAAAGTTCCAGAAAAATCATTATCTAGCTCTAAATCACCTAGGTAAATGGATGAGACATCATCCTGTACTGATGTTTCATATGCATCTTGTATTCAACATTCATGGACTTGGTGTATAAGCAATGCAAAAATCCCCCAAACCCCAAGAAATTTGTTTTAGAAATTCCAACTATACCAACCAGAAGTCATGACACTTCTCTACAGCTTTCACCTGTTCCTGGTACCTTGGCCATCTCAGGGTGCTAAGCAGTGTGTAGGAGATCACAGACAGGGGAGATCACAGACAGGGGGTTGTGCAACATATCCTGATTTTTAACCAGTGGTGAGGAAATAGGCTGTGGCTAATTGGTGTGTAGAAAGGACGGAAGGGTTCAGTGAGTAACTGAGGCATTGCCTTCAGAAAAGTGAATCTGTTCCAATCCATCAAAAAGCAGCAAAACAACTGAAGTATAAAATGACTAGGCATGGAATTAATTTGCTTGAATGCATGGAAGAATTTGTGTCTATGTGATGTATTCAGATATAAGCTCAAGGATTTACAACATACATAATTAACTGGTGTAGCAGAGAGGTGAATCTTAAATGGCCTCTCAGTATCAATAAAACATACTGGAAATAATAGATGAATTTTCCTAGATCAGGCTAGTATATAATTTCATCCTCTTCCTTCTGAAATCTATGTTTTTAAACCAAGGAGCTGATCCAACCCCCTACAATTATGGAAAGGCTCATACTGACTTCAGAGAGCATTGGATTAGGCTTCTGACAAATATCATGTGAGTTTTTAATGTGCTGAAAGCTGTTAAAACACATAAACTTTGGGGTTTTCTCAGCTAAGCAATTATCTGCCTTAATTTTTCAAAATTCATGGAAGTCCACAATAGAGCTTTGGATTAATATACAAAAAGTTCATGTGAAGATCTACTTTTTTCAGCCTAAAACAATTAGTAAGGCTAATAATTAGTGAGGAGTGCAAAATCAGTTTGTTTTCTTTATCCCATGCCAGCAACTAGAGAGTGCCTGCATGGAAATTTTCTTTCTTCTCCCTTAATGGCCAGAGAACTTTACCAGTTTGTTTATAGTCAAAATTATCTGAACCCTGTTGTGCCCCAAAGTGAAATGAAATAACATGTCAAGAGTTTCAAATTGCTGATGTGAAGCTGCAGTTGGAACATAAAGAAATTCTGTGATTAGAAAACAGCCCTTCTCTCTTGCTCTATCTCTCTCTCCCCCCCCTTTTTTAATTTAAAGAAATCACATCAATCAGGAGGAACAGAAAATTCTTTCAATGGGCTTTTTGTCATCTGATAGTGAATTACTGAAAGAGCTGCTTTGCAGGATGCCATTTATTACGTGCTGCTCTGAACAGATATGCCACTCACAATTGCTTCTATCCTATGCTCATGCTTCATAAAGAGCAGGAACCTGCTAATGCTAAACATCCTGATCTCACGTTGTTATTAAAATTACATCTGGAATAGACCTGGCCCTTTATGTTTTAAGTTCTTGTGTTGTCATGGACATATTTCCCCATAATAACAAGCATAACTGACATATCAAAAGAAATTTGTTTCAAGGAAAGCAACATTTTGCAACTGAAAATGATATAGGCCAAAATTTGTCACCTCATTACAGCAGATATAGCAGTTCTTCCCTGTAATTTATTGGCATGGGTTCCAACGAGGGCAGTTTTGCCCTGCTTGGAAAGCAGTCTTTTTATGTGAGCAGAATACAGATCATCTCTTTGCTCTTTACTTTATTTTCTACATATTTTCAGTGCTTCCCATAGTCAGCAGAATAACTAAAATTGCTGTAAACTCCCCCCAAACCTTTATATATATACAAGTGTTTGCGTTATAAAACTTAGCAATAAACTTTTGTAGCATCATGCTGCCATGGAACAGCCAAGGAAATTCATTCAGTGGGAGAGCCATGACTCCTGTCTGCTCACTTTGATCTGCTCAGACGTTATAAATCTTTTCCAAATACTTAACATTCGCTGATGAGGAAGGGGTTTCTGATTTAGGGTCATAAGCCTCCAAATAGTGCTGTGCACTGAATTTCTGAATTTCTGTTTGCTCTGCAGCATTCTCTGAGATCCCAAGGATCTAACTGAGCTCCTCACTGGACTCCTTCACTGCCTGTGCTACTGTTGGTCTACTGCTAAACTTTCCTTCCACACTTTAAGCCTCTGTGCAAGGTAAACACTTCTTCCATTCAGCTTAAGAAAGGCTTGTTTAAAGTACCCTTCTCAAAGTACTAGCTGTTCTTTTTGTTAGCAAATAAAAACTGTTCTTGCAGCAGGTATTTCGTATTAGGAAAAGTCGATAAAAGAATTTGGGAAAATAGGTTTGACATACTGACAATTATTCCCCTGCATGGCTGCAAACACACAGAAAGAAAAATGTGGGACAGCTGCTTAATAGTCTGGGGAATCTGGTGACAAAGAACATGGAAAAGGCCAAAGTACCAAGTGCTTTCTTCACCTATGTCTTTACTGGTAAGTCTGACCTTCAAGCATTCCGAGACCCTCAGACATGGGAGAAAATCTAGAACAAGGTTCAGCTGCCATTAATTTGTGCCATATTGTATCTAATTCTTCATTTACACTGCATGTGGTTGTTTCAGTATGTAAAATCTTCTAGGCAAGGAAGTGTGTTCATTAATTTGGGTTCAAATAGATGTTATGTGTTTTATGTTGAAGAGTGTCTCTGGGGGTATTCTTAAAATAAGTTGCGTTAAATGGCTTTGCACTTTCTGTGAAGGTATACTCCCTATTAACAATCCCTGCCTGATTCTTAATTTAGTTTCTTTTCCTGGTTTATCTGCACATGTGCAGATAACCAAGCTGCAAATTCCCGGCAGATTTCAGAGGCCAGACTTACTTGCTGTGTGCAGTAATCCACAAACACCATGCCATGCAGTTCAGTCTGCTACACCAACTCATTCTGACTCCGGGAAATCTTGACAGACAACAGGACATCCCCAAAGAGGAAGGCATGGGAGTCAGGATCTTTCTCACTGCTTCCAAGAAAGAGGATTAAAAATGTTGGTGTTTTCCCTCCATGGGTGAGTGAATAAATTAGGTTGTTATTTCTTCCTTTTGCTGATCTATGGTTTTACATGTGTGTATCTTATTAAGTAGAATCCATACTGAAATAAAGTTGCCATGGTAGTAATCTTTTAATTCTAGGAAAAAAATAAAACCTCTAAGGCAAAAAGCATTGGTAATTAAGAAAATAACTTTAACATTTGCAGATTGCTGACCCAGGAGTGAGAGAGGTTTCCCTTGAAGTGTTTTCCCTCTGTCCCAAGGCTTCCTCCTGCCTTTTAAGCCTTTTGTTTCAAAAGCCTCTTACACTGTAGTTTTGCTTTCATCTGCCCTCTGTGTTCTCCCTTTGTTCTGTAGGAGTTTTTGGGGGGTTGCTTTTTTGTTGGGTTTTGGAGGTTTTTTTATGCTTGCTGACTTTTCTTGGAAATAACTCTCTCCTTTCTGTTTGTTTTTGGCACTTTTGCAAAGTACTCCTGCCTCCCTTGTCTCCCTTATCCTTCTATCCCTCCTGTGCCTTCTCCCACTCCGCTGTTGTTTTTCTCCCTGGCACCTCATACTTCTCCCCTTGTGTTGGGTCCCTGTGGCAGGCTCGCTGTTCAGGCCTGGAGCTGTCCTCTGACAGAAACCTGTTCATCCCAGGAATGTAGCTGAGGACTTAGGAAGTCCAAGAAGTGGCCCAGAAGCCTGGGTTCAGTTTTCACCCCTGTGTTGTCTTGTGTAGATGGGATATTCACCTACATGAAGCAGCATGATCTTTCATGGGCCCTCAGCTTGCTGCTGAGCAGCCTTGTCATATTTTACTTGGTTTTGGATCAAGAAAACAGGGAATAAAAGTAGTTGCTGAAAGAACGGCAGAAGGACAAAGATTTCAGCCCAACAGAACCAGCCTTGCAAAGAACTATGCAGAAAAAAACCAATATTAAGTTGTATTTGGACACACTGGCCTAAATAATAAATTTTCCGCAGGTTTATGAAGAGTGGCATCTTTATGAAATATTTTAAGTGAAGGGCTCCCCAGCATGTAAGTATAGATAATATTATTATCAATATATAAAAATAATAATGTTGTTCTAAACTCTGCACATATGAGTGTCTAAAAGCTGTTGATTTCAGCAAAGTAGGAAAAACAGATTGGAAAGCATCAAGAAAGAAAAGAAGAAAGTTCTTTCCCTGAATAAATTACCATATTGCAAGGAGGTAATATTGTGGCCCTAACTCCAGAAATCTTGTTCTCAGAGCACAGTGGGATTTAGAGATCCCTGCTGCTGCTGGAAGATAGGAAGAAAAATCTGTATTTCACCAAGGGAAGCTCTTGGCAAAGTTCAGCATAGCTGTAGATACATATTTGTTAAAGGTGGGAACACATTTTATTTGAATTCTATTTTTCGCTACAAGCTGGGCTCAGTCCAGAGCAATGCTGTCTCTTGCCAGTGAGGTAGCAATGTCGATGCAGAGCAGAAACTGGCCCCAAGCATTTTCTTTTTTTTTTTTTTGTTGTATTTCTTCATTACTGAGTGAATTTTATGTAGAAGAAGTCAAGTGTGAAATCAGTCATTGTATTGGGCAAGATGAGTAATATTTCAAAAAAAGTAGTAAGTACTTGCAAACTGTTTATATTGCACAAGAAGTTGTTTTAGTAGATGTTAAACTACTCCAAATCATCAGGTATTTTTCTAGAGGAATGCATATTTTGGAAGTAGGAATGGCCTTCCAAAGTCATTTCACTCTTGCAAATGAGCATCTGTTAGAACATTAGAACATAATAATTAGAATTTCATGTTTCTGTTTCTGGCTATGAAGGATGTAAAGCATTTGCTTATTTTACCCTTCCTCCCTCCTCTTGTACTCAGGCAGTATGTCCTTGGCAGTGATTAGGATTGTTCCTCAGCAAGCTGCAAGTTTCAATTCCCCACCATGTCCCTGCTTCCCTGTAGGAGTTGTGTGTGCTGAGGGCCTGGGGGACCCAGCTGTGCTGGGGTTGTGTCTGGCCTGAAAACTTTGCCTTTGAGGAGCTGGTACCATCTTCAAGGGGCTGGAGGTAAGACATCAGTGTCCTCTGTGACTGGCTTTATGAGCTGCCACTCCTGCCTTCTCATAATTTGGGAAGACCAATCTGGAAACTGCTCTCTGGTTCCCACCAGCAAAACATTGGACCACCATGTCGACGAACAGAGGTATTTAGTACGAGCCACCAGTGGGTATCAAACCCTGAGACACTATATAAAAGGAAAGTGCTGTTTTTCAAAATAATAGTCTGTGTATTCTATAATTTATAGAATTTATCAAGACTGACTCATGAGCCAGTGGTAAGTCAGGAATAGCATTTGAAAGTCTTTCTATTCTAGATGTGGTCATATGCTCCAGATTATTGAAAAGACTAATAAATCCAAAACAATTCCCAAAAAAAAGGCTGAAGCGCATCTCAGCAAGGTTATCTTGAATTTTACATTGATCTCAATATGCATGGTCTGCAGGTGGTCGTCGCCAGAGAAAGGGAAGTTGAGTGGGTTGTGTGCGCCTGTTCTGCAGCACAAGTACTGCCATCCATCCAGGTGGGAAGTCCTCTCCGGTGCCAGGCAAATGTCCATGCTTGGAGCTGGCCATGTAAAGCAAGATATGCTGAGCTTCTTAGCTTCTGAGCTTATGTATTCAGTCTTTCTTATAATAAATAACTCTATTTGAAAGTCAGTGCTTGGCTTTTATAAAAGTAATACCACATTTCTGTAGATACTGTAGTAGTTTCTGGGTGCAAATATTAGAGCAACCATCCATTCTGGAGCAGATATTACTGCAATGTCAGTGCCAGTGTTATGTGATGAATTGCCATGGGTTGTAAGTAGTTCACTTTTTTCTTCAGGATTGGTTGAGCTGACAGATTTCAGTAAATATCAGCCTTATACTAAATTTTTATCTCTTAACTATTGACTGTAGAACTGTTTTGCTAATCTTGTAAGTTATGTGAAGGACTATACTATAGAATGACATTAGTGAATACTTGAAAGAATCTTCTGCTAAACAATACCCATTATCACTGCCATAAAGGTAATTTATGCTCCATTTGGGTCACTAATTTTATTTTGCAACAAAGCAGGCTTTTGCTTAGGACAGGAAGAAAAAATTGAAATATTAATTGGCGTGTAGACTAAGATTTATAGTGGTAATATACATGTTATGCAATCAGTAATAAATAATTTGTGTCTCCTGATGTTTATTAAAACACTTATTTGTATAGAAATGACTAAACAAAAAATTCAACACTACTTGGAAACCAAGTTGATTAAGTTAAACTCTTATCATTGTTTTGGAAGCAGATATGTGATCATGTTTAACCCCAATGAAAGTTAGTGCAATTTACCTACCAATCGGTCCTGGGATAGGCACAGCTGATAGTCTTCCACTTCATATCAGAGTCCAGGTCTCAGACTTATTCCAAAGAAATATTACTCCCTCAAACACTCTTTCTTCCTAACCAATACTTCTTATCTCACAAATTTGCTTTAAAACTGTTAAGATGATAACTTTCTGACAAGGTAACTTTCCTTCCAGTTGAATTATTTCAGAGAACTCCATCATACTGAGCAAGAAAAAAAATATTATTTCCAGTTAAATAATGGATATCGAGACTGTGCCAAGCAATCCATTGAGATCAGGAGGTCTCTGGCCTGACAACAGAGCTCAGTGGCTAGTGTTATTAATTTCTCTGGGCTGTAAAATTGCTTATTGTTGCTGTCCAATTTGAATTTATCAAGACTGGAAATTGAAGGATTTTAAATAGTTGTAATAAAGAAGTGGGTTGTATATAATTTAAAATGTGAATTATATAAAAATAGATTTAGTGTCAATGAATCGTTAGAAATATCAGGTCAAAGGGGCTGCTACCAAGAATTGGGAGAACTCACTGACTTCCATGGAGTTACTCTAGCAGTGCATTTGCACAGTGATTAATCTGTAAGAAATGCCAGAAGCAGAAAACATAAACTGTTGTTGCTTGCAAGTGGAACCCTAAAGCCTAAACAGGAATATGAACAATTTAGGGATCATAATGCAGAAAATTCTATTAGGAAGAAAAGAAATAAGGTAGGCTGGAGAATTGATGGGAGGAAATGCTGGAATGACAGCTGGCAGAAAAAATTCTTTCTCTAAGCTAATTTTTGCTGTCTCCTGCAATAGTTTCAAATTGAGTCTGGGAACACTGGAAGGGAATTTGGAACCTGAGTAAATGATTGCATGGAGGGAGAGTAAGCAGCAACAAAGAAAAGAGGTCTACTGACAGGGAAAAAAAAGACAAATTTCCTGTAGATTTATGGTGAATTTAAATGTTTGCTGAAGAATAATGTGCAGAGAGCTGAAGCACAAAGATAAAGGACAAACGTCGCCTCTCCAAGGTGACAAAGAAATTGGCTGGTGTAATGCAAAATGCAAGGCCACTGCTTAAACTGATGCATAAATAACATCTCACATGCTTCTGTGCTTTGTTTGACTTGGCTCCTGAACCTTTGCATCAGTAAGTGTGGTGACTTATGCAAAAGAAAAAAAATCTCAAGAGATAAACTCTGGTCCTCACAGCCATGAGATGCTGGGCCACATTGAGCACGGGTTATTTTGTCAGGAGTGCAGAGACCTTAGCTGCATGATGTGCTGGTTTTGGCTGGGGTGGAGTTAATTTTCTCCACTGTGGCTGGTACAGGGCTGTGTTTTGGATTTGTCCTGAACACAGGGTTGATAATAGAGAGATGTTTTTGTTATTGCTGGGCAGGGCTTACACTGAGCCAAGGCCTTTTCTGCTTTTCATGCTGCCAGGCTGGGGAGGGGGCTGGGGGTGCTTGGGAGGCTGGGAGGAGACACAGCCTGGACAGGTGACCCCAACTGACCAAAGGGACGTTCCAGACCATGGAACATCATGCTCAGGGCATAAAGCAGGAGGAAGAAGGAGGAAGTGAACATTTGGAGTGATGCCATTTGTCTTCCCAAGTCACCGTGAGGTGTGATGGGGCCCTGCTCTCCTAGGGATGGCTGAACACCCACCTGCCCATGGGAAGGAAGGAATTCATTCCTTGCTTTGCTTTGCTTGAGTCAGTGGCTTTTGCTTTCCCTATTAAACTGTGTTTGTCTCAACTTGTGAGTTTTCTACCTTTTACCCTTCTGGTTCTCTCCCTGATCCTGCAGGTAGGGGTTGACTGGGTGGCTGAGGGGGGCTTGGCCCTGGTTCATGTTTCACTTTTGTCTCTTGTGACTTCAGGTACACATCCCAGTCTGCTCCAAGATGTCCTGCCTCTGTCCTGGCCCGCTGCTGCACCTTCCAGTACACATTTTCTTGTCTGGAAATGGTGGCTGGACTCAAGTCTTGTCTGATTTTCAGAAGCATATATTATTCCTCAAATATAAGATGTACTTCAAACATGCATTAGGAGTCAGTGAGCTCAACCTTTGCAGTATGGATAAAGTATGAAGGGTCTTGAGTGTTTGAGATACCTTAAGCAAAGAGTGGCAAGAAATATATAAATGGACATTGATTTCTCAACCAGCAGTTTAATTCTTCTGGCTAATTTTGGGTTATGCAGGCTAGGACAGTGGTGGTATGGATAACTCAGCTCCTGCCTTTAGAAGCAAGCCACATCCTAAGGGACCACCTCAATAAAATAACTGTGCAGTCCTGCTCCTTTGCACAGTTTTGTGGGGGCAGCAGTGTCCTTGTGCTGGTGTGACGGAAAGAAGCAGTCACCACTGGGGGAACAGGAGGGAAAAGGGTCAGATTTCACTGCTCACAGTTAAAAGCAGCAACATGGGTCTGAATTGTTTTATGCTTTAAAAAAAAGGCTTGTGAAAAGCTTTGGACATGGCAGAACACATCTATATTTTTTTAAAATAACATAGCTCTGAAAGATCTTTTATGTCACAGAAGAGGTTAGGCTTCATGATTCTTGTTTTAACATGATTTTCAAAGGCTTTAAGAGATATTTTAATAAGGACTAGAACTATTATTTTCCAAATAACCACAGAAATATTTGGAGGGAGAAGTAATCACCTTTTCTTAAACCAACTGATCTAGCTGGGAATTTAAGGAAGTGCCAGGGTTTCTAGCTTCACTGGCTTGTTGGCCAGGAGCATCTTGGGGTTTTCCTGGTCTTCTTAATATTACCACCTGACTTCTTCCCTCTGTGCTCTATTTCACCTCTCCGCTCCTGTCTGGAGCTGTTTATTGAATCATGCTCTAAACTAAAACATTGACTTTATCAAGATTTACAAAATTTTCCTTCTATTTGTCATTCCAAGAAGTTCTATACCATGAGATGGCTCTGATGCCTTAGGATTTTAGCTTTTGTATTTTTCAAATCCTGTACTGCTTTAGGGTATAACTCTAAAACTCCATAGCTTGCCAGCTTCTGTTCTCCCATTTTATGCAGACAAAAAAATCCCTCTAGGCCTGTAACTCAAGGAAACCCTACTGCCCCAGACCCTGAAAAATATAAACAAAAGGGAGTTGAGGGGGAGCAAACTGGGGGTATGTGACTTCATTATCTGAAGCTGTAATTGGAGGATTAACCTCTGATATGTAAATGAACCAGACTTAGAATGGTTTGAAAAACTTGTGGCCATTGTCCATTTTGGGTGTAGTCACTTGGAAGCTTTTGACTGCCCGAGGTGTACCTTTTGAAGGCCTTTAATAAATACCCACTTTATTCTCTTAATCTTGTCTAGCCTCTGTTCTAGGTAGCCACTCCAAGGCATCAGCTCATGTAGAATGCTGTGTGCAAAAAAATGAAATGTCAAAATACTCCAGGAACCTGAGCCTGTGTTAGCCACAGTGAGTGGACAATGCCAGTGTGCTGTGTCATACACCCTGGCAGAAGCATTGGGGAATCTTCCAAATGCTCAGGGTTTGAGTGAAGATGTCTGCTGCCTGCATGGCTGGGAAGACAGACAGAAATAATCCTCAGGGTTTGCTTAGAGATTGTTTTTAGGAGAATGCTCAGAGACATCTTGAAGCCCCAAGGACAAAAAAATTAAAGAAAAACAGAAAAATAAAATGCAATAGGAAAACACCGGATAGTCTCATTAAAGGCACAAAGATTAATTCAGCACTTCAGGCTTTACATTCATACTCTGCAACTGAGTTGGAATAATACCATTGTTTGAGAGTAGAAATAGGTGATGAAATGTGACAGCTGGGGCTTGTTCGATGCATGAACTTCTGGCAGGGCTATAAAATTAATCAGATTCCTTAGAGTAGCATGACTCACCCTGGTTCTTCCAAGTCACCTTTGATTGCCTGCCTGGCTATGACAGCTAAGCACTGCTTTGTTGGGAAGCAGGTTTCTAGGACAGAGACCTCTTCCACAGGCAGAACAAGGGGCCTGGCAGGCAACACTGGCCATGGCCAGTAATCTACTCAGATGCAGTGGCAGTGATGGTCACGAGACACATCTGACCTAGGGGCCATGTTCAAAGCAAAAAGTCACTGAACCCCCAGCACTGCCTTTCCCAGCTTGGCCAGGGCTCTCCTTCTTCCACTGGAGGCTTAGCTGCCTTCTACAGTGCCACTTAGAGCCCTTTGTGTAGTCCACTACTTGGGATTCCTTTCTTCTCACTCATAAATAAATGTCTTTTTCACTTACTCTGGCTTTACAATCATCTTCCCTACAAGCTTTAGCCCAGGAACACATAACTGAAGTGACTGGGCCAAACACCTGAGAAGTCTGTATTATCTGCAATTATTGTTCGACATTACAGTGGGCAATTTAAAAATATTTTCATTTGTGCTTACATTAGCGATTTGGTGGTTGGAGGAAAAAGTCATGCTTGTTTCCATGCAGTGGTCTATCATTTTATTCATAATTTATTATCCCTTGGAGTAACTGCAAATGAAGAGAAAACAAAATTTTCAGGAAAAAATTTGTATTTTCTTGTGTATAAATTTCACTCATAAATGTATTTTTCCCTTCCTCTGGCTTTACAATACATTATTCACCTTCCCTACAGATTCAGCACAGGAATGCATAGCCCAAGTGGTCAGACCAAGCATCTGAGAATTTGTGTGTGTTTGATATCTCTGATGAGAATGGAAAAGTTCTGCATGTCCTTACTCATGCAAGTGAGTAAGAGCAACCATGTAAGATGTTAAATATTCTGTACTAATGGACATTTTGAGAAGCTTAAGCAAGGAATTTGTAGTTATTTCTGCTCAAAGGACGGTCCTGCAATGTTTTAAGGAATCTGTTTGAAAGACATTAATTCTTAGAAAGGGAAGCTTAGGAACAAATCTAGGCCCTGATAAGTATGATGAATGGGTCTTTTGTGATCAGAGCCAGAATTTCCCCAGGGAGTTTGCAGTGAATTTGAAGAAATAGACTTCACTGTCACACTAATTTGTGCATATTCCCACTACATCTCAGAAAGCAGAAAGAGAAATTGCCCTGAATCTCTATTTGAATGTTCTCTGCATTCAGTCAAGAGCCTTTCTTTCCAATCGTGCTTAAGATGCTGTTATTTATAACTCTCTGAATTAGGAGTTTGCTTTTTGTGTTTGTAGGAAAAGTTACTCTATAATGATAGCCTGTAGTTGATTAATTTCTAATGAAAAATACCATTTCTGTGTTTTCATTTTTTGATCTGCAAATTTTATGATCTGTTGAACAAACAGCATTTCAAAAGGATCTGTGATAATTGAAGCTATGTAAATAGCTTTGTTTGATTTTGTTAAAATAATATGATTGGGTTTTATTATCTGTGTCACTAAGTCTGGCATTCACTTATCTGAAAATTAAATATCTGAGTTGATATGATGCATATACAGCAGTATTTAGGATCTGTGCAATGATGCAGTTCTAAAGCAAATCTCATCTTTGTGTCTGTTGCCAGCTCAGTTCTTGAAGAAGTTGTTCTGCTTAGCTGAATTCATTTTAGAGGAAATTGAACCCAAACCTCTGTTCCAGGTGTGCATCAAATGTCCTTCTATCTCTAGAAAGGCACAGTGATCTGAATGAATCCTTCAAGCAATTTTGAAATTGCTGGTGATGGAATGGCTGGCCTGGGTAGGATAGCTGATCTAGGGGAGCCAGACTAAATCCAGTCCAAACCAAATCCCATATGGATAAGGAGTGGACATTGGGGACTTCAGCATCATCTGCTTTGCTCTTCTGCTGTGTCAAAGGAGATGCTAAACCAAAAATGGCCTTGGTGTCCCTCTGTAGTTAACTGAGAGGAGCAAGTCAGGCAACAAGTCTCTTAGACAACACTTGGCTTAGAGTATCAGAGATACATATTTCTCTCTATTATTAAGGGATTATACAGTGTCTCAGACATCAGTATTTTAAGCACCTAAGTAAAAGCAGATGAATCCCATCACCTTGATTTTTTGCTCATGGCTCTCTACTGAGACATTCTCAGATGGTTCCACCTCCTGGCTAGGTAGGATGGCTTTGTATGGAGAGAGAGGATTGCACATGCTGTATTTTTCAGTGCCCATCTTCTCATTCTTCCCTTATTCCTCTGTGGTTCCTGCTCAAATTCAGGTATGGAAGGAAATGGAGGAATTGATCTGAGTTTGACCCTGCTGAAATCAGCAGCAGAATTGCCTTTGGTTCACGTGGTGCAGCTCTGTGTGATTTAGCTTGTCTTCTAAAGGGCTTGGTACTTCTGTAAATCAGATCCCAGGCACCAGGAGAGGAGCACTCAGCTGCTGATAGCCACTGAGGAGTGAGGTTGTTTGACTCCCTTGGCAGTTCTGGGCAGGAAGGATGGGAATAGGGCACTAGTGAGCATCCAGCATGGTCTGGCCACAGTGTTGTCCTTCATCCTCCTCCTTTAGCAGAGCAACGGCTGAAGGGTTTCTCTGGCTGCGGCTGTGGCTCCTGTTCAGGACTAAAATGGTCTGTCTGATAAGGATGCTATAGGAAACTGGTGTAGGAACACATCCTGGGATGTATTGTACACCAATGACCTTAGCCTTGGCAGATCCTAAATTCTCTTTGCATGGCTCCCCAACCTTAACAGTGCTCTGTAACTTACTTCCATTACCTCGAGTTTTTTAGGCTCCTAAACCCCCACATGTATTCACAGAATTCCTGATACTTCAGCTGGCCTTCAGCTAGCCTCATTGAGCCCATCCTGAGCCTAACTCATAGACTCAATTGTCCATGAAGCTCCTTCAATCATTCTGTCTTTAAATTTTGCATCATACCACCCATCCAATCCAATATCAAACTGCAGCCCTTTCTTAACCCTGCATCACATACACAATATATTTATTGGTTTGATTTTTCTATGCAAATTAGCAGTTGACTTCCAAGAATTATTACGCATGCTTTATGTCTTGATTTAATAAATCTGTGCAAGTGAAAAGCCTGGGAGGGAGAGACAAAGGCATCATTGCATGGGTGCTTTGAGTTGTTTTGCTGGCAATTTATTAGGCTAATTGGGCATCACTAGCACAGTGATTAGCTAAAATGAGAGCCATCATTTTATTTATTTACAATTTACAAGTATTAGCATGGCAACTCTTGAGCTGCTGGCTGCTGGTATTTTTTATTTCCCTTTTGATATTTCCAGATTCTTTACTATTTATTGTACCACAACAAACTGTGGTAGAAGAGGTGTTTCCAAAGCTTTCTGTTGAAACTGTGAAGTTCCCCATCAGTGTCATTTCTAACAAGCATAAAAAAGTTTCCAGCATCTTTCAATAATTGTCCACAGAGTAACTGAGCAACTGAACCATGTATAACAATTTTTCCTAAACCCTCTAAGAGTTAATGCTGTAAATCCAGGAAAAGTTGAACAAATTCAGCATAAGTTTTCAGGAAAGCTTTACAGCACAGGGCAGCCTGAGTCTTGATGATTTCTGTGCTGGCAGTAGTGGGAAGTGCCTGTCTGCAGTTTGAAGGTGTTCTCTATGCCAGCCTGTCAGTAATTAGCAGCCCGTGGGTGTGCAGACCTGGGAAGAGTAATGTCAAGGCCTCTAATTTTCTTGAGGAGTGCACCCTGATAAGCTATGCTGAGACACAATAAGTGCTTGCCTGCTTATTAGCAACTTTGAGATCACAAAAAATGCACAGACTTCCCCTATTTTTCTTTAACCAAGCGTGGGCCTCTTCACATCCTTCTGTCACACAAAACATGTTGGTGTCAGCACATCTGTCACATGGACTCCCTGCGGAAAAACCACGGCATCTGATTTTCCAGCTGCACCTGGGTGCTCTCTCACTGCTCTTTGCTTCAGCCCAGCTCCAAGCACACCCTCTGCAAATAATAAACTGGCTCAGGGACACCGCCCTGGTCAGACCTCTGCCCCCAGAGAGTCCACAGGCAGAGGCAGTAAAGTTTTGGTTGGGACTCATCTTCCTCACTGGTCTGAGCATCCTTGGCCTCCTCAGGGGGCAATGGCTGTGCATTAATTCTCCCTGCCAGACAAGCATGCCCTGCCTGGGCTAAGGAAACTGCTGTTTTCTTTTAAATGCGTGCTTTGTTTCTCAAGGGAGAACTGTGTCTTTTTTTCATATTTATTTTTATGCAGTCTGTCTGTCAGTCTTCCCTCCAAACTTGTGATTATGCCAGTCAGTCAGTTTCAGCCAAATTTAAAGAGGGCTTCTAGTCATTCTGGATCTGCTATTTACCACCTGCTATTTTCATCTGCTGCCACCTGATTTTTTGTATCAGAAGAGACAGTAAATTGTCACTGCCTCTGTACCTTTTTCTCTGTGTTTTTTCCCCCAGAACATCTGTGTATAAACTGCAGTCAGCAGAAAAAATAGAATGCCAAAGAATTGTCAAAATAAAGTAAGACTCTTAATCTCCCACATTCTAAATTTTGGCACAGATTTGTTTGGTTTAAACATGGCTTGCACTGAGCACCTGGTAAGTGTTTTAAGCAGCCACTGCACAGCATGCTGTGTACTGCTGTTTTCAGATTGCAGAGCTGCTGTTCATGAACAAGTGATTTCTGGCAAGATGACATAAAATTACAACTTTGCCAGTCTAATTCTCACTACTCAGTGCTAAAGTGAACAATACAAAAGTGCCTGAAAACAAAAGATCAAATCTTACTGGGCTCAAAATCCAAAATAAGATGATTGTATTTCAAAAATATGTATTAAAATGAATTGTGAAAAGAGGAAAGACAAGGAGGGAAAAGCTGGACTTGGCTAGTGCTGAGGAATGAATTAGGGACCCCTACAACTAGAAACTCACAATCCTCACTGGCAGAACTCTGTAGGGATGAGAAATTAGTGTGGTTTTAGGGAATACAGAAAGGCATCTGAGCCATTTACATCAGATGATGTCGCAGATATCTTTTTATTAAAAATTCTTTCCTTAGGATTTTTTTCCTCTTGAGAAGCTGAGAGGCCTCAGAGACAAAATGTAAACAATGGTTATCTGCTGCTGTGGAATGCAACAGGTGCATCTGGGATTGGTCTCATGTGGATGTTTGGAATTAATGGCCAATCACAGCACAGCCAGTTCAGACTCGCTGTCTGAGCCACAGACCTTTGTTATTCATTCCTTTCTATTCTTAGCTTAGCTAGCCTTCTGAAACTTTTTCTTCTATTCTTTTAGTATAGTTTTAATGTAATATATATCATAATATAATAGATCAAGCCTTCTGAAATATGGAGTCAGATCTACGTCTCTTCCCTCATCCCAAGACCCCTGTGACCACTGTCACAAGATGATGGTCACATCCTTAATTAATTTTGAAACAGACACTGGAAATTTACACCAGAAAAAATGGACACCACTTTCACATAATGTAACTGAGGTTAGGACAAATAATTGACCTGCAACACTTCATGTGCCATCCATACCTTTATCCATAGCTTTCCAGTGAGCTGTTACACACTGATGTACAATGGGTTTGAGCCTGAAGAGGACCAGGAGGAGATTTTGAGCAACTGGTTTCTAGAGCAGCAACAATGCTTCACTGGGGCTGATTTTATTAATGCTAGTAAGGAAAGTTTAAAATTAATGCATTTCATTAAAGCCAAAATCAACAGCCATTATTAGCTAGTTGTATATATATATATATATGTATCACCAAAACTTACTCTGCATATGGGTAGCTCTTGTCTCCATGAAATTTAATCCTCAGTGACACAATGTACTTTGGCTTGCTTTTTTCCCCTTCTGTCTCCCACTGACAAATGTGTATGAGTTTGAGGAAGGAAAAGCACAAAACTCATTCCAGAACACATTTGTCAGTCATCCTTGTTATACTAGTGATTTAGATTTGTAACTTAAAGCTGGTAGCATTAGTATAGAATTAGCTCTGAAAGATTTGAAAATTAAAAGATTGAGTTAGAAACACTGAAGGAAGAAGGTGTCTGTTCTGGGGTCTAGCCTGGACTATTTTCTTTACCAAGTGCTTCTTCAATTTTTCCCAATTATAAACTGTAATGCAGGGCCTAGAGTGCAGAAAAAAGGCTCATCTTTTGTCTCATGAACTCAAATCTAATGATGGGACACAAATGATGAGATCACAAAAATCACCCTTAAAATGAACTCGTGCATAATGAACCTAGTTGAATGGCAACAGGTATTGTTCCATAAATGTTCTGTATTTAGTACAACAGAAAATGGCTTTGAACTAATTAAAAAAATATATTGATGTGAGACCAGGTTTTCCCTGTACTTCCATCAGGGTCCCATGGTCCAATCATCAGGACCATGTTGTTGCTGTTTCTTCCTTCTACAATATTATCCATTGTGACATCTTGGACCCCTACCCCTGGACAAGCCTCCCCCAAGTCCACAGCACCCCTGCATTTCTTCACTTTTTTTTCATAGATCTGCCACAGTACTTTTAGCCTCTTCCCAGATTCCACTTTCCCTGCAATACACTGTTTCTTTTCACTCCCTGCTTTTTACTCATCTTTTGAGCTGAAAATCAAGGAGCTGGCAGCACAGGCTGAAAATGACGTGAACTGATGTGGATGGTGATTTCCTGACCTACACTTCTGCTGCTGCCAGGCAGAAGAGGGGATGGCTGAAGTCACCCTGTCTCTGTGGAGGAGCTGATACAAAACTTACAGCAATTCCTTCAAGATCTGTAGTGGAATGCACCAAGGATTGAAAAAAATTGCTAATGAGCACTGGCAGGGACTGATAGCCTGGACAGCAGCAAGAACCGCACCTTCTTGTGAAGTGTTTCCAATTTTTCCCCTTTACCCCTCACCCTGCTGCAGTCCCAAAGATTCTTAGTTGTCCCTGGTGGCTGTACAGCATGTGAGTTTTCTTTCCAAGGGATTAGTGATGGTGGCTTCAGAGAATCTGTCGTGTCCTTGACAGAGGACATCTTTCCAGGCCTCTGACATAGGATGAAAAACCCACTGTGGAAACCAGAAGAAGTGTCATGATAATTTATTTACTGATGAGCTAGGATGTGAACTGAGACCTCTCCAATTCCATCAACTGGCAAGATCCTTCTATCACTGTTGCTCCAGGCTGAGCTCAGGTGAAAATACCCTTGAAGCTAAATTGCACTTGAAGGCAGGGATCGTCTTTTCAGTCTGTGTTCACACAAAATCTGCCAGAGGGCACTGATTCATCTCTGGGCTTCCTGGGAAGTACAGTCACATAGACATAATGATTTCCTTACCTGCTTCTGCCCTCCAGCCTGCTCTGTACAAAGTAACATAACATTGCATTACAGCAAAGTAATACAAGCAATGTAATAATTTGTCCTCCAGTTCCTGTTGTAATATATAAGCCAATGTGTGAAGTGAGGCATTTTACACAAAATTGAGATTAGAAGAGTGACTGGAGTTGAAAAAACAATAGCAATGGTGTGTTGTCCAGTGCTACCTGTCTTTCCAGCATGACACTTATCCTTCCATTGTCAGTACTCACAACTGTATGTGAGCAAATCAAGCCATGAGGCACAGAGAAAGGGAAAGCTGGGTAGACAGAGGAGCTCCCTTCTTCTCCAAGCTGCTATTTGTCCCTCCATTTAGAAGGCTTCAATTTACACACAATTTTTAAAGCAAACCTGTGAATAACTGTGTGGACACTCAGAAACCAAACAAGATGGACATATGGCCAGCCCATTTGCACAGTGGAGTGCTCTTATTTAATTATAATAGAGTTTCCCTGTTGGCTTTCTGGTACATTAAAAATGCCTCTCTGCATGTTGCAGCATTTTAGCTGGGCTGTGGAAATTAAGGGTTGTGAATTGATTTGCATCTTTACAAGAGAAAGAAGTGCTAAAATAAGGATAAACCTCATCCTGTGCTCAAAATAATTTTAAAATTCCCTTTCTGGTCCATGCATCCACATTTTTTTGCCTGAGTTGATGAGCCTTTTCCATTGTCTGATTCTGTTTGTTTCAGATATGCTTGCTTTTTAAAGAGAGTTTTGGTTTCAGCTTTTATAGGCACCCATCTGGGTTACCTGCTGTGGGGACCACCAGCTTCTTGATGTACGGTGGCGTCTTGATCAGAATCACTACATTCTGTTCCCTCCCAAGTAGGATTCAAATGAGGCATTTGGAAGTAGTTGTAAAGCTCTCCAAAAGTGTGGGCAGCTTCAAACTCCATTGCAACCCAGTGCAAACAATGGTGTTACAGTGAGGAACCTCTCTCCAGCCCACCTCCAAAAGTTGGTAAACAAATAAAATTAAAGTTGAACCCCATCTCTCTCAAAACTAGGAAACCTCATGCACTCCCTTTCACCCCTGATACTGAGAAAAGCCTGTGCTGCTGCCATTGCAGCTATCAGATGTGCCTGAGTGAGGACAAAGGAAGAATTCCAATAGGAAGTCTTGGGGCCCTCCCTGTGTCTTTCTACCAGTTCCCTATCAGATTCTGCCCTCAGATTATCTGTCTTCAACTCCCACTGGAAAATGTCAGAAAGATTTATGGGCAAATAGCCAAGGGCAGAATTTGGCAGTGATAATGAAAAAGCTCCCAATTAGTGTCAGATGAAGATGACAGACTCGATCTGTCTTTGAGAAAGCTGAAGCCTTTTGTGTGCTGTGTCGTTTTTTAGCTGTGCTCTCAGGTCCCTTTCACTGCCTTCACTTACATCAGCTGTGATAAAACGAAATCGCTGAGGCAAAGCAATTACACTGAAAGTGCTTGTTCTGGCTTGGCCCTCTGCTGTTATGTTAGTGAGGGCTGGACTTGCTCCTGACTGAGATGAATGTGTTCTGTCTGTATCTCTCCTTCCCAGGAAATAAAAGTGAAATATGAAACAGATTCAAGGAAATAAGATCACAAAGCTTGCCTTGTCTGCTTTTCTGCCCATGAAGCCTAGGATTTACAAAATTTTTATGACCCAGTTGGCTTTCACAGCTCTTTCAGTTCTGTTTATGGTCAAGCTTCTATCACACTGATAGAGGAAATGCCATATTCTCCAGAAGGAGTATGAGGGAGCACAGTATGGAGCTCCTCTGTGATGATGATGAGTTCTCCTCAGAGTGTTCTGATACAGAACACTGCCAGAACACTGTGTGGGAACATTCCTGACTCTCTGCTCTGCGTGGGTGAGGCTACACTTGGAGAGCAGTGCCTACCTCTGAGCTCTCCAGTTGTGGTGGAGCTTCTGCCCCTGTCCTCAGGACTGCTTTGGGATTGCTGGGATTGCTGTTAGGAATTTGGCCTTTCTGTCATGAGTTGGGCAGTGAAGCATCCCTTGACCACACTGGAAACTCTTGCATGGTTGAAGTGAAAGCAGCACTGACCATACCAGGAACTCCTGGTGCCTGGCTGAGGTCAAGGATGGGAGTATAACTAAGTCACTGTTGTAAGTGTAGTAAGTTCTACAGAATCACTTTATAAATGTTAAATTAGCCAATGATTAATTGTTGGCAATGGACAGAGACAGGGAAGACTGATTCAGTGATAAGAATCCGATTTTATTGTGTATGCAAATGCTTATATGCTATTTCTGGAAGACTAGTAATGTGTACTACAATGATTAGGTTAAAATCACATACACAACCTATGCATATAACAACATCTCTTGCTTGCAGAGTTTAATGGGATTTTCTTTTTCTGGTAAACCTATCTGGTAAATCTTCTTGCTATCTAGATCTAATTTTCAAAGTTCATTTGTTTTTGCCAAGACATTTTGTCTATCAAATCTCTTATGCTAGTAAGGCCCAAAGTACTCTCTGTCTCGTGCACCCCAACATCTAATTGCTGCTAAACCCTGTAGACATGAACTGTTGACCAGGTCTGGGACTGGTGAGATTGGATTCAGCCACACCCAGACCACATCAAGGGTTTAGAAAGCCAGGGGCCCTGTCATGAACCTCATGTGCCAGCAGGAGGGTCTCCCTTACCTACACACCCTTATCCTTTGCATCCCCAGTCTCTGTGCAGATCATTCTAAAGTGGTTCCAAGCCTATTTTCATTTGTATTATTCATCTGTGTACAAGGTAATAGAGTGAAATCTTGCCACAAAGCTTTGTTTCATTTCCACAAATTTATATCAAAATCTGGTTTTGACAACACCTTTGATAGTGATTCTTTAAGCAACTTAAGTCGCTCATTTGTGACAATTTGGCAGAGTCATCAGGATTCTGAACTGAGATTCATGACACCTGTGCATGAGTCACATGGACTCAGCTGTGTGACCTTGGGAGACTTTTTCACAAGTCCCACCAGTTAACATCTTCCTTGTGTCTCATATGTGTTTTCCTGCTATATTCACCCACTGTCCCATACAACCCCTTCCCTATGTAATTGCTCTGTCCTTTTCAGTAAATATCCTTGTACTACCCTGTTCACTCATGGTTCAAATCCTAGCCCAGGAAATCATTAGTTACCTGCGTCTCAGAAGTCAGGATTGATCCTACCAAAGGCAGCAGCAGTTTTCCTCCTGGTTGTGTGGAAGTTTGGGTTCATCCCAAAAATTCCTGTGTGATCACAATTTGCCACATCAGTTTGCAGTTATAGCAGTTATATTGTGTTTTGGTACTTTTGATCCCCTTTCAGAAGCTTAGATCTGAAGGCTTCCCCTGCAAGGATCTGCAATGTGGCAGAAAAGGCACCTAAACCCAGGGAAGGATTTCCTCTGGTTGTGGTCAGCCTGTGCCTCAGTCACTGCAAAGCAAACCTCTCCATCTCTGAGACAGATTTTTCTTTCTCTTCCTTCACAGGGGTGTACTGTGTTTTATAGATATATTTGTCAGATAAACCTACAAAATGCAGTATGGTCTGACAGTGGTTGTTCACTCATTTCAATCTATTTTGATGCTTAATCCACATTTCTATCTTGTCTATAAAGCTTGTTCCATCCCCACACCTCTTTGCTTTGTAAAAGAACATCTTTCTACATTGAATTATTTAATTTCTTACCATTTTCCAAGTGACTTGGCACAGACACTTTTCAAATCACTTGGGATATAAGTGACTGCATCACATTTGTTCTGTCTTCCATTGTGTGCAAGCTATCAGGCACAGATCTTGCAAATACCACATTCTCTCAGACTCTCTTGAAAAATTTCATCACATTCCTTTAAAGAAGCATTAATGTTCATACATTGGGAAAAAGATCTGTCTTAGTGCTGAAATCCACAGGCACAGTTTGTGTTTTATATCCATGATTTCCAGGTCTTGCTGTGAGTGGCCTTGAAAAGTCGTGCAGTCGGCTGGCACCAGTGGCCATGCTGGGCTGTTGATCCTGCATTTCATATATTTCTTTGCACCATAGTCTTTTTTGAAAAAAAGCACCCACAAGGTGCTCTCTTTTCACCTCCTGCCTTTAATATTTTTAGCCCCTGGTATGCGCAGAACTTGTTACTTCTCTGTTTGTTGGTGCTCCCCTAAATTCACTGTGTCACTAGAAATGTGGTGGCCAGCCTCCCACCCCCTTGTGTCCCTATCAGGTTTGGTCCCTCATCTGGGAAAGGCATTTTTTGACATGAGTCACTCTGGTCTGTGAGCTTGGATCTTTAAATGCCTCCAGCATGGAGGAGGTGAGTGGCAGCTGGGTGTGGAAGCGAGCAGTGGCCGTGTTGTCAGACACCTTCTCTGCCTCTGCCTTCCAACATGCTCTGCTGGTGGCCAAGGCACATGCCCTGGTGGATTGAGGGGACTTGAATCTGTCTCTGGCAGGTGTTCTAGTGAAGTGAAGTCCTCAACTTCCTTCATGGAATTTTCTGTTAAAAAATTAGAGCAAAAATGGGTGTGATCACTCTTGACACATTTCAATTCCTGGCAAAACAGGCTCCAAATGCTGTAAATTCATGTCAAAATGTGTTCTCTTACTGACTTTTATGAGCATGACCAAGGAAAAACCAAAACACAGCACAACAAGCTTCCCCAGGGGAAAAGCCAGGTGTGCCAGAAATCCCTAAGGAGACCTTTATTATCCACCTGGGATGTCTGCTTTTTCCTCTGGCTTAGATTGCTCTGCCAGTCAGAGGGAAGCATGGCCCTACAGCTGGAAGATGGGTGGAAATGGGGTGCTGGGATGGGATACCATTCCCTCTGAGCCCCAAAGAGCTCTGTGTGTGGTGTCAGTGCAGGGCTGACCACGGGGCACTTGACCACTCCTCAGTCCTTAGCCCCTGACTGGGCTTCCCAGTCTTTCCCTGCTCTCCCTGCTGGCACAGGTACTGAAGTGTGCCATACTCCCCCAGGATCCTTCCCCACTTTTTTTGGGTTTTTTTTTTGGCAGCAACTCTCTGAAGCTAATCAATTCATCTTCTGCCCATCACAGTTCACTCTTTGATGATTCTAATCAAGTGGTGGGAGGATTTGTTATGTCTGTCAGTGATACTCTGATAAAAGCAATCTCATTCAGCAGGAGGAAGCACTGCACAATCTAATTATGGTTTTGTAAGGAATAGATGGGTTGGCATCTTGCTGGTAGGATGTGCCCTGGTATCAGGAAGCACAATGTAATCATAGACTCATAACAAGAGATTTTCATTCAGGATTAGTAGGACCCTAAATGATGAGAATTTGCTCATAACAGAGAACGTGCAAATAGGATTTTCAGTTAACGGCAGCGTTTTCCAACTGACATTGTGTACAAGATTTTTTTCTTTTTTCCTTTCAATGTGGGCTTTAATACAGACATAGAAGTGGTAAATTAAAAACAAACAAACAAAAACAATTATGGAAACCAATTAGGACTATATTTAATGTGAAAAATAGCTCTGTGGTTATTATTTGTATTCCATGCCAGAACAATCTGGTGCCCTACAATACCAGTGACTCCTGATTCCTTGATTTGACAGGGGTAATCTGCTCACAGGTAGTACACCTATTTAAGTCATACCATTTAAAAAAGTCTAAGTTGGATAAAATAAGACAAATTTACTTCATTAGCATTAAATTGGTCTGGTTTGCAGCTTCTTCTGCAAATTAGGCATATATAAACCAGGATAAAACATTTTTAAAGGCACCCACAGGGCAGACCTGTCTTGACATTTATTAGTGGCTAAAATCCCAGTCCTGCTAATGGAGGAGAGGAGGAGGTGGGTGAGAAGCAGGGCAAGGCAGTCTCACAGCTGGGGAGTCACTGCTGGTCCCAGGCTGCTCCCAGCGTTGGATCACACTGTGGGCTACCAGCTGCTGAAGCTGGGCACTCCCCTGCCCCTGTAGCTCCAGAGGGAAACAGGGTGGCCCTGGGGTGAGGCCTGAGGTTGAGGACACCCTTTAGGAGAAGGAGATCTTTCCGCTCCTGCTCAGGGGAAAGATCTTGGTGATGGACCAGTGCTTGGTCCTTGGTGCTGCCCTTTAGTTTGTGAGGTGTGTAAATGTGTGCCTCGCTGAATACAGTCGCTGTGAATGCCTGGAGGCTGTTCATCTCCTTCCTCCACTTTTTCAAAGATCTGTTTCCAGCCAACACTGTGTCCCCACTGCATATCCCTTTACCTTTCTCTGGCAGTTCAATTTTTTCAAGCTGACCTTGCTTTTTATCCTGCCTTTAATGCCTACTTCTAAACCCCGTCTAGCTGCCATAGCTCACACACATGCACACACGTGCTCAAAGCCCTTCAAGTAGCACAGTCCCTTTTGCAGGTGCAGTAAATGCTCAACAAAATGCTCTGTAACATGCTCTAGGGGCAGCTCCTGCCTGGTCCCAGGGGCTGTTCCCACAGCAGCTCCCTTTCTCAGGAAGAGAGAATAATTGCTTCATCCACCAATTCTGGATAAAGAGCAGCTATCAAATTTGCCACTTCCCTCTAAAACAATTTCCCAAACACAAAAGAGCAAAAAGCAGGAGCAGAAAGTGCAGCATTTTGTGATGAAGTTTTGTGTAAGAGGGGAAAAATTCCTTTCAAACCCCAGTCTACCCAGTCTGGGTTGCAGGACACCTTGGACAGGGCAAGTTTTCCCTCCTTCTGCCTGGAGTTATTTGTCTTCTTGTCCTGATTCTGGTGGTAATGACGGACTGAGAAGCAGGGGCCAGAGGTATGGCAGAGTGCCTGGTGTCCATGGGCAGGGTTTGGTCTCCAACGCTGGCTCTGGACTCAGCGTGACTTTGTAACCTGATAGGTTAGGCAGTGCTTTGCCTGTTCTCAGCATGACACAAATGGCATCATGGGGCACATGAAAAATTACCCCAAACTACACTGACATGCCTGAATAGGTGTGAAATATCTCTGTACTGCAACAATGCAACAGCTTCTACAAGTATCTCAAAGGAAGGGGCATAATGTGCATGAAAAATCACCACTGCCCCAACCAATTTGGAAGACAGTACCTCTAAAAGTTAGGAGAATACAAACAATATTCTGACTGCAGCATGTTGCCCTTCTCTGCAAGCAGAGACATGGCCAGGTCCTGCTGCCTGCCCTGCTCAACAAGGCCTGCAAAGTTGTCTGCTCAGAGCTCATGCCAAGCTTGAGCCTGGTCCTTTTAGTTCCAGCAGGACTTTTCCTGTGGTCTCAATAAAGCATGAGGCCTTCTGAAATCAGATATACATATTTAGAAACTATTGTAAGAAGCCCTAAGTGAGTGGCTCCCTGATGCCCTCGGGGAGGCTACAAATGCAGGATTTCATATTAGCTATGAAAATTACATTTGCATACAACTCTCTGGAGAAGTCTGCTGCTGGAGATGTGATGCTGCTATTGCTTTCACAGCTCTGCACTGCCACACACCATAATTATCTTTGCAGAGAGCATCACTCCCTAATGCCCCCACAAAACACCCTCAGCAGCAGGAGGTCAGACATGCCTGTTAATTTACAAAGGAAGGCAAGGGGAGCTAGACAGCGAGTGAAAACTGCAAGGACTAAAGCTCACCTAACACCCAGCCCTCATGCTGGGCAGAAATATTGGGTGGGAAATGTCTTCCAGTGGAAATTGTTAGTCTGGCAATGTCAGAACCCAGGAAATTACTCTGGCTGCCCTGGAGGACTTGAGACCCTGATGGGGGCTCGGAGACCTTGGCATGGAGTCAAAAACACCTGTGCCTTCGATTTTAGCCCTTGGAAAAAACAATTACCAACCTTATATGAGGATTCACAAGCCACGGAAGTTTAAGTAGGATGATAGTTAGTTTGTTACAAGATAGAAAAGTAGGATTTTGAGTTTTTAGAATGGGGGTTCAGAAGCCAAGATAGAGGGATTTGGGCATGCCTTGTCCTTCTTCCTTCTTCTTAGCCTCCATCTTCTGGGTGATGTTGGCACTTCTGGATTGGTTTAGAGTAGAAATAGACTGTCTAGAATAGGTGATAGGTATTGGGAAATTTTTGTAAATAATAATGTACACGTAGTTTTTAGTATAAAAGATAACACCGCCCTGAAGGTGGTCAGTGTGCCTCATGTCAACACTAAAAGTGCGCTGGGAATGGGCAGGTACTCAGGTGAGTGGGCAGCTCTCCTGGATTTCTGCACACCTGGTTCTATCTGTCCTGTCCAGACTCCCCAGATCCCACCTCAAAGGTTGTGGGCAGAGCTGAATGCACAGAGTTATCTGCTGCTGCTGACAGCTTGATTCTGATAACAACAACAGCTTAACTGGTAAAATGATTTCTAATGAGTACTGGATGCTCATGAATACTGATTTTTCTTTTCCAACTCTAATTTGAATCAGAAAAATGGCAATTCCTCATATTTTTATTGCTGTGTGTTCCTTTCCAGCTGCCGTATGAGGCAGAAAAGATGAGGCCTTTAAAAGTACAAAAATCTAAATCAATAGGAGACTGTGCATTAATTTTAATTATTGTCAAGGAATTAAGAAAAGGCATCTTGCCTCTCCCTATCAGCATTTAAACAATAAAGATAAACACTGTAATAATTATTTTCTTTGTGCAATTGCTAAAGACAGTAATTAAGATGGTTTAAACATCACTGGAGACACTTTGGGAAATCAGCTGGTAGGGAAGGTACAGCTGTTCAGATTACACCTCCTTTGGCAAGGAATTTAGTACAAGCTTCTTATTGAGAGACCATCATGTTGTTTATATTAGTTGAATGAACTTTGATAAATACTAATTTACAGAAGTGGCCACAGCAGAATTGGTACCTGTTGCTTGCTGAGCTTTGCTATGATGAAGGAAGCTTCTTGAAGAGTAGATAGAATAGCCAGGAAGATAAGTCTTTGTTGATCAGATCTTGAGGCACAAGGAGATTTAACATCATGGTAATTAATCCTGTTTATATATATACCAACTAAGAAATGTGTGTATAAAATGCCCTGTTACAAAATTGGGTATTACCCCATTGTTCTGCCAATATTAAACTGATCCTTGCTTGCTAAAAAGTCTTGGTTTTTCAGTGTATCTAGGGATATTCTTTTGGTGGGTAGAATTTGGAAAAGCCTTGAGAGCTTATAGCATAGACCCAAAGAGAGCTTACCACTGAGAAGGTAACAGAGATGACTGAATGAGACTACAGCCCTCTAGGTCTAGCAGAGGAGTGACTTGAAAAAGGTCATTGCAAGGATCACTGGTAGAGCCAGAAAACAGATCCCAAACTTCAGGGCCTGAAGATAATTAAAGCTGCATACAAATTAACCTCGCCTACCAGTCACTGAAGTGACTAGCTGCCTTTCCTCTGCCATTGCACCAATGAAGGGAAATGTAGAAATGCAGACTGAAAATATGGTTAAGGATGTAGCTATCCAGCTTGTGGAAATTCATGAGGATATGTGAAAGAGTGGGGCTGAATGAATCTCTGCTATCAGGTCTGAATCAGCAGTTAGAACCCTCCAACCTGGTTTCCAAATTCTGCTCCTTCATTAGATGTGTTCCCCAGGTGTCATTTCCAAACAACTAGAATAAATTAACTGGGGAACAAGCCAAAGACTTAAACTGCAGTGAGAAAAGCCCTTTGCTCACTGTAAAGAGCAGGTGTCTTTATCACAGGATGTTTTGTCCAGAAGAATATAATGTCCTCCCTCACACAGTCATGATCCAGCCGGCAGTCCCATTACAAAAGGGATTGACATTAAATTTGGAGAGCAAGTGAGCTTTCCATGGCCAGCCAGCGGCGCAGCCAAGCCCAGGCTGGGGGGAGTGACCGGGGCTCTGCAGCGCTCTGGGCACAGGGTTCTCGGTGGAGCTGTAGCGCTGCAAGCCCCGCTGGGATCAGACACAGCAGGAGAATCAGGCTCGGCGCGGCCGGGAGCCCGCCCTGCCCGGGCCGGGGTGTGCCATGTGCGCGCTCACCGGCAGGTGTCGCTGCGCCATCGGCCGCGCCAGTGCCGCACCGCGGCCGCGAAACCGCCTCGGCCTGTTCGCCGTGCCCTCCGGGGGGTTTGTGAATAGGGAGCCTTCCTGGATGGATCTTCCTTTCTTTCGCTTTTAACTGGCTTATCAAAGAAGCTGCCTTTCTTCTTGCTACTGAAACATTGCCCTCAAAATGTCTCCTTGGGATTTAATGATATGCTTGAGACTTCTATCAAGCGTTTGGTTGCTCCAGACAAAACGTTAGTAGATAGTATATGATTCAAAGCCCCAAAGCCTGTGATAATTAATTCTCCTTGTTGTCTGATGCTGGCATGCTGTGTACTAGCTGTTACAATATTAACGGTGTGAGCACAGTGGCACTGAGTGGAAAGATGCATCTGATGTCTCACTGTGAGCTCTCTATTCCCAGGGAGCTCCCTGTTGTTACAGCAAAGGAGTTAGGGAGGAGAGTGAGTTACAATGATCAGGTAGAAACGTCGTCCAAAAGATGCTCTGAAGACTCATTCCTACCATGGCTTTAAATGGTCCTGGAGGATAATTCATGGATTAACACTGAGTTACCTCTTCCTTAAATGGGAGCCAGCTGAAGATTTCCTGTGGATAGTGGACATAGATTTTCTGAAAAGCCAAGCCAATTCACAGATGGAGCATTAGCATAAAGCACTTTCTATTCGAGGCTGGGCTTGGTCTTGCTAAAAGGGCTGTGCTTTCAAAGTCCAATGAGTCAGAGTGGAAGACCTCAAGGGCACAAACTCCCAAAGTGAGCAGGTGGAGACAGGGAAACAAAGGATTGAGATCAAAGTTAAGAACAAAGAGAGTGACTCTTGGATAACTGGATGGTTTTGTTTGTGTATCTCATTTGGTAGACTGAAAGAAAAATTGCCTTACAGATAGCTTTTACAATTTTATTCAGTGCCAAATTCAGTAAATACCAAAATTGCATCAGAAAATAACCCTTCATTATTAGTACAAGTTTAACATCTAATGGGAAAAAAGATGTTAGCTGAAATTCCTGAACCTGCTGCTGGAAAGAGACAACTTTAAAAAATCATCTATATTTCAGTTAAATAAAATGCAACTTGCAAACTGCCAGCTGTTGTCATTAGCAGCATTTGCCACTTATTCTCCACATTCATTTAAGTCCCACTTTTAGGCTGGGACTTCCAAAATTTCTTTCAATCTTGCTTCTTTGCCAAATATTGTCTCCTTTAGACTCAAACTGCTTTCAATATCAATTTTTCTGGGTGGTGAATCTCAGCACAGACTTCAATGTGTTTGCATATTACAGCCACTGACCGCACATGGTTTTAAAAAAAATAGCAACAACAAAAGGCACAACAATGACATCTCATCATGATACAATAGCGTGTGGAAGTCTTATATGACTCTCCTTGAATCAGGTTACATGCATACAAGGAAACATTTCTAAAGATGTTACATGGAAATGTCTTTAGAAACTTGCACTTTGCATTTCATTATAGGTCAGCATTTTTCTATGTCATTATTTGTACCTTGCATATTAGTTTTGCAAGGCTTTAATTTACACTGTGAAAAGTTTACTTTTTGTGGTATCAATACATACAGAGTCTTAATACAGGACAGCACAATCTTTTTATTTGTAGCTGTTTTCAGTACACGTGGTAAGGCATGCCTTGGTATTTAAGGACTGTTGTCAACAATTTATTTCAAGAGTAGGAATTCTGAGAATTTTTATCAAAATGTTCAGTCCTGGATTGTTTCCTTTTTTGTTTGTTTGTTTCTTTGTCCAAGAAGCTGACTATTTTCACTTATAAAAACAAATCTAATTGCTGTGGAAACTGTGAAAGAACATTGACCAGTTTATTCTTTCCTTTCCAGTGTGACTTGTGGCACTGTTTTGCACTGATCACTGCTGAATGAGTGTTACCTCCCTGCTCTCTAGTTGGCACTGGTCTCTTTACTCAGAGAGCGAATTTACTCATGCCCATTTTGGGTGATGGAGCTGGACTATGACTAGCTTGAAATTCTAGATGCTGGAGGCTAAAAAGGAATCAGTTACAAATGCTTCTACTCTTAAAACAGTGAAGGATTAAATGCCAATACCATCTTACCAGTCCACAAAACACCCCTGCCCTTAAAGCTGGCTCCTGTTCTCTTTGTGAACGTTGTTCACATGGAGTTCAGTGCTTTCTCAAACATTTATTTGCATCTTTTTGGTAAAACACGATCTTTCAGTTAACTTTTGGACACAGATTTTGTTCTTTCTTCTCTTATTTATATATGTTCAATTTTTAAAATGCATTTACTTCATCTGCAGCATTCTAGTAACACTACAAGAAACCCATTTGCCGCAGGAAGAACTGCCTGCTGAGCTCTTCAAAGATGCAGTGGTGCATATGACACTTGCTTGGTAGAGTTTTCCAGTTCTCCAAAATCACATTATATTTGTGATATTTCATTCTTTAAGGTTTGGCAAAGAACTAACTGTCAGCTTGCCTGATATATTTTCAATGATTCCTGCTAGCACTTCAAGATCAGGTCTCTTCAGAAAAATCAGATGCTGAAGTACTGGAAAGCGCATCAAGAGCATCAAAAACTCATCTGCTGCTTCTAAAATGCATTGGTTTCTATCCCTTATAGCAAGAGTCCCAAAGAAGCTCTCTACTTTCTCATATTCTGTAGCCTCCTTCTCAAGGTCAAGAGCCTGAAAGCAAGTACTGAGTTTGATTTTAATATAGAGTGTGCACATCATTCAAGATCTCCAGACAGTCATGTCTGCTTGATGGGATTTTTTGAGCCTCACGAACAGTGGCTATTTTCTGAATTTCAAAGTTATATTATCATACCTGCCATGGCTCCTAGGTGGAAATGGTCACCTGACTTCTCTTGGGTGGGGTGTATATGGAAAGTCAGACTGCCTGAAAGCTCCAGACATTGCTGTGTCAGAAGGAAGGAGGTTCAGTGAGATGTCAGAGGGATCACAGGTGCACAGACCTTTGCACCTGAACTGACACAGTCACAGATCATCTCATATGGGGATTCTACAACAGGATAATAAATAATAATAATAATAATAATAATAATAATAATAATAATAATAATCTTAGCAAGTTTATTATCTTTATAATAAACTTGCTAAGTTTTTATTTTAGTGTTCATATTAAAGTATATCTCTGTGTATGTCTGTCCATAGTCAGATATATACAACAGATAAAACACACATGCAATCACAGACAGTGCACTGGAGTTACCCTCTGCTTGCTTATTTGCAGCTGGAACCAAGAGAGCTCAGGAATGAAAGCTGAAGGGACATTCATATTCAGCTCCTTTTGCAAAGTTTTAAATGTCTCTGGAGGCAGTGGAAAAGACAAGCCATTAGCCTTGTATCACCCTCCACTGGGTAGCAGAGGGGACTGACATGATTGTTTGCAAGTAAGGAGCTGGCAGCAGCAGCATGTCTTAAAGCAGAGGATAAAAACGGCATAGAGATGTGGAAGAGAAGTGAAGAGGTTCCCAAATGACGCAAACACACATGGAGGGTTATTTTGGCAGGGGTGTATGTAATGGGTTGAAAGAGAGTTAAGGTGCCCAAGGTGCTGATAGAGCTGTTCAGCACCTCTGTCACTGTACCACAAACATGTCACTCTTGAGAGTTGTGGCTCTTCTTGTCTAAAACTTTACTTGAATCCAAGTATCAGGGCTAAGCTTGCCCCTAAGCCTCATTCTGCACTCAGTGGGTAAGGGAGCACTTTCAGAGGGCAATTCACATAGACTTCCTTGACTCAGACTTTTCAGGTGGGTTGCATTCATGTTTCCTGGTATCTGTTTATCCCCATTAGATATCAAAATAGCCATTGCAGTCATTGAGTGACCTGAGACAGCAGGAGTTATGTGGACTGAACCCTGTTTTTGGAACATAAGTAATATGCATGCTGATTTGTGGAGACTCACAGTTTTGGCTACAGCAACTGGGATATTAATGTATAGATATTAAACTGTATTTAATAAGCTGTTATTTTTAGTCTGACAGCTATTTTTCTCCTCCTTTTTTTAATTGCAGGAACTGCCATGGAGCATGAATCAATTTGAAGCACATGAAGAATGAAGGAAGAGTGGACGAAATATCTAAAATAATCCCTCCCATATAAAGTTGTTCAATGGATTGAGTAAGGACCAATAGTTGTAAAAAGGACAAGCAGGCTTTTGGAGTATTACAGTGATATTGTATTAAGTAACATGCTTGGAAAGTGTGTGATTCACCTCTATTTTCATACAATTGATTGTTGCCCTCTTTTAGTGTATCCCACATAGCCCAGGCTGAAAGCCTCACCCAGTTTTTGGCTATGAACACCTGAGGGAGGTAAAGGTGAGGTTGTTCACTCTGTGCTTTGAGCTCCTTCAGTAAGTGGCCTTCAACTGTTTGCCAGCACTCTCAAAGCTATCTTTAGGCAGAGATTCCCCCATATGCACAATGAAACAGATTATTTCCCTTTAGATCTGTAGAGACCCATAAAGGCAGAGAAATTATGGTGGGAGTGAGTGTGTGCCATGTGATTTGTGTCTAATGCTTTGCTATCTTTGGGCTTTCAAAGCTGATAATGAGAGCTGACAGTGTGCTGGTGTTTTGGAATTCACCATCAAACAAATAAAGAAATCTTAGTCTACTCCCATAGTTAAAAAACACGAATGTTTTGCCTCTCTATCTGCATCTTTTCACAGAATATCTCACTATTTTATTCCTTATCACTTCTCTGCATATCCTAGAGCTCATGTATAATTTTTTTTCAGAAGCATTTTAAATGTCTCCAAAATCATTAATTACAGTGATCTGAGCTTTGAAGAATAATTTCACTCAGAAACTTCCCTAAATCCTTCCTATTAGGGAATAGGGGTTCCACTACAATGGAGACTAAGCAAAGATTTTACGTGGTGCCAGTGTGAAATTATTATCAAAAAACCTCCTAGTCCATTGCTTCCCCAATGGAAGAACTACCCACCTGTCTTGTTCTGGCTGGTCAACTATGCTTTATCTTTTGAAGGGAAAATGGTGTTTCATACCAAACACTGCATTTGAATTGAGGAGGTAGATCCAGAGCATCGTATTTCATCTGTAAATCCTACTGCTTATGTTGCATGTTAGTTTCTTCCATGGCACGGGTTGTAGAGGATTTTGCATCACCTAACACAGAAGCACCATCTCAGTCTTGATTTGGTATACATTGAAAGTTTGACCACATTTTAAAAATTCCAGTCATCTGGAACCCAATGGAACTGGGAATATCTGATAAAAACTACTCCCAGAATTTCTTTGTGGATGGACCTTTCACCACTACCCCTGCAAGGCAAGCTTTGAGGGGAATTATTTACACTTGTGGGATGTCCTTCTCCCAAACCTGTTGAGTGTCCAGAGTTATGCTGTGTGTTTTTGAAGGCTTTCCCCTGCAGATGTGCACAGACTGCCAGGCAGTGCCCATGGCAGGTGAGAGGCAGTCCTGTAGTAGGTGACAGCCCACTTTTGAAATTGCCTGAAGAAAGGTGGATCATTTAGACTTTCTCAGGGGAGTGATATTCAATTTCAAGTGTCCTCAGGCTGCTTGGACCTGGCAGACCTTCAGGTTCCTTGTTAATATTGGACACAGGCTTTGCCTTCATAATTTCTTTTTACAGCTGGTATCTCTAACAGCAATGAGCTATTAGCTCCTCTCACATTGGGTATATTTGTAGGAAAATGTCTTTTACCACGTTTTTGTATTTGCCTATCTGTGACTACACAGTGTACATTTGTACAGCAAAAGACATTAAATGAGTAGATGCCATGAGTCATAACACTGTTAGTCCATCACAATACTTTTTTTGTCTGAAATTATTTGGGAATGAGACAAATACTATTTTTACACTCTCTCTGCAAAAAATTGATGCAGTGTAGCTCAATAAATTTTTTGCCATGCATCAGTAGGTTGGAAAGCACAAAATATTTACTTTCAATTGGACCCTGTTATTACAGTATTGAGCAAAATGGAGAGATGTGCAAATAAAATTATCTGGCTCCTTCATGCTTTCTTGTTTATAGTAGACAAGGTTATTGCTTCACAGATTTCTGCTGACTAAAATGCCAAAGCTGTCGTGATATTTCCAGGAAAATTATTATGTAAAGATTACAAGACCCATGAGATAAAAAATACAGAGGGAAAAGAAGTAAAAGCTGAAAGGGGAAAAAACCCAGAAGGAAATAGAGGATAGAAATGAAGAGGAGCAAGGAGATACTTAAGGGGTTCCATCTCAGGCATGACTTCACACCAAATGATTCCCATGTTGCCTGCAGGGATTTCACAGCACAGAGCATCCAAGGAGGAGCTGCTCTTGCTGTGGGGCAGTGCAGGGGATGTCTCTGAGCCCCGGCCGTGAGGAGGGAGGAGGAAGAGTTGTTTTGTCCTGCTGAGCAAAGGCTGTTCCTGGACTCTCCCTACAGCCTTCTTGGCATAAGTGAGTAAAATGAAGCCTTGTGAGTTAGGAACTGCACAATAAATAGGAGACTGATAGCTCAATCAAAAGCTCTCTTTGCACGTTCAGCACCGTGCAGCATTTCATCTTGCTCAGCAATAAGACATTTGATCTAAGTAGAAAGTGCCTCTGCCTTCAATTTCTTGTCACAGTAACTTGACCACGAAGTTTCCATTTAAAAGAATAATCTATCTTGGTTTAATGTGCAGAAAGCTTCTGGATAAATTAGCAATAAAAATACAATATAATTATAAGCAGACACAGACAAATTTGTCTCTAAATCAGTGCACCTTTAGTCGCAGAAAAAGTTAAGGAGTACTTGGTGAAAGTTAATGTTAAGGTACAACCTCTGAAGGGGTCTGCAATTTCAGAGGAACTGTATCAATTTGTGTGGATTTTAATGGAGCTTAAACAAACATTTTTGAAAATCCAAGCTGCGGACCTTTCCCTGGAGTGGGTGATAATATAAAAGAGCAAATAGGCATCTGCCACTCTTGCGTTTCAGCAGTCCAACTTATCCTTCAAAACCATTTTAATTCTGGCTAACTGTAGTGAGTACATCAAGGAAAATTCAACTTGAAACAAAGTCCCTGACCTCCAGTAACACAGCTTTACAGATCTTCTTGTTATTTCCCTATGTGATCTTGCACAAAAAGGTGACACAACAGTCTTTCTTTCTGGCAGCCTTAGGAAGGTTTCAGCAGCCACCTACAGTTGTAAGCATTACTTTTGTATCAGCAAGAAAAGAGCAGAGAGACACTTAGAAGCAGCTTTATTCATCTGGCTGCTGTCAATAAATAATATCTCCTTGTTGCTGGTAATAGCATCACTTGCCAAGGAACATTACTATGTAGTTTGTCTTGCTATTTTTGTTTCAGAGTCAGTGGCTGGAAAGCAAAGGAACTTAACAAATGTTCTCCAATCTTTTCCCATTTGGGTGTTTCTGATTTTTGGCATGGGCATAAGGTGATCAAAACACAACTTGAATTAGGGTCTTTTACTGTCCAGGACCTTTCATTGACAAACAAATCAGTCCCTTACTTAGGAAGATATAGCATCAGTGAGATGTATCAATCCTTATCAAAAGTGAGAAACTGAACTTGCCTCATAACAAGTCCAGTTAGAAAATTTCTGTTGTAAGTCTTTGCACACAATCAATTTGGATGCAAAAATGTTATCATCTAAGAGCTGGTTAGAGCATGGTGCTAATAACACCAAGATCACAGTTCCATCCCACTATGGGCCATTCACTTAAGAGCTGAACTCGATTATTCTTCTGGGTCCCTTCCAGTTTGGAATATTATGTGAAATTCCTTGGTTCTGTGGTGGGAATTCACAGGCACAGAGCAGCCTAACTTTTGCAGCAGCAGCAGCAGCAGCAGCAGCAGCAGCAGCAGCTCCCTTTCCCTGTGTTGCTCACAACATTACTCTCATTGATAATCATTCTTATCTGTCCTATTGCTACATGGTGGGAGGTAGAGTAGTGAAAATATATATCCACAGGGAAATAAAAGAAAACAGAATTTCTCTAAAGATTTCTCAGTAAGTCTGAATCCAATTTAGTTTGCTGGGTGTGCTGCAGATGGAGTATGTGATTTGCAAATCTCTCAAGCAGGACCGTATTTGTTACTTTATTTGACTATTTTACCTGCAATTGCATTCACAGACTTGTCTGTATATGGTAAATGGGGTCAATTTATCAACTCAGGTCTTCCCTGGTGCTTTGGTGCACTTCTATTACCTGCTTTGCACTGCTCTTTGGAGCCTTGCCTGCAGTGCCATCATATACATATGCAGCCCTTCCTCACTTGGAGCTGAACATGAGATGCTCCACTACATCTGAAAGCAGGTACTGCCTGTGAGACTTTACAGTTTTCAGTTTCACTAAATTACCCTGTTATGTGATTTGGTAAACTCCCTGCAAACACAAGATGTGTGGCTTTAGGGCTCAGCAGGGAGTTCTTTCCCTACTGTGTTTTCTGCTTAGCTGTGATCTGACAGCAAATATAATTCTGTTGCTTTTATGGGCTTGTATGCTATTATTTCAAAACATTGTGGGCCACAGACATGATCTGCTCCTCAAATCAGGTGGGTGCTTTTAGAAAAGTCTCTCTGAACTTTGGCCTTTCATACCTGTCTGGGCAGCAGTCAGGTGTGAAACATTGCTCTGTATTCACTGGTACTGCTGTCAACCAAGAGGAATTACCAGGAGGTGACCTTGTTCTTCACAAGAGACCATGACATTTCAGCATTTCTGTGTGCTGCTGCTGATTAAAGGTAGGATAGGTGCTCCCTGAAAAGAGTCTGAGGAGGCTGTGTTTGCCTGCTGCTGGAATTACCTCTCCTGGAAATGTCTCAAAAGGTACCATAAAAATTCCTCAGCCAGCAGGGACAGAAGGAAGGTGAACTGATGAGCAGGGTAGATTTTCACAGAAATGCTCTCAGCAGAAGCAGCAGATCCTGGCATGGCCTGGAAGGACAACTCTTGTGTGAAGGCTAGAAAAGGTGTCCCCAGAAGTGGCTCTGCTCTGTGTATGTCCATAGGACAGGGCTCAGTGCTCGGTATGGATCTAAGGATCTTGGCACTCAGCTTAGGATAAAATAAGAGCCAATGTTTAAGGCTGGTTCAAAAAGTTGCCAGACATGGTCCTTTTTAATACAAAAATCAATCTTCTTAAACAAACATCACCTGCTGACACCATCACCTGCTGTGGACATGCAGAGTTACTCCTGCCCAAGTGCTCTGCTGCCCTGAGATAGCACAACAGTGTTCCCAGCTCTCCTTCTGTTGTCATGAAGCTTGAACAGCCTGCAGCATTTCTCCCAAGGTCTCAGCTCACCCAATCTTATGATTATGGGGTCAAATTGTGGTCATACAATTAACTTCTCCACCTCCAAGGTGTGACTGAGAGAAATTCTGTGACGTGCAATGGATTGCAGAGAACTGTTTACTAACATGCTGTGAAGTCAATGAAGAGAGAAAATAATCAAGCATTCTTTGCTTTGAATTTTTTTTTAAGGATTGCTTCTGTTTTTGAGGGGCTTGGATCCCATCGTGGAGCTGGCAATCTTCTCTGGAGGTCTTGCTGCCTTATTCTACTCAGTCACTGTAAGCTCTCTTTCTTAGTTCAAGAAATGGTCTGCCTGGAGTGTACGGAGATGCAGGTGAGCTGCACAGTCCAAAAGGAATCCCATGGGCCATTCTTTCTTTTTCCAAGGACACTGCCATATTTGTCCTTCAGATCTTGATTTTCTCATAGTGCTTCTTGAAATTTGATTCAACTGTATGAACAAGATGTGAAGGCAAGGTTTCAAATCTGGGGGTTCACACAGGGAAAGATGCCTTAGCATCACATACCAGGGTCTGCAGACCTTGCTGAACCTTCTTACAGGAGGTTCGCTCGCTCTTTTTTCTTCCCACCTGGGTGTGCCCTTTCCCCACATCAAGTATTGCCCTTCCACAGTTGTTACTCTGGTATCTGTCGACTCATCTACTACCCCTGGATGGTGGGAAACAGTTTTCTTGTCTTCTACCATGACCTCTTGATTTTCAGACCTTTCCATCTGATTTTAGCAGTAGGGTTTTTTTGACAGTTTTACCACAGCCCCATTTCCATTCAGCATTCCCTTGAATCCTGATTTGTCAGATGATGTTGCTTCTCCAAGACTGGATGATTTACTTTTGACCAAGCACAGCTAATCCTTAAACAGCCAGATATTCATGAGAGGAACCCTGAACTACATCTGGCAGCGTTGTTTTTCCTGCACAGCTGGACAGCACAGAAAATTTTGGAATTTCTCCCTCTGAAGATTTTGAACTTTGATCAGAGAAAAGAATCAAAACTGGATGTTTTGTAGAAAAGTAATTGTGGATCTCAGCTGAAATGTGGGCTTTCCACTCATTTCACCTTTTCCTGTTACAAAAAGAGGGTCGTCAACCCTAACTTTTCAGATCTCACAGAAATATGTATTTCTCGAGAATGCTTATTCTGGCATCCCCTCAGGCTATGCATGGAGGGGCTGCTGAAAACTTTTCCTGTGTTTCCTTTATTCCACCTGGGAATGTGAGCTGGAGGGTTTGCATCCCTTTGACTGCCAGTGCTGTGGGCAGGAGTGGGGAGGACGAGGAGCAGTGTTGAATGGAGTGGGTGCTGCAGCCACAAGGACAACCTGACAGAAGGAAGTTATTGCATCAACCCAGATACCTCTTTGAGGTTGGGATCAGAGACATAAGCCTGAAAGAAAGAGCTTCATAATAACTGGAACCAAGCCTTCCTGACACAGTAGCCTAGTACATACTGTTTAATTTTACATCTGAGTTTTTTGTATGCCTTAGGTAGGCTACAACGAAATGAAAAGGAAGTTTGTACTTTGTGTTGCCCGGCTGGACATGAATGATGAAACTGCTAAATCAGGTCTGGCCTGACAGGAGGGATTTCTGTTTTCTTAATGAGCTAATTATATTTTTTTCTTCCAAGTCATTTGCATTATTACGTGAGCAGATATTCAACACTCTCTAACACATGGCCTGCATTGCACTGTGAGCTGGGAAAATGGCCATATTCTCATTGTCCATTTTAATTTGGGAAGCAGACAAATTACATTTTGGCAAGCTAAAGTTACATGCAAATGTTAATAAGCACCTCTGCACAAAATGAAGATAAACAGAAGTAAAAAACATCTTGCACATCCCTTCATATATTTCAGAGCAACTTTCATTCCTAGTGACTTGCTCTGACTAGCCATTCGCATAAACAATAGCCAGTATTTAATTGATTTCTGCAGAACACTTTTGGTAGTAGAAGACTTTTGGTAGTGAAAGCTGCCTTCTGGAGAATCATGCACATCCAGAAGGGGTTTGGTACATGCCCTGGCGAGGGTGCAAAGCAGCACTGGTTCCCCACCAGCACCCTGGATAAGGCCACCCTGATTCAGGGAAGCAGAGAAGAGGCTCTGCTTTGATGTATACAAACTTTGAAGTGCCACTTGCCCTTTGGGTTTTTCGATCCTGACCCAGACTGGTTTTAAATAAAGATGTAGTCTTGCTACTCTTAAATCCGGGAGATCTGCACCAGAAAATCCTACCCAAATCTTCCCTGACTGAAAAGTTCAAAACTGCATCTCCTGAGAGGAGCATGGGCTCATGGTTGCAGCTTTTCTTCCATTAGCCTGATCAATGTTAACATCCCTGTAGCTGGGCTTGTAAGCCCTTGTGGATCAGTCTGGGACACTCTTAGAGGATGGCCAGGATGATTCAATGCAGACACTATTAAATGTACTCCAGACTCAGGCCTCAGCAGGTCTGGTCACTAGAACTAGGTTAAATTTGAACCAAAAGTCCTGATGTTAACAATGCTAAACCATAGGAAAACAGGACAAAACAATGTCAGAAAATGCTCTCCTTAGTTTTTGTGTGAGTGAGGAAACCCAACCCCTTCTCTTCGTTTATTCAAAAAATAACAAATGATGCACATGCTTGTCTGCAAAGAGAGGTAGGTAATTTAAAAGCAGATTCTCCCATTAAAAGGACAGATGTTTCTTTTATTGCAGCAATAATTTTAATAGAATGAACACACACAAATTCTGCTTGTTTCCTGTGTAATTTCTGAGATCACCCTGAGTTGGTGTTAAAGGTCAATAGAGGGTAATGTGTAGCCTTTCAGACATTGCAATAAATTGCGAAGGAGCCTGCAATTTTTTCTTGGTGGGCCAGTCTCAATTATTAGAGAATTCAGCAACAGAAAACATCAGGGAATGGCAGGCTTTATTTTTTTCATGCAGAGACTTTATGTTTTTATAATAGCTAATCCATCAGCTTAATTTCATTGCTCAGGCAGGAATGCAGGCAGCGGACTATTTCAGGAGGGCAAGCAGCAGTCCCATAGAACAGGATCTTACAGAGTACATTTTTGCAGATAAGCTTTCAGTTATCTCCACATTTTAGCTGGATGTGTGCACACCCTTTTAGCCTGTCGTGCAGCCAATCCAAGTCCAGTGAAACCAAAAAAAGAAGTTCCCTTGATTTCAGTGAGCTTTGGACCAGGCTTTATGAGTCACTGTTCATTCATGAAAAAGACCCACTGCCAAAATGAGTGTCAGTGGGGTGGATGATCAGGTGCTATTTTGATGTGCTCCATTACCCCTAAATACTTCTGCAACTGTTTTAAACTATAATGTATGCCACTGTTCCACTCAGGTTTGCTAGAAGGAAGACCTGGGCTGAAGAGGCATAGGTGCCAAAACTATATACATGGACATTTTCCTTGTGAAACCAGGGCTAAGAAAACTGTCCTGACATGATATGCCCCTAATATCAACTCTGGATGAAAATGCCACCTATTGAATCTGTTTCTCCCACATGCATTTTTAAAAAATCTTCTTTAATCCAGGAGATTTGATTGCATTAATTCTTAAAGCAGCAGTACATCAGATACAAAGGGAAGGAGGACTTTTTTTCTAGCATTGGCAATCACAATGTCAGTCTCTGCCAAGCTCCACAGGGTGCTGTTTCACTCCTCACTGCCTGTACTGGACTGTTCCCTGCCTGATCCCTTGCTGCTACGTGTGGTGTCATAAGTTGAGATCCAGAAAGCAGATAACTCTTGGCTGAAAGTACCTGTTCCAAAAGAGAACAAACTTTCAGAGTATATTTATTTGTATGAGTTTCTTGATCCACTTAAATTTCATTCTGATAAAATATTAGAGGTGGTGCAATACCATTAGTAGTCTTTATGCACAGATGAATGGTATTTTTAGAGCTTTTTTTTTATTTGGGTACCATAAGCACAATAAGCAGGAACAGATTGTGAAAGAAAAAAAAAATTCAATAGACTACCCTCACAAGGAAGCACTCTAAACAGATGAACAGCTTCCTAGAATCTGAAGGACACCCAACAGTTCACCACTCACCCTGAATACTGTACCTTTCACCCTAGATCCCATGCCACTTAGATATGCAAATTAACACTTGAGCATTAAAAGTAGTTGAGTTTTTATTCGTCACTGACTACCCGGTGCTCTTGCCCTGACCAAGACCTCACTGTCAGGGGTTACAGACCAGTGTGGAGCTGAGGTGGTGCAGGTGCTCTGGCGATGCTGGTTGACATCTCATTGTTGGAAGTTTCAGTGGAAGAGGCTCTCAGTGAATGCCATGGCATTCAACACTGGGAAATAAGTCCTGCAGCTAGGAGGAACACCCCCACCCGCCAGTGCAGACTGGGGGCTGACTGGCTGGGCAGAAGCTCTGCAGAAAGGGTTCTGGGGGTCCCGGTGGACATGAGCCCGCAGTGTGCTGGGCTGGGCAAGCGTGGCCAGTGGGTCAAGGGAAGTGTGTCTTCCCCTCTGCTCAGCACTGGGGAGACACAGCCAGAGTACTGGATTCCATTTCAGGCTCCCCAGTGCAGGAAAGACATGGACATGCAGGGCTGAGCCAACCAACCAACCATCAGAAGAGATGGTATAGAGAACATGGTGCCAAACTCTTCTTGGCAGTGCAGTGGACAGGGCTACAAGAAGACACAGTAGCTAGAACTGGAGAAATTATCAGTAGATACAGAGGAAAAAGCATTCATTGTGAAACTGGTCAAACAGGGAAGCAGACTGCAATAGCTGAGAGATGTTGTTGAATCTTCATATTCGGACTTTTTTGAAACTCAGCTGAGCAACCTGCTCTCACTATTCCACCTTTACATTGGGGTCACAGCAGCTGTCCTCTGGAGGCCCCTTTGAGCCTCTGTGGATCTGTGACAATGAACTGCTGAATAAATCTTGCTCAACACTGCTGCCAATCTCCTTGTCTTCACATCTTGAAAAGCCTTGGCAGCAGAAGAGGCCACGGCAGCTGTCATCAGGAGAAGGAACAGCTCCTCCAAGGGCCAGGCCTGCCAAGTGACACTGGCACAAACTCCTGACAGTAGCTGACGGGAAACTGGGGAGTTAGTAGACTAGAAAAATCATAAGCAAATGCTCAGGATCAGAAGTCATTGTAATGGAAACAGAGAGCAAATCTGCAAACCTTTCCCAAGAAGTTTCCTTTTTAAGGAGTTTCTAAATTTCAGTATCTTCATATGCTGCCGTGCAGAAAGAGTGGCAGCAAAGAGACCATCACTCATCTATGTTCCTGGGCTACTTAGAGGAGCTGAACTGTGGGCAAAAGTAATCTGGAGGTGTGGAAGCATTTCTGCTTGTATTTACAGCTCTGCTACAGTATAGCACAGATGCTTAAAAACATTCCACTTTGCTAAAGATATTTTATATTCACAACTGGAAGGAAACACTTCACTATTTTATCTTTTGCTGACTTTTGCCCAGAGCAGATATAAATTTTTTAAAGATATAAGTGGTTTGCCCCTGGATAACAGAGAAGTCCTGGTACTGACCTGGTGTCTTTGCTTCCCTCCCTCTTTCTGTCCTTTACTGCTCTGAGTCAACACCATAGCAATAAGGAAAATTACCTGAGAAGCAACAGCTTAAAAAGGGAAAAGCATTTAAAAGTTAGCTTTTCAAGAAGAGTTTCTTTCAAAATGTTGGTTTTACATGAGGTACAGTGGTATGAATTATAGACAGAAAAAAAAGGAAATCATCTTAGGCATGGGAAGATGCTCTGCCTCAGCAAATGTGCTTTACTTTGTTTTTTCTCAAAATATGTCAGCAGTGACTGCAAAAGTATCTGAGGGGTGAATGCAAGCATTGCAAAAGTACATATGGAAGTCAGGAATTGAAATCATATACATGCACATAAAACTGGCATGAGACAGCAGGTCATATTCATTTCAGTGCCCTGGAAGGGGCATGCAGTCATTTCACCTCTAATTATGCAGCATGTTTTTGACTGAGATGTCTCCTTCCTTCAGCTGCACTTGTTAAAAGCATTTAAGCACATGATAAACTCTATTGTGTGTGAATAATGCTGCATTCACTTAACAAAGCCACTAATGACTTAATCTCCTTAAGACTCTACTAATTCTTAGGAGAATTATTTCCTACTGTGGGAAGTGCTGTGACAAGTTACATTATGACACAGTGGACAAAACTCCCTGGTCCAGAGAATAGGAGATGGAAAGGCTTCTGAAGAAAGCCTCTGTCATACTACATCAATTATCTGAGCCTGTAATATTGAGGCTCAGTTTTACTTTCATGTCACTGACACACTGCTTATAGGTATGTGCCCATGTAGAAAAGATATGACAATAAATATCATCACAGAAACCCCATGCAAAATTCTTTAATCTAATTGAAAGCATGAAAGGAAAATTATGGGAACATCATTTCAGCCAGAAAGGTGTTCAGCTCACAAGCCTGCTCAGAAAATTTGTCTTGATCATGGGGTTAAAAAGAAGAAGCTGCCAGGCTCCTGAAATGCCTGGTACTCCTCTCAGTTCAGAATGAACTGCTGACTCTAATGACTGTCCTTTCAGAGATGGTCTATTTTAAGACAGTGGAGTTACACCAGAAGGAGTGATCACTGGAATGACAGCATGCAGTGAAGCAAGGCAAGACAGATGGGGGTTGAATCATCTGCAAAGGGATTCCTTTCATGCTCATGCTTTAGAACTGGACTTCACATTAAATCTTGAGGATTGGGAAGAAGGAACTGACAGCCAGAGGCTCAACAGTCTCATTTGTGGTGCTGAGATGAGGAAGCTCTGTGGCATGGTCTGGAGCAGATTTAGCCTTCCTATAGAGCCAGGTGTGCCTGATTTTTCTGTCTGCTATTATCTACTTAAGTGCTTTACTGAACTGGATTCTTAGTTGTAAATTAGGATTCTAAATTGTAAATATTCTGTCTCCTGGGAGCTCGTGGTGAGATGCTGGGCATTTCAGGTGCAGGGAATTGCACCCTGTTGCGTCTCCTGATTATTAGTGAGCAACCTCTGACTCAGTGCCAGACCTTAAAATTCACTGTAAGTTTATCCCAGTCTTAGTCCAAAGTGACCACATGGCTCTTCTGGAGCATGAAGGAGCCCTGAAAATTCCTTCCTTTAGTGCATTTCTAGTGGTGGTGGGTTTTCCCACACCCTCACAGACCATTTCTGGACAGTTAGTAAACATTTGCCAGTTTTGCCTGGGTTCCCTCAGTCATTCTTCATTGCCTGGGCCATGTCCCACAATGCAGTACAACTGCTTTCTGCCATCATAATGTTCATTAGGATTTATTTTTGTTTCTGAGTACACTGTCACAGCTATTAATGAAATAGAGTAAATAATGTATAAGCCAAAACAACAATAAATTGTGATCTATCTCTGGACTTGTATAACAATATAATTAGAAAAACAATATTTCTTTGTGCATAGGATTCACTTTTTCGAAGAAGATTTGGCCTGGTTAAAAGACAAATGATAGTTAGACCTGCATGACCACAAAGGAATCAGCATACAGAGCTGATCAAACAAAAGAATCAGAATCAGAGCTGCTGTGAGTGTTGCTTTGCTGCATTTTATGGCTCTTTCTTAAATTATATGGCTCCTTCCCAAACAACACTGGGACTCAAGGAGTAAGGTGCAGATTATCTCCTTTATGAAATGCATGAAGAAATGAGAATTGCAGGTTTGTTGTCATTCTTGGTGATACAAAATGCATTATAAATACAAATATATAGTAAGATCTGGTCTTTGAGAAAATGTGCTGCTTTTTCAGTGGTCCCACAACAACTAAAGTTTCTCAGAGTTGTCTCAATGAGTCAAATTTCCATCAGCTTGTAAGAGCTGTGATTGCAAAGAGGATTATCCCACCTTTGCAGGGTCCTTCCCCCTGCTGAACACTCACTCTACACAATTATAGAAAGCTGCTAGAAACTAGTCCTTGGCACTGAAGTTAAGGTACAAAGCCTGTGTGCTCTAGGGAAATAAAAAATATGTTATTTATATTGTAGTATTTATAGTATGCATTATAATAATATGTAATATATATACATAAATATATAATTGTACATTGCATACATTTATTCTGTTTACACAAACACTAACTGCAATTATGTCTTGCTTCAGTAAAAAGAAAATAAACACTGAAAGCATTTGCACAAAAATGAGAACTGCAGACAATACCTAAAATCTCTTATCTCCCTTTCAAGAAAATTACAAGGGATAAAAGCAACAGAGTTCAAAATGAAGGACCAAGACCATGGAAATATTCACTTGATCTATATACAGACAAGTCTCCTTTGAACAAGTCATATTTCTTGTCTGTATAAATGCTTATAGAATTATTTTGGTTGGAAAAGACCTTTAAGATCATTGAGTCTAGCCATGAACACAGCACTGCCAAGTCCACCACTAAGCCACGTCCCTAAGTGCCACATCTTAAATACCTCCAGAGGTGGGGACTCAACCCCCTCCCTGGGCAGTCTGTTCAATGCTTGACAATCCTTTCTGTGAAGAAATTTCCCCCAATATCCAATCTAAACCTACTCTGAAGACTAAGTTAAAGCTCAAAGCATATTTTTTTAAGCTTTGCTTGGTCTTTTTTAACAAAAGGGTATAAAACCTGACACTTCCTCTCTAAACGACGCAGAAAATTGGGATTTCAGCTTTAAAAAAGCTGTCTGATGAATATCACTGTGAAGTGTGCAGGATTTAACAAGCAAGTGGGCAAGCCTCCAGTTTGGCCTGAGCAGAGCTGTGGCAGCTTCCATCCACTGAGAGCCTTGGAGCCTCCAGGCTTCTGGGATGGTGCCTTCTGGCAACGATGCCCATGGACTCAGCTGGTTGTTCTGCCATCTTGATTGCCAAATTTTCTATTCTGGACATTTTTATTGATGGTATAATCCCTAGATTTCTTGCTATTGTCCTATTTTTGCAGTGCTGCTATTGCCTTGATTGTTGTGCCTGACCATCATTCTTCTGCTGCCTTGCACATCAGCTGCCCCTCACCAGTCAGACATGTGGGAAGCCACAGACAGCTGCAGTGATGGGAGCCCCTGCCCCAAACATGGGTCTTTGGAAAGCCAGAAGAGGGTGTGAGGATCTGTTTCAGGACTAGATGTGGCTGCAGCAGTGTGAAGGGGGGATGCACAGGCCCTGTCATGCACCCAGACAGATGGACTACTCTGGGAAGGGTCTGTGCTGCCTGTGCCTTCTCCTCCTGTGCCAGCAAACCACCCTCACAACACAGCAATTCTCTTGGGGCCTCTAATAAAAAGAACAGGTAATAGAATCTGCCAGGTATGCAGGAATAGGGGGCATCTAGGTCTGTTCTTTATAATTCAACAGTATTGCAGCAAGTACCTGCCTCCCCAGGGCCTCCTTGCAAAGGAGACCCTCTAAGTCCAAAATTAGACTGACTCCTCAGGCTGACCTCGGGCATCATCTGGCTACCAAAGGTGATTATAAGGGTGACATCTTTCTTTATTTCATATATACACACAGATCTGCCTTTCTCTTGTGTGCTTCTATTTGTTTTTCTCTGCTTAGTCTGGCCTTGCAGTCCCTTTTAAAATGTCTATGAAGAAAGTCTGTGTGATTAGTTCAGTAACATTCTTCAGAGGATTTCAGTCTAGCATGACAATTTTCATAATATACATAGCCAACAGATGTGTTTCATTTATACAGAGCCTGGATTCAACAGCCTGAATACAGAGGTTGATCTTTATATGGGAAACCTTTTCTGGCCATCAGTTTTCAGTATCTCTAGTATCTGCAGCTGCTGTTTGTGTCACAGTTGACTTTTCAGAAATATTTCTGTGTGAAAATTTTGTCTGTATGAAAGGAGGATCAAACCAGTTGTCTGAGCCATTTTCCTTCAAACTGTTGTGTTGGCATGATTGAAACCTTGTGGTCCTGGGCCAAATTACTGCTGCCTGTGAGCAGATGCAGGAGGAGCTGGATCCACGTGGCAGGCGGAATGCAGAGCCACTGGACCCACAGACTGCACACTTTGGGCTCACAACGATTTTCAGATAGCACAGTATTGTATTTCCATTTGGGATTTCAAAGTTCTTCTTAGCTGTCACATTTGGGAACATTATCCCAAATAAGGGCAGGAATGATCCATTACTGAAAAAGTTGGCTTAAGCTGATATGCAGGCAATTCCACTGGCCTTGACCTTTTCTAAAATGCACAGCAAATCTTTTATTTCCCTCCCACCAGCTGTTTCTGGCTGGTTTTGTTTATTTGCCTTTGTAGACTAGGAACTATCTGGGGCAATGTCTGCGCTGTGTTTGGTCCTTGCCTGTCAAGACACACAAATTGTTGTGAGTCAAATGATGTCTTCATTTGCATTCACACTTTGCTGTGCTCTCAGCAGCTTTGCTGGGTGGAAATGGATGCAGGATTTAACTCCAGAGACTACATATCTCTGTGAATGTTTGAATATCCCATGAGTTTGTCCAGTAATAAGTTCCTTAAGCATACAAAGTTAGAAGGGAAATGAAAGATTGTAGTAATATATATTATATATATTTCATATATATATAATATAAGTATATGAAAAAAGTAATATATATATATATATGAAATAAAGACTGTAGTAATATATATATATATACACTGATCCAGGTAGACACTGAATGTTTGGCACTTAAACCCCTCTGTGGCTTTGGATGTTGTGTGGCCTACACCCATTTCCCCAAGGGAGATTGGGTCAAGTGTCAGTGTTTTTATGGGAAATTAAGAGCAAGTGCAGTTTTCTAAGGTCCTCAATGAAACAAGGTGGATGAGTCCTATCAAACTAGGTTGAAGATGGGATGGTAATAAAGGAACTTTCATAAAGAAAATGCCTGAAAAATGTGAAACTTAATAGGAGTGACTCCAGAGCAATTAACTTACTCTAACTGCTCACAGAGAGGCTGGGTTGTGCCTTGCAGCAACCAGCGCATCTCCTCTTCTGTTTGCTGCCTTCTGCACTTGACAGACAGGCAGCTGAGGAAAACAGCTCTTATCCAAGTGCAGGGTCATTTGTCCCCCTGGTTCTGTGAAATTCAAATTCCTCAGACACAAATCTCTTTGTGCTGTAAATGACAGGGAGCTCAGGTTGCAGTGGCAGTTCAAGGGAGGAATATCTCCCATCCCACAGGGAGAAACTCAGACATATTTCCATGCTGTGGGTAGTTTCCTCTGTGCCTGGTCTTGCTCAGAGTTTACTTCCTTGCTTTGTTGATAAAATGTGGGTTATTTCAGGCACCTCTGATCTGGCCTGAATTCATGCCCATCCAGGCTATAAAACTTCAGAAATCTTGCCTATTCTTTTCCCTGTTTTGACACCTTGTTTAGTAAATATACTGCTTGTTCCCAGAAAATTTGTTTTTCTTATACATTGGTATGTAGGCATTTCCCTAATCAGTTTCATCTTTTTCTTTCAAATCTTAATTTACTGCAGGCTGAGATTCCTTAGATCATACAGACTTGCAGTGGCCACTCAGGAGGTGTGACAGCACTGGAGCAGCAAATGGAAATGAAGGATACCTGCAGGCTCCCTAAGCTACATTTTGGCAGCCCCCATTGAAATGACACAGGGTGCAGACACTTCTGGTCAGCATCATTGCTGCCAGCACTTCTGGCCCTATGCAGAGTGTTATAAATGATCAAATTGATAGCCGAATTTATCAAAAATTTAACAACAATTTATTGGGTCAATTACAAAAAATAGAATTTCGTGCAACCACACAATCAAGACAGCGTCAGCCCAGGAATCAGACGCTGGATGAAGCCAGAGGTTTGACATGGCTTTCCCTCAAAGGTTCACCCCGAGTGTTTCCAGCATCCAGCTTATATACCGTTTATTCTGCCTGAGGCATAGATCACCACATCTTTCTACTCACTTCTTCGAATGCAAATCCATTTCTACACATATGTTGAAATAGACAAAGACGGTCCCGGTTGCAGGCAGAAGTCTGGTCACACAGGAGAAGTTTGTATTCACATGTAGTAAGTTGGTATCGGTTCCTGAGTACCCAGATGCAATCGGCATGGGTCTGAATCTCGTGAAATTTTTGGGACACTGCAATTAATCAAGGGCCAGGAAGGCCCCGATGCTATCCCCCAGGTGCAGGAGACAAGGAAATCATCGCTGATAGTCCAGGAAGGTCCCATTCAGACGTTAAACAGGCCTGATGCTATCTCGATTCTGCCAGGAATGAGTTACAATTTGAATAGAGCTCTGTTCCTGGCTGGGGAGGTTAAAACATAATTTCTACAATATTTTATACCCACACATATCTATTTATACAGCATGAATTAACTCCATTACTTATCACACAGAGCATGGAAGAGTTCCCACTGACAGCAGTGAGTGTCATGTAAAGCCTTTCTTTGTGTGAACTTGTCTGGTGTAGCATCCTGGGATGAAATCCCACAACATCCTCTCTGCCTGCTACTGCTTGGCCAGTCACTTTCCACCTCTCTTGGCAAGTGGGGTGCACAGAGGAAGAGAGCTAACAAAGTGAAGTGTTTCCAGCCTCCTCCTGGCAGCTCACATTTTCAGGAGAGAGGAATCTGGCTGCCTTTCAGTGCATCCCAGCCATTTGCAGCATCAGCCACTTGGAGTAGCTCTCATTGTGCTGTGATAGGGAGGAGGTGAGAAGCAGAGGGAAAATGTGGCTACTCCGTCCTGAAAGACAGGCTCAGCTAAAACCCAGCAGTTTCAGAAGCCAGTCAGGTGGGAGGCACTCACAAGGCATGGAAGAGGATAGGCAAGCATCTGCCTGTGCCTGAGCAAAGGCGTGCTGAGGTGCTACAGGCCTGCAGGAATACACAGGTCTTCGCCCTTGGGGGAAGAAGATCCTTCCGCACTGAACACGGGATGTTACAAATGGCTGGACTGCAGATGAACACTTGCCGTGGATACAACAGTAGGAATAAATTCAAACTGTCTTGTCTCTGATGGGACTTGAGACAGTGTGGGATACCCTGACCAGGGCACCCTGAAGCTGATGGGGACAGGAATACTGCCCTTGAACCGCCTTTCTGGCATGGAAAATAAGCAGTAATCTCCCTGCGGGAGGTAGTGGGAGCCTTGCAACATGCACAGAAAAAAATAGATTTGTTTTATTGTTCCCAACACAAGCATTCCTTTGAAAGTTTCCTGTACATTCACAGCATGGCAAAGCTGCAAGTGAAGCAAGTGCTAAATCAAATTCATGACTTTTCTCACACAGCCATGTGAATAGTTATACACAGTTATACTGGAAAAAGCAACACCATCAGCCCCTGTAAATGTGAAAGGCTGATTTACACCCCCTCTCACACTTACGTGGCCTCAGCAACTGCACAGGAGATGCTTAAGCAGCATTTGGCCACTATTTGGGAGTTTCTTAGTTATGGACATAATTAGTAGTAATTCTTTGACAATTTATCAAAAGAATTATGGTAAGAAAAACAAGAACAGGAGTCAAGGTGTATTTAAAAAGAAAAGGTTGTGCTACTGGCTTCTCTAACAGGTTAGTGGAAAAATTGTCTTTGTCTATGGAGACTTTGCATTTACCAGATATTTGATATTTGAGACTGCTACAGGTGTCTTTTAAAGAGGTGAATTAGACATGATAAGTTACAGAGTAAATAATTTCTGTTACTGATTTGAAACACGATCTGGTATTTGCAGGATAGTTAATGATGTTATGACTCTAGCACAGTGGCTTTAAAGAGTCTTCAACAATGTCCATCACTCAAATAGGTTAGGAAAGATAATCTTATCTATCCCCATGAAACAAATGCTTTGGCTGTGCTTTTCATCATCCATTCATAAACTCTCTCTGTTTTGGAATATCTTTGCAAGAAATATGCCAGGGTAAAGCTGAAAAAAACCCCACTTCTAGAAATGGGAATTTGAAACCTTTCAACAAATCTAAGATGAACTTATTTTACTACCCATTGCAGGTGAACAAACACCCTATCAACACCTCTTACCTGAAGTGTGAAATTCAGAGTAATAAATCTCAGATTGTGTCCAACAGCAATGCAATATTTCCATGAGGCTGCTCTATCCATAGTAAATAGGTAACTATGGAGACTGATGAACATTTGACTGTAATCAAGGAAGAAAGAGTGGGGAAATCAAAGTTTTCTTTTCTCATTTGCAGGCTTAGGGTATGCTTATATGTGCTGATTTTTAACAGCTGTCTGCATCAGATGAAGAGCGCACCCAAGCCAGGTCTAAAATCTGCAAATCCCACCTCAGGGAATTTTCAGGGAAAGAAATTAAAGTCATTGAAATGCTAAAAACTCCACTAACCTGATCCAGAGAGATGCCTTAGAAGGAAGAAACTCTTCTTGAATACATAGATATTTCATGCTCCTTATTTTCCAGTCTACATGGGCAAGGAAAAATACTTGGCTTGTGAGCTTAACACCTGCTGCAGCACTGCAGTGCAAAATGCAGAGGGTGAGGAGAACAGCACCAGGGGAGCTTTCATCACTTGCTGCTGCTGGACCTCCTTGCTCAGAGGCCTGAGCCGGGGAGATTGTTGGGGACTGTATTTACTTTTGTACTCCTGAGATGTTTCACGTTCAGTGGGAGCTCTGAACGTGTGCAGCATCCATAGAGCCCCACTGATGTCAGTGGGGTGAATGTACAAAAATCAGCCTCACTGACATCATCTCTTTTGTGCTGCTGCCATTACCTGAGAACAAAAGCCCAGACAGAGAGATCCTAGGCTGTCGAGTGTGATCACGGCAGCTAAACACAAAACAGGTGACTTTTGTAGCATCCAAAAAGTCACCTGCTGAGCAACAGGGAGGCACAGATTTGCAGCAGGCTGCTGTGAGCTGTGTGTGAAGTGGCATGCTCGCCCCACGGGCTTGTGCTGGTGGGTGCTGCAGTGATGTCGCTCTAGGACATGAAGTAACATGACACAGACACGCAGCTTTCTTAAGGTAAAAAGAGAACTTTCAATTTTTGACTCCAACATTTATAGATTTCTAAAAGTGACAGTGGATTGGAGGGTGAAAGTGCCACCTCTACAATGACACTGGACAAGCTAACAGTCCATCAAATTTCTCTTCTTCCATAAAAGAAGGCAAAACAATAAGTTATTTACAGAAAGTGTGTGAGACAGTTTGTTACAAGAATGTAAACATCAGAAGGCTTAGAAAAACTTTAAAAATCAGGGCAACACAGTGAGGTCTCTGCGTACTTCTGGGGATAAATAACTAGCCATGCTTAGCCATGAAAATTAACCTGAAAGGGCTTCAAAGGGAACAGAGCTTGAAGATAATCCTGAAGGAGGGAAGAGATCACATGGTGGGATCCTACAAGCCAGTGGGATGCATGAATACGCCTAATTTTCCATCTGCAGCTGACTATAGCCTCTACCTTCAGCTTTGACCTCTGCATCTTCAGGTGAACACAAATATGAAAACAGCATGTGACTGGTATGAACTACCTCAATCCAGGTAGGCATTTTCCCTGTAGAAATTATGCCTCTGAGACTCTGTGTCTTATTTTACATCTCAGTGAGCTCCATACTTGCAGCAGAGTGGTGGAAGGTGTTTCACTGGAAATTACTCACTCTGTTAACACTCACGTGTTCTTAACAGATATTTTTCTGAAAGCTCTCCCCTCTAGACACACAAGTCTGAGCTAGTATTCCTGCTCTGGTTTTCCCCCTTCTTTGTAGCTGATGGGGGGAAACTGGAGCATAGATGGATGACTCACTGCTCTGTGGAGCACATTGACCTGGGACAAACCAATTTCGATCTCTCATTGCTGACGTTTGAGTCAGCAGATGCAAGAATTTCATCTTGAAGTTGTGGGCATGAGGATTGTCTCTGTCAGAAGACTCTCCCTTTGGACCTGCTCAGGTCTCATTTCTAAGGCTGTGCTTAACCTGTCTGCAGCCTCAGGCTGTTTCTATTCATTTACACAGTAGGAGAAGACAACAAGGTAAGTCACAAGGTAAATTCTTTAGTTTTCTACCTGAAATTCTCCTCATTATCAGGATCTGTTCCTCAGCCAGAAAAAATTGTTAAGCAAGTCCTTTCCACTTGCATAATTTAACACTCAAATTCTCACTCCAGAGTTTTTGCAGCAGGTACTTCTCATTAATAACACATATACAGCCTCAGCATCCTTAGGATGGCATCTAGCTAGAGGTCATCCCGAATTCTTTCTTTCATTAAACAGTTCTCCTTGGTGGAAGCTCATTCTGCCTACCTGTGTACCTCTGGTATTAAATTTTTAATGGCTTCAACCATTCTTTCCTTAAGTAATTCAGACACAAGGATTAGTCTTGGATCTTTGCTTCCATAATTTCTTGTATATGCACTTCAATAGATCAGTGTTATTTTTATATGTATACCTACATACATATTCACTAGCTATACACATACATATTCAAATTTCAGTACATATATAAAAATATAAGATTCAGCTAAATATCCACAAGTCCAGTCAGTCTGATGGGATTCATCCCAGATACTGAAAGACTTAATGAATTTTATGTCAGTACTGCTCTCAACCATCTAGCAAAGGTCTTGGGAGTCTGGGAAGGTCCCTGCTGACTCACAGTTGGCCAGTGTTATTCCAGTTCACAAGAAAAGACCTAGGCAACACAGACCTACTGGTCTAACCTCAGTTCCAGGAAAAAATATGGAGAAGATCATATTGGGTGCTACTGAAAAGCACTGAAAGAACAATGCAATGATCAGGCACAGTCATCATGGTTTGGGAAAAGCTTTCAAGGGAAAGCTGTCTTACTGATTTGACAACTGCAATAAAGAAACCCACCTGGAAGATGAAGGGAAGGCAGTGAATGCAGTCTTTCTGGATTTTTAGTAAGACTTTTGATAGTGTCCCTCACAGCATCCTTTTGGACACATTGTCCGTCTGTGGGATGAGTGGATTCACAGTGTGCTGTGTGGATTCTAGAGCTAAAATAGTTGTAGGGAATGGGGCTTCATCTGACTGGTGACAGTCACCCTTGCTGTTCCTCAAGGTTCAGCTCCAGGACTAGTCCTGTTCAATGTATTTATCAATGAGCTGGATACAGGAGTTGAAGGCACCAGTGGCAATTTTGTTGATGATACCAAACTGGGAGGTGCTACTTACTCTCTTGAGAGGCAAGAGATAGCTCAAATCTTCATCAGGAATGCTCAAACTTGACATTAGGAAGCATTTCTTTACCAAGAGTGTGGTCAAACACTGCAACAGGTATCCTATTGTGGTGGCTGATGCCCCAAGCCTGTCAGTGTTTAAGATGAATTTGGATAATGCCCTTAATAACGTGCTTTAACTTTGGGTCAGCCATGAAGTGGCCAGACAGTTGGATTAGAGAATGGATTGTTGCAGATTCCTTTTACTGACCTATTCTATTCTATTCTATTCTATTCTATTCTATTCTATTCTATTCTATTTCAGTTTTAGATGGGTTATAATGTTTGGAAAACCTCTGCCCTACAGAGCATGACAACAAACACACATAAATTCGATCCGGGGTATGAACTACAGTTTGTTTTATTTACCTGCTTTTCCAGACAGCAAAGATTTTATGAACAGAGCATTTTGTCATGCAGCTACCTCTCCACTGTCTGCTGAGGTGTGAAGCTTGGTGGAGAAAGTAACTGTGCTTCCTCTGCAGGGACATCTGCTGTGTGACTGCTCTGATGTCTTTATTTCTCCATTTAGATTTGTATTGCTGAGGTTTACCCCTTATTTTTATAAATCACTGGTGTGATTCTCTGCTTTCAAAGGTGAGCTCTCAACACAAGCCAAGTGAAATACCATCAAGCCCATCACCATTTGCAGTGATGAGTCATTTGCTTGTAGAGGGTTTGAAGAGCATCCTGGTTGCACGCTGCACTGGCAGCCACTCCTGCAACACTAAAGGATACCCTGGGGTGCTGGAAACAGCTGACACCATCCCCCTTTCTATAGCTAATTTATCTAATGGATCCAAGGTGACGTCTGAAGTCTTAAGGACCATTAACTTCTCCAGCTCCTCACCCTCTGACATGCATGAACATGCCAACATTTATATCGAGACCCACCAGTTTCCTGAGGATGCAGCTGTGCCAGCTCTGTCCACCTTTAATTAATTGCTATAGGGAAGACATTAAGATGTGAATAAGAGCATAAAATTCCTTCAAAATGTTACTGGTCTGTCCAAAACAGCAGAGGCAAATTAAACTCATTTTCAGAAGGATTTCTTTAATTTGTGGTCCCCGGGTTGAGGAGAGTTCAAGCTAACCTTCTAGAAAAGGAGTTTGCTGCACTAGGCTTAATGGGGAACCATCTTCATCAGTGAAAGAGCAAACCAAATACAGTGCCGCTGAAGGAATTTAATTTTGTAGCTATGCCCTCCTCAAACTTTTCCAGTGGATGGATAAGTTTTCTCTCATGACTGTGGACTGTAATGAGGATCTCATTACAGACTCAATGCAGACATACTGTCTGCATTTGAGGCTGCCTTTCTTATTTCTTAGCATAATTTGTGTTTCTCCTGTCCTCTCTTTTTTCCAGGCTGGCATTGCATTGATGTTTATAAGAGATGCAGAACACTCTCTTCCTTTCCTCTTTATTTTTCAGACTTTATTTTGACGCTTTGTCTCTTAATATTTCTCTTCCCAACTTACAAGTTGGAAAAACTTCTCTCACCTTTACACATTTTCTCTTCACAAGCTGTTTAAATCAGGAAAAAACCCATGGGACTCCTTGGAGTTTGTTGTCATGTATGTCTGTTACAGCTGGGAAAAGGTAAATGTTATGAATTTGTCTTGCATGTTCTTTGATAATTTTTTTTAAACCACTTGAATTTATGTCCTAGCAAGCAACATAATCTTTTGGTTTTCTTCTAGTCTTTTACCTTGTAAGTTGAGTGCATCATACTCAAAATTCTATCTAGATTTCATCGCAGGGAAAAGTCATTGCAAAAAGTAATTTTTACAGACAGCTTGTTCCAGGAATGTGTTTCACACTCCTCTCTTGTGGGCAGTTAAAAAAAGCCACAGAAAAACTGCAGTATTGCTTTGTAGTGAAAACTTTGGGGCCTTCTGTTTAGAGGAATTAAAGGCAGATATGTGAACTGATGCTTCTCTGACCTACCGTTTCAGAGCTGCAGTGTGAAATGTGGGGATTTCAGTCTGCAGACCTGGGGGCACAAACAGCTGTGTGGGGAAGAAGATTTCCAGCTCACCCCTCTGTGGTGCTGTTGGAGGGCTGTGTAATTAGGGTCTCCAGATGGGGCAGTAGTTCGTTGGTGGCCATAATTACACAGCCAGGAGCAGCCCAAGCACCCCGTGCCTCGTGGCTCAGCTCCTGCAGGAGAGGACACACACCATGCTGCTCTGGGAAGGCAGGAAACTGGCAAGTTAAGGCCAAAGGCAGCTTTTACAAAAAACAAGGTATAACACAGACCCTTTCCCCACCATGGCCCAGCTCCTGAGACATTTGCAAAATACACGACCACCCTTGTTTGGGCTGCTAAGGAGCACAGGGGACATGGGGACAGGCAGCTGCCAGGGACACCATGGGTGCTGCAAGAGCTTATGCCCCTCCTGGGTGGGCAACCAGCACCTGGTGCAGGCACAGCTCTGTAGGGTCATTCTTGCAGAGCTCTGGTGCTTTGATCTGAGTAAAAAGATGCTCCCAGGACTGCTGTGACTTGAATTATGTGGAAAAAGGAAATTTCTCTGGGGTGTCATAATGATGAATTTGGCAAGTTCTGCATGAAACATCATCTCTGCAGCCTGGACAAATAGCCTGTCAGTATCAAGTGCAGGAGCAGCTGGGGTGAGGGAGTGGAAGAAGTGCAATATTTCCCTTCAACGCTGCAGAAGCTGAGGTCCCATGCACAGGCTCTGCTCTACCCAGTGCTGCGCTTAGTTAAAATCTGCTCCAAAGTTGCTGTGGAGGAGAGGAGCTGCCAAGGACCCATTCACTCTGCACCAGCTCTCAGTGACCAGCTTGGGTAACTGCTACTCCTTGATCTCTGTGCCTGCTGAGCTCTCTTTAGCTCCCATGACCTCTCCTCTCTGCCACATCCACCCTTTGCCTTGAGCTGCAGCCAGAGGAGACCTCAGTCCAATGACCAAATTCGAGTGGCAAATGCCCTTTTGCACATTTCATGCTGGTGAATGAGTTGTTTTCCCAGTGGAGATTTTAGTGTTTAGAGGAAAAACAAAAGCTCTCCTGGCATACTGCCATGAAGAAGATTTCTGTGTCTCTCCAAGGCCATCGCCTGGCATGGCTCTGTCAGCTGAATGTGCAATTTCTCTGATCCTCAGGCTGACATAATTCTGAGGGAAGAACACCTTAAATGTGTATTCGAGGTGTCTTTGAGCCACTCTGCTTGGTCTGTGTGTCACAAACTCTTATCTGCTATTCATGTGGCAAAAAGAGTTGGAAAAAACAGACTTGCGCAGGACATAACTCTGCAAATGAAGCCTGAGCTGGAGCCAAGAAAGAGCCAGGATCACAAGGAATAAGTTATTCTGTGGCTAACTCAGAGGCTGCTAAGATGTATGGATCAGAGGAGGCAGAAATGTAACTGCAGCAGTGAGAGGAACAAGGCCAAGGTGTCTGGGGATGTGTGCTTGTTTATGATTAGCCCATGGATTATGGAACTTTGTGTCTAAAACTAGCAATTACTGACTGGTTCACCACAGAACAAAGAGCTTAAAAATGTAGCAAATTTGGGATTTTAAAATAGGGCATAACTTAGTTGGAAGATTTGTTAAGCCTTATATAACATCAGAGCAAGTTTTAACTCTTTGCAGCCATACAGCTAAGTGAAAGAACACCCTTTACTTGTCTTCACCAAGGGCTTTCACATTTTCACAATTTTTTCATCAGTTTGCTAAATATCCTGTGCACACAAGGGCATTTTGGTGTTTGTTCCCTCTGTTAGCCACTGACTTTTAAATGTGATACCTACACTTCAGATATACAATTTTATCTGTTCAGGATTCCCTCTCCCACATAATAGTGCTAAACTGTTCCAAAGAGTTCCAAAATTCAGTTAAATATTGCATTAAAAAGCACTTCCATTTGTTTGTTTAAAACCTACTGCCCAGTAATCATATTAGATCTTCACAGTCCTTGTATTGTGCAGAAAATCAATTGTTTTTCCCTATTACTTTTCCCTATCACTGTAGCACTAGTTCTTGTCTGTGCAGAGTCCCCTGTCTAATCTCTTCTCTGCATGCTGGAAAATCTAAAACTGTATTTTTCTGCTCTCAAAAGAAGGTTTTCCATATACCTTATCTCTGTAGTTTTCAAATTTATCGTATTTTTAAGCTGGAATGACTGACACTGCAAGCAATATTGGAGATGCATTTATATGCTTTTATAAGGTAGTGTAATCATGTTTCCCATTTCCTTCTCTGTCCCTGAGATGAAGAAAAGGCTGAACATTGCATCCTGAGCACTCATCTACTGCTTTTACCTCCACTACCTAGACTAATAAAATATATTAAATCCAAATACACCAACATGTTGTACTCTACTGCAACAGTCATACTGCTGACCACGTCCCACAGTTTATTTTGTCTTTCTCTGAGCCCTGAGTGACATTTCCAGACAACAAGTCACATTGATATCAAGAGCTCTTCTCTGGCTCATAAGGGGTAATTCAGAGGCTGTGGATGGGGATGGTGCAGTAAAGATAATTTGCTCCTTGAGTTTGACTGTGCTTTTATTTGCACTCAGTTTCACCTGCAAGCTCATTGCCCACTTATTTAGTGTTCTGGTGACAATTCTTGCAAACAGTTTTAGATTAGACTATCTTGATTTATTTTGTTTTATCTTCAGGCTGTGCAGCACATATTGCTACTCCTTTTCCATCAGCACTTTGAACTGAGTCACACCCACACAAAAATGGCTGGTGCAGGTATGTACAGCATGCATTGAATGGTCCCAGTATAGAATCTCATGCACCCTGCCAGAAACCTGGTTTTTAATTGTTAATCTCTGGCTTCTTGGAATTAATCATGTATTAGCCTGACAAAGAACTTTCCTTCTGCTCATGGCAGCCTAATTTCTTTTAGAACCAATGATAGGAAATTTTGTGCTGAATCCCAACTGAACCACGTTTCACAATGTGTGCCTGCCACTACTCACATGCTTGAAATGTGAGTTTTGAAAAATGTTGCCTGTAACCCTGTAATCTCCTCCTATGAAACAGAAAATTTGAACGTGGGAGGAGCAGTTACCCTCTCCAGGATAGGCCTGGGAAATGAGGATGATATAGGCAGCTGCTACCACATCAGAGCCTTCTCTGTTGTGGGCTGCAAGGCATTTGCACCATGTGGCAGTGGCAGGTTGGCTCAAATGATGGGAAGGTTCAGCACAGCCAGACTAATGATGGGTGGTGAAAATTCAGATGGCTGAAGACAGTTACTGAATTTTAGATAGGCTTTGAGAAATCAAATTAGTTCAATGGCTGTTCTACCATCCAGAAATCGGTAATACATCAGTGGATGCACTGGAAGTAATGTTTGAGAGTCTAAAAATAGGCTGCATAGACCACTCATTTTGCTTCCCCTGGAGTGCTGAGAACATTCAGTACTTATTAAACAAGGCATTAAAAAAGGTTGGGGTTTGCATATTCCTTTTTATGAATTCCTTATTGAAAAATATCAGAGTAGCCATTTATAGCTACTTGTGAGAAGTCATTTGACCAGACAAAATTAAAAGCAGGGGATATACCCCTCACTGGGCCACAAAACTTACTGCTGTGGAGTCTGGGGATTCCTTATCTGCATGAAACCTCATGCTCAGCTTGACCACTTCTCAGAAGTTTTCCTCCCTACAAACCTAGGAACTGGCAAACCTTTGAAGCAATGACTTGCAGAAGAGAAACAGGAGAAATCCCGTTTTCCAGGCAAAAGGCCAAAAGGCCAATTACAGGGTGATATTTCTTTAAGTGACAAGAAAGTAAGTCTCAAGGACTTCCTTCTGAATTTTGTTACAGGGGCCTGAAACAATTCCTGCACCAGCCAGACCAGAGATTTTGGTCACCAAAAAAAAAAAACTGTGATTGTGATTACTGTGAGTCAAAATGTCCTTGGGGGCATTTTTTCCCCAAAAATTGTCCAAGAAAATCACCTGTGAAATCGGATTCACAAAAGCATGTAAACAATATCAACTGCACCTACATGTTATCTAAAGCCTTGGGGCTTGTGTTTGCTTGGTGTATTCCCACACCCAGTGTGGTGTCATGTGGAGAGAACCCAAGAACTCACATTAGATTTTTCACAAAGAGTTTAGCACAGACAAGAAGAGCAGGGAAATTTTTTCTTTCAAGCCCTGGAAAATGTATCTGAATTTAAGAGCAAGAGCTTGCAGTCTAAGTTTTGATGGATTAATATTTGTGGAAGTGACTGCTATTTTTACTCTGGAGACATTTTTCTGCACCTTGGACTTCACACATGCTCCTTGCTCCATGCCTCTGTAGAGCTCTATGGAGCATTTTGGGCTAGAAGGAATGAACCATGTGTCCTGCAGGTGCTGCTGCTGGGGCTGTTAATGGAGCTGGCCTGGTTGTATCATGTGTGCCACTGCAGGTCAGGTGACAAAACTAGAAAGTTCATGACCATAACTATTCCTTTACATATAAAGCCACTGCTCTACTTCAAAGTTTGACAGTAGAAGATAATTAAGGGAAATGTAATTCACCAAATAGGAGAAAGACTGATCAAACCCAAATTATCAACAAGTTGTATTTCGTTTTGGGAGCACCTAAGTGTGGCATTTCGTATCCTGAAATACTTCTATTTTTATATTCAAGGATAGCATAAAGGGAATTTGATGAAAAGCCCTGGGTTTCCCACTGTGTCCTTGCCTGCATGCTCATGACTCCCACAGCCCTTGTCCAGGAGATCCTGAGTTCACCCAGCCTCTTGTGCTGAAGGCATTTTCTTGGTAGGTGGAAACGGGTATTTGAACAACTGCTGTCTAAATCTGATCTCATTCCCAGGTAAGGTGCCAGGGCATTTCTCTTACCCTCCTTTGACCACATCCCATAAGAAGACTGAGCAGCCTTGTACTTACTCAAGTCAGACAACCAAAATAAAAGGAGGGATTTAAGACTCCTCTGGCAATGAAGCAATGAAATTTAAGTCTGTGCCTCTGAAGTTCTTCACCAGAGCTAGGTATTAACAGCTAATTTCATGTATTTCAGAAGGAAAATATTTTCAAATTTCCTACAGCCTCTGCTTCACAGTTTTTTAAAATTAAATTAACTAAACAGCAAGAGAGGAAGAAAATACAAAAGGTCTCGTGCTTAGTAAAACTGTGCAGTTTTAAGTATTTAGCAGCATTTCCCTTCAGAGCATCTATTTACTTTATTCTACATAAAATTCTGAACAACATAAAAATTCCCCTGATCCTGAGAAATCTTTTGGCATTTGCAAAGGACTTTCAGGCAAGCTGTTAAACAATGATATTTCGCTTTGGTAATTGGTATTAAAAAATTCTCTCCCTCTGCTTTTGTATCGGGGCAGACAGAAAAGAAAATTTCTAGATCCAAAATTACAGGGAGCCTGGCAATATAGATTAAAACGCTAGTGCTGACATAGCAGTGTCACTTTTGGAACTGATGGCAGCTTCAGTACCACAACTCTCCAAAGACTGAATCTTCTGAGTACAAGGTGAAAGGGATTGCTAAAACTGGAGGAAAACTTTCCATCCCTTCCTGACTTGCACTTACTCTATTTTGTCTAATAGCTGTGCTGGTACTCTCTTAGCAGCTACTAGTAAATATCATAGGTCAAAGATCAATTTATCTCTGATATGATGAATATTTACTTACGTCAATTTCCAATTTTTGGCATAAAAACTTCTCTTGGTGTCAAAAGTCACTTAATGTTGTGATGGCTCCCTTGAGGGCTGTTACTGCCTATCTTGTATAACCCAAATACATGTGCCTGATGGAAAGATTTGTAAGGTGTATCCATAAAATGAAGTGTTATTTATTTTCTGAAAGGTTTCAAGGCTGCAGAGAAAACCTATTTATGCTACAAATTACATCAGTGTTTTCTAAAGTAGCTGAGTCTGTGGACTGCTGCCAGCCCATAATGTCTCTCCCAGATGACCACACAAAGTCCTCACTGCCCACATTGAAAGCACCATTGATGTCATTCCCAGCTCTCTCTGTGAGATACTCACTGCATCTATGGAAGTCACTGGTGAAAACCAGGTCCATAACACTGGTGGCCATTAAGCTGTCCTGAAATCTTGAAAATCACAGATCCTGCCCTTCATTTGGCTCCCAGTCTCATAAGAAATCCAAGCAGTACAGATACTTTGAGTGCAAAAGTTAGGAGCACCCCACTGCAGTTTGTCAGACTACAAGCATCGGAATTTCTTTTTTCCTTTCTGAGTTGAAGTATGCAGCTGACTCTGAATTACGCATGCCTACAGTAATTCTTGCATTGAATTAAATCACTAATCCTGGTGTAAGTACTCCCTCTGAATTAATTTTTATTTCGTTTTTTCTCCTCTGTGTGTTTCTGTTTGGTTGATTATGGTTTTAAAATTGGGCTGAGCACACAACACAGGGAAAATAATTTTACTCATGTGTCATATTGCCTAATGCCCTGCTATCGGTGTAAAATCCTTACTACACAGAAACAGCTGAACACTTTCTCTTTGGCCATTCAGAATTACCAAGTTATTTCAGCTATCCCAAATCCCAACAGCAAACATGCAGATATGGTCCCTGTTGCAGGAGACATCAGCTGCAGGGAGTAACAGCAGTAGGGTGGCCACTCCAAACCCACATCATGCCTTGGGGTGAGCTGTGTGCTACCTGAGCTGAAGTGAAGCAAACAGCATGGCTCTACCAAAGCACTGTTCCTGCCTGTATGCATCCTTCAGCCTGGCTAATAACTCAGGTAGGATGCTGCAGCCCCCAGGAAAAGGGCAGGCTGGCCAATGCCAGCAGCTGCTCAGGCAGGAGGATGAGCCTGCCCACGGACAACACGCTGTATCTGCATCCCAAACTTGTCCTCAACGAGACACACATCATTTCCTTCAAATGTGGGGTCTTAGTGCTGGTGCTTCGTCCTTCATCTCCTGCTTGGCTCTCTCGTCCCGCAGAGGCTGTGGTGCCACTGTCACTGCTGTGGCTGGCCCCGTACCACGGTGTCCACAGAGGCCCCACAGGGCTGTGCCCTGTCCCTTCCTGCAGCCCCCAGGAGGGAGGCTGGAGAAGCTGCCACTTGCACCACAATGCTGCCATCCCCAAGGGCAGCACCCAGAGTGGGATCAGGGGTGTATGAAGCATAGGGATTGCAAGCACCACCCTGCCAACCCTGAGGAAAAGGAGGAGTGGAGCCCCTCTCACATCTGTGTGTTTGCTGTCTGCACATGATTCCCATCACTGCCACGTTCAGGGGACTCTGCAGCAGGGTTGTGTGAATGCTAATTAAACTGATCCCAGCTTTTATGTGTCCAGCTGATAAGGCAGGCTGGCAGTGCTCTAAATTTAGACTCGTTGGGAGCTGTTTGAGAAGACAAACACAAACAGAGCTGCACTGAGGTGTCCTGTGGCAGCACCTCCAGTCACAAAATGGCATCAGTCCGGGGCAAATGGGCTGAATGAGCAGTGCAGGACAGCCCTGCTAAGGGCAGCAGCGTGGTTTTCTGTCAATAGTATCAACTGGTCAAGCCTTGAACAGTTACACTCCCATGGTGGATTTGTGGATTGTATTCAGAAATGGAAGATGCAGGAAATGGCACTGTTTGAACTGGTCAAATGATATAAAAGTAGAAAAGTAACCCTAAACAAACAAACAAACAAACAAAACCACACATCAATTGAAAATCTTGATTCTTGCATGAGATTAACTTTTTATTGTGTTTGCCTGAGATTGATTTTGAGCTTTTTCCTGATCAGATGTGTCAATAATTTAAAATATGACCTGGAAGTGGGGGGAGGGGTGGTTATATCTTGTTTTTTTCTAAGAAGAGGTCTCTGATGATGTACACTCACCTTTGTGCTTACATCAGTTTTGTGGAGCACCTGAGGCTGTGTGCCATGGATGGTTTCTGCAGACTGAATTTATTGCATGTATTTTACTGCATGAAATTACTGCATGAATTTACTTACCCCAGCTTCTACCCAGTCTGTGGTCCTTGGAGAGGCTGTCTGGAGAAAAGCAATGTGGAAATACACATTAATGAGACAAAGAGCTGTAGGAAGACTGAAGAACATGAAAATTGTGACAGAGTTTTCAACTTGCAAAAGGCTTGTGCATATCTTGCATGCTTTATTAGAAAATAGTAGCTTGGAGTTTCCAGAGAGAGTCAACAAGTGAGTTTGATAAATGCAAAGTTGTCCTTGTAAATCTGGTCTCTGGCACCAGAGATAAAGGAGTTTCTGTAGGATTTGAGCATCCAGACCCTTTTTCTCCTCTTTGGTACCCCTTTGGCACTCAAAAGGACAGTATTTGCACCTAAGATTTTTTACCAGTACTTCTTTCAGACTGTACCAAAATCCTTACCTTTCATGTTACCTACATTTTCCCTTCTGTTCAAAAACAACCTACTGTTTGAACAGGAAAGGTTATTTTTTAGTGTAATCTGATCTGTAGCACTATGTTAATCTGTTACGAATTGAGTTTTTAATATGTTTTCACATTTCAGAATTTCTACTAAAGCCTATAGTTATTACAGATCTAATTATTCTGTCATTTAAACACTTTTATTTCCATTTTTGGAATAATTGGCTACTTGATTGAAAAATACTTCCTTTATGACACTGTTTTCCTTTGATAGGGTCCTCTGACCCTCACCCAAGAAAAAGATGTTTTCCCTTTCCTCGTTATTGCAATTACATCAGGAAATGATATCTCACTGAATGATACGAATGTCAGTGACTATTGTTCTCTAGAAATCCATTTGTCCCTTTTCCACCCACAAGCAAAAGTTAGTTGTTTGCTTGAGGGGATTTGAATTTCACATCTGCAAGATCTCTCCGTGCCAAATCACCCTGATGTGCAGGACTCGCTGTTGCTGAAGGACTGAGCTGCGGTCAGATCATGACATGGGGACATCCGTGCAGGTCAGGACAGGGGGACACCCATGCAGATCATGGCATAACCCTGCAGATCACAGAACGGGGACATCTGTGCCATGGGGATGTCTGTGCAGACCGCAAAGCAGGGAGATCCGTGTCACCAAGTCCCTTTACACCAGCTGAGGATCGATCCACGCTCATGTGTGCTGTGCGTGACAGGTCAGCAAAAGACCTGGGATCTGTGGGCTGCATATTTACTGACTGGAAAGCCATTTAATTCCCCAGGAAATTATGTGTTTCTGTTTGCTTAAAACAATCTATGGGAAATAGTAAAGGTGTGAAGTATAGGACAAAGGGTTGATAAACAGCCTTTGTGGCTGACAGCTTTGTCTGCATGGTCCCTACAGGGCAGGACTCTCTTGTTGGAAAGAATCAAATCCTAACCCGTTGGTTCAAAGATATTTCCCTGAAGTCAGTGAGGAAAGAAAGGAAAGCAAGCAATTCAAGGGGAAAAAACGGTCTGGAAACAAGGGTAAGCCCTTTCCTCAGAGCCTTCTCTCAAAACACATTTTCAGAGTGAGTAGATAGGATTCATTGCACCATTTCATCATAAAGAAAACATTAAACTGACCATAGAAATTGCACCCTGAAACTGCCTATTTCTTTTCAGTGATTACAAAAGGCAGTGTCCAGCTACCAGCACCAGCTCAGACCTCTTCACTGCAGAATCTCATGTTAGATGGGGGAGCTCTCCCCTTGCTGTGAATGCTTCCTGGTGATGGGCAGAGTGATGATTGTGCTATGTTTTCCCCCTTCTGTCAAGGATCCCAGTATCTTTAGGTCATCTGGAGCAGATTATGATGTAGCACCATTTTATTTTATAAAGCTGGCTGGCTGGCACATACATTATTCATGGAGCAGTAACATACAGTGCATGATTTAAAGGTGGTAATTGCTCATCTGTATATTCTAGGGAATAGCCCTGCTATTTAAAATACTCTGAAGTTCCTAAGCAAAATCTATTTTTTCTCTCAACTGGAAACAGATTTGGCTGATAAATGTATAATTGCTGTAGCATGCCAAGAGATGCTTTAGCTGACAGGAATATTCTGATAGTAGAGGCAGAAATTCAGCACTGTATCTTAAATATAGGGCACAAATTTCCATATAATCTGAAGGCCAGAAATAAGAAGAGTAAGATTTGGAATAGCTAATTTTTTTTCTTATATGAAATTGAATCATGAAATTATAGAATAGTTTGGGTTGGAAAGGACCTTTAAAGGTCACCTGGTGCCAAGCCCCCTTCAATTCAACACCTTGAATTGGAATAAGCTGCTCAGAGCCCCTGCTTGCACCCTCATAGTACTAAAGGTGTTAAAAGCAGTATTACCACCTGCCTGAGTAAAGTAAGCAGGGATTTATGGCACCTGCCAAGCTCTGGGAAATTTTGGTTGTGATAAGGTTTCAGGCTTTCAAGTGGAAGTGGGGGTCATTTCTGTCAAGAGCAGAACCTGGAGACTACTGAGAGTGTCATAGTCTTTGGGAGAAACCTGACCCTGTGGAATGTGGGTATGGAAACTAGGACAGGCTGTGAGCAAATTTATTTCTTTGTGTCATGCTGGCTGTGGGTTGTGTCACCTGTGCTAACCAGACAGGTCAGTGAGGCACACAGGGACATTTGACCCTCCATGAGATGGCAGAGCTACCCTTTAGCACACCACAGCATAAAGCAAGGTCTTGCAGGCACTTTGAAGAAAAAAAAATAAAGCATATGAATTCATCAAATCATACTCAAATTAGCCCTACTTGTTTGAAACTGGAGGCAGCACTTCTTGCATGAGCCTGCTGCACTATTACAGTCCCCAGCTGCAAAGCTTATGGTTTTATCTCCACTCCTTCACCTGGCTGAGGAGCTGGTTTCCTCAAGCAGCCTTGTCCCACTTCAGGCTTCTCCTGTCCATCTCTTGCAGCTGCCCAGGGCAGCAATCTGCAGGAGGAAAAGTAAGAATAAGAGGGGGAAGCTTTGTCCCTCCTCATCAGGCAGCAAGAGAAGAGGCCAGTCAGGACAGTGATCAGTATCATGAGGGCAGCAACAAAATCCAAACTGAGGAAGGGTATCAGATCTTAGGACTGAAAAAAAAATATAAAATCACAGGACAAAGCTTTTTCAATAATTAGAGTATTTTTATTGAGCAATTGTTGGATACAATGTAGACAATAATTGGCTAAATTAAGTCATATGGAGCAAGTGACCCTGTAGTCACTTGCTAACTATAATTCTCTGCCGTCTGTTCTGGGAAATAAACTAATTTCCATTCTTGTAGGAGTCAGAGACAGGTGTGTGTGCAGCAGAAATTGCCCAGCAGCAGCACAGAAGAAGCTGTACGCTGCTGGCAGAGCTGCCGGCGCGTTCCCAGGAGCGCGGCGGCCCCGGGCGGAGCAGCAGGGATGCGGCGGGCGCCAGGACACAGCGACAGCTCTGACTGACATCTCCGGCCCCGGCTTACAGCACCAAACAGCAGCACTGTGATGTCTGGGAATGATTTCTGAACCTCCACTGCAGGGAATGAGTCCATGAAAGCTGCCGGTGGTGGCACACACGGAGCTGCCGTGCTGCTCTTTGCCTCACGCTGGGAATGAACCTGCCTCCAGTTCATTCCCTGTGCTTTAGGAGGGTGCAGAGCCCTTCCCTAGGGGAACTGAACCAAGCCCTGGAAGGCAATGCCGAACTGAGAACTCCCTGTCTGAGCATAGGGGTTTGCAGGTACCTGCAGCACCCCTGCCTGCAGCAAAACCAGGGGGAGATTTGAAAAGGGAGAAGTTAGAGACCAGCACAGCTTCCCGGAGATTAACAGGAATTCTTTTGTTTATTGCTGAGGCATGAAGTGCATTGCAGGTGTGCTGGGAGTACTATCAAGGGCTGCTGCTGTGAATCCCAAACTCCCTGGTAAAAGAAATACCTAGGCTGTGTGTAGTTGAACTCTAGCTAAGAAGGGCCACCAAGTGCTGCCAGAAATAAATCATGAGTGCTGCTTTTACAGGATTTTTATTGACTGCCATATATCAGTCTTGTTGAAAATTTCTGTGCACTTTTCCATTTTTCTCACAAATCTACTTTCCCTCCCACAGCAACTCATGAGGAATTAATGAAATAGTTTGCCTGTAGCTGCAGGCTGGGACTCGGGGTTCTACATTTACTTCCCAACTCTGTTGCTGACTGTCCCTTTATTAGGTCCTGTGTAACGCACTGTTCTGGTTCTGGTTTGGATAGTGTTAATTTCTTTATTAGTTGGTAGAGTGCTGTGTTTTAGATTCAGTAGGAGAATCATGTTGATAACACACTGGTGTTTCAGTTTTTGCTCAGTAGTGCTTACCCTGTCAGGGGATTTTTGGTTTCCCATGCTCTGCCATCGAGCAGGTGCCCAAGAAGCCTTGAGGAAACATGGCCAGGGTGGGTGACTTGAGCTGGCCAAAGGGTGTTCTGTGTCACAGAATGTCACATTCGGTGTATAAACCAGGGGGAACTGGCTGGGAAAGGCTGATTGCTCCTCAGGGATGAGCTGGGCATCAGAGTGTGGTGAGAAACCATTGTGCATCACTTGTTTTCCTGAGTTTTACTCCTCTCCCTCTCCGCTTGTCATTGCTATGAGTATTATTATCCTTATTACTGTGAGTGCCATTAGCTTGTCATTACATTTTATTTTGTTTCAATTATTAAATTGTTCTTATTTCTGCCCATGAGTTTTACTTCCTTTCTGATTCTCCTCACTGGGGTTGGGGGGTGACTGAGCGAGTGGCTGCACGGTACTGAGTTGCTGGCTGGGGTTAAACATCTGATTTGTCTAATTTCAGGAAAACACAACAGAGACACAACATCTTTGAAATTCATACTATTTTGCTAAATCTCCTTAAAATAGTGCCTCCACCTTATTGGGGATGGGACAGAAGATATGACAGGTCTTCTGTGAGCCTTCTCTTATCAGGAAAGCAGGCTAAAAATAATAATTTCTGGTTTTGCTGTTGGTCCTCATGTTTAAAAGATGCAGTTTCCATCTTTGATCCCAATTCTGATTCCAGCAGCAGCACTGGACAGTGGAACACTTCCACTGGTTTTATTGGAGTGAGTCTAAATTTTCACACCAGTGGCTGAGATCATAAACTTTTCCTTTCTATTTACCAGTAACTATTTTCTCTATGTTACTGTGACCTTAAAACAAAATAAGTATTTTAAGGTACTTTGAATGGTGGTTTTACTGATGTTGAAGTATAGTTTTGGTTTGATTTTTGCTGCTTCCTGCAAACATGAGCAGAGGGAGTTATTTCAGTTATATAAAAATCTTACATTAGATGCCACCTTTGGGGTCAAGAGGACTTTCATGGGCACTTGCAATACAGCCAACAGCAATGTGACTTTTATGATAATGCAATTATGTTGCTATTTGTGAATGAAAATAACAATCTTCTGTTTGCTGAGATCAAATGTCAGATCTCAGGAGGGGTATTTCACAGACCCCAAGCTTATCAGCAGTCACCTAAAAAAGAAATAAATGCTGTAGACATCAAGACTTCAAAAAAAAAAAAAAAAAACCTGAAAACCCCCAACAAATAACACTGCATCCTTGGCAAGGTGATATTAACTTAATATCACTACTTTTTATTTTAAGATTCCAGTTAACTTTTGTACTAGAGAAATAAAAAGGCTCAGTGATCAGAGAATTACAGATTTGTTTGCAATATAAGATGTTTATTAAGTCTCTGAAAGCTTTATCATCATATTAGGTTTTGTCATGAAACTTTCATGAAAATAAACTATTTGAACACTTTCCAGTAAATGCCTTGAAACAAATCCCTTGATGACTTAAGGTTGGACTTTGTACTCAAGGCAAATAAAAGGTGGATTTTTCATCTGTACTTACCAGCCCTTAAAATTAAAATATTAGTACAGCCTACTGAAAAATAGTTCTAACCTTCAATAATTTGGTGAGATGTATGAAACTATACCAAAAAGTATTGCAATTTTGAAAGCTGAATCTCTAAAAGTTACTGAAGGGTTTTGAACCTTCTCCTCCCTATTTTCAAGGCCTCCCATATGCTCAAGAACAAAAGCTTGAAATTTGCTGCATTCAAGCATAACAGTGCTGCATCTAAACTGGAAGTCTGCCAGCCACTAGGTACATTAAAGAAACTTAAGAGACTTTTTAAGGAAAAGGAAAAATACTTTGTGAATTCACAGTGAGCAACATTTTTTGCTAGATAAGCCATGCACTGCTTCTTACCTCTCTACTAAGGTTCTTTGGTGAGGCGCAGGAATAGGAGTTTTGTTTGCCTCAGGTGACAGATCCATGTCCCTGACCTTTCTGCGAAATTAGGATGATTTCTTGTTTACAGCCCACTAAAGACAACACTCATTTCCTCAGTCTCACTGCTCCTCAGGACCTCGTTGAAACAGCACATCTTTAAAATAAATTACAAAATACGAAAAAAGACAAACACCATCTGATGTCTAGTTCAATCTGTATGTGAGATCACTGAGTGCCTTGCCAGGCAGGAACAGGAATGGGCTGATGATGCTGAAGAGATCTCACGTTCACCCAGGGATGCCCACATAGCCTGATCCTGACAATCCTCCTCAAAATCCCCAGAGGCAGCTCTACCACCTGCCTGCCAGACCTCAGAAAGCCAATGGCCATGTGCTTGCTAGCAAACAATGGGATGTTGACAGAACCAAGGGTGCCCAGATTGTGAGTCCTAATTACTGAGAAACTTTCAGGGCTGTGCCTTCATAGCAAATGCTTCCACATGGCAGGAGTGGATGAAGGGAATGAAGCAGCTGGCAATGGCTCTGTACGTGTGCACTGCTGGTAGATTCAGCTCTTCCCTTGGGGTTAGGTTTCAGCCCCTCGGAGGAAAATGTGCCTCTGCGGTTTGCGTGTGGTTTGAAGCTGTCCATGGTGCTGATCACTGACGGCTCTGCTCCCTCGAGTCCCGCGGCTGAAAGCTCCACTGAAAACTTCCAAACTGAGCTTCCAGGCTGGTGCCTATGGAAAAAACCTGCTTCGATCACACCAAAATTGCACCAAGGTGCAGGAAACTGGGTAATCCTGTAAAAAAAAAACCCAAAACCAAAAAACCACAAAAGCCTCAATGCAAAGACAAATACAGATGAGCTTGAAAGCATTTATGATATCATCTAGACATATATTTCCTGGTATGACGTTAAGGTGTTCTGGCTAACTGGAGAACAAAACTTCATACCAAAAACCTAATCTATCTTTTTGTATTACTTTCCGCTAAGAAACAGGTTTATTTTTAACATTTTATGTGTAAAATGTTGTGTAATTAATTGACATAATATGGATTATTTGTCAAATTATATGAAAGTAAAAATTACTTGTGTTCAGCCCTCACAAGGTTTTTAGACTAAGAGGTAAACTTCAGCTAAAAGTATTACCAGGAAAAGAACTCATTTTTTATGCTGAAAATATGGATTGCATATTTTGCTGTCTACCAAAAACAACTACTTGTACAGATTTCATTTTAGGGTCGCATAGAATCAGTAACTCAGAATCTTTATTTGGAAAAAAAAAAGGTAAGCTCCCTTCCCCTAGTGCCACAAATTCTGACTTAGCAATATAAACGAGATTGAATGCAGCTATTTCTATTGATTTAACTCAAACTAGCCTAATTTTTGTGGATATTTCCTAGCTGAGTTAAAGCATTTCTACGAGCTATCATTTAGCCTGGTGTAAACCAAATACACACCAGTGAAGTTTACTACTCAGTCTGTCACAGTTAAGTGAGAGCAAATTTCTTCATCACAACTCAGGATGTAAAACTGTTGAAGACGATATAGAGGGGAACTCATCATTAAAAAGAATAAAAGAGGGAGAGAGAAAAAGAATGACTGATCCTTAATGATGGCACTTTTTTCTAACATGGGATGCTAACCTTTTGATATCTCAACACTGACCCTACCCTCTGGTTTATACACGTTTTCGTACACGTAAACACTCCTACAGGGGAGTGCAGCTGAAAATGAAATTATGCACATAGATTAATAAAAGAGTCATTCCTTTAAAAATGAATAAATTCCCAGTAATTATTCATTAATCTGTGAGAACTGTGTCCTGCAATTTCAGCCTAAGATATCTCCTAGAATTCCTGACACTTGAAATAAATGGAACACCAAATAAGAATATGTACTTTTACGGAGTATTTGATTTTTAAAACTTAAATGAGAAAGGATGTAGGTCCCTCTTTTGGATCTAAAATAGTCTAAATTTGGAGGCTTTCTGGTCCTCACTGGGTGACAGGAGGTGACTTTGCTGTGTGACAGAGTTCACAAAGGTTCAGAGGTGCCTGGTGGTGCAAAAAGTGGTAGAAAAGGTCACAGTGCTTCTACATCAAGTGCCATCCAGTTTCCACTGTTGTGGGTACTGGAAAAAATTTGGGTAGGCTGCTCTCACTCCTAAATTGATGTACTTATTCCACAGTGACCAGCACCTTATGTAAGCAAACAAGGTTCTCAATGTTTGCCTCCTTCTCCCCTCCCATTTCAGTTCCAGCTTTATCCATCCACATTGCTTCTGGATCTCCTCATCTCATCAGAAAATCACCAGGACTTGATGATTCCCCTCACTCCATCAGTCTCCTGCATTTTCTGGCTGCTTTCTTCATGGCACTTTGCAAGAGCCAGTTGAGGTATTGAGAACATGCCGTGTCCAGCACTGGAGTTGAATAGTCCTGGGAGAAAGGACTGCATAGCAGGGGAAAAAAATCTCCTTATTTTCATTAATAATGATGAGAACACTGCCCATTTTCTATCCCGATGACCAGTCCACCATTTTAAGGGCATAAACAATCCTCTACTGGGTCTTTTTGCCTAGGACCACATTTCCAGCAGCAGAAAACAGTGAATCCTTGGGGAATGATAACAGAGCAAGGTGGGGGTACTGGCAACTACCTCAAGGATTTTCTTGCATATCAATCTTAGGGATCATAAAACTTATTAGTGTATAGATGGTGTCACTTTTTCTTTTCATGAACTAGTCTATATTTATTACCTTTTCAGCTATGACAAATATATACTACATACCAGGTGAAAGAAATACTCCTTTTGTTAAAATCTGTTGAGCTCAATTAGCGAATGTGTCTGTGTCCCTATATTAGTAAAGAGAGTAAGCTATTCCTGTCCATTTCACCCATCCTACTGTTGATTTGTCTGAATTTTGAATTCCCAGTCAGCCTAAGGCTGGGGAATTTCTGAGTTTAGTTGAGTCATAATGGCCATAAGAAGGAGAAAAGGAAAAATCTGTGAGCAAAGAGCTCTGGAGGGTTGTATTTGTCTCTCTTTCCTCTTTTTCCACAATCCCTCTCTCTGTCAAAAGAGAGAGTCCTCCCTCCACCAAGCATGACTGCCACTGTCCAGCCATAGAGGAAAAACAGGACTAGGGCTGAGCAGTTCAAGATACGTTTACTCTTGCTAAGTCTATAATGTCAAAAAAAAGCTTTACTGTTGCTCTAAATTTGTTTCTGTAATGTATTTGAATAATTAGAAACCATAGTAGCAAATTTTAAAAAAGAAATTTCCAAATGGTGATTACTCATCTCCAGTTGGTCAAAACAGTTATTTTTCCCAAGAAAACCTGACGTTTCAAATTATATTTTCATTCTTATATATATATAGCAATTCAATTTGAACTTTTGTGCAATTTTTTACTATCTTTTGACTTCATAATTTCAACATTTGATTAAAAGTTTCACAGCTTTTTCCTATTTTAATGTTTTTCTTCATCACACTGTGATGCAGTGTTTGTGGTATTGTGAAACAAAATATTACTTGAGAGACATTACAATTTGTATTTACATCCAGGATTAGGGACAAATTGTTAGGGCCATTATTGCTGCATTATTGATTCAAAAATTTTAATCCCCTTTTCAGAGCTGAAAAAAAAATCCTACATTTGTCAATGTAAAAAAGTGTACAAGTTAAGAAATGTTTTTTAATAAGAATATCAGAGAGTGGGCCGGCTTTGGTACAGTAATGAGTCTTGCTTTTCTCAAGAACTTACTTTTATCTTTTGATATGTCTTCCCTTCGTTTGTTTTCTGCTACTTTAAAGTTACTGCATATTTTGTTTGTTTGCATCAGGAGTAATCTTTGCCTTCTCTATGATTTGCCAACTTCTTTTAAAGTAAATTTTCTTTGTGCTAATTATTATTTAGTATTACTCTGTCTTTAGGCAGCCTTAATTAGAAGTGCAAATTTGTTTTGCAGGCAACATCAAATGTAGAACTTCAAGACTCAAAACATAGTTATTCTCAAGTGTAAAGTTTGGGATTTCTTTAGAAGACTTTATCTATTTAAGACTTCAGAAGACTTACATATTTACAATCCAATCCAATCAGGGAGCTTCAGCTGTCCTGCAATTCTATAAATATAAACATGCAATTGTCTCAGTGTGCACTAATGGACAAATTCTTCCTGACATTCTATTGAGTGTAAGGAACCTGTGCAAGGCACTCACATCCATCTGGAGGGTTATTTATGCTTTGCTTTGCTTTGCTTTGCTGTGTGCTATTGATAGCACAGCTGGGCAGGATTTGATCTTAATGCTGTAAGAAATCACTGTCCCTCTCCAGTCAAACACAATTCTAGGGGCAATATTTGCAGCAGCAGAACTGCTGGGCTGATTCTTCTCAGTGCTCACAGCTGGAGACACCTGCTGTGGGGCCCAGGACTCACCTAGGACTGAGATATCTAGCTCAGTCTAGTATCTAGACCCCCACCCAGCTCAGCCTAGTATCTAGATCCCACTGTGGTCAAAGATGAGAGAAAGAGAGCTTCCCACAGGCAAGGATCTGCCCATTTGTCTTCCACACCAGTTTTCAGTGAGGATAAATTCCGGGCTGGATCTGAGAACTGGTACCTGGCACTCAGAGGCAGAAGTGAGAAGACACAACTCTGCAGTGGTTTTAATAAAACCACTGCTGCAGACAACACTGACATCATGTCCAAGTATTCATACTTAGCAATGGATCTGTTGGGTCTGTGGTGCTGCCTCCTGCCCTTCTTTGCCTGAAAGACTGAGAACAGGCACTTGGAATAAACACAGTCTACTTGTTTTAAGCATGAAAGGAAGACTCACATTCTTCTGAGATTTCAGGTACAAACGCATTTTCCCTACTGCTTCAGATACAGGGAAACATGAACAAACCTATTCTGTGAGTTTTAAGATGAAAACTGTGCCAAAAGCTAAGGAAAAGTTGGAAGAAACACATTTCAACTTTACTTTATGACCTGATGAGGTCACAAAAGGAAAAAACAAACCTTGATTTGTGGCGCTGGATTAATCTCATCTGTCTTTGGGGTTGAATATTGTTCAGGGTGCAGACACTGGATTTAAGTCTCCCCACACAGGTGTCCAGAGGCTTGCTAGCAGCTAAGCTCATGCTGCAGTCAGCAGCTCAGCTGGGATCTCTTAAATGAATGGGCCTGAAAGACTGCCACATATACTTGCCAAAAATAAACATTTATAGGCAGAGTTTTTGGAGCCTGTGATGGTTTTTTCTATATTTATACCATTATTTTCAGTATTTCTTTCCAATTCATTTGCAGTTAAAGAAGGCAGCCTGAGCATCATCTGAAAATATTTGGCAGAGAGAATTAGATAAAGAGCTCTTTATCTTAGATTTAATACATCTTGGTGGTAGGTGGATGGGTGATCTGTGATTCTATGGTGCTACAAAAGAAACAACATAAAGTGTGAAAAGCAGAAAAATCATCAGAAAAAGGAAACAATTTCTGAATTATTGTATTTTAACTTCACTTATTCAGCACCTGTGATTTCTCTTTTCCTTTGACAATTAAGACATAAAGAAATCTCTATAATACATTCAATTTTGTTGCTAATTACACAGAAGAAAGTTTTCTTCATGGGAGACAAGTACTTTTATTAGCAATGACATGAAACAGTGTCTTAGCAGGAAGGCATCGGTGGGACATGAGCCCTATGCTACAGTATTTGCAATATAATTTCTATTATATTAAAATAATTTCTATTCTATTCTATTCTATTCTATTATGTTATATTATATTAATTTTGTGTTTACATTTTTAGTATTATAACCCAACGATGACTGTGGTCATGCATATATGTTTAATAAAAATTAGCAGTAATTTTTGTAACCTGAGGCCTGAAATGACAGTCCACATCAAGATACCTTTATTTGTTTTCCATGAGTCACAGCATTTATGTGGGGTTTAATTTGTTCTTCTCTTTTTCAATTAAAAAGAGCTTCCATAAAGTAATCATTCACTAACATAGGCTGTAGGATGAAAGAAGAGGATATTCTGCCTGACTTACAATTTCCCTGTAGCAAGAAAAATAAAAAAGTTGTTTGCATTAGGAGTGACAGCAGATGAGATTCATTTAATCATGAGATAAATCTCTCAAACTAAATATAACCTCAAGACTCTCACTCTCTGAGGGAGTGAAACACAGAAAGCCTTAGGGAATAAATGTAACTATTCTTTAAAATGGGCAACCTTTTAGCAAGAGACCTCAGGCATTTTTTTTTGTGACTATCACACCAAATCTTTTTCTGAAAGGCTCCATTTGTTTCACCTCAAGGTCAGGTTTTAATTTCCCAAGTTGTCTTGCAGCTGAAAGCAGCAGTAGGAGCAGCAGTGATGAGCACAGCTTGGAACACATCCCCATGGGGGTCAAACAGGGAATCCTACTTCCACCTTCTAATTAACAGAGCCAGCATGATAAATGGATGGATATCTTAGTCCAGCACCTCCCATTAACAGCAAAGGGGAGCAGGATTTGAATGATCCCATCGAGTTCCAATTTCCCGTGCTGTGTGCTCACCTGCCTCAACACTGCTGGCATTAACTGCTGGCTGGAGGTGCTATGGACCAATATTCCCCTTACTTCTTCTCTGGACATTTGTATGGCACAGTGGAGGGGGAAGGTGCCATTTGGGATATAAGAGCCTTCACCACATAATGGAAAATTCTCTGCTCAAGTCCACCGCTGTTTAAAGCCAAACAAATGCTGTGGGTTGCAATTTCCTTGTCAGCCTCTGAAAGACTGCAACAAGTATATCCATATGCTGAAATGTTTTCTTTTTATAAGACTGGTTTTAGGGAGGGGGTGCAGTGGCCTCCCCCCTAAATGCAGTCTCTGTGTCACAGGAAAAATGGTTCTGACCACAGCATCCCAAAAAACTCACTTCCTTTTCAAACCAGGACACTTAGTCCTTTAACTTCTCTGTCTGTGGCTACTTAGTCATGATTCTGGTTCACCTGTCACAAGCTTTAACACAGATGTCCTTGAGGCTATAACTGAGCAACAATTTTTTTGACCTAGAAAAAGCAAACTCAAAGGACTTTGACCTACCATTCAGTGAATGTGCCTAGTAAAATAATCAGTAAACCCCTTACTGGAGCAAAATCAGGATATTAGTCGTGTTACTCAGAGGGGAAGAAGAAACTGAAACACAAATATGCCAAACAATGTTGTATAAGGATCATATTCACAAACATTTCTCCATTTATGTTCTGTCTGAATTGCAATCATCTGCTCCCACTGGCTAAACAACTCGTCTTCTGTTAGTGGAAAAGTCTCTGCAATTTTAAAATCAATATTTCAAACATCATATATGTTCTTAAAAGAACCTCAGTTCTCTGTCTTTAAATGCAAGTACAGAGAAGAAAACCTTTAAAAAAAAAAAAAAGGAGGAGACTTGACTGCCATTAGGATGAAGCAGAAGAGACTCTGAAGTACAGCAGACACAAGTTAGACGGTGTTGTGTGACACATCGTCCTTGCCACTCCAGGAGTGCTGGCAGCTGTTCCAGCCTGACACCACAGTAAATGTGGGAGGCGCCTGTGGCAGGTCTGTCCTGCCATGCAAATACACTCAGACAACTTTTTTCTGCCCTTAGACTGCAAGCCCTGCTTTCCCAGGTAAGGGCTCTGTTTTGCTATGGGGATCAAGGCAAGCAGCAAGTTTCAGGCAGGCAGTGTGGCTGCAGGAGGCTGTGAGAGCCTCTGTCTGTCCCTCTGCTGGGTAGCAGCAGGAATACAACCCCTTATCCTGTGTGATCTGCTCCTTCCTGGAGCCAACAGCATCCCTCCCCACTCTTACTGTGCCAAGGCCCCAGAGGAAAGCTGCTGTGGCTGCAGGTTGTGCTGATGTGGATTTTATTCATTTTAATATAGAAATTGAATAAACCCACAGCTGATAGAGGTCTCTGGGGTCTCCTACTAAATGATTCATATGGTCAGGCAGGCAACCATTTATCACTGCAGAAATACCATCATGGGGACCACCAGGCAAGATTACATCCAGGCACTGCTGTTTCTCTCCAAAATAGCTGCAGTTCAGTTTGGGGGTGAGGTTGTGTGCACAGCATAATGACACTTCTGCTCAAATGTCCTTGACCCAGCCTCCACACCAGATCTGCACAGGGGGCATTATTTCAAAAAAGATAACATTGCATTTGCAAAGCAGAACATGATCCCTTCCTATCTTGACTCATTTGATGACAGTCCTGCTATTGCTGGCACTGCTTTAAAAGCCCGTTGGTTTTCTCTGTGCAAAAGGGAAAAAATTGAAAAAATAGTACAATTGTAGTGAAAATCTTTCCTGACTTTTGGAGTATTTAAACACTACATAATGCAATTACTTCAACTGAGCTTTATAATCACAATCAGGTTTAGTTAATTTGACATAGCTTTCTAATTGCTGTTTTTCAACTTAATGTAATTTGGCAAATTCTGTTTCAAATGCATTTTAAATTTGATTTGGAAAAAACAAGGTCAAAAGTCTGCTGATATTGTTAGTGTTAAAAGAAATTACTTTGAACTACATTTTATTTACAGAAATGATTACCTAGTGACCTTTTTTCAAGTTTATTTTTCCCTTTTTCCTTTAGAGTATTTTAACCAAAACATTTTTTAAAAATCCTAATATTGACCTTCATTTCCCAGATAAATTGTCTTGCAGTGCACACAAGATTTTTTAGAAGTGTCTGCAACAAGCTAGAAAGCATTATGAATTTTCATAAAATCTTGGAAAATATAAAAATAAACATTTCACTTTGGAATCCCACAAATGGAAGCATACACATAATTTCATTAAGTATTTTATTTTTTCAACAGTTATTTATTGCAAATATTCTCTTCTTTGGTATTTTATTAAGTGTTGAGGAAAAAAATGTCTTTATCTAAAGTCAATTATTTTCTCTTGAAAAATGAACAGGAAATTAATTTAAAAAGAAAAATAACTCTTCTTTGCTTTCTCTTATGTCCTGCCCAAGGCACTGAAGAACTATTTTCTTTCCATCCCTGTCCAAAAGATTTAAATCTGAGAACTGAAAACTTTTGAGTCCTTTAGAAAGGCAGTGACTTTAAATGCACTTAGAGGAAAGGTTATAAATTACATTAGGCTCTTGTCTCCAGCTACAGAAGGGGAGTTAGAAGGCCCCTCTTTATGCAGGGCAGACAGACACCGGTAGTGGTCTTGTCTGGAGGAAAAGGAGAAATTTCTTCATGCCACCTTCTTCTCCTGCCAGAGGGCTCAGGGGTGACCTGCCACCAGGAGCCATCATTTCCTGCTGTTTAGGAGCCCATGGAGGAGGCAGGTCTCTGCTTTGTTACTTATGTTAACCACAGAACATTATTTTTCCATCGACTTAAGATCATTTTGCCCATGCAGATAGTCCAAGAGATAGTCCAAGTCATTAACTGTGTGAAAAATGTGGGCTGGAGCATGTGTTTTTTCCTCCTACAGATTCTCCAATCTGATACAGTGCCAAATATATCGAATTGCTGTTGACTTTTTATTTATTCCAGAAGAATTGTGATTAATTTTCCCTTAAGGTCAGACAAAACAAACAAATTAAAACAAACATACAAAAAAGCTTCAAATCCAGCCTGTCTTTGTTGACAGAGTGGTATAAATTGTTAGTGTGGCTATTTTTGATGCCAGGGATTCAGTTTCTAGTTTTAATGTATTTAATCCAAAGCCCAAGGGCAGTTTCATGAAATAAAACAGGACTATTTCTGCAGAAATGTAGAGAGGTGCCTGCATTACAGAAAAATGGGAATAAAGTCAAGTTCCTATAAACTTTTGGCTTATGCTGTTTTACTTGCATTAGTTTTCTCTACTAATTAGCATATAGGAATAATTCCATTTCAGAGGTTTGTTAATTCATGTTTCACTGACTTCATGCTGTATGATCTATGCCTGTGAATTTGCAGCAAAATGCTATATACAATGAGATTGAAGACCAAATGAAGATTCAATACACCCTTTATTTGATTTAAACTTTACTTTGAAAGTTCTAATTCAAACATTTGTTATGATTTGACAAAAAGACCCCAAAGCAAGCCTGGGCAGCAAGATTAGGACCAGCCTTACTGTCTTGTACAGTTGAGAAGGAGACAACATTTACGCTTAAATATTATTTCTTGGAAATTGTCCTTGAATGGCAAGATGAGAAGAACAAGCAGAAACTGGAATGGAGGAAGGAACACATGCAAGGAGGAGACTAAATTTGTCAGGGCAGGTGACATGATGGGCTGATGAAGCCGCTGCCAGAGCAGCAGACCTGAGGTGAGGCACACAGATTCCATGAAGTCTGTGTGGAGTCAGTCCTGGGCCCTTCAATGCTTATGGCAATAGATGCCGCCTGAGGCTATGGCTCTTTCTCTGTAACCAGGGGCCAAGGACACTCTCCTACAGCAGTAGCATTTGAAGGAACAGCAGGAAGATTGGGCAGACCCAACCTGTAGTACCCAAAGTGGCCCTAAATGAACCCCACAGTGCGCTGTTGCTACTGCCAGGGGACAGTGGAGCAGTGCTGCTGGGCTCTCTTGGTGTGCCTGCTCCTGAAGGTGGGCAGAAGGGGTTGTACCACAAACCAGCACCCACACTTGCTGGTGCACCACACAGGACTGCAGTCCTGGGAGGCCTGGAGGAAACTCATGGGACTGCTTGCTAATCCTCTGTTCCATTTCATGGCGCTTAAAAGTAAAGCAAAACAGCCTACTCCATCCTTTCTCTAGATGATCTCTGCCCAGACACCCAGCCCCACTCTGCTGTCAGTGGCCTTCTGTCTGTATGGCTTGTTCTGCAGCATAAAAGTCCCTGCAGATTTTGGCCCTGTGTCTCTGAACAAGGAGTTCATCAGCTGACAGCTGACGCAGATTTCTTTTACCATAGGCAATTTTCCAGCCTCCACATTCTGGAGCACAGCTCTAAGGAAGAGACTGAAGCAAACAAACAGTCTGTTCTTCTCATGTGTTCCTTAGAAGACATGGGGTTTGAATGCTACAGATCGAGTCCAGTCTTGGCCTGTCAGTCTGATCAGCTGTAGGGTACCAGAACTCTGCTGGGACCACCCCACAGCAGGGAGGATACACAGCCAGGGAGCCATGGACCCGCATCCCTGTTTGTAGGCTACTTCTGGAGATGGGCCAGCAAAGTCATTAGTGTTATGTCTGTCCTGTGCAATGAAAGAAATGACCCAATCTTGTGTATATTTGGCATACAGCATGTCAAGGACACATTTTTGCCAAGGACATTGTCTAACTATAGCACTTGATGGAAGCTGCTGACAAAGCTCTGTGCTCTGAAGGTTGTATTTTTTTCCTCATGATTCAATGATTCATTGCAAGGAAAACCCCATCCATTTAAGGAGGTCAGCTGGAATTGGGTCAGGACTTCTGGCTGGGGTAAGTTTTTTGTGCATCAGTTTACGCTCTGCATCTCCATTCTGTCTGTAATTGTGGACACTGAGTACACAGGATGCTTTCATACATGACCCATTATGTGTAAGGAAAAGCCACAAATTGTATCACTGAAAGTAATTTTAAAGCCTGATTGTGAATCCAAGCAGAAATTATATTTTAGAACTTTTTGAAGCAGTGGTTCAGCTTCTGTCATTGCTCTGCTACAGAGCTGTGCAGATGTTTGTAGTAGTCACAAAAAAGGAAACGAGGGCAGGCTGCACCAGAACATTTTAGAAGCCATTAATAAGACTTTATGTTGTTATTCTGAAGGGCATTTTCTGCTTCTCTCAGCACAACATTGTGACTGGCCTTCCTGAGATGGAAAAAATGAAATATTCTTTCTTCATCCTAAATAACTGCAGCCAGTGTGAGAACAAGTCCCAGGGAGGACAAGATGATTTGCAGCTTCTGTACACGTGAGGAAACTCTAATGTTAGACCTACAAAAGGGCCCAAATGCCACCAAGCTTCAAAATGTCACCTGGCTTTGAAATAGGAGCTGCCGATCTTTTTGAAGCATCCCAGAAGAGAGAGAAAATCTGACCTTGAGCTTGCTGAGCCATGGCTCTAATCCCTGTGTGGCAGCTGAAGCAGGGAGAAGGGCTTCTACCAGTCGTGGATTAGAAGGAAGTGGCAGCCTTTGACAGTGGCAGCCCACTCTCAAGGACTTGGCCCCAGGCTCAAGCGAGGGAGCAGTCACATCACTTTCTGCAGTCCCTTCTGGGTACAGCATTCCCCAGAGTGGCACATTTCAAAATGAAAGAAATAGCTTCCGCTTAGGGGGCAGGGAGAACAAACATTTAATTCCTTTTAGGAGAGAAAAACAAGATACTTTGTTTCCCCAGGAATTCTTGTATTGATGCATTTACTTTCATTCCATTTTGTCGTATTGGGACAAAATACTACACAACAATGCATTTCAGGAGGGACACTTATCTGAAAGATATTTTAAAGACCCACCATAAAATCCTTTAATTTTGGACTTTATGATTAAGATGCAGCATTGCCACACAGAAGTGTCTGATACTGAACTGGCTGGAAACAGTGCTTCAGGTCATCCTGCTAGAGGTGGTGTTTCCCTGTCGAGGGTGGCATATCCTGGGCTGTGGAAACTGGCCCTCTATGAGCCACTGGAGTGCCTGAGGTGGGATAACCCATTTGCATCCCCAGTGTATATCTCCTGGGATTTACCACACCGCTCCATCAGAGAACGTCTGTATCTGTCAGGGGACTTACAGCTCTTTTAAGAAAAAGAGCTCTGAAAGTGCAGCTCCTGTGAGACTGCATCAAAACAGAGAAATTCATTATATGGTGTAACATAGAATTGTAGAATCACAACTTGATATGATTCAGATCAGTCAGACAATGCAAATAATCTCTAAGTGATTGCAAATAAAATATTTTTATTCTGGAAAGAAAAGAATAATTTGAATAAAATAATTGTTGACCTTTTTTGATGTTTTCTTATTCTCTCTACTTTCCACAGAACTGTATGTATGTGTCTGCCTGTCTGATTGTATGTAAGCAACTTTGCAGCAAGAATCTACCTTGTGCACATCATGGATTTCTCTTCTTCATGCAGGCAACCCTGCTAGTTCCTGAACTTTGCCTATCTGCTTGAGCCTAAGGGGCAACAATATTAAATTAATCATAGTCTGACATTTCTTTGATAACTGACATTTGCACAAACAAGACCTACATGCACATGTGCACATTAGGAAATTAAAGTGTAAAGTAAATAAGATTATCCTTGTGTGTTTCTCCTCAAAAACATATTGCAAGTCATTATCTCTCCCTCTAATGACTGAAATTCTGTGTGCAAAGCGGAGTAATTCAATTTGCATATCTGAATGCATGCCATTTTCTTGCTGTTGCGGGGCCTGTAGTGAATGCCTCGTGAGTTAAATCATGTCACTGTCGGGAGCCAGCGGAGCTGCGGGCGGATAACTCCTCCTGACACATCGCGTGAGAGAACAGACGCGCACCGGCGAGTTCTGTCCCTGTTGTCCCTCCGAGCACTCCTGGCCATTCTGGGGGAAGGCTTCTGCCTCTGAGCAGCTCTCCTCTCCCTCCAAAGGCAAACCCTGCTCCCAGCTCAGTTTTGTACCTCTTTGCACTCCCACACAAGCCAAAAAGGTTTTTTCCTGTCTTTGATCGTGAGACCAAGATCAACCCTACAAAAATTGGGTGAATTTCAGCCTCTTAGCTAGAAGTTCCCAGGATGTTGAGAAGTCCTGTCCTTCTGTCCATTGACAGCAGGTGTAAGGCTGTTGGGTTGGTAGCTACCTCAAACCCCCCATATTCAGAGAGATAATATGAGTTGAATGAAGTAAGCAGAGTGTGAGGGACAGCACTTTGCAGCTGGTGCAGGTGTGACTGAGGATATCCACACGGGATGCCACAGAAGAGGAGCCCAGGCTGACATGCAAATTAATTTAAATACCAGGATCCACACCATGTCCAGGAATGCTCTGGGAGAGCACCCAGGCACTTCTCACTGTTTTCCTGCTCAGTGAGTTGATCATAAAGAGTTTATTCTTTTTCAACGCAGAAAGATGCCAGGGGATAAAATTCTCCATATAACAATAATAGATAAATATTATTTATTATTATTATATGAGGAATGAAATGTGGAGCAAAAAGTATTAATTCATGAAGCACTTACTACACTGTGTTCTGACATAAACTCCAGCAGTCAAGAAAGAGGAACAGATATTTTCTTTTTCCAGCTCACACACACAGTTTTGAGATCAGAAAAGATTGTGTTGTCAAATGTCCATATCATTAGGCATCATAACAGGTGGGAATCGAGCACTTCAGAAATGAATTTTTCAGCCTGGCCTGACAATCTCCAAAGAATCCCTCACTGGAGGATTTTTCTATGGTTTCTTTCTGCATCAAGGAAAAAAGAATTTGTCTCTCTCTGCTGCAAGCTGCAATCCCTTCACTACCAACTGATAAATGGCCTCAGATTTTATTACGTTTTCTTCTTCTTTTGTTCCTATTATCTCTGCCACCTGTGATTTCTCTGCTCTTTGTAGAACCTTATTTCCTCCAGATTTAATTCCAACTGAGGAAAGTATACACTTATCTTTTCATCACATGAGGCCATTAATCTCTCCTGGAATGGTAGCTCTTGCTGAACCACAAGCACAAACATAGGCTGGGCAGACAATATGTGGAGAGCACACCTGAGGAGAAAGACTCAGGGCTGTTGGTCAATGAGAAGCTGAACGCACCCTTGCAATGTGTGCTTGCAACCCAGAAAGGCAACCATTGTCTGGGCTGCATCAAAAGAACAGTGACCAGCAGGTTGGGGGTGGGATTCTCCCCCTTTACTTTGCTCTTGTGACAGCACTGAGTCCAGCTCTAGAGTCATGATAACATAAGAAGGACATCATCATGCTGGAGCAGATCCAGAAGAGGTCCATGAAGGTGGTCTCCACACAGAGCATCTCTCTTACAGGGACAGGCTGAGAGAGCTGGGGTTGCTCAGCCTGGAAAAGAGAAGGCTCTGGGGACACCTTTTAACAACTTCCAGTGCCCTGGGGTATCCTGCAGGACTGCCGGAGAGGGACTTTTTACAAGGACATGTAGTGATAGGACAATGGGTAATGGCTTTAACCTGAAAGTGGCAGATTTACGTTAGATACTAGGAAGGAATTCCTTACTATAACATTGGTGAGGCACTGGAACAGATTGCCCAGAGAAGCTGTGGATGCCCCATCTTTAGAAGTGCTCAAGGCCAGCCTGTATGGTGCTTTGTGCAACCTGAGCCAGTGGAAGGGATCCCTGCCCATGGTGGAGGGGTGGGAACTAAATGACCATTATGGTCCCTTCCAACCCAAAACATTCCATGATTCTATAAAATCTGCTGTGGTTTGAGAGGCTCAACAGAATTTCATGCCAGCATTCCTCTTTCTGTCATCAGAGGGAGCTGCAGATGCTGAGAAGGTGGTTCTGGATTGGTGCTTGTCATATATGACAGTATTCAGGGAAAGGGTAAACACCCAGGGGCCAGTGGGAGTGTAACAATTCAGCACAGGTGTCCATGCAGGGTTTTCAGGAGATCAGGAGATGCAGGGTGCCACAACACTCCCATCTTAAGCCCCACAGCAACCAAGTGCTCATGTCTCAATGTCTATCCCATGTCTTTCAGGGCATGCCATGAAGCAGAGTCTAAGAGACCCCTTATTTGTAGGGAAAGGTAAATAATGAGATGCTTTGACTATCAGCACTCCTTTACTTCTCCCATCACCTCTCTGGTCCCACCAGAAGAAGCTCCCACCATGGGGCAGCACTGCAAGTGTCAGGAAGCAGCTGAAGCACACCTGGATTTTAGGTTCCTTTTTTCAGGGGAACATACATCTGATCCTGTCAGAAAACTGGAGAACTCCTTAAAAGGTACCTGTCACCTCTGGACCAGCTTTTGAAAACTCATTGTACCAAACAAAAATGTGTTAGAGTTTCCAAATGTGATGCTGGGGTAAAATGACATTTTTCCATTATAAAAGCTCTCTTCACTATTTAAACGTAAGAAAGAAAATGAAAATTTCATCATGTTAAGCCTAAGCATTTAGCAGTGTTCTCATTTCTTTTCCCTGTTTTTTTTTTTTGTTTTTTTTTTTTTGAGGTGATGATTAATTTGTGAATTCTGAATATCCTTCTGGGCTAGAAAAATGAGCTCTTTGCTGCAGTAAGTGTAAAAAATCAAAAATTATCATAAAGAAAGCTGTGAGTGGATGGATGATGTTGTGAGTGACTGACAACTCTCCTCACGTTACATGATTACAGCCCTTACAAATGTTCTTGCCAAAATTGTGAGATTCTCAGGTTTCCAGCAGCATGTTCAGACATGGTATCTCCTTCACTAACGAGGACAACAGAGCTGCCTCTGCTTAATGTTATAAGGGAGCAGATTGAGCTGAGATACCTTAGCATTATTTGATATGCTTTTAGATACCCTTGCAATCATTCCTTAGCAGCTCCTCACAGTGGGAACAGGATTAGCCTCTGCAGCCCTGGTCAGTAACATCAGATGCTCTGTTCTTTCTGGCATTTGAGATATGCAAACGCCTGATGGTTTTACTGACCAGTGCCCATAAAATATTCATTATTATTAGATTTATGGCTTACTTGTCACTTGGACTGGCATTTATTGAATATTGTCTGCATTTTCACCATGAAATTTTAATTTACTGTTCTTAATGTGTAAGTCTAGATAAACTGCTTCATGTTTTTAAACAAACAAGACTAGTACAGTGAAAAAGCTGTATTTTCCCCTCTATTCTTATATTCACAACTATTGCATTGAGGCTTTACTCATAGTTAAATCTTCTGTCTTTCCTTCAGATAAAAAACCATTGTGTTTCCTGAGTGTACATAGTGAATAATATGCTCTTGCTTGAAAAGAAATTTGGGTTCTCCACACCAGAAGTAGGTTGCTCCAAAAGCAGGAAAACTTTCAGGAGATGTTATGTTTGTTTTGAACGGAGAACAGGAAGAAAGTGAGCATTGACATCACAAGGTGCAACAAGCATTGCAGAGTCACAGTTTTCCTCTAGCAACCTGAGATTGCCTTTGCTTCTGCCATGCTGGAAGCAGCTCTTACCTGTGGAAACCCTGACAGCTCTCTGCATGGTACAGGAGGTTAATGCAAAGCCAAGTGCAACACAAAAACATATTTTTATTAATCAGCCTAGTCTTACAGAAGTGATCCTAATGCATACCTCTGGGAAAGAACAGACACATTACAAAATCAAGACAGAGAGCTTCCCATAACCAGAACACCTTGATTCTCTCAGACCTTTTAATTTTACCACTTCTTCCCCTATTATGCTCATTAAACATTAAGGAAAAAAAAATCAAGAATCTAATAAATAGGAGTCTCTCTTTTAGCTGGCCATCTGGTTCAGGTGGATAATTATCTTCTGACATCTGTTCAGTGATATGCACTACACAGCAGTATTTAGATTTGTGATCTTAAGCCATTTTCTACTGGACACAAATATATCTGCAGCTGCAACAACATTCTTAGGGTCTGCAGGGTCACTTCTGGGAAGCAACCAGCGCATTCAAATTCTAATACTGCTAAATGGTAACCAAATCTCTTTACTGGCAGCTAAACTTGTCAAAAGATGTGCGCCCTCCTCCTCTAGCCTTGAAAGACACAGTGAGGATGTTAGAGGGAAGGATTTCTGCCTTTATATTTGTATTTTCTGCAACACTATCATTGCCCTGCCAGGAGTCTGTAAGGCTCTCATTGTTTTTCCCAAGGAGGATGGCAAAAAAATGTGCAAAAGCATCTTAGCATCTTCTCAATTTTCCAGCCTAAAAGAATCAAGCACACATCAATTGTAAAATTGCAACGCTGACCCCCATATGGTCTCCAGTTAACTCACCAGCTCCTGTCACTGCCAGGGGTTTGCTCCATTTGAAAAGGCTCTTTCTCTGTCACAAGTTCTGTGATTAAATGCTCTCTGCTGAAAATGCCAGGTTATTGAGTGGGAAAGTGTGAACAGGAGAGGTTCTTCCTATGATAAATAAAGCCATTTCCGAACATTTAGGAAAAAAAGTTTCAGGATGTTTTGCTTTAATAGTTTCTAATTTTTCTTCTAGTCCAAACCAGCTTTCAAAGTGCAGATAGTCCATGCTAAGCAGAGATGATGATCAAAGGTAGGAATGAAAGCTTAGACTCTTTGAATGTACTGATCTATAAATGGTTTTAGATACCCATTTAATCCCGTTTTACTGCAATGCTATAATGCAGCTACCTGAGCAATTTCTGCTCAGCAAATTTGCACAGAGTTTCTGAGGTAATATGGTCTCTGCCTTGGCCCTGTTCCCTGTGAGAATTTCCCATAAATCCTCTGTAGGACTGAGCTTGGTGACAGGCACAGCCTTCCCCCTTGACCAGCCCTGTCAGCACACCTGGGATCACTTTTCTCTTGAAAGCACAGAAAATGTCCCCACCTCTTCCTTTGGTGTTTGCCCAAAACTTGCTGCAGGGTTAACAGTGACAAAGTTTTGCTGTGTATGGAGCACTAACCCAAAAGACAGCACTTCACAGCTTGTCTGATCAGACTTTAATCCAGGAGCAGGCAGCATAATATTGTGGATGCTTTATTATAAATCTCTCCCTTGTCCCACATGAACACCAATAATTGTATCCTGGGGACTTGGGAGCAGAGCACACTGACAGAGGAGCCACAGGCAAATGCTGGGGATGTGGGTGCATCCCTGTCTCTGTCTCCCTGACCGTGGGTGACAGACACTGTACCACAGAGTGGCTGAAGCTGGCAGGCACCTCTGGTCCATCCTGATCTCCAGCAGGGTCCACTAGACCTGGTTGCCCAGGACAATATCCAGGTGGATTTTGAATATGTCCAAGGACAGAGACTACACAACCTCTCCAGACAGCCTGTGCTGGTGCCTGGTCAACTTCACAGGAACAACACTATTTTTAATTTTGTTTCAGTTTTGTGCACATTGTCCCCAGTCACGTCACTGTGTACCACTGAAAAACCCTGGCTCACTCTTCTCACTTTCCCATCAGATGTTTATACACATTGGAAAGATCCCCCTGAGTTAGACCCAGCCCATCTCTGTCCTATCCTATACAAGCTCTGATCAACCTTTTTTGATGTTTTGCCCTCTGCCAAATCCTCCAAGAGATGAGTGCTGCTGCTGGACTTGGGCAGTTACAGAGGAATAAAACCCACTCCATGTTTAACTATTTCATGTTGTACAGAGTATCTCCTGAGGTCATATTCATGACCTGGATGAAAGATCAGTGGGGATTTTTAGTCACCGTTCTCTTACTATAATGCTCTAAGGCAACCCTTCTTCATCACACTTAGCAGGGTCTTATACATTAATAGGAAAAAGAAAGATTTACATGTAAAACCCGATACTCCCTTTGTTGTCTTATTAAATACATCCTATTTTCAATTGTTCTGAAATAATGGTTTCAAATTTTTTTGAACTAAAATTGAAAAGAAAAATCAAGGAGTTGAGGTTAGTGTAGAGATCAGGTTGATCTCTAGAGACAAAAGCTAAAAGAACTGACTAGAAACAATACTATTTTTATTTTGGCTATGATGTGACTCATATATTGATAAAATCATAGAAAGGCTTGGGTTGGAAAGGATCTTTAAGATCATGTAGTTCCAAACTCCTGGCCATGGGCAGGGACATATTTCACTAGACCAGGATGCTCAGAGCCCTCTCCAACCATGCATTGAATACTCCCAGGGGTGGGGCATCCACAGCTTCTCTGGGAAGCCCACTGTCTCCTACTCAGTGTGCCACAGATATTAAAATAAGTTTCAGAATTTACTTTCATCTCAATTTTCCTCACCTTCTAATGTACTAATTTCCTCACAAATATGTTCCCCTTGAGGGAGAAGGAGGGAGAAGACAAACAATTTTTAAGATCTGTGCATAGTCATTAGGATCCAAGGTTCCTGTAAACCTGCTAAAACTTAGGAACAACATTATGTATAGCACTGCAAAACGTTGTTTATTGAAAGGAAATTCAAGGCTTTTGCAGAAGAGTTTTGGCACAACCCCTTCCAAGAACAATCTATGAAACAGCTCTTCCTCCTTTTCTCCTTGACAATTTCATAATGTGTATTTCATGGACAGAAACTCTGTTTGTCTTTAACAATCTCAAGGGATTTATATAAATCCAGCATCTCTTCCTTCTTTAAGGTTTATGGAAATTCAATTATTTTCCCCCACAGAATAAAATCTATCACACTAAGTCAGTGTAATACTTGACTTTGTGTACTGTGGCAGTTCATTTGCCAGAGCTGTGAAATATTACATTTTAAGGACAGCAATCAAGCTCTCTGCATGTCATTTCTGTTGACATTCTGCCCAAGGTCCATTTAAGCTTAGAACTTGACTTAGTGATCTAGCAATATTATAGTACAACACTTAGCACAAATTACTTATCTGAGAGCAGAAAAACTACATTAGTGCAACATGCAGGTGTCTCAGTTATGGGCCAGCATATGTGCTTTAACTTTTAGTGCAGGTTTTCTAATCCAGTTATCCTTCTAAATTTATTCATAACAGAATCTACAGTTAATGATTTGCTAAGGTAACTGTGGTCCATTTTTACCATGTTCCCACATATATCTATCGCATTTTCAAACCAAGCCCATGAGGATTTAATATTTCAAATCAGGTTGTATGCAATTAAACAAAATCAATGCTTAGGTAGTTGTTATTTTGTGTTATATGCAGTAAAATCAGTTCTTTTTTTTTTTTTTTTTTTTTTTAAATCCCAGGGATTTTTGCACTGATTTCCTTATTGTAGATTGAGAAGGTGTAGTTCATTTTCAAATGGCTAAACACAAACATGTGTATTTTCATCACAATAACAACGTCCTGTCTGAGTCTGGTTAAATGAGGCCTTTGCCAATCGTGAGATGCTTCTCTTCTAGCCCACTTTAATTGCAGGCAATTGCTCCAGCTGGACTGGCTGTCTTACACAGAAGATGATGACATTGTTAGCAGGGTACAGGTTCTTCTAACCGTCTGTCTCTAATGGCAAGATGCTGGGCTATCTTCAACATTTTCCTATTGGCTTGGATTTTCAAAGGTGATGAAAAAATTTCTGTTCCTGTTTCTTTGGATCTGCTGATCAAACACACTTGGGCTTCTCAGGTAATTCTAGCTTTCTTGCAACTCTGCTCAATGACCTAACTATTCTCCATCTATGAAGACTGATTAGTACTACATTTCCGTAGAGGCTTGCAAAAAAGCCAATGGTGTTCTTCTGTCATTCATACAACAATTGTATCTCTCAACTCAGACCACTGGATATTGAACTCCTGCTTTCCATCTCCAGTGAGTGTGCAGCTGTGTTTGCCTGGGACCTTTGTGCAAACCTGACAACAGCCTCGGAGTGTCAGCTCTCACAACTTCAAAAACTGTAGGTCAGAAATCAAAATAATAGGAGATTAATCTAAAAATAGAATTTAAACTACTGGATAACACTGGGCAGTAATCTTCTACTGTCTTTCTTTTTTCTGCCCAAGTTTCATACATTTCACAATTTGGACAGTCAATATGCGTTTCTTGCAAAGAAATTACAGCCCCAGCTTTGTGATGCTGTTTGACTTCCCCATTTGCTGGTCTCTTCACACTCATGTTCCAAAGGACACCTCCTTGCCCCAGCTTCCAGCATTCCTGCAGATGTCCCCCACTCCTTTTCCATGCTGGTAATGAATTTCCTACACTCTGCATGTGATGGCTGGAGTGGGGTCTCTTCCCACAGCCTCAGAAAAGCGTTGCACTGGGCTGCAAATGCTTCTGCTATCTGTTGCTTATCTGAAGACTTTAGCCATGCCAGTGCCACTGAGGGGACATTGCAAGTGACTGCAATAAATGCTCCAAGGCTGATGCTCTTTCTCCTGAGAGAAATGGTCCCCTAACATCAGGCTGCCTTTTCAACCATGCCTGAGCATTGGCAACCCTTTGAGAGAATTAATGAGGGTTCCTTGTGATCTCCTGATCCCTAAGACACACGGAGCAACCCTCACAGTTATCTGTAACCAGAAAAACAGCTCAGCTTTCTTTCAAATTAAGAGCTTACCACAGCCACGTTAAGAACAGGAGATTCCCCATGTCTTTCAGCCTATTCCCCAACCACTTCAAAATGGCCCTTCAGCAGCCAGAGGGAGCTGCAGATGGGGTTTCCATTGCTCCTACAGAAGGCATCCTCCATCAGACCCACTTGCTGGGGGTGAGTACCTTGGCAAAAAAGAAAGCCTGGGAAATGGGGGATTATTACCCCTTAATACCATAATAATGAGTCTTGAAAGAATGCACGATTTGCCATTTTCTTTTGGAAAAAGATAATTCACCCACTGGGATTTTTATTAGCATATTTAAAGCCTTGGTTCCTTTTCTGGACATACAGAGGTGGACGTGATTAATGTGTTCTTGGCGGTTGTGTGTTTCTTTCTCTTCTTAGGTGTCTCTAAGAACATTGGAATTAAGCATTAGAAATTGTTAAAATGCAAAGCTTCAAAAGCTGTATACACCTCCAGTTTCGCTGAAGACTCCAAATGAAGTAAGGAAGAGCTCAAGGGGACAGCCTCAAATATGAGATGCAGTATTAATGTTACATTGCTAATGGACTAATCCTGCGTATAGACTAACCAAGAACTTATATTCTGTCTTTTCTCCCAGAGGAAACACTTTACAGTGGAAAAGACAATATATGAAATGAAATACAGGTATAGAAGTCTAAGTGATAGGTCTGTAAAACAGAGCTGTGTAGAAGCAGCAGCACTAGTATTGGAGACTTGGCAGCAGGGAGTGAGAAACATAGAGGGGGAAAGAGATCTGTGGAGTTGGGGTGAGGATGTGTATTGCATAAATAATGTATGCATCAGCAAAGGAGCGGCTTCACAAGGAAAAGTGGGGAGCAATGGAGGCTAAGGCTGACCAGGAGAGAACTGGTGGATGGCAGTTTGGGTCAGAAGATGTGGGAGAGGATGCCTCAAGGTGGGTAACAATGGGAAGCTGACAGGGACATGGGCAGATGACGCAGGTAGGCATGCAGGATGAGCTGAGCAAAGGCAAGCAGCTTTCTGTGGGCTGGTGTTGACACAGAAGCTTCACCCTAGGACAATGGTTATTTGACACTGTCAACCTTCTAGCAGAATTAGACTTGTGACCCTCTCCTTCCTTTGTATGCTTTTTCTTCTAGTAGCTTTTAATGTGAGAGAATAAGATAACAACTGAAAAGGCTTGTTATTAACACCAGTGCAGAACCCTGACTTCTGCCCCCAGAGAATGTTTCATTCTTAGAAATGAGCCAATATTCTATTTTTTTACATATGAAACATCAAAAGCGATAATATGGAAAAGTGTAAAACAGAAAAGAAAGGACAAAAGGAACAAGGACTCAAAAGCATCTAGAAGACCCCAGAGAAGGAGCAGGTCACTTAGGAGGTCCAAGAGAAAATCTCCCTGAAGGCAGGTGAGGGTGCAGGGATGGACAGAAACAAAAAGAGACCTTTAGTTCTGAATAGCCCAGGGTCTGATTTGTCCAACAGTCCACACACCTAAGTGGAGAAGCCAGAATGTTTTTGCACAGTGATTTTCAAAATCTGTAGTAATTTGGAAAATATTGTACTCTCAGAAGGATAAATTTCATGTTGTTAAGATTTACTCAAATGACATTCACAAATGACATTCCTATAGAAATAAGTTTGCTAACAAAGGCCATTTTACAGGCAGTGGGCACCTAAAGTTCCTAGTGGCTAAAAAGTATTGGACTTCAGTCCACATGCTTCTGAACCTTTGAGAACACTTTGAGAAACTGAGGACTGGGAGAGGGAGCACTGGAGCCTTATTTTCCTTGCAAAGCTGCATAACTGCTTTCCATTGCATTTTTCAGAGATTCTGGTATCAATTCCTGCAGCTGGCAGATGTGTGAACTATCTGAGAGGTGAAACCAGTGCATAAGCATCAGCTCAATCACAGCCATCACAAAGGCTTAGTAGGGACCATTGTGTCTCAGTAAAAGCTGAAAGCAAAAGAAGTTGGTATCACAGCAGAAATAAATGGTGAAAGGATGAAATGTTGAACTTACCTGTAGAAGCAGTTACTAAAATGTTGTGTGCTGGGTTTTTTATAAATCACTGCGTTATTTTCTTTCTAAACAAGAGAAACTTAAGGGCTTGATAATTTTTCAAAGGTATTGACATTGCAGGTGTGAGCACAATTTCTATCTCTGTATGTTTTTAACAAAAGCACAATCTCACTGTTTTTGAAAGGAAATACATTGCAATCAGACCATAGCAGCATTTTTAAATCCTGTGCAACGAACTGAAATAATGAACATGTGATTGTAAAAGTCAATCAATTTGTATCCTTTTCCCACCTAGAACAATTTCTTCTGAAAGGCAAAAAAATAATAAAGTATTTTAAAACTGTATCAGTTTAGTGTAATGTGGAAATGGAAAATGATGTTTTGGAGGAATTAATTAATTAATTTTTTTTTTGAGGTGGAGAACATTTGGTTTATGTACAGCACTAAACAACTGATTTCCATGTGACTATCCCAGAGTGTTCTTTCCAGTCCTGATTAATGTTTTCTGGGTATTCACCCTTGAAAGAGACATGAAAAAAATTGTGAATTGTAACATTTGTATTTAACACTATATCTGATCTCTGTGTTGTGTTAGATGTAATTTTTTTAAGAGAAGGAACGAGGTTAATGGGCAGCTTTTTTCAGAAACAGGGTCCAATGCTTGTCCTAGTCAGTCTTGTCAGGATCACAGAATAATTGGGCTGGAAAGGGCCTTCAAAAGCCACCTAGTCCACCCTCCCCTGCCATGGCAGATACCTGACTATAAAACATGCTGTAACGCAGAGTCTGCTGCCAGGGGAGGATCTCAGGTTTTTAGTTGGTTCACTTTAGGTTTGAGTGGGAGGAATTGAGAATAGATGAGAATTTCTTACAAGTGGAAGATGATTTCCACTAAAATAACTTTTAAAATTCATTAGTCTAAGGAGTTGGCAGAGAAAAAGCAGCAGAATTAGTTATGGATTGAAAAAAGCAAACTAAGAAAGTAGGAAATTGGTGGGAAGAATTTCTAGACAAAGTCAACTGCTTTAAATACAAAGATGTGCCAAAGACTGACAAATACTAAAGGAGATTATGTGAGAAGCAAAGAGGCAAGCTGGACCACTGCAAAGGAAAAAAAAATAAGATAATTAGACCAATAGAATTATCCTAGGAGTTGTTTTGGGAGTCGAAAATCAAACAGATATTCTGAAAAACATGGGGGAAAAGAACAGTCTCTAAATCAGAGGATAAGGTTAAAAGTGAGGTGAAGACTACAGCAAAATTAGGGGAACCAAGAGAGAGATGTGCTAGCTGTATTAAGAGCAAGTCTAGATCTACCACCTCAAAAGAGAAAAAGCAAATTAATTTATGCAAGAATGCATGTACGGTGTGTTTTCTTGGCATTAAAAGAGTTAACTCCAATAATTGAATTACTAGCTTTCATTGGTGGCGGTGATAGAGGAATAGGAAAGAAAAGAAGGAGAGATATATGCAAGCCATCTGATGAAGAGGACTGCAAGAGGGAAAACAACAGACTTACCTTTAAAAAGCAGAAAAAATTGAACCCACGATATCACACACCCATCAGTTCACCTTCGATCCACAGAAAGCATGGATCTAGAGGATAAGATGGAATAAAACCAGCCAGCACAGTCCTGTAAATAATGCATCCCACTGAACCAGCCTACTTCTTTTCTTTGGCAGAGTAGCCAGCCTTGTGACTTTAGAGGGTTGTTATGATTCATTCTGGTTTTAGTGAGGTTGTTAAAACTGCAGTAGACAAATATCCTGCAGATGCAATCATTAAAAGTGGGTGTATGGCAACGTGATGAAGTCCTCTTCACAAGAATTCATCAAAGATTCTCTGTCACTCTTCAAGGGCATTGAAGTGTAGTTGTACAGGGGTCAGAGTCATTAGCAGTTTCAAAATTGTGTTTAATAGCTAAGATGATAGAACAGAGCACGTGAATACCAGGTTTGAGAATGACAGCAACCTGAGTGAAGAGAAATAGCAAGAAAGAACAGGAATGTAAAGTGGTTCTCAGTGAGATGAAACTCAATAAAGTCAAGTACAAAATGCTAAATTTAGGCAGAGGGCTCCCATGTATAATGGGACATATCAGGCTGAGTGTCAGCGCTACAGGAAGGACCCACACAGAGTTATGGGCTGAAATTATGAAGAAAAAAAAAAGAAATTTTATTCAGGAGTACATTTTTAAAAATTAGCAAGATGGGATCACATTTATAACCGTAGAATTCTAAAGTGGAGGTCACTGACTTGGAGTCATACATAGTACATGACATCTGAAGGGCGTTACTTAGTTGAATGATAGGGAAATGAGGGAGTCCAGAAGTGAGCTCCAAAAATGTAAAGTGGTTTATATAAGTAATTTATGTGGGAAAGAAAAATGTATTATTTTTTCAGGAAAATGGGAATATGAGCAAACTGATCATTGAGAAAACAGGATACAATGATTTATAAGCTGCTGAAAAGGTAAAGCTATTCTTTGTTCAGTGTTCTCCTTTCCAGCACAGCAGAAATCTGCTCACTGTTCAGAAAGGCAATTTAGGATAAGTACTGGGAAAAACCTTCGAGCAGGATGGTGAGGAATTGGGCACAACCTGACCTGAAATGCTACAGAAAGTCCTGCTTTATAGTTTTTCTAAGAATGTGTTAGTTAAAATATGTGCCCAGGGCTGGCAAGCGTAAGTTCAATCCTGCCTCAAAGCAGAATGCAGTGTACCCAGGAGTCTTCTGTTGACAGACTTTTCTACAGTTGCCCTCCCTTTCTGGTGCTTCCATCAGGTTTCCCCTCCAAACAAACTATCTGCCATGAGTCTCTATCCCTACTGTCTTCTCCAGGCTTCCCACTTCACTGCCTCCCATTGCTGCAGGAAACCAAGAAAGAAATTGGTGCCTGTCAATCAGAAAAAGGAGGAGGCACCCCAAGTCTTGGACATCTTTAGATGCATGCAGTTATCCCCACCACCCGAGGCCTCCAAAGGGTGCAGGGTCCCTCCATGTAACAGCTGAATTGATACAAATGCATGAATATTTAAGTACATTCAGTACCTCAGCTCATCTTTGTTTCTTCAAAGACACTGGAAGGTGCATTAATGGTGCAGGTGGCAGGGGAACTATAAACAACAGGTGTCAGTGGGAAGAGGAGGTGCCTTTGCCATTCACCATCCCTGAGGCCGCACAAGCTCAGAGCCTCCTGCACCTGCAGGCAGGATGCTCTCTGGCAGAACAAAAGGCAGTGGAGCTAGAAAGAGTGGAGAAGCCTGAAACTTGTGCTGAAATTATGGCCCCAATATAAAAGTTTTAAGTGCCAGGTAACTTGAAGCAACTTTTTCTGCAGTCAGTGAGTTGGGCTTTTTCTCAAATTAAATAAATAACTGCAAAAACATATATCCTTGGATGCTCTAAGGACTAGCTGAAAACACAGTAATGTATTTTTTTAATATCATTACTTTATTTCCTTCTGCTATTTATCTCACAGTAACAAAATTTAGGGGAAGACAGCCCATAAGTATTTTTTACAATTACCCTGTTAGTGTAGTATCTCAGATCTTTGCACTAGAATATCTGTGCATGTGCACATCCATCCCTTCAGGAAAATATTTCTCTTGTGTTGAAAAGAATAGTTCTAAAAAATTCCACAACAAAATGTTTTAATGCAGTGATATGGTTGTGCTGTGATTGTGTATGTCCTTTTGTGGTGTTTTTTTTAAGAACAATTTGAAAATCTATTGTCCCAGAAATAAAATCATGGCCTTAACGATTGCTATAAGCCTAACTCAGCCACTATACTCAGTATATCCACAGAAGACATATTTATCCTTTCCTTTGCATGGTGCTGAGCAGGATCTACCTCTGCCTTATGTTCAGTCATTTATTCTTTCAAAAAAGTCTGCCTGTGCTAAACCACATGCTAAACCATCTTGTGTACATTACATCATAACTTTATTTCCCATCAGAAAACCCATAAAGTGCTTTCAAAACGTTGTCACTGGATGTAGTTGGCCTTAATGGGACAGGAAGGAAGCAGGGTAAAGGCAGTGGGGTTGTGCACTGCAGTGCTATATTTCTTGGTTTTCCAATATTCTGAGTGTTGCTGAGCTCAGTATTCTGGAAGGACAAGACTTATCTCACTGACTAACTCAGAAAGGATTTATGAAAAAAAAAAATTGCCTCTGAAATGGCGGAAATTAAGTAGCATAGATCCAGAATGAATGCTTGCAGGGTCTGCACACTCTGTGATGCACTGCAGCACTTCAGTGGCATGGCTGAGCCATTTTGCTTTGTTTGTCAGCAATGCATGGGGCTCATCTGCAACTGGCTTTACATTACAGGTTTTACCTGCAGACAGATATGCTGATGTCAGATTAGCTGATGACACGAGTGGCACAGTTGACATGCCTGAAGGATGGGACACCATCCAGAGGGATCTGGACAAGCTGGAGAAATGGGTCCACGTGAATCTCTTGAGGTTTAGTAAAAGCATCTGAAATGTCCTCTGCACCCGGGCCAGGGAATCCCCAATATCAACACGGGCTGGGGGGTGAGCAGAGTGAGAGCAGCCCTGCCCAGAAGGACTTGAGGGTGCTGGAGGATGAGAGGCTGGGCATGACCCAGCCATGGGCACTCACAGCCCAGAAAGCCAAATGTGTCCTGAGCTGCATCCAAAGCAGTGGGGCCAGCTGGGCAAGGGAGGGGATTCTGCCTCTCTACTCTGCCCTCATGAAACCTCACCTAAAGTAGTGCGTCCAGCCCTGGGGTACCTAGCACAAGAAGGACATGCCCCTGTTGGACCAAGTCCAGAGGAGGCTACCAAGCTGATCAGAGGAATGGAGATCCTCCACTATGAAGGAGAAGTTCACGTGGGAAGAAGATCTCAGAAAATACCTGTTCTGTTGATGACTTAAAACAAAGTCCTTCTTCCCTGGAGTTCAGAGGAATGTTAGCCAAGCAACTGGTAGCACCCATGAAATGTGGGACTCCCACCCAAAATTTTGGCAGAAGTCTTAAGGACCACAGGTGGGCTCTCCAAAGAGAGAGGAGTTCTGGGTGAATTGAATTCCCCTTCTCTGAACCTCTGTTTCTAGAGTGCTTATTGTATATGGACATTTGTGCTGTCAATTTTAACACACTGAAACATTTGTAGAGCTAGCTTTAAGCTCAGGCACATAAACTTCCCTGCCAGAAGTGGTGCACTTGATGTGAGATGGGATAGTATTTGACAGCAGAAGGGCTGCATTCCCAAAATCCTCAGCCAAGGCTCCTTTAGCATGGTAAGGCCTGTGCACCTTTTGCAAGGAAGGTGCCCGCAAGCATAATTGGTTTGTGTTGGTGTCTACAGCTCTGACAAAAATTGGAGCTGAATACCCAGTTTTCCACTGGATTTTGTATAATATAGGACAATGCTCAATGTGGTGAACAGCTTTTTCAAAAGCTGGTACTAAGAGGTCTCTCAGAGTCCTAGCTTTAGCCATGAGGAGTGCTCATGCAAAAATTGATGTTTCAGTGATCTCCACAATCCCATTTCCTTCCACTTCTATATACAAAAGCTTCTTTCCCTTGTAACAGTACCTAAAAAAAAGCAAGCATGAGCATTTAGAAATAGTATGCATAAAAGAAAAAGTTTAAGTGGTGTAGAAAGCACCAAAGCTCTCAAGCTTTACTTGAGAGTTACAAAACTACAGGGTCTTCTCAAACCCTGCCTTCTACTGAAGCTAGGCTTTACATGGTTTAGCAGGAAGAAACTGCAACAAAATTTATCCTGTGAATTACAAGTGGAGAATGCTTGTATTGGAAGCCTAAAACACACAAACCAAACAAAACAAATGAAACCAATTTTAAAAATGAGCAATTAAATCCCAGGAGAAAATGTCCTTACCTCAGCAACAACAAATTTGTGCTGAATTCATGGAACCTGTTCAGAAGGGTCTGTGTTTTTGTCTTTTTTGGGGAGAGGTGATATAAATTCTCTCTTTTTTTTATTCTAATGTTGGAAAAGAAAGCAAAAATAAGAATCAATGATGATTAACCATTGGACTTTCATAATGTGGCAGCACTTGCTCTGTGTAAGCACATAACTGTTGCATCCAACCATCTCTGAACTTCCAGTGGACACTCTGGCCTTCCAGCTCCTCAAACCCTCTCTCCCTGTGTGCCTCCTTACTGTGGTTCAGGCTTTCAGTCTCTGCATTTTTCACTCCTCCCAGATATTAGCTACATGAAGAGACAAATTTCTCTTTTAGGCTACAGTCCCACCCCTTTCCTTCTTGCCCTGTTCTCCTTTTGGTATTTTATTACCCAGCTAATTCCTGTTGTTTTCAACCCAATAAATCTTCATCCAGTTTCAGCATTTCCTTAACAAAGGGAGTTCTCACTATTTCCTCCACCTCCATTTCTACAACCTCCCCAAATTTCCCTTGTTGGTATTTTCTATCGACTTCTCCAGTACAGGTGATCCTACACTTCTCTGCCCTTCCATCCATGACAGGGTCTGATGCTGACCTTTTGCACTTATTTCCATTTTCTTCTAAGTGTGTGCTTGGGATGTCTCAACTCATAACTAAATAGAGTCTTTAGTGTAGCAGTGTTCTTCAAGGCTTTAAGCAATTGTCAAGTGCACAAAATTTTGTGAGGAAAATGACAAAATGAATAGTTTTTTTCTTTTTCTGTGAGAAGAGAACAAACAATTTAAGCGGTGCTTTCTCCCTGAATGTCCAACAAAATTCAACTTCATGGCTAGTGGAAGCAACTTCCCAACCATAGTTCCTTTCAGGATATTTTGGCTTGTGCTCACCCCTCATGGAAGAGCTTGGTGGAATTCCACCCACTGGAGAGGGAGCTTGAAGCACTGACACACAAGAGTGTGGGAGGTTCCCAGGAGTAACGTGCCATTTGCTGGGATGCAAGCACACCACATGCTACAGAAAATTGTTTTCTCCATTTCATTAGTCTTGCTCTTTCACTTGGTGCTTTTAAAGACATCTGAATGTGTGCATTTTCCAGGATGAAAATATATTGCTAATAGACCAACTATTTGCATAATAATACCAGCAATAACAGCAGTATTTGTGTAGAAATCAGGAATTTTCCTGTAGCTTTCAGCACATTGAACAGTTGGTTGCCTTACCTGTTGCTGACCAGCTGTGTGACATCTTGAAAGGAGGGAGAATGTGTGTAGGTTTTCTTGCTGGTGTCCCTCACTGTGCCTGGTACAGTGGCAGTGGCAGTCCTTTGAGAAAAAAGGAGGTGCAGAGAGGCCATTAGGCACAGAGGGTGGAAGGTTTAATTACAGCCACAAAAGAAGTACTGGATAATGGGGGTAAGTTCCACCTCCCCACAGAGAGGTGAAAGTTACCACAGGCAACCATGCTATTGGCAAGTGAGCTGATTAGGCAAGGTTGATTACCTTGATGCCTCTGTAGTCAATAGAGAGGAAAATATCTCCAGAATGGGTTTTGTTTCATCCTGAGGTGGGTGGATAGGAAAGGAGGAGTGACTCATCTTCTGGGTTTGCACCTCTGTCTTTATTCACTATGGAGGAAGCTTAGTGATGAGTTATCACAAGGTCCAGCCTCATGAATTGCATGAGACAAGTCACACTCAGAGTACCTGCGGCAAGCTAGGTCCATACTGGAGGAGCTGGGGCCCTGCAACAACTATGTTCAGAAAATTCAGAAAATTTGGTATGCAGCCATATTTGAAGACAATGATCCTGACTCCTGTGTTCAGCATCCCTGTCTGGGGTTTGAGCCAGAATGAGATGCTGGAGGTGAGCTTCTTCAAAAAAATTATCTTCTAAACCACACTTCTGGGTTAGTGGAAAGAAATCTGGCAGTCTACTAGCTACTATGCAGTCTGTAGCTCATTTTTTCTTAAAAACTCTGTTCTCTTGGTGATTATTTGTAAGGATAACTGGTTAATGGCTATTCAGCATGAAAGACATGGAGAAGAAAAAGGAAAATAAATAAATCAAACACACAAATATACAGAAAACCTAAAAGGCTGATTGATGGGCCACTTAATGAACCACACAGGTACAGCCTTGAGGAGTCAGATGTTCAGACTCAACTTTGAAAAGGTAAGAAAAAAGCAAACAAGATTACAAAGTGTCATGTGGGGAAGAGTGATCTTATTATAAGTTGAGGGAAGATGTATGATTGTTTTAAACTTATTGCATAAGATTTAGGGGAAGAACCAAAATGACACATCAAGGTGAACATGGAAGGGACAAATGTGGGGAGAAAAGGTTTATGGGGATAACCAAATGAATCTATGTGTTACCAGGGGCCGGTCAGTATGCTCACCTGGACAGGCTTTGTGCCTGAGCACTGTAGTCTCTCCCATTCCCTTATCAAACTTTGTCCATAGCTGTCTGCTATGAGTGTGCCCTCTTCCCTGTGTGCAGTCTGTCAGCAAGCTTCAAGCCAGACAAGCCAATGAGTACAACAGGTTTGTGGCTGGGTGCTGGAGGGACTACAGGTCTGGGGTTGAAAATTTCACCCATTTTTTAAGGAATATGCTGGACACATACTTCCTTGAAAACTGGGATACTTTGGAGAAGGAGTAGAAAGAATATCTCCTTCCACACACAGGGCTTAAATCACTACAGAAAACATAATTGCTGCAGATGAGTCCTCCCTTGAGTTGTTCCAGTTTGCCTATGGTGGATCTGTAAGCAGTAACAACTCTTGATATGAATGACTCCAAGGCATAAAACTCAAGTTTTTAATTTCAATTTTAAAAGTTAGGCAAAGCTTTCACATAAAAGGAGATTTATTTTTATTTTATTAATCAGATATTCAGTTATGCTGTTTTGATTTTCTCTGTAGTCAGCAGGACTCTGCTCAATTAGTACTACAGACAACCTAATCTATGGCAATAATAAAACACCAGAGGAGATTACTATTAGTTTTTGAATAATGCAAGGAACAAATAGTCGCTGCTTAATTTTCCATTTGGTTCCACAAGAGTTACCACAGGCCTTAAGAGTCTGACAGAAATATTCACCAGAGTCAAGTGAAGTTCATACTTTTGAGAGCTTTTTGTGTTTTTCCTCTCAGTGTATTTCTCTCATTTACCAGACTGACTCAGGACTACAGTTAATATTATTGATATAATCTTCTAATATGCTCTGTAACTGTATTTTCTTACATTCATTTTTTCCTTAGCCATAGCAGAGGTACTTTCAATCGTCCATCTTCTCAGAGGAAGGACTGATTTGTCTGTAAAAGCCATTTTTTCTGTCTGATTTCAAGCGAGTGAGTTACTACCTCCTCACCTGGGAGGTGTTTTATGAAACATTGTTTCCCAGGTGATTTCTCCAGCCTTGATCTATCCAGGAGCCTTGGGATTATAAAGGATTCTTTCCCCATAAAATTTCAGATCCAATGCCTTGTTCCCATTTATATATTTTATCATTGTCCAACATGTTTATCTTATAGTTTCAATAGCATTTTGAAGAAAGGGATAAAAATACCTAAGTGAGGAACATAGAGTACACCGCTTTCTCTTGACATGTATTTTGTATAAATAATAATAATAATTCTTGGCTTTATAGTCTTGTCTTGATATGAGGTAACTGAATAAAAAACCCACTAAATTGTTGTTTTAAATAACAGTGCCTAAATACCAGGAGCTTGGATTCGAAAAAGGGCAAAGAAAGAACATTAAAATATATCTCCCAGAGAACAGAGCTCCAACCGTGTCTATTCTCTTCTTTTTTTCTCGAGTCAATAATTCTTATTTATCTCTTTCATGACTAGATTGAGCAAGGAAATAAATTATATTCCTCTAATGTCTCTAGTAGATTTATTTTAAGAAATATATTGGATGGGGGTCTATAATAAATATATGAGTTGAAATCACATAGCAGAACCTATAGTTCAGGTTGGAAGGGACATTTGGGGATCATTTAGTCCAACTACTCAAAGCAGAGCTCATTTGCTCATTTCAAAGTTTGCATCAGACTGTTTGGAACCTTTGCCTGAGTTTTGAATTTCTGAGGATGGAGATCCTGCAGCCTTCTGGGCAGCCCAGACTTGTATTTCACTGCCTTCACATGGGACGTATTTTTCTTAATTTGTTTGCAATTTCCTTTGCTTCAACCTGAGACCATTGCTTCCTACCTTCCTGTTGTGCATTCTGAGAAAAGCCTGGTTCTGTTTTCTTCAAAACCTCAGTGATGGAAGTTGATGACAGCAGTTGGCTGCCCCTAAGCTTTCTCTTTTCAAGGTTAAACACACATAGCTCCCCCCAGCACTGAAATTACTGAAATTATTTTTCAGTGCCTGCAACTCCTGGAGGTGGTGCAAAGGGCTGGTGGTGAAAAAAGAACCCAAAAACTACTTCTGCTGTAATAGTGCTGGTTATCTTACAATCCTAAATGCAATGGTTTGTCCCCTTAGCTACATATCTTGCTAATGGTTTGCAAACAATTTCAGAAAATACAAAGTCACAAGTTGGTTAGAGAAAAAAATGTTTCTGTCATAACCAAAACAGCGCTATCTCTCTTCTTCATATGAGTTACCCTTTTTATGTCAGCCTTTCATTTTGATTTTATAATTTATGTAAATTATACTCTGGAGAATGGTTGTAGTTTCTGCAATGCCCCAAAGTCTGTAGTATGAGGAATTCTTACTTTACAGCTGAGGAACACCAGGTTCCCAGCACAGCTCTTTGCAGATGTACATCTCTTGTAATACATTTTGTTACTAATAAAGAACAACATCTCTCATCTACTTGCCATTCTATAAAGACATTAGCTGCCATACAAAAACAATGATAGGTAGGGAACAATTAAAAAGCTTTATCCCCAAATAAAAGCTCCTGCTGCAGAACTGTCATTTAATTTTGAATAGCGACTATGCAAAGCTGAGCTAGACCATGTTTGTGGGTAACAGTAATTTCTTCTATTAGATCATCTAGTACATTCATAATCTGCAATATTGTTTTTAAACCAGGTTCATGGAAGTTGGTATCTCACACAGACTGGCACACAGTGTCCAGCACGTCTGTCACTTTAAATGAGACAAAATGCTCCACATTCAAAAGAGAGTCTGTCATTTTCCTGAACTCACCTCATCACATAGGAGGGCAAAGGCAGCCCAGAATAACTGAGGTTGTAAGGGATGTCTCTGAATATTGTAGAGTCCAACATCAAGGCTAATGCAGGGTCAGCTAGAGGACTGTATCCTGTCAGGGTCTGAATAACACCAGGGATGGACACTCAAAAACCTCTCTGAGCAACCTGTGCCAGTGTTTGGCAACAGGTAATAATTTTTTTCTTTATGTTAAGATGAAATTTAATGGATTTAAATTTGCTCCTGCTATCTCTACTCCTGCCAGTGAGCACTACCAAGAAACCTCTCTTCATTCCTTCTCAAGCTGAACAATTTCTGCCCCACAGTCGTGAAAGGTCCTTCAGTCCCCTCAGCACTGTTTTTGCTTTTTCCTGGATTCAGTCTGGCCTGTTCCTGTCTCCCAGGTGCTGGGGAGCCCTGACCTGGACCCAGTATTTCAGATGGGCTGAGAAGAAAGGAAGGATCACCTCCTTCAACCTGCTGATAATCTACCTGCTGCGCCCCAGGGCACTGATGATCATTTTTGGCATGAGGGTGTATTTCTGGCTCATAGTCAGTTAGAACCCCCAGGTTCTTTTCTGTAGAGTTGATTTCTGGTCAGATAGCCCTCTGACTGTACTGCTTCATGGGGTCATCTTCTACAAGGTAAATGACTTCGCATTTCCCTTTGCTGAGTTTCATGAGGCTCCTGCCAGTCATTTCTCCAGCCTGTTGAGGTCCCTCTAGATGGCAACACAACCCTCTGCTGTATCAGCAATGTCCCCCAGTATTTTATTTCCTTTACTCTCCCTGTGTTATCTTTGGTTGTCTTTATAAGCTCCCGTTCCTGACTGATTTCAAACATTAACTGTAACCCAGAAATTTAACCAGTCTGACTATTATCCAAAAAAGTTACATTCTGCCCAAATGTTCTTAACCAGGCTGTGCTCCATCAGATGCTCTGCCTCTGTTTTGTTGAGCTTTTACCACTGCACCTCCCAGTGCATCTCATAGGGGATTACATTTTTGATTTTACCTAGGCCCATTTGAGAGAAATTCTTTTCCCTAATTAAGGAGCCAGGAGAAAGCTACCAAGCAGTCTCTAATGAAGTTATTCAGTATCTTCAGTTTAAAGCAGTACTGCAAATTTTTCCTCTCTGAAATACCCACGTCTAGGGATTTGTGGGTAATGAATCAATCTTGGATTCATCATGAACAGAATAAGGTCATGGTTCTAATACTGTGCTTTTAAATAGTTTCAGGCAAGATCTCCTCCTCGAGTGTTTTTCTGTTTATCAACTTGCTTTGACTCTCTTACCTTACCTCCAGCACATGCCAAGGTGCAAACACTTAACATCACAAACAACTACCAAGTGGCAGCACTTAATGTTGAGTTTATAAATCAGTCCAGGAACTTATTTCTACAAAAGCAATTTTTCTTCATTAACTGAGCTGTTGACATTGAGCAACCACCACACTGTCTACTTAGTTGCTCTAATTAGTTCCTTGGAAGCATTTACCTTTCTCTACTGACTAGATGGGAAACCTAGGAACTGAACAATTAGTAACTTGAATCATACATTTAATTAGACACAAAAGTTGCTTTGAGTGATGGTGAGAACACTTTGTCTATTCAGACCCTCTAGCTTTAATAGAAAGTAAAGATCTATGACATTCTGGCACTGCATTATTTTACAGGCACAGAGCAAAAACTGAACAAAACATGCTAGTTATACAAAAAGGCTGTGTAACTCTGACTAATTATCTGCTTAACTACTGAATTTTACATAATTCCCACAGAACTCACCGTCTGTAGAAGCAGCACTTTTTGTTCCAATATTTAGGTGTGTATGAATCTGTAAGAGATGTGTAAGTTATTACCAGGTTACTACTTCTATGTTCATGTCTCTGCATCTCTTAGATGTAGGAATGGCAATGCAGTTCTCTTCTGAGAAGAAAAGAGGGAAATATATACAAAGATGCTAATTTTTAATTGAATAAAGATGGCACCCTAATATTTTGGAAGTACAAAAAGTGGAATCCAGTTATCAGATATTTCTTTTGAAATAGCCACAGATGAGTTGTTTTCTAAATGAATGGGATAGCAAAGCTATAACTGTGGTAAGTGAACTTTACTCACAATTGTACACCACATCTTTTGATATTCCTTGTTCTTCTATTTTTTAACAGCTGAACTTTCTTGAATAATTCTTCCTAGGACTTGTCTATGTGCAAACTGAACAGCATATAGGGCAACTACATGCATCAAACAGAGGCTCACTGGCAGAAATAATTCTACTGTCAAGACATATTTTGTCCCTTTTTCCTAAATAAAAAACATGGGTTGTTTTTGAGTTTTTGGGGATTTTTTGATGAAGAAAAAACTTTAAGCTCATCACATGTAATTTTACCTTTCTGCTGGTACTTCAAGAAAATCTCATCTAAGGAGGTTTTCTTCTCTACATTTCCATTACTGTTTGTCAGGCAACACCAACCCTGTTGTTGATGGATATCAGATTATGTTCCACATTTTTCTGCACAAGAAATTAAGGGTTTTAGTTTCTAAACTCTGTGGAGTGTCTTCACTCTCCTTTCCGTGGATAATAGCAAAGTGTGGAGCTCATTAGTATTTTGGACAGAGAGCAGAAGAAATAATGGTTTCATGTGAAAAACCTGTAAAAAAAAACTTGAAAGAAAAAACCATTTTTTTCTCCAGCTTCCAGTTCTTCATTGAAAGCAGACCCACTCTTTAACACCTCTTGCTGAAATGGTGTCAGTTGGATTTCCAGGGAGATCTTGGGTTTTTTTTTCATTTCTTTTTAGAGAATAGTAATAAATAAACTTGAGAATATTTCTTTAGTCAGCTTTTCCATTTACTTTCCCCAAACACATTTCTTAACAAGATGCTAACAGATTTGCCTTTCATATGCTGTCATTCCTGCAGGAGTTAAAGTCTGCAAGAACATTTACCTGAATTTGTGTACACAGCAATTATTTCAAATTGTAAAGTTAAGAGAGATTTGTTAGAGGGAGGCCAAAAATGGTATTAAAATGAAAAGAACAAGCTAATGAATCTGTGTGGACTCTTTATTGACAGTTTTATGCTTTCTGGCAAGAACCATGGAGAGAAAAATAATACCTTGCACTGCAGTAATATTTTCTGTCTTAGCACCAAGAGAAAATTTTACAAATTTTGAACAGCAGAAATGTTCAAATCTTCTGGCTTTGGGTAACCCACAAGGATACAAATTTTCTTTTACAGAGCTAGGGATTTGTCTCTGCTGGGAGCACTAACATCAGGTCACAGAGCTCTTCTAGCTGCAAGAGATCACAGTGATATGTCTGTAGCACATGGCTTACCACACTGGCCATGAGCTGTTCTTCCCATCAGAGCCAGGAGAGGCACTTGGATGGCCTTGGGGCTGCTCTTCCTGCTGTTTATTGCTTCCAGGAAGGAAATGATAAAGTTACTGCAGAATGTGCATGGCCACTAACAGTTAAATCAAGGGCAAATGCAAACTGACAGGACATCCAGCAGCTTCTATTGGGTGGGCAAGGGCTGGTCATTCCATTGTCTCTGAAAGCACAGAGGATGTCAGAGCTGCCACCTCTTTGGGAACCGATATTCATATCTAGCTTGATTTGCTTTCTTCAAACAAAAAGAAATATTGGATTTCTGCAATGGGTACTTGGAACAGGTACTCCCCTCCTTTTGCTTAGGTCAGTTCATGGAGTATTTTCTCTTTGGTGCCTGCCATTTCCATCCACTTCACAAGGCTAAAACATGCCATGGTCCCTTGAGAAACCAGATGGAACGCTATCTACTAGAAAGGAGCACAAAAGACATATCAAATAAAGTACTCAGGACAGTTCACTGTAGGGAAGAGATATATCCAGAATAACAATGACTCAGAGAGGGATTTTATAGGCAGCAGGGAAATGCTGCATCAAGGGAAGAAAATGTTTACAATTATAAATGATTAATAAGCATGCCAATTTTCTACCTCATAATTTTGATCAATTCCTCTAAAGCCAGCTTCCCCTCTAATGTGCTCTCTGCAGTCCATAGCAAAGCCAGGTTGGTTCCACTGCAGACAAAGTAATAGAAAGTTTCTGCATGTCCCCTTAGTAGCTTTTATTTTTGTCTCAAGAGAAATAAGAGACCTGGTGTCCAGAGCCTGCTTCTTCGTTGCTGTTTACCATACAGATGTCACTCCTGAAAGCTCAACAGGTTTTCCTTTCCTTGGGTTCTCTGCCAGCGCTCAAAGCTTGGTGCCCCTGATGGCAGTGGAAAAGACAGGGCATGGGTCCATGCTCAGCAGCTTCTGGACCTCCCCAAAAATGGCAAAGGTCATTTTCAGTCACCTGAGGAATTCCTAAGGGTCCTCAGTTTTATGAGGCTGGAGAAACCACCCAGCAGCTGAGGAACCTCAGCTCCTCTGCTCCTTGGGGAAGATCCCAGAGAGGACCTGCTTGAGCCAGAGTCAAAAATTCCTTGCCAAAGTCCTCTTCAGCCTCTTTTGATGGAAGACAAACAAGTACCAAGAACTGTGAGGAGGTGCAGCTGGATGTGCTGCCTGTGCCCTGAAAGGTGTGAGGCTGCATCAGTTTCTTATCTGTTTGAAACTGTATGGATTAGCTGGCAGGAGCTACCCCATACCGTGGAATTCCTTCCCTATTTGAGTGGGATCCCAGACATTTGTGTGCAGTGTAAGTGTGGGTGTCCTCTGCTACATTCATTTTGTCCTCTGAAAATAAGTTGACAGACAGAAAAATAGATACATGCAGTCCCAGTTTATATCATGTCTAAGGAACGTTAAAAAGCCATTACTTCTGATAAACTCAAGTTCTTTCCTGATTAAAGAACACCAAGTTTATATTTCACCCTCCATATAAAATTGCAAGGCATTCATCAACTAATCTGTAATCTAATCTCTTCCAGAACATCCCATAAAATTTTTCCAGTCAATTTCCAGCCAGTAACACATTTACTAATGCCTTCATTTTCAGAGAAATAGAAGGAGAGACCATGTATTTTCATTATGTATTCATGGAAGACAAATTTTACACCAAACAATTGAATTTATAAGTTTATAGGCAAAACAAAAATTGTTTTTTTGAAAAGTAAAGTTTCACACAGATGATTGATTTGCATTCAAGTATATTTCAATAAGCATAAAGAAGTTAATAGTGCAGGTGATAAACATCCCTGTCTACTCCAAAAATGTTCTAAATAAATGCAGTTCATAATTTTCTGTGACTGAATTAATGACTTGCAATAAAAGGACTGATGAATTCATATGACATCTTGGAGAACAGAGCAGAATGATCAGGCTTGGGCCTGACCCTTCATCCATCATCTGTGAGCTCCCTGTAACATTTTGTGATGGGAGATGCCCCACCTGGTTCTGAACACTTGCTACTGGTTGTGAGAAGGTAATTCAGCTAAAGTTTCATTCATATATTTGCAAAAGGAGGGCAATAGCTCCAGATTGCCCTCCTGCTTATTTGCCCCAAAAAGACAAACAGAGGAGCAGGGAACAAGCACTCACTTGTTGAGTGGCATAACACAGACAAAAGGCCCCAGTACTCATGCCACTACAGAAAACCCAAGGCTAAGAGCTGGGTGAATTTGAAACAAATTAGACCTGTTTTGGGGTAGCGAGCATAGGTCTCCAGAGCTTCTGTGGGTTTGATTTTCTTCCCTCTTACATCCTTTCTGTCTGGTGCTTGGATGAAGCAATGCTGGTCCCTGATATGTTTGTATCAATCATGCTGGACAACTGCTCTTGGAGAGGAATAAAACCCAGATGCTATTTTTCTGGCTTCTCCAGTGTAATAGGGCCCAAGTCCTGGGATTTCATGACAAATTTTATCTTTCTTAAACACGGTATTTTTCCAAAACTCTGAGAGGAAACAATAATTAAAAAAATAAAAAACAAAAGCAAGCCCCAAACAAACAAAAAAATCAAACAAACCCAAAGCCAACCAAACAAAAAAACCCGTAAGAAAATAAAAAGAGGAAAAAACACCCCACAAACAAAAAACCCCACCAGATTCCAAACCTTATAAATGGTTCAAAAGACACTGATGATAGTTACTAAAATACCGTGTAAACCTGCTTCAATTTCAACAAGCGAGACTAGAACAAATGAGGATAACAGGTTCTGCAGTCCCTCCTTTCCTTGAAAACCTGCCCTCCTGGGAACACCCAGTACAATTCATGGCACATTGACTCAGGACTCCCTTCTCTGAATTCAAAGGATTTTCATGCTGTTTACTGCATTGTGAGTTTCTCAGCTGAATCTTTTAATCTCGCCCACAAAGATGTTTAAAATGGAGTGAGATTTCTAATACAGCAGAGGTTATTTCTGTGTCCTTGGCTAAGCAGCAAAACATCATCCCCTGCTGCTGTGCCATGCCACTCTGCAGCTGACTGAGAGTCCCTGCCACAGGAGGAGGTGCACTTCACTAGCTTTGTCTGTTTACAATACACAGTATTTTGCCCAGAGCTTTAGGAAAATGTATTGTATAAAATTTTTATGAATCCCATTCCTTATGTCTTGGGGCTTGCTGCGTGTTGATAATGATCTCTGCTTATGGCCCGGTGTGGACATGAAAATGCATCAGGAGCTGGCACTGTAAGCCTCTAAAGGAAATCTGGACCTGAATATAAACACCATGCCTTGTTTTGTCTACAAATAATTTATAGGTTTTTAGTGAGCACATTCCAGGCAATTAGAAAATGTGTTTTTTTACTGCCTGTTGTGCAAATGAAGTGAGAAACAGGTAGCTGGAATGTAGGCAACAGGTACTTATGGATGTTTTTCATGCTGAAACACACTGTACACAGGACTCTTAGTCATGTACTTTGATTACCCTGAATTTTCTCCTTGTCCATCCTCTCTCCTCTACTTTCACATCCTCTTCCTGCAAGATCCCCTTGGATGCAAGGTGTAGGTCCTTCAGTTCTATTTCCCTCAGTAACACATCAAGTAGTCTAAGAATATTAAAACCTGCAAACCTCAGTGTTCTGGTTTTTGTTGGGATAAAATTAATTTTTTTCCCTTGTATCTCATGTAGTGGATGAGAATAAAGTTGATATCACACTGTTTTAGTTGTTGCTGAGCAGTGCTGAGTCTAAATCAAGGATATTTTCAGCTTCTCATAATCCTAGAGACATGGTTGAGGAGATGGAATCACAAAGCTGAGAAGGGACACAGCCAAGGCAGCTGGCCCAAACTGGCCAAAAGGCTATTGCATGCCATATGACATCATGATGATCAATAAAATTAGTGGGGGCTGGCTGAGGAGTACCAGTCCACTGCCTGGGGACTGACTGGGCGTAAGTCAGCAGGTGGGGAGCAATTGCATTGTTCATTATCTGTTTTGTATATTCTTTAATTATAATTTTTATTATTTTTCCCCACCTTTTTTTTTTTTTTTTTTTTTTTGTCCTATTAAACTGCCTATATCTCATTGGTAAAAATAAATGGAAGAGAGATTCTGTCCTTCACAGTCACCCTGACCATTCAAATTTGTAAAGAGGAAATATCTGAAAATAAGAATGTAGACTGCCCAGCACTGGTTATAGTCTCATCTCCTTAAAAGAATTAATGAATGTTTCATCAGACTTTTATTTCAGATATTTGTAGGCCTTCAATAAAAGCAAGTAGATATATAATTGAGCTGCCTGTAACAACATTAATCTTTCATTAATTTGATTTCTCCATGGATATTATATTTTTACAATACATTACAGTATGCCGTGGGTAATTAGTCTTCCTTCACTTTAGAAGTTCTGATCTTTCAGGTGAAATTCTGCACTAAAGGATTAATCAAAACAATTATCAACTGAAAGTAGATACTTGAAGTGATTCCCCAATCTAAAATGACTGGTGACTCTTCCTCTTTAGAGCTGAAATTGATGCTAGTAATGAGGGATGTGGTCAGGCATGGTGTGTGCTCCCATTCCAGGTATTGAAGTTCGTTACTTGGGGCTTCACCTGAAGAAAGCTGCTGCAGAGTGTTCCAGCTGCTCCAGCTGCTCCAGCAGTTCTGCTCTAGCCCTCATCTGGGCTTTCCTGTGAGAAGGTCCCTTGGCTCTACTGCCCCTTGACTCCACTTGCCCCAGTTCAAGCATGAACTTACAGAAAAGGTTGCCTATCAGAACAGTTCTCTTCCAGTTATTTCCATTTTGGAGACAATTGGATACAGGAAATAAACTAGCACAATTTTATGATGCTAAGACTGGGGAAAGATGTAAATGCTGCAATAGTTGCAAATCAACTGAGATTTTGTTTTGATTTGTTTGTAGTCAAAATTTCTTCAATCTAGAATGTCACACACATTTAAAGTTGTCATGAGTGTTAAAAGTAGGTAGTATGCAAATATTTTTGGTAGGACCATGGACACTTTTTTCCCAAGAGAAAATAGCAATACATGAGTAAAATTTAAGAGGGATTTTCTTGTTTGCTCCTGATCTATTCAGAGGAATGTGGCACTCCAGCTTGGAGAGGTGTTTCTGCAAACGTTGCTTTGGTTCTGGGAGTTTGTCAGCAGCATTGAAAGGATTCACGTACTTTGAACAGATGCCTTGTTGAGAGGGGAGCATGGATGAGCAGTTGGCTCTGCTTCCACTGGGGAGAGGTGACACAGCAAGCTAGAGCTAAATGGCCAGGCAGCCTGAGTGAGCAGAGGAGGCTGTCCAGGTGCAGGGAGAATTTTCCCACTCCTGATGAAAGAAGTTTGCCTGAATCACCAACTGTTTCAAGTTGCAAGAATCCCTTCTGGGACAGCGTCATTACGTCCTTGGATGAATCGCCTTTCTGCTGGCCACAACTTTCTTTCTCCAGATGGATCCTCCTATGGAGTTATTCTTTTAGTTTTCAAGACTTAGCTTTCCCAGCAGTATGTGCTGGGAGATTACATGTTCATTATGTGGAGGATTCGGGTATTTTTACTTTATTGTTGCATACATCCAAAAATGTGAGTGTGGCATTCACTGATTTTTCATCAAGTTTGCCTTTCTTTATTAAACATGAACAGACTTTTGAGTTCAGCAAGGATGCTATGAGTAGCATGCTGAATTTCAATGTAGTTGTACAATTTCAGTTAAAAACTCATCTTCTGGGTTTTAATAGCTTTCAGTTCAGTTGAGAATATTAAGACAAAAATCAACATGCATCTTCTGTGCATATCAAAGTATGCTGCTTTTCCAACCATGGCTACCTCAAGTCTGGGAAGTGTCTTCCCCTATGTAAGTGTAGGAAAGGAAGTCCCAAAGTCCAGTCAACATACAGGAGAAAGGATACCTTTGCTCTCTCTTGGAGCAGGAATTTCTGAAGAAGCAAAAAAAAGAGCTGTTGGGATAGTTTGAGGCAAATCTTCCAAGAAGTTCAATGCACTTTTTAATTGACGTTTTATCCATGTGTTTGTCTAGCTGTTCTATACATCTTAACTTTCATCTGTTATTTTCCCTACCATTATATTCTCTCTATTCCTTTTAAGTTCTGGTCCCTCTTATTTCCTGTTTTTCTACTTTAACCTTGTTTCTCTGTGCTCCCTTCTGTTCAACTTTGCTTTGCTTTCTTCCAAAACCGAAGATGAAGGAATTGAAGCAGTTGTCTATAATAACACCAACAAAAAAGAAGCATGACATGAAAATCTGCTTTTGAAAGATAGATACTGGAAGCTTCATTGGAAGCTCCAGATCAATGTTACAGGAGCATTAAAGGAGCACGATTTTACAAAGGCTGTTTTGTCTAGTAACAGGTTTTGCAGTTGGCAAAATATTTCCTTGGAGCCTAGGTATTCAGCCCATCTCTCTTTCTCTCTTGTCTCTAACAATGCCTTCCCCATTGTCATGGAGGTAAACTTTAAAACATTAGTGGCATATGATTCAAGCAGAGGCATTCAATTTGAGGCATGATATGAAGCTGTCATACTAACTCTGTATTCTCCCTGTAATGCTGCCACAGAACTTAATTATATTAATCAACCTTAATGGAAAAAGTTGCACTTCACATTGCATCTTGGGCTTAGCATGGCCTAATGTCATAGTCCATTTGGATTTCTCAATTTTCCAGGACAACATACTCCCTTAATTAAACCTTTATGAGTTCACAAAGTTCATGAGGAAAGAAAGCAAACACATCAGTGGTCAAACATGTAAATTCATTATTGGTTTCTTAATTCAGAATGTTTCATAATTTGTGATTCATAACCCCTGCACCTATGAGCAGAATGTTTACCTGGCTGTTGGTGAAAGTGTTTGGACTTCTTCCTCCGTCAAGTTGTGGGTGTCCCTTCTATCCCATCTGGAAGCATAAACACCTCAACATTCTGGCTGCTCTTGGATCTGCTTCAGAAGCTTCTTAAATGAGCTGACATGTCCCTTTCACCTTGCACATTTGGTCTGTACCATGTCTCTAAGTTAGTGGACTCTGATGGAGCAGACAGGCATTGAATAGACAAGGTGACAACAGCTGTGTGACCTTTATCTTTTCCTGTCCATTGTGTCCCATGTGTTGCTCTTACTTTGACACAATGGCAAGGATCCCAGCACACAATGGGCCATAGCTGTGTGCCAGCTGAAACCAGAGCTGGAATACGGTGAGTAATCGCACTGAATTATTTCTGAACCAGAAGCAGTGCTCTGACAACTTCATCAGTCTGAAGCATAGTGGGGACATGAATAGAATAGAATAGAATAGAATAGAATAGAATAGAATAGAATAGAATAGAATAGAATAGAATAGAATATTTTCAGTTGAAAGTGTTATAAATTATCAAATCATGAGCCAAAATTATCAAAAATTTAGCAAAGATTTATTAATTTGTCTGTGAGACCCAAGTTCAGTCTTTGAACTTTCATCTTGTGGCAGATGCTCATGTTGCTTGGGTTTTCCACCACAAAAGAAGGCATCTTGTGTGGTACTGGTACACTGATGTATCATTTTATGAAATTGAATTTAAGGTTCTCATAACATTAAATTCAATTAACATTATGTTCTGTCTGTTTATTCAACCAACTCCTTAGCTATCTCCTGGTATGGTAGCAAGGCTCTTACAAGTTTGCTGCAGCCTAAACATACAAAACAAGTGCTGGAAAGTGAAGTTCTGTGTGGTACTAGACTGTCAAACCCTTCAGCCTCCCAGAAAGATGGCAGAGCAGCTTGCGCGCTCCTTGGGGGCCCTTATTAAGCTCTGGCACACACAGATCCAAGAGTAGCTGGACAGTCCCCAAAGTACATGCTGAATATAGGAATGAGTATGGATAAGCCTTAGTGCCCTTGTCCCCACCTTTGGCTACCAAACACCTACCACAACCCTGGCTGCATCTGTCCCATCTCATCTCTTTCTGGCTTTGAGCTGTCCTCATCCTTCCTCCATTCCTCTCACTATTGAACTGTGTAAGTGTTTGTGCTTCAAACCAGATTTTACAGACCTCAGGCTGCTGCTGGGAAGGTTTTTGTGGGAGGTGTACAGTGTGATAATAGTATTTTCATAGCAATACTTATCCCACATTATCCTTCCACTGCTGTGTTCAAAAACTGTGTCTTGCCCCGTTTCAGGCTGTCTCTTCTCAGCAAACTGGGCAAGTGTGGTCTATGAATGCTTTAGAAATGGCCTGAATTACTAAAGCTGTGTGGTCAGTTATCCAAAATAGTTCCCTGCCTTGGAAGTATTGACTGCTATTTCTCAGTGCTTGCTCCTCAGTAGAATACATTGTAGAGTACATGGTCATCATCTTTCTGTTCTTATATTTAAACCCAGGCAAAGTAGCAGCATTACCCAAACATGGAGACTGATCCTGAGAGATTTCCTCTTATCGTTCTGATTCAGGCAATCGAAACACTTTGGAGCGGGATTCAAACTATCAATTCCTCTCTTCTGTACTGTAAGAACTCACTTCAATTCAGCTTCATGTGGTGGTAAAAATACCTTAGTTATTGAAACACACTATGTTTTAGGATACTATTCTGCATTCAAATTCTAATATTTTTATTTCCTTTTTGCTTCCTTTCTTTTGGTTGAAATGCAAAATCTCACTCTGAAGATCATTGCCTTTCATCTCTCTCATAATGTTTAAAAGACAAGTATTCTCAGTTATCAATCCTTTTTTGCTTTCCTTTGTACTGAATAAATTATCCAGATCAGGAGGCAGGGCCTTCATGTGTGAAGTATTGGGTATTTTAAATGTTTTAAAACATTTCAAACTTTTTCACATTTTACAACTCCAACCTCCTAGGCTCAGATTTTCCCACAGCGGAACTTCACAGTCAAACAAAGCACAGCAGCTCTAAATCAGCTGGTGTGCAAGTGCCAAGGGAGGGAGTGGGCAGTGAGAGACATTGCTGCTCTAGCCCATGCTTTCTTCTCTGCAGAACTGCCTTTCCCTGCGGACACACAAACAATTCCTTGGGAACACAGCAGCAAAATAACTGTCTAAATCTTCTCCTAGATATCTTGGTCCTAAAGAATCCTATCTACTCTTGCATATGTGATATACCACATGTGGGAGGGGTAGCACACTGTACTGCCTGTTTGTGATGGGGAGGTTAAAGGTTCCAGCTGTCCACCCTGTGAGAAATATTTCTTTTGTTTTTCCAACCAAAAAAACCCTCTCTGTGTGCATTATAAACCCTGCACTCCACACTTCTACTTCAGCCCATCCCCTGCTTAATGTGCTTGAGGTAAAAGGATCCCACAGTCCATTTGCCAAATGACTGTAAATTTTCTGGAAGCACCTTCTGACAGTGTACACAGAGCAATTAGCAACTCTCTTTTTCCAGAAGGGTTGCAGCAGCTCAGGCCATAACTGCTTGTGACACCCTCACAAGGCCCTGCAGGGTGCAGTGATCGATCAGGGCTCTAATTTAATACTGGGACTGCTGCCGCTGCCTGTGAGGCTGTTCCCCTGCTTTTTCAGTGCTGCAGAACCTCCCCCAGGATCCCCAGGGGAACTAAGTCATAACAGATGCTCATCATTGGTTTTAATGCCACTTGTATTGCCTAATCATTTTTGCTGTTTATAATCTTGGGAAGACGCAATTAAAAGAGTATGCAGCTTATCTGGCATGTTCAGTGTGCAAGAATAGAGGGTTTAGGTTCTATGTCTCATTGGGTTCCATCACTTTGATCATTTCTATTCTTCCTGAATTTGTTAAACCACTACTCTGCATTTAGATAATTCAATCCCATGCCTGAATGCTACTGAAAATTAACAAGGGTATGCTATATTTAAAGATTAAATCTCCAAAACAGTGGGATGGAGCAGTGAAGAGAGAAGAGCCATTTTTCTTGCTCTGACTGTCCAGCTGTGGTTGCCATGCACAGGGTTTCCAGCAGCCTTGCATACTTTTCATGTTCGGTGGACCCCAGTTACTAGGAAAAAAAAAGGCAACAAGCCAGATTTTCACCAAGGAGGTGCCCAGCCTTTGGTGATCTTCTTTGCTTCATAAGATATCAAGTTACTCAGCATCATTAGCAATAATTAAGGATTATGTCTGTGGAAAACAGTTTGTATTATTTGACACTTTTTCTGTGACAAAGCTTCTGACAGCAAGACAATTTTATTATGCATTTTATTATACATCAGAAAACACATGAAATACAAAGCTCTTGGTAATGACTTGTTGATTTTGCCTTATATGAACATTCTGAGTTTAATTTCAAAACCATTACTTGGTTATAAGATCTTAGCTGAAAACTTTTAAAATTTAAACAACCATTGAATAGTTTCCATATTTTGAGAATTAATATGGTAATTTTATGTCATAAGACATTTAGAATATCTTTCCATGTTATATTGTTCAGAATAACTTTTCTTAAATCTGTTAATTCGTCAGAAAGGAAACATTCCAATTCCCCTTCAATTTTTGAATTAGCGCTGGCATTTCTTGCTAGTTGTGAAGCAGGATGAAGAACAGAGTGAAAGAGAAATATCTTTCAGCTGAAGCATTCAGTCAACAAGTCACAGAAATGAGAAAAAAAAAAACCACACAAGGCAAGGCTTTCTTTCATCATTCTAAGTCTGAAGACATTTCTTCTTTTTAGACTTTTTCCTTTTTAGGGTCAGGGAAAGGGGGAAAAAAGACAACATGAAAAATGTAAAGTTTATGCAAATATTGAAATTGCTTTGTAAATTAAGTTAGTTTTATAAGTTAAGCAAGTATGAATTACAATCCAGGACTGACATATCTATATCTTAAGGCTCACTGACACAGTGCGAGAAACCATCTTCCTTCATCTGCTGAGTGAAAAAGAGGTTGTAATCGGAAATCAGATGGAAAGAAAGAGGGGACTGATATGGTGTCAAACTGTGAGTGCTACCCAAGCATTGAGGGCACTGGTGCAAGTTGCAGCCCAACTTCCCACTCTGGCAGTTCTTGCCCTCAGGGAAATCATGAAAGATGTTTGTACCTCCACTCTCATTAAACTTCAAAATTGACAAGCTATCACTGTATCTGCAAGCCTGAAGCAGGCATTACTGCATCATCTTTTCCTCAGATTTGGAAGTTTTAGCAAGGACAATTTATCTATTTCATCTCTGCCTCTATCATTATCTGTATCTAAACATATCTATATGATCTGTAACAATATACCCATATCAGTAGGGATATTTATCTATTTTATCTCCATTATCTTTATCACTATCAAATAAAAGTTCAGCTTTTGGAATAATCAATTGAGAAAAAATGAAAATTTTTTTGCATTATGCCAGTCCCATAGGCAAAAACAAGCTAGCAGTCAGCTTTTGTTGTTTTGTTTGGGTTTTGTTTTTCATATTTAAACTGACAGACAAAAGCAAGGCTTCCATGTTTTCCTCATCTTTTTTGATTTGAGATATAAACATACTCCACTGTGATTTTGTTACTTGAAAGTGAATGTGCTGCAAATTGTTCAGTTCCTAAGTGATAAAACATTTGATTTACTATTTAATATGCTTGTACAACAGAGATAAACTAGGAAAGCTGCCTTGAAAAAAAGTAATTAGGAAAATCACATAAAATTTAGGGTGAAACCTTATTTTTATCTGCCTGTGAACACAGAATAAACTGTGGATCTGTCACTTTTACCTCTTCATAAGGGTGAAGCTGGATAGAGATTCTCCTGGCCCCCAAACCATCACGTTAAGATTCACTCACAGTTGGTTGTCTTTCCATGGTGCTACAATGCAATGAGACCTTGGGTGAGGAACAGAACCTGGCTCAACTTTTCCAGTCTGCCTGATCTGAGCTGATTTTTCATGTCTTGCTTACCCTTATAGCAGCCAACTATTCAGCATGTGTTTGAATAAGTTCACGTTTTCAATCCATCTGTGTAGCAAAAGTAGGCCCCAATCCACTTAGCATCCTCCACATTGTTCATGAAGAGGTGAGAAAATAGAGGAGTTATTTTGGTGCCTAAAGGTCTGCCCAATACATGGTCTATGCATCAGATATGAAAATGAATTTATCAAACATGTGGAAAAATTATTTCAATTGTCTCAGTGATCCAACTCATCTGCAAGCCTTAACACATCTTGTTATTGTAATGGATTTACATGGCACGGTGACTTCCCAGGCCTGTCTTGACTCATATTTTGCCATGAGTATCGTTGCTAGAGTAGAATGGTTTACCTTGTACTGCTGTGAAGTATATTTTAAGATTATTTTCTTGTAGCCCACAGGAGCATGTGGTGATCTGCTGTTGGATTTGATCTGTGGTGAGCTAATTGAAGGGAAGGTGGTGTCTTCTAACAGATTCATAAATCAGATTTAGAGACGTGTGGCAACCACAGGGCTGCATGTGCTAACTCCTCTCAGAATAATGTGTTTCTCAAATAACCTTAGGCAGTTGATGCTGCTGGTGTTTTTTTCTTTATGCTGTAGCACTTCCCCATCATAACTGTCTCAGATTCCCTGCTGAAAATTGAAAAAAGCCCTAAATCTTCTAAAATCACTGTGCTTTTAAGCAACTCAGATGAATCTTGGGTCTAAGTTCTCACAGTGCATGATATTGAAACTAAGGCTTCTTTGTGCTCAAAACCCATCACAACAAATTCTGGAAGGCAGAAATGAGAGATATCAACAAAACAGACATTTTCTCATTTTCCTTATACATATAGAGCTCTATATCTGATTGCATGTTTCTTATAGAAGTTTGTGTTTTTTCAGTCTCCTAACAAACTTTTGTGAAGGTGAAACTTCCATAAATTTGTAATATATGAAGAAAAAATATTGTCCCTGGCTTTGGAACAAAATCCAGGTTGGGAATACTGTCCATAAGAAGAGAAGAAGAAAATGTTCTTTTGGAAGTAGAATCGCATGAATAGTACTGGGTTTTAAAGAGATTTATTATCTTGTTAGTACAAGAATTTAAGTGGAATTATGTCAGACTTGCCATAAGTGCTTTATCTCTCTCTCTCATCTTAGCTGGGGCAGGTGCAAGGTAAAAGATTCTGGAAAGATGTGAGTTATAAGACTAAAAAGCCAAGTTAAAAGTTAATCAAACCTAGGTGAATTCAGTATGGGGAAGGTAAAAATAGCAAAGTTTAGTTGCCACTCAGAAATGTCTTCAAGACTTACAGAAATGTAATCTTAGAAGGAGGAATAAAAGTGAGGGAAGAAAGGCAAAAAGAAGCTCCTTGTGAGACATTCAACAGGAGAAAACAGGATGAGAAGGTCATTTCTAACCACTATAGAAAAGTATTTGGAAATATGTAGCAGCAGTGAAGTCAAGAAAGCAAAATGCCTGAAGATTTCTGGGCTGATCTAGGAGGATATTCTGATTTTTGTCTATTTTAAGAACTAATGAGTGAAAGGAAATCAAGGTCAAAGTAGAGAATACCATTCACCTAAAATTAATAGCACTTTCAGTACTGAGAGGGGCTAGGAAAATTGTGAATTCCAAAACTTTGAGAGCATATAAATAGCATTTATATGCTATTGCAAGTCTTTGCCTTCATTCTGCAATTCCAGGGAACTGAGACAAAATATGCTGGCATAAAATTTGTATAATGAGGTGATAAATTGGTTTGTTATTTTGATGAGGGGAAGGACAGGGAAGAAGTGACAGATTTGATTTGTAACCACTAGTAAATAGCCACTAGAAAATGCCATTGGACATTAAATGGCTAATTATCATATCTACAGCTAAATTGGTGCCTCAAACTCTTGCACAGGATTCCTTTAAAAAGAGAGTGATCAGCTTAGTGAAGATATCCTTGAATGATAACTTTATGCCAAAACATAACCTGAAAATATTAATTATTTAGTCTAATTTTGTGAACTAAAATTCAAACTGCTTTATGAAATCATTAGTAAAAGTTGCCCTTAGACAATGATTTCCATCATTTTATCAGCCCTTCAGAGCAATAAATTTACTTGCTCTGCAGGTGGTGGATCTTAAGAAACTTGGAGAAATGTGCATATCTAAAAGGAAAAGCAAACAGGTGCTACCTATCTGCAACTGTCAAAGTAGTATTACACAGTATTGGTCTTTTTCATAAATATGTAATGTTCCTTGGCTACCATAGAGCCAGAACCTCCCAATACTGCTCCTCTTTCTCATATGTCTCATATGTCTTATTCCACAGATGCCCAAGGCATCCTCTCCTGCTCCTCTTCCAGGAGAATTCCCTGGGAGTAGGATAATCTCTGATAATTAAATCCCTTCCAAACAGAGAGGAAGAGTGACTTTTTGTTACTCAGCTCCCAGTGCTGGCTGCTGTTAATCTGCATGTAAATAGGGTTTCTTTTCTAGAGACCTGATGTATTCTGCAGGCTGGTTTTAACATAAATCTGGTTTAATCCTGATGGATGGAGTGAATCTCAGTTTCTTGGAAGCCATTACACAGGGTGTGTTCTTGGTGAAACTCTTCTGCCAATTCAAGACTTTTGACTGAGCCCAAAGAATGACAGTACTCTCTTGCTTTCACTTTAAGAGTAATTTTTGCCCTGAAAACTAAAGCTGACATATTAAGACAAAAATAAAAAAGACAGTATAAGCAAACAGCCTGAGATCTGTTTTTCTCTCTGGGTCTTCTAGACATGTGGAAAAAACATAGAGCACACCCAAAAGCCATAACTCCTTTACCCCACTTTTCTTTCTTTTGGAGGAGTAGAAGGTAAAGAAAATAAACATCACAAAATACATACAAACTGCAGATGGTGTGCACATGTACTCAAAGACGTGCATGATACAGAGAATGGCAGGCAACAGAAAGGAGTTATGGCATTACCAGATGCTGGTAGAGGCACCTATCTCAAATAGAAGTGAAGTTGTGTTTTATAAGTCAGGAAGATTACCACAGCCTGATCAACCACAAGGTCAAGTGTTCTGAGAACTTTTTTGGGAAGAGTTATTCAAAAAGAATAGCCTATGTACAGGACTTCATATTTATGTGTAGGACTCCTTTTAGGTACACAACCAGTTTCTGAGGTATTTATTTCAGTGTTTCAACAACAGCAGGGAAAGGCAGCAAGAGCAGTAGAGCAATCTTCATACATTCTTCTGCTAACAAAGTACCTCTCTGCTTCCTATCGTCAGATTACTTTCATTCTAATTACAAGGCCAGAGCTTCCCAAATGCATCTCCAGAGAAATACCTGAACGATCTCACAAGAAGAAAATACGCAGAATGGAACTTCATCAACTCACATCTTCATAAAATCACATTTCAGGGAAAGTGATTAAGGGATAGTCACAAGTGAGAGGCAAATGTCTGATAATGTTAACACAGGCTTTGCAACCAGCTTCTTAATCTGTGGGAAGACAGCCAAGATAATCATCTCTTTACTTTAGCAGCTTTTGAGATTTAGATGTTGCTGACCAAAACAATCCACTGATGGCAAAAGCAGTTTCCTCCAGAGCTGACTTTGACAAAATGATTTTTTTAAATACTTTTTTTCTTATGTAAATGCAATTTTTAGTTTTTCCTCTTTCTTGGAGCAGGCAGAGGTTCCACATGGACAATAGATGCCTTCGTTATAGGAAGCGCACACACCATGCAATGGAGTGAATTATAGGATGGTTTATCAACCATTTTGTATCTAAGAAGTTTTTAGATCTATTCCTTCATTCCTATTTACATCTCTGTTTTAATGTCTTTGGAGACTAAAAAGTCTGTGCCTTAAGCACTGTTATTTACAGTGAGAAAATCATCTTTCATCTTAAAAAAAAAAAAAAAAAAAGAGCCAAATTTATGCTGGCATCTTTGTCCAATAGAGGAAATCATCACATATTTCTGTCTTCCTCTTGAGAAATTCAGTGCTTCTGTTTGCTCCTGTTCACTCACGAGCACTGAAGTTGAATGTGTGGAACTGAGTTTTATTTTGGGAAAAGAAAAAATCCAAACAAAATACCCCAATAAGCAGTTACCAAATTTCTAACATTACCTAGTAGAGTCTGTGGTTGAACAAGAGACTACTCCAGGTATTAAAAAGTCTCAGATTTATCTCTGTTCTTGACACCAGGATTTAGAAAGTTCAGGTTAAACCACAGCATTGGTGGGCTGCTGTTACTGCCGCTGCTGTGGGGCTGAGATAAACTCAGCAGTGACACCTCCAGCAGCCTGTCATGGATATCTTCAACCAGGGACTCAGAGACATTTTTAAGCCCTGATCAGCCACACAAATCAAATGTGCTTGTGTAGGTGGGACATAAATATACAGCAGCACTGACCTTCCCTCTTCCCCTTCCAAACATATGCCCCTTCACACACCTCAGTCCATTGACATGGCATGTTGGATACAGGATCCAGACAGGATGGTTAGGCAGATTGTCAATCCAAAATGAGCTGCAGAAGGTGCCAAGAGATCTACCTGCAAAATCAAACTGGTCTAAATCGTATGCTCAAATGTGAAAACAGAAAATACTGGTGAGAACACCTTAAGGATGAACGACTCTCTGGCACAACAAATTGTTTTGCCTTCATTTCACTTGTGTCAGAGAGTCTTCAGCACTGAAAAGAGATTGAGTAAAACAGTTTGTCTTAACCTTTGGTCCAGAAGCATGACACTGCATTAAATTTGCATTGGTTCAAGATAGAGCGACCCACAGGGTAAGGATTTATTTGTATTCATTGAGACCCTTTGGAAATAGTTCAAAATGCCATGTGGGAAGCCAAACAAATCACATTGACCTCTGGGAAGAAAAATAAAAGGTAATAGGAGTATATTTGTATTATTAGGTCTGTCTGATTTTGCTCCTTGAGGGGTCATACTTGAGGAGAGAAGAAGAGTCTCACTCTACAGAAACCAACAACTTTGAGAAAGAAATCTGTTCTTGATTTTTTTTCCTGGTCTTGAACTCAATCCAAGCATAAAGAACAAACAGAAGTACACAGGGTATATCTTGTGACTGATTTGAAAATAATTCTGTAATTTTTATTAATTTCCATGGAATTCTACTGAACAGGCAGACAAGATTAACACTCAGACCATCTTTGAAGAATTCTGTGTTCCTGTTTTGCTTCACAATGAATTTATAGCCAGCATAAGCCAGTATGCTTACCAAGATAGGAAATACATTTACATATAGCTTTACAATAAGTTAATATCATGAAAACATCTGTCCAGGTTACTAAATTAATCCATTGTGAAATTCCATTGAATTCACAGCGTTTTGATGGCATGACTGAATTTGGCACATTATTTTTCTTCAATAATAATAGAGCACACCTGTGGAAGATATAATTTGAAAAGAGAAGGTGCTGGTAGAGCTGTGAATTTCCAGGTGCTTTTAGACCTGTAAATGAGGGATGAAGCTGATCTAACTCCTGTAAATGTACATGTCTGACCTGCTTCCCTAAGGTTCCCTGTATAGTCACTGGAGAGAAGAGATGCTTCTAGAGTAGGATTTATATATTATAAAGCAAGTACCTGGGATGGGTCATGTGAGTTACATACTGAACAAACCAATTCCTCTCAAGAGACTGTGGAAGGAGTCTCAAATGTCTGGTTCATACAAAGAGGTTTGTGCCTTGTGGACTCTCTAGGTGAGGTGAGGCTGGAAGGATCTGAAAAACCTGAAAATCCTAGGCCCTAATATTTCAGTCTGATGTCTCTATATTATGCTTGGCTAAAGCACACCCTGACTAGGGGCACTGGAGCATCAAGATTTGAAGACCTCAATGGATGGATTTGCTCCCTCCTCCTAAGGCTCAAACATTTAACATACCAGCTGAAATGAAAAAAAAAAAAAACCAATCAAACAAAAAACCCTAGAATTTCTGCTAACTTTTCTATACACATGCATGTGCAAGTGTACATAAAACATAAGACTACTGCATCAAACAACAGTTCTGTCTGGCCTGACATCAGGTCTCTTAGTGTGTCCTAAATTAATGCCTAGGGAAATAAATAAGACCAGACCAAATGTGTATGACATTTCCCCGACATACTCTCCTTGTTTACTACTTAACATTCAAGGACTTCCTGAGCCAGACATTTTTCCTATCCTGATTGGACCCAATGATATTTTTGACCTCAGACTCTTTCAGTGAGCTCTCTTCATCCCTAGAACTTTCAGCATCTATGATACCTTGTGCAGAGGTGTTCTGGAGCCAACACGCATTTGAGGGAAATAGTCACTTACTGCTTTGCTGTTGTGGAAGCTGACACCCACTTCTTTCATTCAATGCATCCTCATTCTTGTGCTGAGAATTTATTTTTGTTTTAATGGTGGTGAGGTCTTCTCTGTCAGCCACCTGAATTCGGTCATGCCATGACAGTAACTTTGGCTTTGATGTCTTTCCAGACAGCCACAAAATCCATCCTGCAAACCTGGTGAACAATACAGACTCCAAAAGATTTGGTGGTCTCATTGAGGGCTTAACTCTGAAACCATAACTTGCCCTTCCTGGAGAAACTCTACCACACTGGGATTTTAGATCAATCTGCTGCTTATTGCCTTTGAAGCTGGAACAACTATAGGCCCAAATATTCCTTTTGCCCCTTTTCTACTGCCCAAGGAATCGTTTAATAAAGTTTTCATAAGGCTGATTGAATTTTATAAGCAGCTTTTCCATGGTTGCTTGTTTGGTTTCCCCCGCTTCATTGTTGTTCCCATCCTTTTCGGCAAGTAAACGAATGTATTTAATGCCTGCTGGCACGAATGTTCAGCACAGCTGGGAATTCCGGCTGAACAGGAGTAGAAAGCAAATTCTGAATCCCTAATTGCTTTCATCACAAGAAAGGGGACTCGTGGAGCTTTTTGTAAATAGTTCTGGTGTGTGTGACCCAGAAAATGACACTGAACCCCAGAGGTTAGCATCTTAGTACTGAAGAGTTAACAACCTAATCCGAGATAAAGACTTAACAAGTCATAGCAGCAAAGCACATAGGAGTAAGGATGCCAGGGTTGGCTGTGATAAATAGTTTCAGAAAAAGTTTGTAAAGCCACAAGTCATTCAAATTTTTGCTCGCTTGCTTTCAGATGTAAATAAATGCAGGCATGTTCCCCAGGCTATGAGCAACTGGCGCTTTTCTTCACTAACACAGTCAACATGGATCTCAAAGACAGTCATGAAGAAACAAGGAGTGACTTCAGAGATTAACATGGGGGCAGACTTTCATTTGAAGAAAGCAGAAACAGGAGCAAAGAAATTGTTCTGATGACAGAAGGAACAGCAAATATGTTATTTGCACACAGCCCCATGCAGGACAGAAGTAGCACAAATACAGCAAAATTTTAAACACACAAAATAATTAAGAATCAGAAATGTAGCATACTTTCCTCATTCTTGGTAGGGCTTTCATTCTTCACCACACTGAAGCTATGCTTTTTCCCTCCATTGTTTGTGATTGGTGTTATTGTTTAAGTGGCTGTGAGGAGCTGAGAGCTCCCCTCAAGCTCTGTGCCAGTCACAGTCTCAGAGGCTGAGAACACTCAGCATATGCACTGCTGTGGGTGACCCAGCACCCAACCCAAACAGCAATTCACAAAATAACAGATCAGCCTGGGAAACGGTGCCGAAGGAAAGCTCAAGCCATCCAGAATTATGGCACTTGAGTTCCCCCCACATTCAGGATTAACACATGACTTCATTGAAAATGCAGTCAGATCTGAGAGTGGCACTCCTGAGACACACTCCTACCTGGGACAATGACCTCTGCTGTCAGTCAGCACAAATTCACAGGCAGGACTGAGCTACATGGTTTATCCAGTCCATGGGTCTTCATTTGAATCTGTACACTCAAAAAGAAATGGAGCTGAAGTCAAGTATGGCTGTGGTAGATCTCACAGGTGATTATAAGTCTAAGTCGTTTTTGTGGGACTAACACAGCAGGGTCTTGGTTTTGGCTGGGGCCTCTGAACATCACCGTGAAAGAGAGAGAAAGTCAGGTAGTAATATTTCAAAGTTGCAGGTCTTAGCAGAGAGGGGCTGAAGGTTCTTTGTTTGTTTTCAGTTAGTAGTATGGAAGGCTGTTCTTGCTGTGAGCAACGAAATGAAAATTATTCAGATTGAGGGTAGGCGTTGATTCAGAGAGGATTCCTGGAAGTTAGCTGGAGCAGAGCTCATTATTAGCCACTTATGCATTCTTCTTCCAGGTAAGGTATTGCCTTTATTTTAATATTTATGGAGAGGCTAGTCAACACAGAGGTACCTGACAGGTGAAACATGCCAAACAAATAAGAGGTTACAGCAAATTAACAAGTGATGTCTCTCTCTTTTTTTTTTTTTTTTTTTGTTTTTTTTTAAGGCAGAGTGGATTAGACAACAACTGAATAGGAGACTGGGAGACTGACATTTGATAATAGAGCAGAACTCAGGAAAACAAGTCATCTGAAAACCTGAGAGACCTGGTGATGCTGAACATCATGTGAGACTTAGTGGAACTGCCACAAGGCAAGTTTTGTTGTCTGATGGGGCTTCTCTGCTTACCATCAATTATTTTTCCTCAAGAACCTCTGCATTTGCTAGTTTATTTAATCCCATGCTATAAAGCAAGAGCTACCACTGTCAGGGCTGAGCAGTACAACAGCAGCTTTCACTGTGTGACCTTTCAGAGTGATGTGGAGACTGGGAAGATGACAAAGATTAAAAAAGCAAACAAACGTATTCTCTTACTAAATCCATTATTTATATTTTCTGTCTCCCTTCCTAAAAATTTCCAGTAGAAAGTTAACTTATGACTACCATTTGTGGGATTTTTCTTTTTCAAATAAATCCTTTCTTTGGGTATGTAATTAAAGGATGTGTTGCTGTCAGGTCTGGTGAAACTGTAATTACAGTGAGTGCAATAAATAAAAGCATAATGGCTCCACTGCATAAATAATGGCTCATTATCCCAGTTTTATTGGTGTTTAGTTTGCTGAGCCAATAAGTCCTCCTGCATTTCCAAAGAAAATGTTTCAGATCTGAACAATTCTGCTACATTAAGTGAAAGAAACAAGGAGGCAGTTTTTGCATAGAGAGGACCCCTGGTCCCACTGATAGTCCCTTGCACTGCTGCTTCCCAGCTGAAGAGGCACGTGAGCACCCTGCCTTGCCATGGTGCTTTTCCACCATGTGTGGTACCAGCACAGCAAGGCACTGACTTGACAGGGTGTTCCCAGCCTGCGTGGCCCCCAGAATTCCCACTGGGGTCAGCCTGGGAGGATAATGCTTTGGGCCTGGTCACATTGCTTTGTGCCATGAGTATTGATGGGAGATTTGCTCCAGCCTGAGCCTCAGTGCTCTGCCACCACTGTCACTCCAGATCTTGTCCTCCCAGCTCCTTTGGGACCCTTTCATGTTTCCTCATTTACTGAGTCTTTCGCTTCAATTCTCTTGAACACCTATTTCAGTACCCTTGAGTGAGATTATTAAGACATCAGTGCTAGTTTGAAATCTTCCAGCCTTCTCATTCCTCTTGCCTGCTGTGGGTAGGGTGTTAGCTCCTGTGTTTGCACCCTTGTATGTATTGGCATATACTAAATCAGCAAGTTCAAATAAAACTAATATTTAAGACGGCAATCTGCATGGCAGAGTCTGAAGGTGAGGTTTTCTCAAGCCTCCAGCTCACTTGCCCTGCTCTCCAGAGCAGGTATGATTTAATCCTGTGAGGCAGGCAGAAACCATGTTCTGAATGTTGGTCCCAGTGTCCTCGTGCCATCACATCAGGCTCTGAAAGGGTTGGAGGTTACTGTCCATTTTTTGGCACTTGAAGAATAACAACAAATGATGTAGAAACCTCCAGCTCATTGGAAAGTTTCAGCATTCAAGCAAGGAAGAATCAGGAAATTGTCATCTGAGGTGAGCTTTGATGAGAACTGGTGCTCATACAGGCTGCTTCTGACATCCAAGTTCATGGAATGCTTGTTCCCTGCATCAAGCCCACTCATGGGACTGCTTACACCACCAGGGGACAAGACTGTGTTCCAGATGATTATTCATTACTCTTTCAGGCCATGTCCCCCTGAGGGGACATGTCAATCAGCTCATCTTAAATGCAAGGCATTAAGTGGTAACAGACACATCTTCAGGCAAGACTTGTAACCAAATTACCAAGGCATCACGAGGTACTGGATGTCACCCAAGTCACGGTCACAGCCTGTGCCCATGCTCCTTTCCCATGGTGAGTGGAGCACTTTGCACTTGCCATGAGTCAGAAGTGCCTGTGGACATTTTCCTTGGCCCAGCCAAGCACAGTGACCCAGTGGCTGCAGTGTCACCACCAGGCTGAGCCACCTGCTTGCAGAAGGAGGTTGTAGCTCTCCATCAAGGGTTGGAGCTTCCACATTTTAGATGCTGGCCCTCCAAATGCCAGATTTCCTTTAGTAACTGACATTTTCCTAGAACTGGTGACTCCTTTTACCAACCCACTCTTCTCTCAGTGATTCTTGCTGAGCTGCTAGCTTTTCATTTCAGATAAGGCTTTTCAGTGGGCTGTATGCACCCCAATCCTCAACTCAAGTCACTGCATGAGCATTAACAAGCAATGAATTATTGGCACAGAGTTGCTCATTGCCCTTCCCTGGGGCTGTGTCTCCATTTCCAGCCATCCCACACTCGTACTGTGTTCTTCTCCCTGGAGCCTGGCAGGTTGGCTCAGTTTAGCATACTGTCAGCACTCTTGTCCTGAGTGCATGGATGGATGGATGTTGCTCACACAGCTGTATCCCTGACTTTCAGGCATTGCCACGGAGAGTGGTACAAAGCTCTTTCTGGATCCCTTTTGGGTCCTACCTGCTGGCTTGCAGCTTGGACATGCCACGTAGGAATCAACACACTTCATCACACTCCTCCTTTCTTTCCTCCTACGGCATCCAGATGTTTTATTTTCATCCTACTGGTCCAATTGCAGATTCACCTTCCAGAGCTTACTTAAGCTTAATGGTAATTGTTTTCCTTATAGTGAATAAAGCCTCTGATTCTGGCCTTATCATAAGCAGTGCAGGTTAGCTCGGGAGCTCAGTCCCTAGGGGGACAGGGTGCCCCAGGGCCAGGTGTAGCTCAGGCCGGATGCCGCGGGGCAACACCCATAGCAAGCTCGGTGATTATCAGCTCTATAGTGGTATCAGCTCTCCTAGGTTTTCAGCTCTGCTTGCTAGGTGGGGGTGTCCCGGGCTGAGGCAGCAGCAGACGGTGGAGAGAGAGGAGAAGGAGGCGTCTGGGGGTCCCGCAGAGATGGCTTTATTGGGGAAGTCCGCAAAGGGTCTTGCGACAGCTCTTCTTCCACCAAGGGCTACAGTATGCCCTTTCTATGGGGTTGGAAAGAATCCAAACTTAACCAATGGTGAGGGTTTTAGGGGAATCCAGGTTTGACCAATAGTAACATAGCCATATAGGGTTACAAAGATAGGCTATGGGGCAGGGGGCCAGGGAAACAGGAACTTCTTGTTGCTGTGTCAGCATTCCTATTGTTCAGATTCTCCATGGAGCCTTAGCCAGGTCCATGGGATTTACTACATATAATTGCATTTTGCACTGAGGACGTGCCAGTTCTTTCCCAGTGCAAAACAGCTAGGTCTAATACATTACATTAATTTGTTTTCCAAGTGGCTAGATTTGCTGTAATTGCCTGAATCCCCCTGAATGACCCTTATTTGGGGCTTTAATGAAGAATTGCTGAAATGCTCTTCTGAACTCTGTGTATTTTCTTTCATGTATGCTCCCATAATAAGAGTCCCTTCATCTGCAGGATCAGCACTTGTCATCAGGGTTTTATAGAGAAGCAGAAATAAGAAATTGCCCTAAACTGTTACTCAGAACATTTATTTTAGATGATATTGTCATGTATCTTAGTAAGGTTTTCACTGAAGGCTGTAAATTATAGTGCAGAGAAAACATAATCCCTGTCTTTCCATTATAATCTATCTCAGAGCTAGAAAAGCCCTTTATAGCAGTCTGAGCCATTCCTGGCAAGTCATGTGCACACTGCAAAGTAATATATAAACAAATAATAAATATTAGGCTACAATAACTTCTCTACTCTTGGGAATTACTGTATTCTTGGGCAATTAGTGTGTTTCACTGGAGTTTTCAGCATGTTGTGAACATTTACACAATTGTCTCAAAAGGAACTGTAGATTTTGCCTTCAACATGTATATCTGACATATGTGTTCCCTAGATTGAAGGTTGACTGCCTTAAGTGTTTTTTTTTTTTTCTTTAAACAGAAACACATGTAGGGAAAGAATAAGACTTCTGTTATCATTAAAGCATTTAAAAATCAGTGCTTATATAACCGCTATTATATAGTTCCATTATCATTTTTTGAATAGCACATTACCCATAATTGGTTTAAACTTTACAGCTATATCTATCTCACATCCGTTATCAGAGCAGATTCAAAGAGTGCTGGCAATGTGCAAAGACAAACAGAACTAATTGAATGCATACAGTCTCATAAACTGAGTTTTCAAGAAATTGACCTAGTGCAGAAGTCAGTTTGACTCTGTCAAACTCTGCTCTATTGAAGCACCACTCTGGGCTGTAGGTGCCCCCGCTGCTGCAGCACAAGGAGCTTGATTCGTGGTGGTTTGCATGACTGAGCACTTGCCCAAAACTAAATAAAAAATGAGCAAGGGCTCAGGAATTCTATGCAATGTATATTTCTGACTGTAAAATGTTTTAATGACTGATTATAATTCTCCTCAGATGTATTCCAGTTCAGATTTCTGTCTTTTTGAGAGGAATATATGGGGATACTGACATGAGCCCAGGACTAACCATCAGTGCAGTCTGGCAGTGACCAAGGGAGACAAACAAGTCACTATTCTTTTATCAGCAACAAGCATTAGATGATACCCAGATTCCCTTAAGAAGATGTCATTGTATGCAAATATTAGTCTGGAGCTTGGTCAGTGTAGCAGACCCAACAGCCTTGAGCCTTCTTCTCAGGATGTGACTTTAAACGCAATAGATTTTAGCTAATTTTGTAAAATGAGGTTTTTAATCTTTAGGGGGAATAATTTTTTTCTTCCTGAGGATCCTTCAGATGGCCCTGCTGCTTCCTTGGCTGGCAGAACAGACACAGGTCCCTGGAGTTTCTGCTCTGCACCACCAGGGCTCCAACATTCTCTGTAGGTACAGTAACAGCAATGGCAGATCCCAAAAGCTCTTTCTGTGCATGTCGCATGTTATTCTGAGCCAGCTAAAAATAACCATTAGCACTGTCATCACAGCAAGCTAGTTGAATCAAACAATGTGTAGTAGAGGTCTGTTTACACCGTGAGCTTCTTCAAACACAGCTTTTGTGGGGGTGAAACATTTTTAAACCACAAAGTGCTGTGATTCCCTGTGAGGCAGGGAAGCAGCAAGTAAGGTTTGGAGGTCCCCCACTGCTGTTTCTTTCCTCCACCGAATCTTGCAGAACTGAGCACTTCCCTCACTGAAATAAGGAAAATACACCCATTGTCAGATTTCCATAGCTCATTCTGGACACCAATCATGGCATTAACTTCTAACCACCTCACAGACATGCAGCACCCCTAGCATGATGATCTAGAATCACAGAATATCTTGGACCCAGGAGGATCATTGAATCCAGCTCCTGACTCCACACAAGGCAATATAAACCATGTATCTGAGAGCATTGGGCAAACACCTGTTGAACACCAATAGGGTTGACCTTTTACTTGGGGATCTTGTTCTAGAGCCTGACCACTCCCTCTGTGAAATGTCCAATGTGAACCTCCTCTGGTGCCGTGCCCTCACATCCTATCAGACACCAAAAAAGAGATCAGCACACCCCTCTACACTCCCCTTTAGAGGAAGTTGTAGACAGCCCTGAAGTCATCCCTCTATTCACTCTTCTCTAAGTTAAACAAACCAAATATGCTCAGCCATCCATCATAAGTCATGCCCTCTAGTCCTTTCACCATATTCTTCTCCCTCCTTTGGACACTCCTAATGTTAAAACATCCTTCTTACACTGTGGAGCCTCAAACTGTGCCCAGTACTTGAGGTGAGGCTTCACCAATGCTGAGAACAGTAGGACAACCACTTTTTTACCCAGTTGGCTATGCACAGCTTAATGCACCCCAAGATAGTAAAAAAAACAGGGATTGATCTGTGTCCAAATAAAGACGTTGCCTGGTACCATTGAAAACAGGTAAGAGGAATCAAACCCTATCCATACTTTTTATTTCTTGGTATTATTACTAGAAATGAGAAGAGACAAACACACAAAAAAATTAATTCACCTATGACAACAATGTAGCAGCTGAGAAAGAAGAAACAAGGCCTACCCAATTCCCCACCACCACCCTCCTTTGCTATTTCCACGTTATATTCTCCAGCCTTCCTCACCTTTGATGCAGGATTGAGTTATATACCAGGAGGTGAAGAAGACAATCAAGGGCTGCTGGTGGGACTGCCATGATCACTGGATGCTTAGGCACTATCTTGTGGTGGAGATACCTTCAGTGATATGGAAAGGAGAAGCTACTCAAATTCAATAATTATAAAAAAACTACACTCTGTACTTCCTGGGTCCCTCCAGGATAAGCTGGCACTTCATAATGCCATTTGTAGCAAGGCAACTCCTTTCTAAAGGAGGTTCTAAAAATTATGCTCTATTAAATAATTGTAGAGTCATTTATAAAAGGGAGAGATTTTAAAAGAGCACTAATAATGCCTCTGCTTCTGCTGAAGTCCCCTGAATGCTACCCTGAGTTACAACTCATTCCTCTAGAGTACTCTGAGCGTTATATATTTCTCTCTGGAATATGTATTGCCTTTATTTTAACTAAAATGATGCAAAGCTAGATATTTTTAGTATAAAGACTCTACACTAATTCATTTTTTTTTCTTTACTCATTTCTCCTTCATTCCAGGAAAATATGATCCTTCCTTGAGAACATGGTTTTATTCATGGCATTTATTCCTCTGACTGATGAGGCTGATTGTGCTTTTTTGTGAGTGAGGAGCATTTACCTGAAATTAGCTACTTGTAAAACTCCATGTTAGAGACATTCTTCACCTCAAGTAAACTTCCTGGAGGAAAGAGTGACTAATCTTTGGAAAGATTAAGGGATGGGAGGAGAGAGAGAGAGAAAATAGAAGACCAATATCACACTTAGGTTTTTTTCATGAAGCACACATACAGCACTCAGAAAAGGACCCAGTTTAGGCTGCTCATCACAACAGAAGGAAAGAGCTGATTCAGTGCATCCTGGTGCAAAAAGTAAAACCGATGTCTTGAAAACAATAAACGTTTCAACTGCCTCAAAGAGAACTTTACATAAATTCAGAGTTTTAGTAGTGCTCTGCACGTAATCAGAGCTGTCTAATCTTGTCAAACATTTGCCCTCTGGGAAACAGGTATTTCCAAGGAGTGCATCTGACAGGCAGCTCCATTTTAGAGACTGGCAGCAGAAACACCTGTAAGAGCTGCACCAGGATCTTCCTTCCAGCAGCAGTGACATTTAAGCTGTTTTTGATCCTCAGGCAATTTTAGCTTCCAAGCATAGAGCATTTTTTCCCCTTCTGTTATGGAAAGTAATCATTTGTACCCCTGTAAGTTTTGTAAAACCCAAATCATGTTCACTTTCTGTGGGGATTTTTGTCCTTCCATGAATAACCAATGTGAAGCTACTTTTTCTGTGAGGCATTTTCTCTGCAGTTTCCAAATGTTATCTCACCTGAATAAGCTGTAATTCCTGTCCCTGTTGTCACAAGGATCTTCCATTTACCCTCCAGGAAGTTCCCTCTGCTGAGGAATTGAAAGCCCTGCAGCAAAAATGAGAGAAGCCAGGGAAGATGGAGGCATTTTGCATAGCTGGAAGCATCAGGGCTGGAAGAGTTATATACTTTTTGCTTATCCCAGTCTGAGCAGATGCTAAAATACAGAGGAAAGCAAATTCCCAGTGAGCTGTATGAAGTTTAATTCACAGACTGGGTCATGTAACCTCACTTCTGACGCCCTCCTGCATCCTCCTGCCTGCCCTCCCTGTTCAGCATCACTGCCAGCCTTCACCCTTTGTGTCCAGCTGCCAGCGTAAGGAGCTGTAAGGCTCCCTTTCCTGTGCTTTATCAGGGCTGGGACTGATTCCTCAGACTGGTCCACAGCCCAGCAGTTCTCCCAGAGCCCACCACTCCTTAGGAGCTGCCAGGAAAATTGTCAATTGCTAATGGGCAGGCAGCAGGACGGCTGGGAATAGCAGCATCATTAAGCAGCACTTGCGGCTTGCAGCCTCCAAAGGGAGATCTGAGCTCTGCCTATTCTCTGCACTCCATAGGCACTGTTTTCTATTGCTGCTGACATTCCTTTCCCTCCTACGCTCTTCCTCCTTGCTCTGCCAGCTGCTTGCCTTGCCCCAGACATCCTGTGGACAGGGACCATTCCTGCCCTGTGGCTGGAGGAGGCTCAGGCTGGAGCTCAGCCTCCGCAGCCCAGGCCCATGAACTCACAATGTGGGAGGTAAATAACACACATCGTAACTGTCACCTCTGAGTAACACAAAAAATGCTTGCACTCCATGCCCACAGGTTATAATTTCTGTGGCAAAGCTGAAAACATGGGACAGATAAAGGAGACATGCACTTATAAAAATTGATGATGTTTTCCTTCAGATCAGCTCATGACTTTGTAGCCAGCTGTAAAAGAGCCATGGGGGAAAGGTCAAAGGAGAGCAGAGTTGGGTGAATTGCCATTCCGGTTCCTGTCCTTCCCATGCCTCATAAAATGAAATAATGATACAGTAAAGTGCAGTTGCAGCCTCACTAGGATATGTCATGGCTGCAATTGCCTAATGAGCTTGAAATGACTGAAGAGTGTCAATAGATAAAATCTATTGTGGGAAAATTGCTAATGCTCAGCACAGCAGGGAAACACTTTCTGAAATCCCAGAATGTTCATCAGTGACACTTCAGACTGTAAATTCATGCAGTCTGAAGACATATTTAGTACTCTAATAAAGCATTAAATAAAACAAGTACTAAACAAAATCAGAATGTAAAGTGTTACACAGCAAAATGTACTTTAGAAACTTGAATTTTGGAAGGTTTGGGAGTTTTTTTAGAATTTTTCTTTGTAACACAGGATATTAGAGTAATTAAGTCCTCAGAAGAGCATCAAGCAACTTCCCCTGATTCCGACACATGGCCAAGCTTTATACGTTAAAACAAACTCTTTCAAATCAACTAAAAAATATCCTACATCTCAGTAGCAGTCCTTGTGAATAGGTGGGAAGGAGAAGGTATCATGGCTTGATTTTATTAAAGTTTTTTTGTTGATTCAATTGCTTTCTTATAAAGAATCTAAGGAACACATGTCCAAGACTGCTAAGGGATGGATGCAAAACAAGGTGCAGACCCTGATCCAGGGGGCATGCAATCCAAAATGCCATCAAAAGGAAGGGTTGGGAATTTACCGTTCTGTCTCTACCACTGCTGAATTTACTGAGCTGGTGGGAGGCAGGCAGGACACAAGGAACTGCCAGACAATCTATCAGAAGCCCTTTTATAGTAACATTTCTTGTTACCATAAAAGGCAGTAGCATCACTGAATGCACAGACCCAAGTTCAGCACATGAGACAGTCTTAAGCTCTGCTTGGCACTGGTATGGTCCCATTTGATGTATCAGACCTGGTATGAGACCCTGTGCCCAGCAAAGGCTTGGGTGACTGTGATGGTTTGACCCGGAAACAGGATTTCTGGGATGTTGAAGGAAAGGCCAATGAGTGTTCAGATTTGAATATTGCCACCTGGCCTAACCACTAGACATTGGATCCACCTCTGTGAACACAGCCTAAAAGCAGGGCTCTCCTCCTGGCACTTCCTCTTGGGATTCGGCGAGAGAGAGAGAAGATGCCTCCCTCGCCCAGTTGCTGGCTGGGCAGGGGGAGGGGAAGAAGTAAAGAAATGCCGGGAAGCAATGGGCAGCCTGTTCCCCCCCTTGGAGACAGACAGAGAGAGAGTGCAGCCTGTGCTTGTGGCTGTTACCTTGAAATTTGGTAAACATGTGCTGGCAGCAGGCAGCCCGGCTGAGGAGATGGTGGGGGGGGGGGGGGGTGCAGCCAGGAGTCCGGCCGCTTGGAGGAGTTTTTAACCCTTCTTGGACAATGAAAACTTTACAGAACATTAACCCTTCCTAGACTAGAGATAAGGGTAGGAGGTGAAGAAGGAAATGGCTGAGGGATGAAGGTCTGGACCAGAGAGAGAGAGTGAGAGATGTTGGAGGAATGGAGAAGATGGAGTGGCATTTTATGCTGGACTCTTGTGTAGCCATGGACAGAGCCATGTTTCCGTGCAATACAGAGACTGAGTCCAGGGGGAGAAATGCCCCAGACCCAAGAAGATTCAGTGTGGGTACCCCTCGGCTCCAGGGGGTATATAAAATATGGGGGGGACAGATGTCCCGAAGGTGAGAGACTGTGCCTTTTTGGAGTTAGACGAGGCATCCTTAAAAGGAAAACCCTGGAAGCAGCCCTGGCCCGTGTTCAGGTGGTGAAAGCACCTGGACAAGATGGAAAAGGCCACCACGACACATGGAAGGACTCCCTCTCCTCTTGAGGAACTGAAAGTTGAGTATTGTAAAGGGTGGTGATGGACCCAGAATTGGTAATTTTGGAAGATGTATTGTATTGGGAATTTGAGGGGAGGAGGAGGGAAATGTTTTGTGAGGTTTTCATTTTCCTTGTGTGTTCTTTGTTCTTTTCTGTATAGTTTAGTTATTGTTTGTGTAGTTTAGTTAATAAATGTTTTTTTTTCTTTTGTTAAATAAGAGCCTGCTTTGTTTATTCCTGGTCAAAATCTCACAGCAGACACCAGGGAAAGTGCTTTTCATGGGGCATTGGCAAAATGCCAGTGTCAAACCATGACAGTGACTTGAAAAAAGCCAAGAAGATACCAGTGAGTATGGCAGGAGGTCCAGAAACCCTGTTTGTAAAGATTTAGAATAATGAATTGAAGAAAGATGGGAACTGTCATACCAAACACAGTTCAGATAACCAATAAGAACCCAAGAGGAGAGTAGACAAGCATTGCCAGGGATTGGCAAGTATGCAGGTAAACCAGGATGGAGGCAAGAGTAAGGACCAAGAAGCTTTGATGATTCCCTAAATCTAAGGTACCACAGAAGTGGAACACCACAAAGAGCAGAACCCACCTGGGGGCTGGCACTCTGGATTTGCCACTTGATTTTATTGAAACTAAGAGCAAGCCACAAAGGGACTAAGAAATTACTAAAAACCCATTACTGCTCTTTTGGTGTAAGCAAGGAAAGGAATTCAAATTAGAGTCTGAGAACTGTGTCTTTTTAAATATCTCAAATACACACAGCTTCCCTTCATATGACTGCTTCACTTTCAGAGCTGTGTCTGACAAAAAAGCTGGTCTCCTTGACAACAACATGAAGCCTTTTAGACAGAGTGATCGTGCTGTATGGCTCATCACAACTTCCACGACACTGCTACCGGACAGAGAGTACTCACTCAATATAGGCAGACTTCTATTGCATGGTTCACAGTAATAATTTCCTTCGCAGCTTTCCCTGGGCAGCGAGGTGGGTTAGAAATCAGGGGAATGTCAGGACAGGGAGTTAAATATTTTTATTCAGGATCAAATAAAGCACAGTGGTGTCACTGCTGCTTTTATTTTTTTTTAAGGTGCTTACCCATTTCTTCTACTATCTAGAACTGAGAAGTCATATAAATACATTGTATGTATTTATGTAAATTCTTTCAAATTCATCTTTTACTAGCAATGATCTGTGTGATTCAGAGTATCATATGACACTGAGGTTCCAGCTCTGGGTGTTTTTTTCAGGCAGTTTACCCTTTTTTCCTGCTTTTTGTTCTGATGGAAAGAACAAGCATAAATGTTGGCAAATGGAAATACAGAAAAATACTGAAAGCTCTAATCTGGAGCCTTTAATTTCTGTCACCCAGTTTTGCTATGCGTGTGCCACAATAATATTGATATGCAACAGTGGAAGTGGGATAAATTTAATTAACACTTTAACAGTGGAAAAATGATAAATTAATTAACACTTTTCTCATTTTTGAGTGCAAAAAGCTCTGGAAAAGAATATTGCCATTTGTGAGTTTAACTGCATTATTCAATTTTATTAACATGACAGGGTACTTAGAAAACTAACTAGGATTCAACTGTTTCCACATTTTTCAGCTTTTTCTGAAATTTCTTTATATCAGTGTAAAAGAGAACAGAATAATAAAAAAAAAGTTTGTATTTTGCTGGGTTTGCTCTGAGAATAATCCAGCTATATAAGCCATAAGTAATTAGATCTCATTTTAAATTACTTGCTAACTTCAATATAGTCATCAAAAATTTTGCTTAATTCTGAAAACTGCATTTGACATCAGGACTGAAAAGGTTTTGGAAACCAGCAGCCCCAAGCAGCAACAATCCAGATGGTACAGGCAAGCAGAACGTTCAACCTCTGCCTTCAAGGCAGAGGCCCATATTTAGAAGGCCACAGAATGGCTGCTCCCATTTGCTCAACCTTGTGCTGCTGCTCAGCCCTTTCTTCTGTCATCTCTAGTCTCTCAGGGATGAATAGATATACAGAGCAGAAAATTTGGTGTTAAAACAAGTGTCATACCTCCTTGTATCAATTCCATCAGGACTGAACATTGCTGGTTAGAGACAGGATCAGGCCATTATTTTCCTTCAGTTACTCTCTGATCTGGACATTGTTACTAAACCAGAAATGAAATAGGAGAATGAGCCAATAGAATAATTCAATGCACTGGGAGATACATGTAAGTAAAGATGTAAATTAAATGATCTGTGGAGGAAACAGCATGTTTAAGAAAAGAGTATCTGAAATTTGCTCAAGGTTAACATCTGCTATGTTGGCTGGCCATTTTCTTCTCCCAAGCCAAGAAGGTGATGAATGCAAAGAGGATAAGAAAACATTTGCAAGATTTAGCTTCAAAAGAGTTTGTTTTTCATAAAAAAAAAAAGCATTCAGAACTCATTCCTCAATTTCTGCCCTGGTGAGCTTGGGACATGCTTTTGACAATAATTAATCAGATCCAGTAAATGTAATGATTAAGCTTTATCTAATCTCAATCCAAACTCCCAGTCAACACTGGAAAGAACTTGATCCTGACAACACAAACTCCCTCCCAGGTTTCAATACACAGCACAACACATTGCCTGTAGCAGTCCAGCCAAATAATCAGCACACATCCAAGGAGATCCGTTCAACACAAACTGGCAAAACAGCTGCATGCCTCTGTTTCAGTCACTGCTGCTCACTACCTTTCCTACAGCCCATGGGGCTCTTTGCCCTGCAGGTCTGCTCTCAGCTCCTTTCCTCTGTGGAGCCATGTGAGACATCAGGTGCTTTACAATAAGCAAAGGATTCTCTAAATGAAGAGGCACTACAGTGATGCTGGAAGCTGTGGTGGCTGGAAGCTCATTTACTTCAGAAACCTGTGAAAGTGCATTTAAATGTGGTCCAGAGACAACAGGAAAAAATCTCATAATACAAACTAACGGGAGAAATAGCATATTGCAGTGGAGACAATGAAAGACTGGCATGTGCATCTAAAACACCCAGCCCTACCCTGCCCCTAATCTCCCTTGTGGGGGGATGATCTGTATGTACTCCTTTCTTTGGTCTGAAGAGCACAAATCCAAGAGCATTTCCTTTCTTCCTGCATCCCACTGTTTCTGCTGTCACATCTCTTCCTTTGTCATCACCCTGAAACTGATACCAGGCTGCACTCACTGCAGCAATCACAACTGTTATTTTACTCTGAGAGCTCTATTCATCATCAAAAGTTAAGAAGTTTCAGCACCAAATGTTCAGCTTGGCAGAGGCAAATAAACCAATATCTCTGTTTCCATGCTTTTATATAAAGCTCCTGTTAATGAGAATGCAGAAGCACTGTTGTGATTTTCTCAACATGGTTTCATTGCTAAAGATGTTGGGACTTTTTTCTGCCCTCTCTGCTCCCTTGTTTCTGCTCTGGTTTGAAAGCAAAACCAGTGAGAGACTCCAAGTCAGAAACACAATTTACTAGGAAAAGGGAAAAGAAAACCAAAATACATGCAATAATACAAAAGAAAAGCCACTGACAATGTCAGAATACAACCTGACACCCTGTTGGTCAGGGTCTTGGTAGCAGTGCTGGATTGGTGGCTGCAGTCCTCCTGGAGTGGCAGATGTGGTTCTGTTGGAGCAGTGGTCCTGTAGAAAGGGTGTAGTCTTCCTCTGAAGATCCAGTGGAAAAGACAGCCATTCCTCTGGGAATCCAGTGGAAAGACGGACTGCACTGTTCCAAATCCCAGATTATATCCAGGTGGGTATGCTTAGCTCCTCCCCTCGGGCCGAGCATCTCCCAGTGGGCTGTTATCCGTCTATGAGTCGTGTGGTGGGTCCATTAAACAGAAATGGCTTCTGGAAGGAGTTACCTCTGAGTCATGCAGCAAGGCATTGATGGGCCCATTAGCAGGAGATAAGGAAGAAACAATGCCCCTCCTGGTTTCAACAGCTCTTGAGGATGGGAATAGAATATATCTTAATATTGTAACCTAGGACAGCTTCCCAGAGGAGAGAAAAACTAACATACAGATTCCACATGTTCCCTATGGGATGGGGACCCTCTGAACAGAGAGCTGGAGGAGTCAATGACAGCAGTTCCCAGACATTGTGACCCACACACAGATGTCAAACTGGACAGTTTCCCATAAAGCTCTCTGCACTTACACTATTTAACCTGTGAGAGAAAAAATCAGTCAAAATGATCCTGAGGATTATTACCTGTCCTCACCAGTGCAACATGAATCAGAGTCTGGGAGCCATCACCTGAAGGATAAAACAGAAAACCTGAAGCACTGGTGAGCATGTGTCCAAGTACAGCTTCTCCTTGTATTGCAAGGGTTCAGCAAAAACTTCGAGCCATTTATTTTTATAATCCCAGCACTTACAGACTCTTATACCTGAGAGGTTCAGGCATATGGGATATGGCTATGGGCTAGATAGCCAGCTGAGAAAGTGGGAGGTGAAAGAGGGTGGAACCACTGGGTGCACCAGGACATAAACACAAAGAACAACTCTCATGAAGACCAGGAACTGGCTCCTGTAGGGAGAGGATACAGAAATAGATGTGATGATGGAGACAGCTGGGCGCTTCCCTTTGTTTTCCATCTCCATGTGCTGGAGTCCTTCCTTTCCACTACATCATTCTGTTCCTCCCAGTGGTTTGAAGTATTATTACTCACTATTTTCTGGCACCTTTCTCATTTGTCATTTTTTCTGTTGTACGCAGCATGGATTTTCTTTGTTTCATCAGTTCTTCTTTTTTGGCCCAGCTTTGTTCCCTCTCTGTTCCCGCATAAATTTATCCTGGTGGCTGGCCATTATATAAAATATTGTAGGAACAGGATGTTCCTTTGAAACATAATTAAGGATAGAATGTGAACAGCTGATATTCTGGCACTTTCACCAGGAAGAAAAGGGGGGAAAGCTCTTTCATTGAATGTCTACTTTAGATGAAAGTTGTGCTGGACAGAAGCCAGGTGCTGCAGTGACCCCATGTATCCCCCAAAGACTTCATTCTTCCCTGGCTAGGACAAGAAGCATTCTCAAAGTCACCCTCCCACATGAATGAGAGCAGAAATCAGTCAGCTTCAGAAAGGTCTTTCAGTCTTTCAGTGAAAAATGGCATGCACTGGTGAGTCCACTGCAGCAACCTGGCTTCTTGTGAGATTTCAGCTCATTCTCCCACCAAGCCCATAGCCCCCAGGGCAGTTGTGGTGTGCGTGGGGAAAGCTGGACACGCACAGAAAATTTCCTATGAGCACGACTTTGACAAAGGTGTGTGGATGGTGGTGCCATCAACCACCTGTGTGTGAAGTCTGAAGACTAGGCAAAACCAAATATACAGCTTTGGATCTACAGATGGAAGAGAAGGATGAAAAATTGGACCAAGCCCACAATGGATTATGAGCAGTTTGGAACACACTGAGATACCCTGGGGGTTCCCAGGCTATTAAATAGAGGTTAAACACTATGTCACAAACTAATCTTACCTACACAGAGAAGAGACACTCAAAATAAGCAGCTATTTTTAACCTAATTGCAGTCAAATAGAAAATAAATATTTACAAGTTTACTGCAAAGAGAAGCTAAGCACTATAACATTTCCGTAGCATTAACTGTAGGTGCTCCAGGACCAGAATTTTTTAAGAAGAAATTAAGTACCTTTCCAGGTGCTGCTGAATGGTTCTAACAGTGATTCATCTAGGATTGCCCCTCCAGCCTGTGCAGAGCAGCACCATAGGAGAGGTGATCACTGCAATCCTTTTAGGTTTATAGCTGACCACATATGCTTAATGAAAGTTTTTTCTCAGGCTGCCTGGCTTGGGGTTACATATGGTGGATGTGTCTTTACACAGTGTGCAAGATGTCTCTGCTTTTCAGTGGGTGGGATCTGAATCAGAAACAATCTGCCTAGGAATTCCTGGGGCTGAGGAACAGCCTGAAACCCCCCACAGGCATTAACATGTAAAACAGGGGAAAAGGCTCAAGGGCCATGGACTGAAACACACTGCACAAGTGCTTCCTCCATTGGAGCAGCGAGAGCTGCTCTGAGGCACCACTGGAGCCAGACTGGGATCCTGGCAGGCTGAGGCCACACAGCAATTCACTGCCACTGCTCTGCACAAGCATCATGTGAGCAACCTGATGAATGGGTGGCAAAAAGCAATCAGGCTGAGAGATAAGTCAGGTTTTATTCTTTATCAGAGCATTCACACTCTTTGCTGTGTTTCCCCTGACTTGTTAAGTATTTCATATATTTAACAAGTTAACAAGTATGTTAAACAGGGTTATTAGGAACCAGAGGTACTCTGGTCTATCTTTATAGAAAACATATTAGTCATGAGGAACACAAGCAATTGTCATCATCCACTCCACTCTTGCAAGTTCACCCATTGCGAAAATGTCAGGGTAGGCTAATTTTATGCTGCATAATGTATTTGACCTACTCCTTTCACTCACGTGCACTTGAAACTATTCAGCTGATCCTAAGCAAATCTTGCAATGAGCACTAAATACCCAGTGTTATTGATTTATGGTTTTATTGCTCTATATATGATTATAACTGTTTAACATTGTTCAATAGGTCAAGTACCCTCTTTGCTTAATTAATTTTTGCCATAACCAGTAACCTGAAGGAATGTTGGTAGAAAAAAATATAGAAATATGCAGGCTGCAAACTTCACGGAGCTAAGAAGGTCCTTTACATCCTGCATTAATCTTCCATCATAACCTGAGACATATACATTGAGTGTTTTCCTTTGGTTGGAGAGATGCACAGAATTGGAATGTCATGAAAAGTTCTGTTTCTTTGTCACCTACAAATAACTGGATGTTTAGTCATAGATACACACACACCACACATAACACTCCTGGTGTCGCTGCCTCTGTGCAAGCATCCACCCTCCACCTTCAGGCAGCTCTGTTTTGCTTGCCCATGATACCAGTCAGTCATGCTGTACCCAGCCCTGTGCATGCTTCCAAAAATGCAGCAGCAGGCTGCAGTTTCAGTGAGGAAGATCTGAGAGGTTTTGCCCTTTAGCTAAGTACACACCTGGGCTTCCTTTAACTCAATTTTGACAAATATTGTGGCTTTGACCAGAAGACAATTGACAACAGGGCTGTGCCAGGAGGCCCCTGCACCACAAGCAGTGTTCCCATTCCTGAAGCCTGGCACCTCTGGCAAGTTTCAGTAGGCGTCAAGGTCTGTAACAACTCCCGTGAGTCACCTAATGCACCGTGCAATGTCTCACAGAAACAGCAATCCCCAGCCCTGTGGGCAGGTCTGAGAGAATGGATTATGCACAGACATGCATTTCAGTGTGTTGGAGGGTTTATCAGCATCCTGCTGGGGGTCCAGTCCCAATAAAGCTGCCCCCATACTCACACAGACAGGGCTCCATTGGCAGGGAAAGCTGAGCCGTGTCGACCCCCTTGTGACAAAAAGTAGCGTGCCTCTCAGTGTGGACAGGACAATTTTCACATGGCAACCCTGAAACAGTCAGGTTAACAGTTAACTTATACATCTCTGATCTTTTGGGAGTCTCTCAAACACAATTTTTAGATTTTTTTTGCTCTACAAGGCTGCAATGTTTTAGTATACATTCAATTGGTCCATCAGTGAAAACTGAAATGGCATCTTTGTTACATTCTGCAGCAGAACACACTTTGCATGCTTCCTTTTATTTATTTTCACAGATAAATTATTGGCTTTTCTATCTCTCAGGCACTATTCAACTTTAACTCTTCCACATTTACAGTCACTCAGCAAATTCCATTGCATTCTTTTCTTATTTATCCTTACTTGATTCTCCCTTGAATGAATGTTTAACAGTTGGCCCTGAGGGGAATACTTTTCTTCCAGAAAGGGAATGGGAATTGAACAATATGAAAGGAGAAAGGTGGAGATGTTCCCTTTTGCAGGTAGGAAGGTCACTGGGACATATTGAGATTGGCCTCTTGTTTTATACCCTCCTTGGACAGACAATTCTTGTAAATCCATAAATCTTCACAAGCTGGTGTTTCTTCCTGCACTCTGGCTGGGTTGTTTCAAGCAGATACTACACCATCCTCATAAAAAATATATTGGTGACTTTCAGCTGCAGGGATCTGCCTGGCAATGGCAAACCCTACTGCAGTGTCTGCAAGTCCCTCTAACCCAGGCTCTTACACCTGCTGTTCCCTCTGCCTGCCATGGCCTGACCATAGTGCGGCAGCTAGAGCTGTGTTGCTGTCCTCCTCCTGCCCTCCATGCATTTTTTCATTTTCTGATGCACAGATAACCTCAAATCCCATTGCTCCTTCTATCCTTGTTCCAGGGTCTCGTCTCTCTACTTAGATCTCTAAGCAACTTGATTTTCCCTTGCCCCTCTATTACTCCCCTAAAACATCCAACCTGCACAATTTTCCATTCTCTCAAGCTAGGAATCTATTTTTTTCACCTTCACCTGTTCCTGGAGCATCTTTCCTCACACAGGGTCATCTCCTTTCTTCTCCCTTGCCCTTCTCCAGCCCAGTTCTAATGGTGCAGCAGTAAACCCCACGCTGGTCCTTTTCCTCTCCAGTCATTCTGCATCTTTTCATCCTACTCAGGAGGCATCTCTTTGTATTGGAGGCATGGCCCTCCACAGCCTGATTTCCAATAGATTCTAGACTTTAGTCAGTCAGGATTTTTCTGTAAGTGCTCAATGCTGCCTCTGAAGGGGCCTCTTTGTATAACTTAATTCTGACTAATTTCTTCAGAAGATTTCCTTCAAGCAAGTACTTAAGCTTCAGAGTGTATCATGTTTGCTCCTGGATCATGGCTCAGACAATTTACTTTCAGTGAAGTCACTGGATTTCAGGATCTTGCATTTCTCAGCAGGTCATAAGGCTTATTTTCACTTTCATATTTTTACTGAATTGAACTGAATTTCTGAATTACTGAATTTAATCAACAATTGATATTGTTAATATATTAATCCAAAAAAAGGCATTATAAAACCTCCTAAGGCAATTCTTTTGCAAGAACCTCCTTCTTGCCATGAGAGGAGTTTGTTATAAACCTGACATCTTTCTCTGGTCTGTTACAAAATATACACATTACAAAGATCCTGTAATGAACACAAATCTTATTTTTTTAACTTTGCACCAAACACTTTTTTTCTGCAGCTCTTGTGTTTCTGTGTACCTGTGAGTGACTCTGAGCCCTCATCTAATACCAACTGCAATGGGCATGTTGTGAAAATACATCAGCATGTGCCTATTAAGGCTAAAAGCAGGAGGTGGTATTTATCCCTGTACTTTCTAACAAGACCAGAACTCTAGTCCAAAAACATAATGTCAGGGAAAAATAACATAGATCTTCTAGCTGTGTTACTTGTTAATACTTTTCAGCTAAAGATGCAGCTGTAAACAGATAAAGACTTTTCATCACAACAAACTTTCTGAAAGTCAAAGGAAAAACTAGATCAAATATCACTAATATTTTAAGACTTTGGAGTCAATAGTACTTGCTACAATAAGTTTACTTTCAGAAAGAAAAAGGATACTATTGCGGCTTAAATAGAGTGCTTAGTATACTGTTTAAAAGAATGGATGATAAGTCACAGGAAAAAAGAAAACACCTCAGACTCAGGAAAACATTCAGAGAGAGCACCAGTTTACCTATGGCAATGAAGTGTGCACAGGAAGTTGGCAGAGTGTGACCAAAACGTGCAGCTTTGTCTTTAATAAATGCAGGGGTAGAGCAAGTGGAAAATGATGATTCTTAGGGAATAAATTATATTATGAGAAAGAAAGAACTTGATTACTTGAGGTTCTTGGGACTGCCATTTTATTTTACTCTTGTTTTCTCTTGTCCTGAGTGTTGTGAGAAAGGGACTTGCAAGGCTGGATCTTGCGCAAGCACCATTTGTGGAGAAAAATACAGAGATCGGGAGAAACTCTTTTAGCAAGACCATGAAGAACACCAGTGCCTGATCCATGGATATCATTAGGATGTCTGAGTGCTGTCAAAAAGGGAGCAGTGGTAAGTACAGTGAAACCTGAGCCCAAGTCTGGCATGCGGAGATTTTCTTAGGAGGTTGTGAAAGGAAAACCTCCAGTCTTATGGGTGCTGATTTGCTGGGAGGCCTTGTTTGATAGAAGGAACAACAAAACATCTTTCCTCAAGATTTTTCAAGGCAGGCAAGCAAAACATTTTGTTGCAGAAATTAAGAACTTCTTGGCCACAGGGGATGCCAAACCTTATCCACTTTGTATTAAGCCTTTGAAAGTCTGACTTCACTTTTCCTGAAAGGGCTTTGTTTTACCCCAGAGGTACTGCAGCTTCTGACAGGCTGAAGCACAACCCAGAAAATTTTGTCTCCCATTGGTGATGGCTCCAGGAAGATTCAAGGGGATGATTACTGGAAAAGGGGCTTCAGGAGGTCAACTGGGCCATGTGCTATTGGAGAAGGATGTCCAGAAGTGATCTCCAGGAGCTGGGGCTGCCTGAGCCTTGCTGCTGTTCAGCCACCCAGCCCCACACAGGGTAATCTCCCCACAGATGGCAGCAGGTACCACCCTGGCAGTATGCAGGATTGGGATGATGGAGGATTGCAATGCCTGTGAGTCTGGAAATCAGTCATCACTTTAATCCAGACTAGTGCACACAGCACAGGTGCACTGAAGGCTCCCGGCCACTGGCATAGAGGTTCTGCTGTGATGTGCTTGTGCAAGAAGCCCATGCCATCTTCTCAAATTCTGTTTAAAACTTACAGATCTATTCACTGATTGACCTAAAATACTGTAATGTTTCATCCCCTTTAACAAACAGTAGTGCAGAGGGACTGGTTTTCTCTTGGAGTGCCTAGAAACACCAGCTGCTGATGTCCCAAGTGGCAAGGGATGCTCCACCTCTGCACTCTATCACTATTAGCAGCAGAGAAAGGATGGCACTTCACTGGAATGGGGATTCTAAAAAAAAATCACCAGTATATTAAATGCAGGAAGAGAAAGGATTATAAAGACTGATATATTTTTTTCTACTCTATTGGGCTTATCCAGAAATATCACAGAAACCAGCAAGTGGCAATGGTAACTTGTACCCCATGGCAATTCCACACCTTCCCACTACTGACAGGAAAAGGCGTCACCCAGCAGTGGCAGTAGACAGGGAAGCTATGGGAAAGACTTCACCTCATGTTGTCATTATAGTGCAAGAGCTCTATTGTCATTACATTGCAAGGGTTCCATATTGCTAGAGTTTCATACCTCCTTGATATTTCTTGTAGGCAGCTCCTCTAGATACTGACTCTTCCTTATCCTCACAGTAGGCAACCAACCCACTCTTTTTATAACATGCTTCTTATTGGCTACAGGTGTGGTCTGTTAACATCAGGCCTGCTCCTAATCTTTAGTAATTGGTTCAGCAGCAATTCTTTAGGGGATGGGGATACGGTTACACTCTATACCACCTTCATTTACCCATACTGTATCTCCCTACAACCTCAGGCTGACTGTCGTTCTTTTATTTGATATTTTTCTTCAGCTGGCCTCTGATTTGCTCCTCAGTTGGACCTGAGGTGACCTGTCATTTCCAGGCTGCAAAGACAAGAAAATGTACACTGCTTAATCACACTTCTAAATGGACCTTGTCACTTTGCTGAATTGGATGCATTGAAGAGGTCTCACTGTTGTAGCTAATTCCCTGCACAACACAAACAGCTCATGCCAGCTGGCCAATGTTCATAACTACCTAACATTTATCCCATCTAATTCTCAAAGTGAAAACAACTTTGCAGTTAGTGCAGATCGCTACCAGTTCATTTCTAGCAGAAGAGCTCATCTATGCGCTAATAGAAGCTGTCTTTGATCACCAGTATAGTCATGGAGATTTAGACTCCAGTTGAAGTAATTATTTCCTTGACCAGCATAGACAAAATGAAATGGTGCTAAGGATTGAAAATGCATGGAAGAATATTTTCATTAAAAACTGAATATAACCATTTACCAATTTTAATTAGAGTGGCATCATTTGCATTGCTCTAGTTAAAGCTTTACTGGTATTTCTGGTATAAGTAGACTTCCATTTATGATAAAATCTCAATATACATTTGCAGTGGTGAGATAAAACTTGACAGGGTGTATTAGCTTGGTCTTAAAATGTTTTTTAACGCTAATTGAATAAATATTCAGTGCAAGTAGAAATTTAAACCCAGCTTTGTGAGGAATTAAATGTCCCTCCTCTAGAGCTGTGTTGTATTAGAGAATCTTTTTAGCATTAACCAAAGCAGTTTCCTGCCCTGAAAAATATTTTCTGAGTTTACAAGGTTTTCCCTACTTTCTAAATTATGATGAGGTCAAGATTTTGCCAAAGTTATTGACAATAACAAATACCAGCAGAAAAATTAGCATTGCCCTAAACTAGCTGGAAATGCCAGCATCTGATTCTCTCTCTTGATAGTGGCAAAAAATATATTTCTGATCTCTGCATCTGTAGTCCATGGCTCACTACAGTATTTAGGGCTCAGTCCTCAGAATTTCTTGCACTGCTGTGTCCCTTGATGACTTCCACACCAATCCTCCCAGGGTCTCTTCTCTAGATTTGCACTTGAATTTTTCCTGTGAACTGAGGCCTTTTCCTGGCCTGTGGGCATTTGCCACCAGCTATGGTCCAGCTACAGCAGCTGTAGTCCAGTCTCTTCACCAAGGAGCTCTCTTCCTCATCACAGCCCTCTGAACACCTCCTGGAGGTGTTCACACACACTTTTTGGGGAAACACCTCTCTCCAAGTAGCCTTCCAAATGCATAAGAAAATTCCTATGGCACTGTCATTCTGCTCCTTTTTGTCCACTCACACATGCTGTCTAGGCATCTCTTTTACTTTCTACAAGCGCTAACAAGAGGCTGTAACTATTTCTGAGCACTGTTATGCCAGATTGCTTGGCAGTGTCCCAGACTTCCATGTGCAAGTGAGCAGAGGCTGTGCAGGCTCACCTATGAACTAAAGATCAAATCTCTGTGTGAGCATTGTGATGGGCAACTCCATTTCTGGTGCACAAAGGTAGTGGCTGCACAGGTGTTGTCAGCTGCAGGTGGAGAGTAGAAACTGGTCTCCATGGAGTAAAACTACACGTGCCATGCCTTCACTGAGCTTTGTGCAGAAAGGTAGGAAGAGAGCTTGCAGAGCTACTGTCCCAGTGTAGAAACATTTCTGAGCTGAGGAAGGTGACATTCAAGGAGAAGCTGCAGAGAGAGGTTGAGGAAGGGCATGCCAGCCAGAAAAAATATCTCTTCTTCCTTTCACCCATCTTGGCAATCAGTGTCTTCTGGTTTGCATTTAAATAACACCTTGTTTGAGATTTTTCTATATATTTATTAGGAAAAGAAAAAAACTTTGGAATTATGGCAAAAGCTCTCCTTTCATCAGACACAATAGAGTGAATGAAAATATTTTTCTCAGCTCTCCCAGTTTCTTTTCTTTGCAGGTAGCAGTGAAATAACTCCCACAGGCTCAAAAGGGATGCCCATGCTCAACTGAAGATCTGAACCAGTTCCAGAGATTCCACTTAGGTGTGTTATCCAAGTCCTCCCCTTTTCTTGTAGATGAGAAAAAAGGTGATTAAGTACAGGTTGTGTGTGCACAGAACCCTAAAGGCAAACAAACATTGACTACTTAGCTGTGTGCATCCCTTTCAGGCAGAAGGAATAGAGTTGAAGGTTGATTGTGTACTTCTGAACTCTGTGAGTTCGAGATACAGCTGTGGCACTGCCAATGCAGAGCAGCTTTCTCTTATCCATACTGACTGTCATAGTGACAAGGCTCACTTATTATCCACATCCACACTATGGTTACATATTCCAGCACTAGGTGCTGGGAGATTATTGTGGTATATTTTTGATTTCCTCAGCAGTACTGCACACGTGATCCTAGGAAGTGTGCAATAGGTAATTGTGGGACAGCTGCCCTTCTACCACCCACTTCAGGTACTGAAGCTATTTTTGCCTGACCACACTGTCGGACTTGTCAGCCCTGGACACCAGAGTGTTCTTGTGGTGCCAGCTGAGTCAGCAGAGTTTTGGGGGGCTACCATTTGCTGAGAATATCACCCAACGTGCAGCAGGGAGCCAGGCAAGGCAGGTTTGGGTGCTGCTCACAATTTGTGATTCTCCCCTTCCTTTCTGCCTCCTGAGGACTGACTCAGCATATCAGAAGGACCAAGGTCCTCCCAAAATAATATCTTCAGCCATTGCTCAGCAGGCTCCCAGAAGTGCTGTACCTGTTGTTCATGAGGGAGTAACAGCCAGACAAGCAGCTCCTCTCTTTGTTGAAAAGTTCCCTCCTACGTTGCCATGGATATGATGACCTCTTTGTAAACTCCTTTTTTTCCCTTTTAATGCAAGATATCTACTAAGATCCCTACATTTTGATCCATACTAAATGTAAATTTAAATTAATTACTGTTCTGCGTGTATCTCGTGATCACCAAACTGTTCTGCGATTTAGTTTCTTCTGATTCACCTTCTGCCAGTCATCAACCAAATCATCACGTTAAAAGCAAGGAGAAGGACAAGCTGATTGGGCTGAGTGGGTTTTTCACTCGTTTCCTGTTTCCTTGAGAGATGTTTTGGGCCACAACAAAGACCTGAAATGTATGTGGTGAAAATAGTTTACAACCATGTTCCCACATGCAAGTGAAAGAGATTCAGAACTTCTCCATCACTAATGCTGGAGAAAATTATCCAGGTTAGCTCTCCAACTTATTTATTCATCAGCTGTGCTTGTTTACACAATGTATGGAAGGAACAAATTCTGAGAATAATAAAAAAAAAATTCAGGTAAGAAAATGAAGCCTGAACTCCAAGTATCTAAGAAGAAGTCATTGTGTGAGGGGATTACTTCTACTTTTTTGGTGACTGTGATAGGTGTGTATGTAAAGACCTCCTTTAGATATTCTCCCCTAGAAAATACCACCTAAGAGCACCGTTCTCCCTCTGTTATTTGTTCTTGAGAGCCGCTTTTCCCTGACAACAGCTCCATTTTAGTCAAGCAATGTGAAACATCTGTGGGTGGATCTGAAGATTAAGCACATCTGCATTAGTGTCAGAGTGGCCAAAGACAGCAGCAGAATCTCACTCACTTCTTCCTCTGTTGTGCTGCAGTCCCTGAAATGTTCTGCTTTGCTCTCACCCAAGGACTTACTCCATTTCAGGCTTTGCCTTTAAGATGCACCACATCACAGTGGCAAACACCTTTACCCACGACATAAGGAGTAATTTGTTCACTATTTTTCTAGAAAGAAGGCTAAAGCTGGACTCCCTATTGTTCCTATCTGGTTGAGCAGGGAGAGAAGATAAACTTGAGTTTATAGTACCTTTGTCAGCAACAGAGAAGATGAGGAGAGGCATATTTTGTTTTAGAAATAGTTTGTGGTTTGTCCCCCAGATGCTGCCATCCATTCTGCCTGGGCTTTGCCACCACGAGGCAGCCCCCAGCATGGCAGACTTGTTCTCCATGCAGGAGATGGCATCCAGAGGACATGGTGAGGGTCATTTGGCTCCACACAAACACCCAAGACATGGGAAGTCTGAGCTGAGCAACCAGATGACTTAAATTGGTGTTCCTATAACAAAAATCTGAACAAAGAGCAGAAGTGTGGGCAGGGGAGAGGGAGGGGGGCTGTTGTTAAAATGCCGCTGTAACTTAAAAGAAAGTAAATAGTTACAGTGCTTTGTGCACTGCTATTTGCAGCATCATTAAACCTCCCCTGAAGCCTTGCTATTGGAAACTAGATTTAGCCAGGGCCCATTATGAGCCCAGACAACTGTACAAAATTGCCTGCTTTTTTCCTATAATGATGCCTAAAATATTTAGACCTGGGTATCTCCCTATTTACATTCCTAAATTAGAGTCCATTTGTTATTCATGACTTGCTTACCTGTGACAAATAGATTGGGTTGTTCATACAACCCATCTTGTCCTTTCTCAGAGGAATTTATTGTCATTAAACATTCCTAATTTCCTTGCAGTGCACTGTACTTTCTGGAATGTAATCCATTCCAGAGGTTTTGACATTTCTACTTGTCTGTCTCAGGTGGCAACTAAATATGAGAAAGGCACTAGCAAGAGCTGGGTTTTAAAAAGTCCTCCCGAATATTTATCCAAATTTAATTGATTGCTTTTCACATTTCTATAAAAACTCAGTATTGGAATCAGTATGTGGTGTTAGCAGAAGGTCAAGTTATGAGTTTGCTGAGGGATTACCTGACTGCATCCAAAGAGCACAGTAAAGGAAAATGCAAAACATGTAAAAGTATTGAAAACATACTGAAAGTATTTAAAATGTATTTAGAGATGAAGTGTCAGGATTTTTCTGACTGATTTTTCCAGCTGATTTCTCCCAGTTACAGTCAGCCACCACTAAAAATATACCTATAGCAAAATTGGATCTGCTTAATACACTTTGTTGGTAACAACATTTTGTTGTTCACCAAATAATGACGAAGCTTTGAGGTAGGAATATATGTTTTTTGGAAGGCAGGACATATTCTATCTTCCATGGTTCTGGTGCTCCCCACTGCCCTGTGTGTCCCAGAGAGCTCAGGTGAGCCATGTTGGCTGTCATCTGGATGCCTTTCCTTCACACCAGCGTGGCTAAGCAATGTACAGCTGAGGAAGGCATCCTTGGGCCCCCAGAGAAAAGAAGTGATGGAGACTTTGCAGTGAGGGGTAGCTCTAGAGTGTTGCTTCTGGGATCTGCAAATTCCCTCCTTTGTGTTTGGATGCAATCCTTCCTAACTCTCAGTATTTCCCCCTGACCTGTGATGTCTGATATTGGGATGCAGGGATGCTGATCAAAAGGCCATCACAAGCTCCTATTGTTTCTGAGGGGCTTCTCAGCTCTTTGCCAGGTACATCTCTCCCTCTCTGGGGGATGTCTGCATGAGTTCTGTTTTGCAGGACTGGGGAAGACTTCCATCTCCCCTCAGATGGACAGCCCTGCCTGAATTTCCTCCTCCCCATCAGTCCCTGCTTTGCAACATCCATACCCAAATCTAATGCTTCTGATGCAGCTGATGTAGGCAAGCTCAGCTTTAAATACACTTACTGATGGTGTGGCTGAGGTGCTCTGGGCTTACAAGGCTGTGCTCCCAAAATGTTGCCAGAATTCCCCTTTCACTTACCTGTGAATTTCAATAACTTCACAGGTATCTCTCATCTCAACCACCTGCAAAACCCAGCCATCCTTTGGGGCATCATCTGTGACTTGTGTCAGGTGCCTGTGCTGGCACCTGCCATGTCCAGCAAGTGTTCTCTGTTCTCTGCAGTGCCCAGCAGTGTCCCCAGTGCTGTGCACTCAGCCAGGACTGAGCTGGAACCCCATGGCTCCGTGCAGCACTGCAGGGAGAGGGGCAGAGCTGCTCCTCCTTCCAGCCGGGGCAGGGCAGCAAAGCTTAGGGTGGGAAGGAAAAAAGAGATCATAGAAACCCAGAAAAACTCTGTTGTTCCATAAAATGAATGACACATTCCCTTCACTTGCAGCAGCTGACAGCAGCAGTTTGCACAGCAGGAGCAACTCCAGGCTGCAGCACACAACCAAACACATAGGGCCAGTCGTTCCTCTTCTTGGTCAAGTACAAGCTACTGCTCATACAGGGGGCTGGTTCTCCCTTCTTTGCAGCTCCACACCATTGAAACAGAAAGTATGGGTGTATAAATATTGTGTAATTGAATCTTGTTCTGTGTACTGTATGCTGTCAGTGGCCTTTTCTCCCAGCCACACATCGTTCAGCGCTTGCTGCTGTGATTCCACATTAATACCTCTGTCTGCTGCTGGAATGCACACTCACTTCAGCAGCTCCTTCCAACAATAGCACTATTAAAAATAATGAAATGTCAGGTTGTGCTACTGTGCATCTAGATCCATTATGGAAATGTGCTGCAGGTCAGTAGCAGCCTGAGCCAGTCCTCCATTCAGCTTTCAGAGGGGGAGATTCAGAGAAAGACATCTGTGGTTTCAAACAGCACCTGGGTTCCTGTCCATGGCTCACCTTTTCCTGAGCAGTTCTTCTCCCAAAAGATGTACAGGGCAACACTTTAGTGGAAGAGGTGCCAAACAAATCTTGCTTTTCTTACAGTCCTTCTGTTGGTAGACAGAACCTCTGCTATTTTTATCCTCCAGAACTGTGTGAAGTAATATGAAATGAGAGGAGGTTGTAGGCTCTAGAAGGAGCAGACTGGCATAAGATTTCAGGAGATTGGGATAAACTGAACTAATAATGTAAGAAATGAAAGTATAATGGACACTGTACAGTCAGTTTTAACTACTGTTCACTATACTGCCAGACAGATCAATAATATTGTCATTACTGATTTCCACTGCAGATAGATGGAGTGTTGGGGAAGGAGCAACTAAATGATGTAGAAGATGCAAGGAGCATGAAGAGTCAGGTAACTGGAATTTCCATGCAACATATGTGCTTGAATTCTCTTGAAACAGGCTAGCCTGATTGCACAGACAAATTCATTTCCCTCTATATTAATCTTCTCACTGGGAATTCTCCACCTGCTTTCTCTAAATAATCTAAAGGAATGCAGACTAGACAAAGGAAACACTGCCTGGTAGTGACTGAGTGTGAAATATCTCTGGAATTACATGCAGAAATGTTCTACCCATTCCATTTGATTTGACCCTGTGCTGGTGTTACACAGAAAATAAACCTGGCTCTCCCTCTGTAATCCCACAGCATCTCTTGTGACAGGGATGTCTGGGCTGTGTCACCTCCCTGTGTGTCGAGTCAAATACTCATGAGTGCACGCACACACACACACAGGTGGACAGTAGCACCTGGCAATGACATACAAAAGATACAAATGGCATGGACAGTGGCACATAGAGTTGTTTCTGAGCAATCTGGGATTCCAGAGGGAACCATCTTCAGATGCTTTTGTACCTCCAGGACCGTGACCCCCTTACTGAATAGGGCTGACTCGTTGTCCATTCATTCTTTCTGTGTGTGTAGAAGCAAAACATCAGAGCAGCATTGCCCTGCACACACACTCTCTGTATTCCCCAGCCACAGCCATGAGTGAAACAGACTGATCACATGAGGGCCATGAGAAGGAAGCAAAGCTGTCAACTTGTCAGGGATTTTGACTGAGCAACAACCCTCAGCAGCTGGGATGCACCTGGGAGCCCATGCAGATAATCAGGCAAGCCCCAGCAACAAACACAGCGCAAAGCAAACGTTCCATGTGTGCTTGAGAAACACATGATCCATAAAAAGCCCCATTCCTAACAGTGACGTGGCTAAGCTGGGCTCTGTCATGTCAGAAAGTTTATAGAGAAGAGTCAGAACAGCAGAATCACAGCAGATAAGTAACTTCTTGCATTATCTGATGGTGGTGGGAATACATGTTTGACCAACCCCAGCTGGAAGCATGGGGAGGATTTAATTGCTTGATTGTTTGCAGCTGCTATTCTAAAATATTAGAACATACATGCTCTCAAAAACTCTGTTTACCTCCTTGACCCATAAATTTTTCTGCGCTGTTAGATCCTAATATATCTTCAATTTTTGGTGATAAACCCCTGAAATGTAGTGACCCTCTAACTGGGCATTGCCACCTTTGTTGTGTTTTAGGTAATGTGGAACATTACATAAACATTTATTACAGAAAAGGCAGGAATAGAACGTATGATGTCTGAGCAGAAATGGTTTCTGCACAACTTGTTCCAAGTGTGTGATCCACGACCCCTCAAACTAAGCAGGTTTTCTTATCAATTTCAGCAGGCTTTGTGTGCAACTAAAACTCTTGCCATAAAAGCACCTGAAATAACTTTAAATTAATTCAACACAGGAAACTGCATCAAGTGTCAGACTGAAAGAGAATTATAGCCATTGAGTGTTACCTTCATTTAATCTTTTAAACACATAATGAGATACATCCCTATTAAAGGATCATATTATCCCTTCCTCTGTATATTACCCCTCAACATCACCAGTTAATCCTTTGAAATCAGCAATGGCAGTGTTTTCAAAGAGCATCTCAAATCAATGGTCCATCCCCATTACAGTCAAGCTAAGAACCACACAACGTGCCCAGCTAACAGCAACCTAAGCTAATGTTACAGCAGCAGCACAAAAACACACTGTCATAAAATTTACAGTCATCACAGGCACACACCCAGGAAGCAGGATAGATATAATTAAAGAATTCCTGTGGGATATGATAGCAAAAAATAAGTCCAAGTTTGGGGAAATTCTTTGGGAAAAGAGTAACACAATGACTTCACTCATAAGGATTTTATCAACAGTAGCTATTGCCTACAGACAGCTTCAAACATGAGCTGCTTTGAGTGCTGTGTGAAACTGATTTTGCTTTTCACCACTTCAGCCACATTTTTTCTTTTCTGTGTAATTTCTTTGTGTTCATATTTTGAATCATAACAGAACACTGTTATTTGCTTGATGCCTCTGCAAATGTTTGTTATTAAGCTGAGAAGATGCAGGCTTCCAAGGTCTTAAGATAGTGTTTCAGTTATTTCTCATCTAGAAACATGAAAATGATTTATGTGCATTTCTTTGTGGTTTGTCAGAATACACTAAACTACAGAAAAATAAAAGCAAGGGAAATCATTTAGTCACAGTGCAATAAGGGACTGAATTGCATACTTAAGTTTTTAGCAGAGAAATTCTGAGTGTGTTCAGATATACTGACTGCTGTACTGGACTCTCCCATACATACAAAATCACTAAATAACTGATAAGAAATTTGAATGAATTCTTAGCCAACTTGGAGTTTAAATATTGACTGGATAGTCCTAAGCAAAGGGTTTGTAGGAGACATCCTATTCTGTTCACTTTATTGTGAGTAAAAAAAATCCCATAATTAATTTTAGGTGGTATCTAAATAAGAAGTACTTAGTTTTTTGTCAAAAATAGTTTGTGCTTTGTGTTTGATCACAGTTTAATCAACACTGGGGTCTTTTATCCAGTCCAGACAGGAGACCAAAGAACTCCAGTGCCAATAGTGAAATAGCATTGAAAATCAAAACTAGAGGTACATTTTATGGAATTTTGAAGCCCCTTAACCACAATTACATTTTTTAACATCTTCTTCAAAATCCATATGCCAGGAAAATTTATATAATGGTTCACCAACTTCCCATCTCTTCTTGTTTTAGGAAACCCTCTAAAACAGCCAGAAGAAGTGAACACATCTTCAGTCAACATGCAGCATCTTCACACAGCATCTTTGGGTGATCTGGGCCCTCTGCCCTGTGAAAGAAGAGGGGTCCTCAGGCAGTGCACAGTGCCTGGCAAAAAGGCACTGCAGCACCATTGCCCCAAGGAAGCTGGGCTGAGGCAGGGTGCGACAGACACCTTGCAGAAACCACAGCTCAGAAGGTGAGATCCAGGGGGGCTGAAGCTTGTATGCTGTAGAGCACAATGCCAACCAGACAGGCTCTAAGCAAGTCAAAAGCCTGTGACAAATTCCAGCCTTGGTGAGGCACTGGTTGGGACATATCACACTAAGGTGTTGCTGAAGCATTAACCAAAGCAGAGTCCATACAAGCTGTGAGCAGTAAATGAGCTGCCTGTGTGAGAACGAGCTACCGAGGCTGGGGAGGTGCTACAAGACAGCATCCTGTAAATATGCCTGCAAAATAACCAAGAGGGAGTAATGGAGTAAGGGGGACATTTCTGAACACCTACCAGTGCCGCTGAGAGAGATGGCAAGAACACACCCCAAGTAAGGCACACTCATAAGACAATACTGATTATTTTGAGCACTGTACAAATAAACAAGTCACAAACAGACTTTGCCCCAGCACAGCAGAGCCAGAACATGCTGTGCCCGTAGCATGCCACAGACATTAACAGTTTGTCTGCTGGATGTGAGTGGGTTGATGCTCTGTCCTCTAGGCTGTACTCCCAGACAGGCCTTTGCTGCTGAGCTGACTCTGCAGTTGCTCTGCTTGGAGCAAGAAGACATCACTGACAGCACCAAGCAGCACATCACAGCTCCAGGGTGACTGAGGCTGCACTACTGACATGTAGACAAAAAAGGACCAGAGAACAACAGCAAACTAATGACCAATTGACTCCTTCTTGCTGAAGAGTATGATTCTGCCAAGTTCTGAATTTCAGTAGATTTATTAGGACAGCATTTTTAAAAGGGCAGCTCTGCTTTTCCCTGCAGAAATAGCATTTGTTTATACCTCAGGGTCCTACTAATGGCCAGGGACCACCCATGAATAACATAAGCCTGAGAATATTTCTGAGAAGCTCAAACACAAAATTACACATTATTTACACTAGTATTTTTGGTGTCATCTGTCAACTGTTAACTGCAGAACTTAACCCAAATAAATGAGGATGCTGTGTTGTTAATTTGCTTATGAGAAGTAATTGCAGTGCAGTGGATTATTGGTTACTGACAGCACAACAGATCATCTTTTCAGAGGGAATTATCTCCTTAGAAGGTAACAGGGTGTCATGCAGAGCTCAGAAAGAGGCAGTTTTGAGAAAAGGATTAAAAAGGACTATGGTGAATCTGGTGAGTCTCTCTTACAGCATTTCATCATAGCCAGCACAAGGTGCTTCAGAGAGAGCTGCAAGAGCCCTTAAAATGGGTTTTGAATCCTTCTAGTGCTGAACAAGGACCTGTTTTAGAGTGGTTCTGTAGACACCTGTTTCTGAGCAGCCAGCCACCAGGTGAAGATGGACAAGTGGTTGGCAGCAGCAGCCACCTGCCTGTACAAAATAACACCTCTGGACCCTGCCTGAACAACATTTCTCTATTCCCTCCTAGATTAGCATCATCCTGCTGCCCTGAGATTAAGCTGACTGATCAGAACTGATTTGTTTGCTAGAAAACTGCAGAACAGCTCAGATTTGCCCCCAGCTAGGATTTTATAGGATATGCAGGAAAGTCTCGAAAGGTTCTCAATCTCCACTAGGTCATGGCTACCAGAATTACTCAAAAGAAGTGAGATTCATTCCACTTCACTGTACATACCTAAACGTTAATCATCTTTAGCTAAGCACATCACCCTGGGCTCCCTTCTGACTCGGTGGAGAGAAATGGGCCCCTCCAAAAGGCAGCTCATTTCATCTTCCCAGAGAGGATGCCTAAGATGGATGAGATGAGTTGCCTTCTGGAGGTGTCTATTTCTCTCCATTAGCTATACAGAGAGCCTGAGGTGATGAGCTTGCACTCTGATGATTAACTCACAATGTCAGAAGCTAAAGGCAGATGAATCCCACGTGCAGAGCATCAGCATTTGAGCAGCCAGCCCTGCAGACAGAAGGGATGGGGTTGCAGAGCAACCTTGTTGATAGCCACTCTGGGGGCTCCTTCTAGCACTGCAGAGATGTACCTGGTGACATGTCCAATGACCACCTGGGAAAGAAATAGCAGCCTAAATGCAAAGAATGGATCAGGAAAGGAGAAGGGCAATACATTAAAGAAAGACAAAAAGAAATGTGTGCAGATAGCAACCAGCCCATAATTCCCTGCTGGGTGTTTCCTCCCCAAAGCATCATGGCTCAGCATGACCAGCTATATCTGAATGATCCAGAACTGAATTAAGGCAGACTGTGGTTAGCCCACAAGATGATCCACACTACTTTTCCCTGTGCATCCACAGTTCTGCCATGATGGATATTTGGTAGACTGAACAGATGCATGTACACATACCTGAATGTATATCAAGTCTTGTCTGAAAGTGTTGTGGTTTGACCCAGAAACAGGATTTCTGGGATGCTGTGGTCAAGCCAATGAGTGCTCAGATTTTAACATTGGCAACTGGTTTGACCACTGAAATTTTGGTTACTGAAAAAATTGGTCCGCCTCTGAGAACACGCAGGGGTTAAAAACCAGAGCTGCTCACCAAAAAACCTCTTTGGATTTCCGGCGGGAAGGAGTTCGATCTCTCCCCCGGCCATGCGGCCCGGCCCGGGAGAGGTAGGCCTGGCCCCCCAAGGGTGGAAGGAAGAAGGAAAGAAATGCCGGGAAGCAATGGGCAGCCCGTTCCCCCCCTTGGAGACAGACAGAGAGAGAGAGTGCAGCCTGTGCTTGTGGCTGTTACCTTGAAATTTAGTAAACATGTGCTGGCAGCAGGCAGCCCGGCTGAGGAGATGGGGGGGTGCAGCCAGGAGTCCGGCCGCTTGGAGGAATTTTTAACCCTTCTTGGACAATGAAAACTTTACAGAACATTAACCCTTCCTAGACGAGAGATAAGGGTAGAAGGTGAAGAAGGAAATGGCTGAGGGATGAAGGTCTGGACCAGAGAGAGAGAGTGAGAGATGTTGGAGGAATGGAGAAGATGGAGTGGCATTTTATGCTGGACTCTTTTGTGTAGCCATGGACAGAGCCATGTTTCCATGTGACACAGAGACTGAGTCCAGGGGGAGAAATGCCCCAGACCCAAGAAGATTCAGTGTGGGTACCCCCCGTCCCCAGGGGGTATATAAAATATGGGGGGGACAGATGTCCCAAAGGTGAGAGACTGTGCTTTTCTGGAACTGGACAAAGCATCCTTAAAAAGACGACCCTGGAAGCAGCCCTGATCTTGTTCCGGTGGTGAGAGCACCGTAACAAGATGGAAAAGGCCATCACAACACATGGAAGGACTCCCTCTCCTCTTGAGGAACTGAAAGTTTAGCATTCTAGAGGGTGGTGCTGGACCCAGAATTGGTGATTTTGGAAGATGTATTGTATTGGGAATTTAGGGGGGAGGAGGAGGAGAATGTTTTTTATGAGGTTTTCATTTTCCTTGGGTTTTTTTTTCCTTTTGTGTGTATTGTGAGGTTTTCATTTTTCTTGTGTTTTTTTTTTTTCCTTTTGTGTGTAGTTTAGTTATTGTTTTGTAGTTTAGTTAATAAACTTTTCTTTCTTTTCAAGTAAGAGCCTGCTTTGTTTATTCCTGGTCAAAATCTCACAGCAGACACCCGGGAAAGTGTATTTTCATGGGGGCATTTGGCCTTGTGCCAGTGTCAAACCATGACAGAAAGGCATTTTCCTTTCCATGGCAAGACATTTGTGATATCTGAAAGGACGCTCTACATTCATACATTCATACATTCTATATTCAGCAGGCTCTACGTCATCTACCTACAAATATGCCCAGCAAATCACTGATCAGGTTGGAGGAGTATTGCTGGGATGCAATAAGAGACGATCCAGTTATAGTGATTCCTCCCCACCATGAAAGCTGAGTACTCATCCCCAGTATCACTTCATAGAAATTAAAGAGACCTCTTATCACCACTCAGAGCTGGGCAGATAAGACACAAAACTCTCTTGAGTACCAGCCTGGTGCCTTAATTACTGACTAATGCTGCCTCTGTAGCCTGTCACAAGAACAGTTTTTGGCAGTCATTTCAGCTCTTTTCACAGTCACATGAAATTAATTTAATTAGTTTTTAAAATCTAAAGAATAATGGGATTTAATTGACTTAATGTGAAACTTTCTGGGCTGTCACTCCACCCAGCTTCCGATCAACTTGAAATCATTCAGCTGTGAGTGACTGATATTTGTGCCTTTCATTGAGAACACTTTGTCTCAGTTAAAATCCTTCCTTCCATGCTTAATTTTTGCATAATATTGCTTTTATTTTTCAGTCTCTGTTTTCATTGTCTGGTGCCCTGGATGAAGGGCTCTCCATGTGGGAGAGATCCTCAGCCAGGTCCTGCTCCTGGAAGTTTATTTTACCTGTAGCTGCAGTATTTTAGGGGAATGTATTTTAGGGAACTCTGTATTTTAGGTGTTGCTGCCTGTGACACATGTCAGAATGGAGTCAGACAGCAAGTCATTTTATATAACCATGCACATATTTTAATACATACTAACCATGATGATGGCCCTGTTATAGCTGATGTATGAACACATATCAGCCTTATCATCTTCCTCTAGTGCCCAAACGGAAGAGATGTCAGACACCCTATGGAAAGTCCAAGATAGAAATTTTATTCAGCACTGATGACCATAAAAAATGCTTGTGAATCTCATTCCTTTGTCGTTCAAAATTTGAGAAGCGTATTATCATCATTAATGAGATCCAGAGATTGCTCTTTATCTATGTCATGTTCCACTGTCATTGGAACAGTCTTGAATGCACTTCACCAGGAGGCACCAGGACAGATCTCTAATTTTTCTGTCCCTTTGGTAAAGTGTGAGAGACAGGAGCAGAGAGTTGGTGAACAGATTTTTAAACCAATCCACATTAAACACAAGTTTCTAAAGCTGTGCATAATAATACCATTTCTGATTAGTGACAACCTCATTAGAATAAAACAGAGGTTCTTTTACTTCCATTCTTCACTTCATAGCATCCCATGAATCCTTCCTTCCTTAGAAAAGTAAAAGCCTTTTAAGACTCTCCTGTGGGATTTTTGTCCAAATTATGTGGTATGTGGGGAAGCTTTCCATCCTACCTATTTTGGTGGAAGATCTGGCATCAAAGTTGCATTTGACAAAGTTAACATTACTAGTAGAAATTCTATCATTCTCAGAGGGAATAACTACTTGATTTTGAGTTATTGATGGCCTCTAAACTCTCTCTATGGTACTTCCACAGGGTATCTATCGCTCTGTACAGTGTATACATTGCAAAACTGAGCTATTCCACTCCCGTGTGTTTGGACAGCGTGGATGCAGCATTACGATCCCAAAACACGCTCGCAAGCCCACATGGTTCTCACTCCAGCTCCTCCTGCTCCAGGAGCGCATCTCCGGTATCGGTCAGCACCGGGCGATCAGGGACGGGCTGCGAAGAGCGGGCAAGCCCCGAGCAGGCTCTCCCGGTTCCCAGACAGTCCCCGCATCAGGTACCAGCCCTCGGAAGCGCCCTGCCGCCGGCACCCCTCTCTCCGTGCGGCTGCCCGCGCCGGGGCGGGCTGAGCTCCAGCCGGGAGCGGCTGATCCAGCGGCGCAGCTGGGCTCCGGGCAGGGCGGCAGCTGCAGCCGCCCCCCGCCCCGACCGAGCCCCGACAGGGCAGCGGCAGCGCCCCCGGCCCGGCAGCGGCCACGGCCGTGCCTGAGCAGCGGCGGCAGCCGGGGCAGGAGCAGCGCCGGGGGCTTGGCCGGAGCGGCGGCGGCCGGGCCGGGGCAGGGTCCGCCCGCTCCCCGCCTCGGTGCCCGGCGGTGGCGGGCAGGCGGGCGGAGGTGCTCCTCGGCGGGCGCGGCGGGGAGGGGGTGGTGCCGTGTTACCGCCGCCGCGGAGCGGAACGGAGCTGCTGCATCCTCATCCTCATCCTCATCCTCATCCTCTCCCCTCCCCTCCCCGACCCCGCCGGCTCCCCCCGCCCAGGGGGCGGGAAGGCAGCGCGCTCTGCCCGCGGTGGCGGCGCGCCCCGAAGTGGCTCCGCACGGCGTTTCCCCCGCCCGCTGCCGCCCAGCGATAAATCCCAGCGCCGGGGGCAGCGCGGCACTTGGCGGCCGCCGCGCTGCGGGGAGGCGGCGGAGCTCGGCCCCCTCCCCGCGGCGGAGACCCCCGGCAGGAGCAACAGGAGCCGGAGCTCAGGTGAGCGCCGCGGCTGGGGGAGGCGGCAGGAGGAACGGGACCGTGCGGGGCTCGTAGGGAGCCGCGGGAGTGTGCGGGGCGCTTCCTCTGACATTCCCCGCTGCTGCCCCGGGGGGCCCGGCTGCGAGGGGGAACCCCGCTAGCGCAGCGGCGTGCGGACAGCAAGATGCTGCCTACGGTTTCTCTGTGAACCGTGAAGTTTTCCTTCGCGAGCTTTGAGGCGGGGTCCCGGAGGGCTCCTTGGGGGCTGCGGGGTTCTGCCCAGGGCCGTGGTACCGCGGGCAGCTCGGAGCGGGGGTGAGCGGCGGGCGCACCCCGCCCAGCGCGGCTTCCCCGCACCCGGCGCTCCCGCGGTCCCGGTGAGCAGCGCGCTCTCCGGGCTGCCCGGGCATCCCCCGTCTCTGTGCGTGGTGCTGTGAGCTCCTCTCCAAGGCAACTCTCAATAGGTAAAAAGGTCAGCGCTCTCCCCTTGCTTTCTCACACCAGAGTGGGGGCTGAATGGCGAAATGATGCACAGGATGTGAAAAGAGTTATTCTCCGTACGGTGCGAGGTAGACTGTATTCCTTGCTTCGGGAATGGACCTCCAGGGGCATGAAATGCAGGTGTTGAGGTGTTCATCTACCTGATACTCCTTGTGACTCAAAACGAGCAGCAGGTGGGATCGAGACCTTCATTTGGCTACAGGCTGTACGGTCCTTTAGTCTCTAGAGAGATGGCAAGCAGAGGCGAGGGCTGGTTCATTTTATTGTTTGTAACCAACCTGACACTTCAAGTTTGGGTACACAGCAACTAAAAAACATGCCCTTAACAGCATAAGGCATTTAATCTGTTATTTCCTGGTGGCTGGGAATCTTACAGAAAAAAATCAGAAATATTCAGTTTCAAAGGATTGGAATTTCCGTGGGATCATACATTGAAAAAATTGGGGCTCTAAGTTAAGAAAAAGGAAAAACCCACCAAATCTGCACCTCTAATGATGCACTAATTTCCCACAGAGAGACATGTAAAAATGGCATCAACCCAGCAAAGTGCTTGTTAAATCCAAGTGGGGGCTTACATACTATGAGCTTCAGTGGCATTACTCAGAAGCTAAAGGCAAGGCTGAAGGCAAATGTGCTTCTGTGATTCCCCAAACCGGGGCTTAAGTACTGTTCATTGAAGTATTCAGTTGCATGAATCACACTCATTCAAAAGTTCAAGGCAGACCAAATCAGGGAAAACACGGACTGAACAGCATTGTCAGCTTCTCTGCACAATAACTAGGTAATCACCAGCCCTGTGGATTTTTCCCAGAGTTTTTTAGGAGGTCTCTAAGTATAGAGTGAGTAGCTCTTGACTGTCTTGAAATGCAGATTACAACCTCCTAGGAACCAATATCCCTCCATGATCATGGATTGGCTTCAGCCTACCTTTGCATTTCAGTCTTGTCTCAAACTTTGGGACTTGGGAGGGTGCCTTTTATGGCATCTGCCCAATTTTAAAAATACAAGCACACAGAAAAGCTCTTATTTGTTAAAGCCATGATCTCAAATTAATTTATAAGCACCAAAAGCACAGACTGTCAGGCACCAGATACATAGATAATTTTCAGGAATCAGAGCACTTGCCAGCATGAAAAAAGGACAACATTATATAATTAAGATGTCCAAAGAGTAGCATTTATTTCTGAATATCTTAATTCTTCTGCAAGGTACTCTTGGATTCCTATGAAATTAGAGAAAATTGTACTTAACTGTTCCCAGGTTTTCCTCTATTGGCAAAGTTCTGTGCATGCTGAAATAATCTGTATCCCTGGATATCTTCCCATTCTTTTCAGGATGCAGATAAACATGCCTGTCTTAAGAACTTTAATAAATTTGAGATGTATATTTGCTTGTATTTTTATTTAACAACTTCAGGAGTGTACAGACAGAGGCAGTATTGGGTTTGCTGTTCTGAGCTTCAGCCTGTTGCTGTTGATAATGTGCCTTTGTTGATGTTGGGGGCAGTTTTGGGATTTTTCTTTTTCTTTTCTCTGTAAAACCCACTAGCTTCACCAAGTGGCCACCTAAAGACACTGGATGTCAGCTTTAAACTGTGTTTCCCTGATCCTGGTATTTCTGCTGAAATCCTGGTGCCCCTTGCTGGCAATTGCATTAGTAAGCAAAGAGAAAACTGGCAGCAGCCCCTTTCTGACTGAGGGGTTTGGATTTAGCATAACCTCCCTGTAAGAATGATATGTTTAAGGCATAAGGATCTCTTGCAGGACACAAAGGAAGCAGTCTTGTATATTAAAAAGGGAGGGAAAAAATTCCCAACGCAAGCAGCAAGAAAAGCCTTAAGTCAGTTGAAAGCTGTTTGGAGTGTCAAACACATGGAGTACACCAGGAGAAAGAAAAAGGTCACCGGGCCAAACTCCACTCCATCTAATTACATTAAATCTGTCAGAGTAATCCCTGGCACAACTTGACTGAAAATGTTTCTCTGGGTTTCCTCTCTAAAGTGACTAGTGTATTAAAAAGGCAAGCACCTATTTCTCCACATGTTCATGTAAATATGTCTGTTTATGAACAGCCCTCTCAACAGCATTTGGCCTGTGTAAAACGAAACACCTGCCCAAGATTTTACTTCTGCAAACAGCTGGTGGATTAGCCCTTGTAAACCTTTTTACACAGAAGATTTTGGGCTCTTGACAGTCCTGGCAGTAACAAATGTGGGGTCTGTGGAGGTCACTATGGTGGGAAGTTCAGCAGGTACAGATGAGGTCAGAATATGAATGTAGCTGGGGTGAAGTAGAGATGTGATCTGCAGAAGTGAGTTCAGAAAGGCCAGGTAGGGAGCATCATGCTGAGCTGGGAATAATCCCCTGCACAAATGTAGTACGGAAAGCAGCTTGCCTGGTAGCACTTCTGCCACTAAAAAAAGCGGTGCTGAGAGAAAGCCAGACCTTTCACAGTGCCGCACAAGGAGGATTGCAATCTACAAAATATGTGATGGGATTTGGTCCCACAGCTCGATGTTGGTGGGGTCTTGGCTGAAGGAGCCTACCACTTGGGACACAGCTGTCAATTACCTGATGAGGATGCAGGGAAGGGCTTAGAAACATGGCCTGAGGGAGATTAATCAGCTCTTTAACCTCAAGAGTGAACTGAAGCAAGATATGCTTGTAGCCTCCAGATTTATCCGTCTGTTCCAAAAAAGGAAGGGAGCTACCTGCTCCCTGTGCAGCCAGTGTGGATTCACCCCCCCTGGAACCATGGTGTTGGACCTGCTGAGAAACTTCCCACAGGGAAGCAGCAGTTGTACTCCTATCCAGGCAAGGAAACACCCTTGAAGAGTGACAGGATATCTAAGGGTATCCTTGGATATCCTGGGCTTGGGTAGCACTTGGCAAGGATGCTTTTGTAACAGGGAGATATTCCTACAAAGGGGTATTTTTCTTTAGTCCCATGACAGCAAAGTCATCTTGGGCAAAACAAAGTTTGGGTGTCTACATTATTTAGAAACATAATAAACAAGCTGATAATCTCCAACATCTAACTCCTCTGCTCACGTGGAACTACCCTTTTCCTTACTGTTTCCTCAAATCCAGAATGGGAGCAAGGAGCCAAAATGCTGAAAGTAAGGCCACCCTATTGAAGACAAGGCTTAGTCTTACAAATGGCAGTGGCCAAGGCTGTGGCTGGTGCACAGGGCTTTCTAAATGCCAGTTGTCTCTGCTGGCTGGATCCTTTTGCCCAGCTGGCAGCTTCTTGGCAGTACATGGTCTGCCTGCTCTCCCTGGGACTGCAGGGAAACACCTCACAAGGTGACTGCTGGGGGCAGGGGACATGTCCACTCCTGCCTCTGCTCTGGACACCCCCCACGCTGCCAGAGTTTCCTTCTCCATCACCTATAAGCACCCATTGCTGGGCGCTTCCCTTCCCAAAGGGCCTGTGAGACACGGGATACAGCTTCTTCCTGCCCAGCCCCATTCCTGCAGAAAGACAGAGGGACGTCTCTTTTGGGAGCAGGCAAATCAGAAGCTCATAACAAAATTGCCTTTCAGGGTCACCTGTGCTCTCCCAGGTGTCTGTCTGGGATCCTAAAAAATGGAGTTTTTGGTAGCACCCAAACCATCATTCACTCTCTGTGGCACTATCAAAATATACACAGTGGTACCATATGAGCAGCTCATCAAATGCAATTTAAAATGTTTGGGGGGCAGTGTATTGCGAGTCCCCAGCATTGTCACTTGGTTACTACCACTGGAAACCCTGTTCCTTTACACTTCTGGCCAAATGCCATGGCATCAGCCTGGCAGGGAACAGGGTGCACTGAGACCTTTAGCACCACACTTGCAGAATTATCCCTTTTTCCCTGCAAGTCTTTCCAAGTACAGATATCCTGGAGGAATATCATGCTGACAGCTTCTAATTATGCTACTGGCTGATTTACCAATTTATGTTCTTTTAAGAGCTAGAAGTCAAGGAAGGCCAGGAATGATCCCTTCCCTGAGCTCACACCTCAGATGAAGTGGCATCTCTTTGGCAGAGCCTTTCAGAGGAGGGGAGTAACACACATCCAGTTCTTTAGGATGGACAGCCCCCAGTCCCAGCATGGGCTGCCTGAGCCTTTGACTGTTTCCTGTCCCTCCAGACACCCTCTTTTTGCCTCTGGGTATTTTTGCAGCTGCCTGTGCTGTGGCAGTGTCCCACAATTTTTGACAGGGCCCAAATACACTGACTAGCTCCAGATCCACCTCTTTTTTTAATCTGTTTGGAAATATTTTGGTTTATACTTATAGCATAAAGCAGCATAAAAAGGCAAGATAGTTACAGACCTACACATTTATTTACTTTAATGTATTCCTCCCCACAAGCTAAATTAGACACATATTCCTATTAGGGTTTTAGTGGTTCTGGTTTACTTTGTTGGTTTCTTTTTTATAATCAAGCAAGCCAGGCTATCTGCTACCCCAGGCAGAGATTGCTACCTGCCCTGCTGTTCTGCTCTTTTGTCCTTTTTTTTTCCTTTCTTTTTTTAATATCCATTACAAATACTCATATAAATACCCATTTCCAACTAGGATAAGGCCATACAAATGGGGTCCCACATAGCAAAATGCTCTCATGAACTGTGTCCCATGGGCTGGACCCTGTGCTTCTTCTGTCTTCCAGTGTCTTTCCTGTAGGAGACAAATTTCAAGCCAAGCATAAAAACTGAAAAGCACCATTCAGAAAGATTTATGATCCTGCTTCATTAGGGATGCATATGTGGAATTATTCCCTGCCTGAAAGCACTGACTCAGAGCTCACATGTAAATTGCCAGGATAATTCCACTATTCCATGTTTCACAGAATTGAATGTTCTGTGCCTTGCTTCAAGTGTTTTGTTGATGAAAATCTTTCCATTTTCTCATAGAGAGAGTTTTGTAGTCTGATGAGCTGTAAGTATGTTGTCCTGACTTACAAATACACAATGACTGCCAGTCAAATTAATATCTTAATTTTAAACTGGACAGCTTCCTATCAGCACCACTCTGTTCTTGCAGTAATGTTTTCGAGTAGTAGCATTTCTCATATGTGTGAAGTTCTGCATGAGGGGAAATACTTGGAACTTAGCAAAGCTATATCCATGTTGTGTCTTAGCTTCACATCCCAAAGCATCCAAAGGTACAAAACCTAAGTTGGCTGCCAAGCAAGACCCTGCCATGAGTGTGGGTGATCATAATGCACAGGCACGATTCACATGTTTATACCACAAATAACTTAATTTTGATCTATTTAGAATGACATTTCATTAAAGGACATTAAAACAAAGTGCTTTTTAAATTGCTGAAATGGGTGTGTAGTTAGCATCAGGTTTGGAAAGTGAGCGAGGTCTGAAATGGGTTACAAGCAGGCCCACATGTGTTTTGTTTATTAGCTATTTCCCAACTGATTCTGCCTAACTTGTTAGGATCAGAACAGTCTGACCAGAGTGAGGCAGCCCACCTGGGTACACGCTGCCCCAGCTCTGTTTGACTCAGCTTGCTGTGTTAGCTGTCACTGCTCAGGTGGCTTTCCATACAATTCATGTTTCCCTGAGTCATGACAGTTAAGTGTCCACTTTTCTCTTCCTGGTGAGACTAATGCCTTCCTAGCTGTTGTATTTCAGAGGCCAGCATAAAGCAGGAAAGTGCTCTGGCAGAGCAGTAAATATTTGATAAAACTGCTTTGCACGGTGTGAGTGTGAACTTCACAGTATGGAGACAGTTTAAAATCAAATTATGCTGTGCATAATCTTCTTGAATTAAGAGCCCAGATTCTTACTGGTTTTGTTCACTGGACTGAAACAAAGATCTGAAATTCCAGAATAATTAGACAAATTATACATTTGGGCTGGTATGAATAGGAACTCTCACCTGAATTACAATTGCACATTCCTGCTCTATGTGTATCTGAGCCTTTCTCTGGGCTGCATTTCACACAGCAGCTGTTTGCTGAGCCTTAAGAGAGCTTTCAGGGGTATTGAAGCACACTGTGTTCCTCTGAAAAACAGCAATCATCCTGTCCATGTTAGAATACCTCCCAAGGGTCCTAAAAAAACTCGCCCATTGAACACAAGGAAGGGCTGGGGGAGGTTTCATTAGCTATTTGAGCCTTTTGCTAGTAGGGAGCCTCTGGTCTCCTTCTTTGGATATTTTCCAGTTGTCAGGTAACATATGGACATAGAAGAAAAAGCCCCCCTCTTACAGGGGCAAACAAAACAAACAAAAAAAGTTAGTAAGAAGTAGTAATAAACTCTTATTTTAGTATGAGAAACAGTAGTTATTTAAGATCCTTACAATTTGTGCTTGAAGTAGACTTTGTGTGGTGGGACTGTGCTGCCTGACTGAGCCTCTGTGGGATCTGGGGGGTCCAAAATGCTGTTTGGGCATAAGGACTACACTCCTAGCTGCTCCTACTTGTAGAGAAGTTTGGAAAAAGAAAGCAGGGAAATTTCTACACAGAATTTTTATTATTATTATTGTTAAAGAGTTGAAGCCAGCCCTGCATTTAACCTCTTAGTTATGTTGATCTCTGTCCTGAAGAGTTTGAAGCAAACACAGATTTTCTCTTCTCCCTGGTAGCTGCAGAAGTGTCTCTGAAAGACACACAAAATGGAGAGATCTTCCATGAACAGCAATTGTGTCAAATATGCTCTGAAACCTTCTCATATTAAATGGAAATTGACACTTCTTAATGACTTAGTGTAGTCCAGTTGTCTCAGAAAAGCTACAGTATTTAGTGTCAAAATATCAGTTTTCAGTCACTGTTGGTTTTAGGCTCTGACTTATAATTAAACATACATACTAAGTTGCTAAGAGTGAATAATATAATACAAAAGTGAAGCTTACTTGTTTCCCAAGTGTTTGATAATGGAAGAAGTGTTTGCAGACACTTCACTAAAAAAAAGCCAAAAAACACGCACAAAAAAAGGAGAATATTTGTCATATTTCATAGAGGAGGAAAAACATATAAAGAAAATTAGATACACTAGAAACTTAAGCACAGCTTGCTTTGAGGCAAGTTTGATATGTGGGTGGGTGATAAATATACTGGGATTTACTGGTGGAGGTATTTGTAAGTGTTTTCACTTGTTGTCAAAAAGCACAGCATGGATGTTTGGAAGCTTACAATCCTGCAGTTTCTGCTGACTGTTCCTGTTAATAAGTGCTAGCAGAGAACCCTGCCCTGTGCTGATGAAGAGCAGGCAGAAGAACAAGTGAGAACATCCTGGACAAGCCTTAGGGACCTCCAGGCTCAGGGAGGGAGATGAGCTTGAGGCTCATGCTAAGGCACCACTTTGCATTACCAGGAAATCTTAAATCTGGAGCATGGGCAGGTCCAAGCACCAGGACCAGGGGAGAAGCAAGGACTTGGCCTAGTCACAGCAGGATATTGGAAGAAGAAATCCTGCCAATTTTCTTGAGTCTCTGCTATCTGTACAAATTCACTGCACATGCTCTGGGGTTTGTCCATGTCCACTGGAGCCAATAGAGGTCTGGGAACTGCTGAGCATGTAAATGAATTTTTAATATATAATCAGATAGGGAAGAAAATGTTACTTAAATGTCTTCCACACCCTATTAAAACGTTTTATTTTCTTAAGCTCATTTACTTTATTCTTTGGTTGTGGAGGAAGTTTTCTAAGGTAAAATTCTTTTATCCTGTCTCCTTTATAGTTTGGGGAATTCAGAAGGTGTGACTAGATCCAAGTGCAGGCTCTTCCTAAAGATATCAATATGTAATGGAGCTTTTGCATACCCTGTGTATGAGATCCAGACTGCCACACTTAAAATGATCCTGTAGCTTTTCCTCGTGGACAGAGTGAGCTGACAATCATCACCATCTGCTGGCCACTCCACACCATTCAGTAAGGCTTGTGACCAGGGGACAATTATCTCATTGATCCCTGTCTGAATTCACCCTGGCCATCCCTTGCCAGTGATTCTGCTTGGCATCAGAGGAGGATTGGAGAAAAAATACAGATTGAAAGGGTGGCTCCAAAGCAGCCAGACTCAAATGATGGAGAGAACCCTGAGACTTTGCCACCTTAACTAAAGCAGTTTCCAACAAGTGAATGACATTGAGCGGCTTCCACCTCCTATGCTTTATGGGTGCCCCAGGTGTGACATCTCCTGTGTCACTGATCAGCCCCATAGAGGAACATTCCTTTAAACACATACAGGCGTGTCCCTTAAAATGCTCCTGGCTCTCCCTGCTGTGCAGCTGTGCCCTGGGACCTCCAGGTGCGCCACTGCCAGCAAGCAGCAGAGCTGTCACCACACAGGCTTTGGAGCTTGAACTTAGAATGGGAAATGTAAGAGCAGGTTAAAAATGGAGAGGCTAGCATTTGTCTGATCTTATGCTTTAATTTTTACAGCACAGCTTAATTTGATGTTCTCTTTTTCATGTATAGCACATTCTAGTCAGCCATTTAATAAGAAATTCACCTACCATTAAGAGCCACAGTAATATAGTCCTTATTTACTGATAGATTTATAGCCCAGAAGCTTGCAGACAGCACTCTGTCAGCTGTGGGATGATTTTAATGTGCAGGCAGCATTTTCATGGATAAAATTTCCATTATTTCATAACCAAGCTATTGCTTTCTAACCAGGCACACAATGGGCATTATTCAAGAGGGAGGAAAAAAGATATCTTTCTTTCAGAAACTAAATTTTGGATGCACATAAAATCTCTCTTCTCTGTGTGTTTAATTCATGATACTGATGATACCATGGTTTATTTTCAGAAAAATGTTTTTTCTCTGAAACTGGCTTATAAAATAATGTTTTTTAAATATTAGCTTCAGCAGAAAAGCGTGGTAATTTTATTTTTAGTATTTTAGGCATTAAAAAATTGATTCAACAACATATAGCTTAATGGAACTTTTAATGTTGCAACCTTTAAACAATTTCACTATCCAGTACAGTAGTAGCAACACTGATCTAATTTTGGCCCATTTTAGATAGTGTGCTTTTAAGCTGTTCCATGAGGCATGAAATCCTGCATGTGTGGCTCAAACTGTGTGCAGTACAAGGCTGAGAAATTCTGCGTGATCATGAAAATCATTCTGAAAATCAACCAGTCTGAATTTCCACTTATGCTAGAATGGTTTCTGGCAGATAAAGGGCAGGGGGAGGGGGAGAAATAAAAGGATATTACAGGGTGGAAAGGAGCTTGAAGTACTCAATGAATGTTAAAGTAGACCTTGGGCAGCGATTACCAGCCAGATGATGGTAAGAAAACCATCAGCAGGTTATGTCCACTGATAATTGCCACATCCTGGACATCTAGCCATGCCTAAAATGATGGAGTTAAATGACAAAAATTCCTTCGTGTATCCTTGCATTCCTGCACTGAAGTGTTAATGCACAGAGATCTAGGTAGTCATTGGAAAGATTTAGATGGTCAGTGCTTCCTGTGGAATTTCTGTGTTGCCTTCACAAATGTCCCTGGACAACTGACTATTAATAGGTCTCAAAAATGATGTCTCTTTACCTAATACCATCATTCCCTCAAAAATTATATTCCATTTCTCTTACAAGCCTGTCAGATGTGCTAAAAAATAGTGCCCCAAATTGCTGATTTTGTTGGCTTATATAGGTATAAATTTTCCTCTAAGCCATTTCCAGCACACTTTCTATCCTTCATATTCAATTTCGGCAGATGTGTTGATGCATCACCTACTTCCAGTTACCCTCCAGTGTTAACCTTTTTGTGCCAGTGTTTATCCCTGGTTGCATTATCCTTCGCACTGAATTCACAAGTGAATGTGGATGTTACCAGCATCTTTGGAAAGAACCAGAATGTCTCTGATTATGTTGAGATCTCTACACCTTCACTGTAGACTCTTTTTTTAAATCAATGTCATCCAGGCAAAGAAAACTACTTCCTTTGACTCAAAAGATCTTACATTTTTCTGGTATTTTGTGTTCCAAACATACGCTAGCTAAGAAAAAAAGCCCCAACTTATGGTTTCATGGGGGATGAAAAGTGATCTCTGTTCTTTTAATGGCCTCTGCAAACTCTGTTAATGTCCTCATAAGTGAGATATATTTAACATCAGCTGTTTTTTTTAAATGGCTGTTGCTTCAATTACTAGAAAGTATTGCTGTTGTTTGTACTGCTTCTGGGACTGCAAAAAGAAAAGGACCTGGGTTTGGTTGAAGGAGAAATCCTGCTGGTGCACTTCAGTTGGACCAACCCTCTGATTCTACTGTTCTTGAGGTTTCTCAATGCATCATCTTTCCAGGATGCTCAGCTAGATGGCAGGGAGCTCGGCTCTGACTTTCCAGAATTCTGACTTTGGTGAGACTTTAGGCATTCCTTAAGTGTTGTTTTGGGGGTTTTGTGGGGTTTTTTTTTCAATTGCCCCTAGTCCTGTGATGCCTGGTCACTGTTTGCCAGCAAGCAGCAACACCACTCATCCCCAAGAGGAGGGAACTGGTCCTGACAGCCCATCCATGGTGAGAGGAGACACAACTAGCATTCTGTCTGAAAACTGCTCATCCAGTTTCTCTCTTGTTCTTTGCAACCTAGTCAGGGAATATGCACACTCCCACAAAGAAGCACTCAGGAACAGAGTAAAAATCCAGTGAGGGAATATTGCTGCAGCACTTCAGAGCTGCTGTAGCTGTGTAAATGATGTGCTAATGCTCTTCATTTCTAGCTGATGCTTTCTCTTGAAACACAGGGTGATATTTCTCTTGATGTGCTCTCTCCAATGGCAGAGCATATGCTCCTCTCTTGGACTTAACAGGCTGAGACACGCAAGGGAGGCAGTCAGCTGCTTTCCTTTAGTCTTGGAGCCAGGACCAAACAGAAACATGGATATGAAGCTGGAGGGAGAGTACATTGCCCTTGTCATGAGCTAGCGACAGTGAGACAGAAGGGGAGAGAAATTTCCCACTAGCAAGCAGAGCCTCTGAGCTCCCATTTTTAGCCCAATGCATTTCCCCAAAGCCCCGCACAGGAGTGTAGGGATAGGATCCCTTGCTCCCTGTCCCAGCAGTGAACAGCCAAACCAGCAACCACCATTAGACACCAGCTTCATGGATGTTTGCTTTTTCTGACCTGCATGTTCCTTAGAACGAGCTATTAAAGACTGTGTAGAATGTTTTTACATGTTCTTTTGATTTAAGGGCATCAAATTCAGCCATTTTTGCTTAGGTAGTGCTGGTTTTGCTATTTCCCAGCAGAAATTAGGCAGAGGATCTGGAATTCAGATGTTTGAGATTAATGGGATTGCTCAGTCGAAGCAGTGACAAAATAGAAAGTTATTCCTAGTAGAAAATGTAATTAGTCCCCTTCAGATCTTCAGTTTGACAGTAGCACTAATATCAATTATTCTCTGTTGGGAATATTCCATTTTAACAAGGTTCACTGTAATATCATCCTTTCTCAGTAGTAATCGGAAGAAAGAAGGCCTTTTCAAATCATTGTCTTGCTACCTTGAGATTTTTAACATTTAAGCCTCCCACTTATCAGCTGATGCCTTGCATTGACTTCAGCACCTGAACAATTCCAATACTCTCAAGTGTCTGGAAATGAACTCTTTTTTTCCTCCCTCCTTTTTTTTTTTTTTCTGGCAAGAGTTTGCAGAGAAAATCGACACTGTTTCCAAGCTAAAAGGTATTGTCGAAAGTAAAGTTAAAATCCTCAGGGTGGAGAAAATATGTCAAAATAATCTGGCAAAGCTGCGAGCCCTGGTCTCAGGGAGAAAAGGTAGCTCTACTGTATCGGTTTCAGCTTAATCATGAAGCTCTGGGTCTCAACTCTGTTCCTGCAGGTGACAGCAGTTCTTTCAAGCAGAGCATGCCATCAGCAGCTTCTTCCAAAAGTATTAAATTATCAAGCTCTGAGCTCCTCAGGTGCAAAATATGCTTTTTTGTGAGTGGCACTGCTGTCCTAGTGCACATATCTTCGGCAGTTTCACAGAGCCTGATGCCATTTGTGCTGTTTGGTTTTCTCAGGACATCCTTCCTGGATTCCAAGGAAATCCTTCCTCCAAGCCAGCATTCCTGATGAAACCTCACAGCCCTATGCAGAAATCACATTTTCACTTACTTTCTAACCTTGGTTCTCCCTCTCCCATTTCACCATCTCTAATCCAAAAATCCCATCTCCAATTCAGCATCATGTGTTTGAGACTGTTGAAACATGCTTAAGGAGATTTAAATGCACAGCTGTGACTCAATCCCCTAGATAGGTTTTATAATCAGCCTTTATGCATAGCTCCAAGTTATTTTGAATAGAGGACTGCTGAAAATAACCAGAAAAAGAATTAAAGAAATTTTAAATGATCTCTTTTCCCACACCTCCAGATTAAGATACTCTCTGGTTAAATATCTCTGAATAAAGCTGTTCTAAATTAAATACCAACTTTGGTGGTATATAAGATGAAGCTGGCAATAAAAAGTACATAATATCCCATCAAGATGCTGAAGTCTTCATCCGGAGCTCAGTGGGAGCGGTGTGCACTGCTGCCAGCACACCTGGCCACAGTAGCTGTCTCGCAGAGTGCTGTACCCTGATGTGGCCCATTTCTGCCTACCTGGATTTGCTGTTCAGATGTCCAGGGCAGATTGCCAGCTCCTTGCCCAAATAACACCATGGGAGGGGGTGGGACAAAATTAAATCACTGTTGAGACTCAGACAAAGAGTAGTAGAGAAACCAGTGAAGGGTCTGGAGCAAAAGAGTCTTATGAAGGGTCTTATGTAGAGCAGTTGAGGGAACTGGGGGTGTTTATCTCAGAAAAAAAGGAGGCTCAGGGGAGACCTTATCACTCTGTACAACTAACTACCTGAAAGGAAGGGAAGGTTGGTCGCTTCTCCCAAGTAATAAGCTAGAGAGCAAGAGGGAAATGCCTCTCATTTCATCAGGAGAGGTTTAGATTGGATGCTGAGAACAGTTTCTTGACTGAAGGGGTTGTCAAGCATTGGAATGGGCTACCCAGGGAAGTTGTGGAATTGCTATCCCTTGAAGTGCTTAAAAGCCATGTAGATGTGGCCCTTAGGACATGGTTGAGCGTTGGAGGTGGCAGTGCTGGGTTGAAATGGATGGCACTAAAGGGCTTTTCCATTTTCCAAGGGCTAAACCTTTCTGTGGTTCTGTGAGTGCCACAACATCCAGCTTCAGTCCATGGGGCCTCCAGAAGGGTCACAAAGTTGCGTGTTCTTTAAGGGCTCTCAAAAACCTTTGGGTTCAGCAGGGAAGCTGTTCTGCCTCTGGAAAAGAGAGGGCTCCTGCCAAGATGCTTGCTCCTGGCTGCTATACTGTGGAGGCAGTCCAGTTATTGTAGGGCCTTAGATGAAAATTAAAAGGCATATTTGAATCCAGTTGTGCTGAATACTTTAACTTGATAATTTGAAACATTTATTTGATTCTATTGAAACCCCCATTTTAGTTGATGGGGTTGTTTTTGCGAATAGTTCACAATTTCAGGTCACTTTTGAGATGGAAACATCTTAGAGTGGGTTGTAAAAGCATTTTTAAAGTAACTTGTGGCTTATTTACTCTGTCACCAGATCATTTCATATGCTAATGCACTGGGAATGTCAAGCTGTGCTAATAAGAACAGTTTTCCTTCTACTTGTTGTTTTTCCTATGTAAATATAATTAAGGCAAAAAGTGTCTGAAGGGTGCCTGATCACATGCATTAAATTAGCTTCCTTTTTGGCTCCTAAGGCAAACACACCCAGAGCTGCAAGGTCTCTGGGAGAGACCCAGGGCTTAGGATAGCACCTTACCTGCTAGCCCCTGAGCCCATGTCTGTGCTGGTCCTGTGCAGGAAATCATGGAGGGTTATTCACTGGGAACTAAATATGTGTTTCATCTTCAGCATGGCAACAGATCCAGGAACTGCCTCTGGAAGTACTGTCACGTTTCATGTTAGGCTTGTGCTGAAGGTTTGTGTTGCAGCAAGACTCCGGCAAATGTGGAGTCTTGGGAAAACTGAGATTGGAAGATTTGGGAGTGAGTATTCCAAAATTTGTGTGAAATTTGAGATTTTTTCTACTATCTGCCAAGAACTCTGTGTTAGTCTTAGGAAAGAAAGGTGATCTCAAGGACACATGTCTGCATATCTGGAGAACATGAGCCAACATGACAGCAAAGCTTCCATGTAGTACAAGGGTAAGTACACAAGGGCACACTGAAGACATCCAAGATGCAGAGGAGGACAGTCTTTGGACACAACTATATCTTAAGGGTAAACTTTGAAACTTGCTAATTATTCTCTAAAGCACCACAGGGAACTTGCAGTATTCAGTGGGATTCTAGCTGGGCATGAGGCATCCAAAAGGTAACTTCATCCGTCTGCTGGAGGCTTCCGTGTGTCAGAGACCAGGCACGCAAAAGGGTGGCTTGAGCTCAGACTACCTAGCAAGCAGTCTTTTGAGGTACTCTCGCCATACAGACAGTCATTTAGGCACTGGTCTGTGCATGCTGATGACCCTTAAAAAGCAGACTGGTTTTGATTAAGTACCCAAGAATGGTTTCAGATGCCTGATATAAGACCTTTTCAGATAAGGAGCCTAGCGTGACTTGGTCAAACCACTCCATCACTACACCATATAATTTGAAGCATATAATTTGACACTGTGCAATCCATCAGAGTTCATCTATCTCAACTAAAAATTACTTTTATACATGAATACATGAAACCCTAATGCTGTCTCATTTTCCAGTTCCCATAAATTAAATGTGTTCAGTAGAAGACTGAGAATATATAAGTGAAAGGATCAACTCTCTGTCCTTTTACACTGGCAGAAGGTTGTAGCAGACTACAATTAAACAGTAGTCATAACTTGTGCCACAGAAGAACCCTGGGGTGAACACAATTAGAAAAAGAGAAATGATGGTACGTCGCCTCCATATGACAGAACTGCTGATGGACAGTGAAGTGTCAGTAACTAGAAGTGAGACTGGCTGCTGTTGTTGCTATTTTTTTCAAGCTACTCCAACATCCTGTGCCAAATAATTTCAACAGCTTCCAGCTATGAGGAAATACATAGGCAAAATTTATTGCTGTAAGCATATATTCAAGAGGAGGATGGAGTAATTCTCTGTGCTAATCACTGTGCTGTCAGCACACTGCTGAGTTGTGTTTACTTGATGATGAACATAGTGTTACGAAAAAACCCATTGTTTTTCTGTTTACATGGCTTTTTTTATACTAGTTTCACCATCTTAACAAAATGTCAGATACAGTTGCCTCACATTGGTTTCAGCAGAGAGATCAAGTAGAATAACCTGTCAATACAATAATGCTCACAAAGATGCAGGGATGAAGACAAACCGTAGTAAGATTGGTAGTATAGAAGCATTGTTAACCTTTCTTTCTTTCCTGCACTAAATTTTCCACAGACAAGAGCGTTAGTAATTTTAACTTTGATTGAGAACTGCTATTATCTACTCACAGCATGTGGGAGCAAACAGGCACTTGGATAAATCACAAAAAAGAAAACCACTTAGCATGCTGCTTCCCTCAACAACACCTTTTTGTGAAGGTGCAAGGCCGAGTGCTGCAGTGAGAGCATGTGTGAAGACAGAAGCAAGGCTGCAAAAGCCTCCTGAAGCATGCTCAAGGTCAGCCCCTCTCAAAGAAGATCAGAAGGTCACATTTGACTTAAAAGGTATTCTGATATGCTTAAAAAATTTAAGTAATTAAATAATTCAGTGAATGAAAGCCATCAGTATTATAATGCAGTGTTAATGGGGTCTTTCAGAAATCATGAAGATGAGTTTCATGAGTGACACAACTGGAGCCATTAGCAAACTCATCCAAGAGGAATTGTCCATTAAAGGGGAGCGCCTGCACCGTCTCAGTGCAGAGGAGCGTGCGGAGCAGCACAAACATTCCTGTTTGTGACCACTGCAGAGAAACACCTACAGGTAACTCCTGAACTGCCTCACTTTGCTCCTGCAGGCACTCAGCCCTCGGGTGTGTTTGTCACCCTTCAGCAGCATTTGAAGCAGACAGTGACTCCACTAACGTGAGTATGCAGGAGGTCATCTTCTCTACAACCGGTGCTGCTCCAGCAGATTGCTGGGTGAGAAGCAAATCAAACTGATTTGAAACATGGAGTACTTCATGCATGGTCATTGAGAAGAGCACAACTTGCTGGACAGTCTCCACAGAACTTCAGCACTCTTTTGGAATGGTGTTTCCTACCAAGTGTGCCAACTGTGTCAGCATGACAAAAGACAACTAGTCCTAAGGGCTACAGCTGCTCCTTTGACATGGCTGGGACAGCCTCCAGAATAAACTTTCAGCTCCTACTGGCTCTTACTGGATGTATCTTTGACACCAAGGCCTCTCTAAAGTAACAAAATCAGAGGATGTTTGGAACTTCATCTGTGCTGTGTAGAATCCAGCAATAAATTATTCCAATTCAAAGGTCTAATAGAGTTAATAGAGCATATAAAACTGTCTACTATGTGTCATCATATTTAATTTGCTGCAATAACCTGGAGATGTCCAGGTTTCAGCCTCCCTTTTGCAACCACCTCTGAGAAATGCTGTGCCAGCTGAGCAGTGTCTGTGTCACCAGCACCTCTGCATCAACAGGCAGTGCAATGCTTCCAGAGCATTTGGCTGCTTCTCATCTTCCATTATGGTCCCAAGTGAAGCAGTGCCCTCAGCACTATGGGGAGAGCCACAAGGAACCTATGGCCTGGTCATCCCCACCAAGAGTGGGTGGGCAAGAGGGATGACCCAGCCTTCGGCCACCCGCAGATACATCCTCTCATCTAAAAGAACTTTCCTAGGTAGATAGGCATTTTTATTTAAACTAGAATAAGATTAGATGGCTGGTTCCCTCTTGTATTTTCTTGCAATAAGTGTGGCAGTGGGTGTAATCATAAAAGTCATGTAGATTGGACCTCCAGAGGTCATGTAGTCCAACCTCCTTCTCCAAATGTAAAAGACAGGTTAGTCGCCTGCAAGTATGTTGTGCCATGTGAAGGATCACATGAAATGATTGTTCAGGAGATTAAAGGTCTCTTGAGAAGGGGCAGCTGAGACATGACCCATCTCCTGGTTGGGCAGGAGTGTGGATCTGCTGCAGGGTGGGAAGGCTCTGCAGCAGGATCTCGAGAGGCTGGATCCAACGGGCCAAATCCAATTATATGGCATTCAGCAAGGCCAAGTGTCAGATCCTGCCATTCAGACACAACAACCCCACGCAGTGCTACAGGCTGGGGGAAGAGTGGCTGGAAAGCTGCCCAGTGGAAAAGGACCTTGGGGTGCTGGTCAATAGCAGCTGAACAGGAACCAGTGTGTGCCCAGGTGGTGAATAAAACCGATGGTGCCTGGCCTGGATGAGCAGCAGTGTGGCCAGCAGGAGCAGGATGGTGGCCAGCCCCCTGCACTCAGCACTGGTGAGGCTGCACCTCAACTGCTGTGTCCAGTTCTGGAGCCCTCACCTTCAAAAGGGCTTCTTGATACTGGAGCAAGCTGTTCAAGCGTCAAGTCCTATGAGGAGCAGCTGAGGGAGGAGGGCAGTTCAGCTTGGAGAAAAGGAGGCTCAGGGATGACCTTATCACTCTCTACAACCTCCTTTCAGTCAGCTGTAGCCAGGTGGGTCTTGGCTTCTTTTCCTAGGGAACCTGCAACAGGACAAGAGTGTCGCATTCATATTTTCTGAAAAATCCCTTTGCCCAGGATTCTTCTCCTGGGAAGCTGAGAAGCCTCCAAGAAAAAGGAAAACAATCTTATCTCATTTGCTTCTGGTGTTGTGCTCACATGTGGAATGTGTTTGGAGATTGTTTATCCAACAGTTGATTGTTTCATTGGTTTCTGCTGTGAATCATTTTGACTCATTGGCCAATTATGGCCAAGCTGTGTTGGAGCTCTGTAAAGAGTCACAAGTTTTCATTATTATCTTTTTACCTTCTGTAAGTATCCTTTCTGTATTCTTCAGTATAGTTTAGTCTAGCATTCTTTAATATAATACAGTATCATAAAATAATAAATTAGCCTTCTGAGAACATGCAGTCAGATCCATCATTCCTTCCTGCCACATGGCACCCTGCAAATACAATACAAGAGGGTATAATCTCAAGATGTTCCAGGAGGGGTTCAGACTGGACATTAGAAGGAATTTCTTTACAGAAAGGGTTGTTGACTTTGGAACAGGCTTCCTTGGAAAGTGGTGGAGTCATTCTCTCTGGAACTGCTAAAGGAAAGACTGGGCATGGCACTTAGTTCCATGGTCTAGTTGACATGGTGGTGGTCCAGTCAAAAGTTGGACTGGATCTCAAAGGTCTTTTCTAACCTAAGTATTTTGCAGTTCAATGCAGCCAAGGATGCTGCAGCTGGAGACAAAGGATAACAGGGGACAGCCACTATGCATCAGTCTGCCTCTGAACCTCTCATGTCCTTCCTCAGTGTGTGCAGGTGGTGCAGGGCCAGAACCACCTCCCAGCAGAAAGTGCCTTGGGCTCACTGATGAAGATCTCAGCAGGACAGGACAAACAGAATGCCCTGGGCTCTGTGGCAGGTGTGCTGAGGAGATGTTCCAGCAGGGGTAGAGCACTCCTGCAAAGGTCAGTCAGAGTTCCACATTCCTTTGGACATATTCTGTTTTGGTGACTTCTGAATTCTAAATTCCTTATCATAAGTGGTACCATATAAGCCCAGAAATAAACCCAGATAGCTTTGACACAGAACCACAGCAGCTCCTTTTCTTAACCCAAAGTCTGCTGTTTCATTGGTACAATGCCCTAGAGACTGTGCTATGTGAAGGAAGAATATCTTCCTTGCGCAGGTTTTGACAGAGATTTTTTTCTGCCTGTTAGGGTCTTCAGGACCATCCTGTTCAGAATCTTACTCTGTCCAGACAATGTCACCCAGGTTGGTATATGTTTGCTTTAGAGACAGAGAAGTGTTGCCTAGTGAGCAGTGTGCACATTTCACAAAGCAGGAGGGGTGTTGGGCCTGGCAGCCAGTTCAGAAAGGATTAGAGCTGTTTGTGTGGATGCTGCCCAGCATCTCCCACTGCAGGTAATGTGGGGCTGGGTGTCAGCTGCAAAGCTGACAGAACCTAGAGAGTGAGACAGCAGCAGCTCTTCCCACGTGGGATGAGGAAGCCTCAAATGCTGTGAAAGAGTTGTTCCAGCCCTTTCTGGGGTGAACAGAGATCATGCAATGTCAGCTCCTTTCCTTTTGTTACCGGGGGGGGGGGGGGGGGGGGGGGGGGGGGCAGATGAGTCAGCACAGGTGTGACATTCATGATTAGAATCCAAATTCTCAAACTGATGAGGATCTTCAGGTCCATGGACTTTCTTTAAGTATTTAAGGGATAACATTTGGTTGTACAATTTCACAGTAATTGTGTATGTACAAAACATACACAATGCACACATTTTTAGTGCCTCTATGCATTAGAGAATGTATGCTGCTTTAATGTTATAGAACTGATGAATTTTAAGATACTTTGTTCTATTTACCTTTGATCCCACAGTAAGTTCTACCCAAGCCTGTATCTACCCAAGCTTCCTGAAGCAGGTGTCTGGTAAAGCAGAAGAGACAAACATTTTGTACTCCCTCATCTTCCCCTTCATTTCTGAGGCAGAATAAATCAAGGCTTTGCTTATGCTGCTGATTAAAGTACTCTGGTTTGTTCCAGAAATTAATATTGTTCTTAATGAGAAAAAAAATATTTGAAATGCACACAGTAAGTGTGAAATATATCATGTCCTTAAAATCAGTCTTCTACCACTGAGAGAAGCACCTGGAGGAGCATTGAGGTGGAATTCTGGTTAATTCTTTTTTCCCATGACCCTGTCCTTGTTAGCATGATATTAATATATCTTAATTGTTTTGAGTATGAACTGCTGCAGCAAAATCCAATCAGGGAAGGACAAATGGTCACATAAGCATTTTCAGGTTAAAAGGGCTACGATGTGCTGGTCATCATAGAATGTTATTAGAAGAAACCGCAGTCTTCTGTATTCAGTATAATCAATTCACTACAGAAGGGGGAAGTATAAATTTGGTATAAACAGTTTGTAGCTGAAAAACAGGGGCCTTTCCCTTTTTATTCCTACATCACACACACCAATTCCTGCTATTTTAATGTATACTACATTCAACAGACTTTGATTCATCATATTTCATTACACCTGCTAAAGGACAGCTCAATCTTTGTAGTGAGTGAAATTTTGTAATTACTCTATATGTGTATTGTGTCTGTGGGTTAATTTTAGTGTTCCTATGGTTTTTGACAGCAAATTATCACTAATTCATAAAATGACATGTCTGAAACAGTTGACATTGAATAGTTCTCATAATGTTTTTTGCTTATTCTGTATTTACATGATGCTCCCGATAAGTAATTAAAGTGCCAGTCATGTGAGCTTATTTGCAACTAAAAGTCTCCAAAAGCAGACACATAGTTTAATTATTCCTAGCAATTCACAAAAGTGTGCATTTTAGCTTGATTGTGTGCATTGTAAGGGTTTCAGGGGAAAAGCATGTCTTCATATGAAAGCTACAGCTAGACATGGCTATTGCAATGGCCCTGAATAACATAACTGCTGTGGCTATTTTATTTGGGAAACCAAAAAATTGTTTGTATGTGCTGTCAGCTCAGCTCATGGCTTCCACAACCAACAGCAAAGTTCTGGAAATAAAAGCAGGAATTCTTTTTCATGGGATTTTTCAGGATCTACGACCACATTTAGCTGGAAATTTTTGTTCATATCACGGCTCAGGACCCAACCCCTGGAGCATTTGCCCTAAGAATGCAACGCTAAAGGAGTTCAGTTCAAATAGAAACTTATACTGCCATAAATGTACGGCAGCAACTTTGGACCCTCTTCAACTGGAAAACTGAGAGTGCATCAGGCCACCATGGAAGTCAGAGCTCAGCCAGTCTAATATCTGAATCTGCCTCAGCAGGGTTTGCACCTAGGGCTTTTACAAGAAGTGTTTTCTCATACTAACCAGGAGTCTGTCCTTGACCTTTATGTTGCTGTACACCACATGTCAGTAATTCATTTCTCCCCTGCTTGCAGCAAGCACCCTGCCCAGATGGAAATCCCACGCTCACAGTCCCAGGCAGCAGGCTCGTGCCATCAGCCCGGTGCTTCTCTCCAACATGAGACATTTCTCTACATGATTAAGGACCCACAGCACCTTCTGCTACAATAAAACTATTTGTTCAGTCACACAGAATATTTCTTTCAAAGCAAGTCTAGAGCCATTGTGTGAGTCATCTCCTTTATTTTATCAGTGCAAAATAGGGTGTATATTCTCTAAGACTTAATCTGAAATCTTTTTGCTCACAGTGATAACTTTTCCATTGATTTCAAAGGATATCAGATCAAGCTTTGAGAATTACTAAGTTTTAGTCTGTCAGATTTGTTCATTTGAGGCCTTTATGAATTGCAGAGCAGTTGTGTACAGAACCAAGTCATGTGGAGATTAAATAAACTCCATTGACATCAGTCTCCTGACACAGAATAGCAGCAAGAAACAAATATTGACTAGAAAAACAACGCATGTACAGTGACATTTAGCTTGTATAAAGTCATAGTCTCCACATAAATGCAAATAGCACCATTTCCCCAGAGCTGAATAAATGATATTCATCAGTAAATATTTGTGTGTCTTTGACATGTCTCTAAGCAGCAAGATGAGAAATTGAGATGGAAAATACATTCACAGGTGAGAATTCAGTGCAGATTTTTCTTAAAGTTTTGCTCTCAATGCATTTGGGAGACCTTGAAAAGCAGATGCTTCCCTTTCTACTTAGTCACTTAAATGCAAAGCACCAGAACTACAGCAGACCATAGCAGACTCAGCTCCTGTCAGTAGTTTCCTGACCCTGCCACTCATGCTGTGCTACATGGCAGGGCTCCAGGCCTGAGAACGCTCCTCAGAAGAAACCCTAAAGCAGCTAATTAATTTAGGAGCTTCATACCAATACTCAGAAGGGATTTATGCACCAGGAAGCTACTGTTTAACTATCTTTATATGAGTTGGGGATTTTATGGACCAGGGTTTCAGTGACCTATGTGACCTAAGCATCTTTAATAATGTAGCACCTGTAGAAAGTACGTGCAGAGGTTTTATCCTCTGTATGAGGCACAGCAGCACAGTTCATCAATATGAGGAATGAGTGCATCAGTTAAGAAAGAGAAGACTGGGAGTCTCAATCGAAAAAATAGAGGTCTTTAAAGCCACTGATGACACAGGAAATACGGCTAGATAGTAATTGTTCACCGTAGAGAACGACTCTTCCCTACAAAGTTGCACTTAGAATCATATTTAGGTTTGCTTCAAACCATAAAACAATGAAGATTAAATAGGATTTCAGGCATGTACCTAGAGATGATAAACCCAGTTCATGGGCAGCTTGCAGTGCTGCTGAATTTCTAGAACCAACTCAGCATTCAGCCAGCAGGAGCTGCAAAAAAAGTCAATCTCATTGTCTTTACACGGTCTCCCAGTCACAAACTGCATTTGCCTCCCTGGAGGTGCTAGCAAATGAGGCAGTGGACTGTGCCTCCTGCCAGGCCTGTGTACAGTATGTGAAGTATTAAGCTTGCAAACTGTATTGGGATCTTCAGCTCAAGGAAGTAAAAATAAGGATTATCAGCATGTAAGAAAACCCAACTGTTCCCACAGCAACTCTTTCAAGTCATATTGGACATAGTCCTCTTATTCTTCTCCTCCTCAATTTTAAAGATGTACCAGTGAGATGCTTTAATAGTTTGCAAATGAAATAGACTTCTTTCTAATGAAGGATTCTTTTGTAAAAATAGTTTTCCCACATGGGATTTTGCTCCAGCAAAATAGTCATGGCTTACAACAATTTCACAAGCTCTGCATGATTTCTGTTCCAAAAGACCATGGGAGGAGAGTCACTACAAGGCCATTTTGTTTCTAGTTACAAAACAAACAGAACATAATTAGTTCAGAGGATACTAAACTTCAAAATAACTGATATTATTTTAAAAGTTACATAGAGATCTATGGACCTGGAGTTACTGGAGGTCTGGAGGACCTGTGGACAGTTCTTCTAGTCTCCACATAAATGCAACCAGGGGAAGTCAAGAATTTATTATTTTTTTTTAAGAGTAAACATTATTCCAAATGAGTTTGGACAATGGATTTTCTTTTCATAAGCCTATTCAAAAGGAGAAACAAAGATTTTTTTCTTAGAGAGATTACACTGTTAGTGGTCAAGGGAACACTGAAACATTTTGTCCCTGCTTCCAATTTTTAAAATAAGACTTTTTTCAGAAGAAATAGAGTGAACCTCTCTCTTTCTGAGTCCTCTAGCATCTTTTCTGTGATTCTGTATTTCCTTCAAACACCAAGAGGCTGTCTCTGCTATTCCCAGCTAAGAAACAGGGGATCATTTCAACACCAGTTTTCCAGTGCCTTGACAGCATGGTCTCTACAGCTGGAATTACTGTGGTTTTGTTTGGAGTTTTTTAAGGTGAATATGACTGCTATTTATTTTGCTTTGGCAAAATGTTTCTGGGGGCTGTTGTGGATGGATCTTCATCTTAGTTGCTGCCTGGCAGACTGAGTTGTGGCTGTAGGAAGAGTTGCAGGTTTGGAGGATGGACTCACCTGCTCAGGACCTTTCAGATGCCATGCACCTTCACTTTACCATTAAACCTTTCTAACCAGCTTCATGAATGTCTGTCCCTGGGCCACTCATCAGTGCAGCATCATCCCAAGTGTTGTTTTCCTAAGGAGGACTGTAAGTGCTGGTGATGGCACACTTGTCTGCCCTCTCCCCTTACCAATTACAGGGAGTGATCTCGCACAGTTTAGCTGCCAATGTCTGATAGCATATCTCATTATCCAAGCTGTCCTCCCACCTGTATTATATCTGATTGCAGGTTTTAGTCATGCAGTCAATGAATAAATAGTCTGAATGGAAGGTTGAGCAGTAGGAGGAAGGATTGTGAAGGGCCCCAGTACCCGCCAATACCCAGCGTCAATGCTCTTTGCTTTTGTGCCTGCGTGCACCTTGCTGAACCGTTCAGTGGAACAGAAGGGAAGAGCAGAGCAAAACAGCCAGGCCAAAAGCAGCAGTGGGTACTGGCAGCAGCACAAAACCCTGGACAAATGTCTTCCCTTGCCATAACCACCTGCTCCAGAGCCAGTGATTTGGGTCTGTCACCAGGTCTTTGAGGTTTTCATGTTTTCCTGAAGCATGAAAACATCCATAGCAGGGATCGATGAGGTGGTCAACTTGAAACAGCATAGGCTAAAAAAAACTTTAAAAGCTTTAAAAATTTACTTAGAGGAGAGGGAATTCTGGGGACACTGCATGTTGTAAAGATGTATGTACAAACTGAAGTAGGACCTAAAATACAGAGGAAAAGTCTTTAGTAGTGAAAAATTTAGAAATATGAAGTTCAAGAAACACTGTCTTAACCACAAGTTTTCTAAAACAAAAAATTAATCAGAGAATAATGTCTCTGTGAGAGTGACTGCTAAGCATGAAGGTTGCAAGGATCAGTAACAGGTACAGATTGTATTTTTCTTTCCAGATGAGAGGTTAAGTGTGTTGGTTATGTCTTCCAGCCTGGCTACTTACTAAACTGGGATATCACCAGGGATCAAGAGGGCCTTTGCACTGAGAAAAGATCAGGTGAGAAGCACAGCTCTGGAGTGGTTAAATGCTGCTCTGGGACAATCAAACAGGCTTGCTGCCTCTGTTAATATAGATGTCATGCCTGTACCAGGGGAGAGCACGTCAGCTAACTTTAATCAGGTTAACTCCTGTATCAAGGCTGTCTAGCTGTGGGAATCAGGAACTCCATGACTGAGAATTTACAGTTCTTGGCTGGGTGAATTAACCCATTCAGCCCTCCATGCTAGTGTAACATGATGTTTCTGTACACAAGCTAGCTCATTTCAGCGCTTCTACAAACACTGTCTGCAAAACAAATGGAGGCAAATCGAAACATCTTTTCATTTTATGTTCTTTCAGACACAGATTTATAGTGAAAGAAGGTTTCTATCTCCATAAATAATCTCTGGAGGAAGAAGTTCTTTCTGCCACAATGTGGTGGAAAAGGCAGCGCTTACATGTTTTGACAGTGTAGGGTTGTACAACTGATTGCTATAAATTCTACCCCAAAAGGTTTTGTAAGATCCAGCTACCCATGTCTCTTGGCTCTATGGTATGGGAAATTAGAACCTCTGGTGTCCATAAATTAAACATCTCAAGATATAAGGTAGGCCATTGAAAGGGTATAGTGAAATGAACTAGCAGGAATGAGCTGAAGTTTACATGGATATTTTGGGTAGTGTAAAACAAAAGAGACTTTTTACAGGTACGGTGCTAAGGGTCTAAAGGGATGTGATGATGAGTTTTGAAGTTATTTTTTCATTTGATAGTCTCTTGAAAGCAAATTATAATAAATTTACAGTGTTATTTATTGCAAAATATTGCAACTACAGTAGGGTACTACTCTATTTTTTTTAATGAGAAATATGTGTATTTCACTACCCCAGAGAATTTTATTTATGTCTGATGAAAACCAGGATTCAATCCGTATTGAGTCCTAGTTTGTATCAGGTTGCAGCTCAGCAGCATCTTGCCGGCTTTCACTGCCTAAGATTTACTAACTTTCATATTGAAAGTAGATAAAAATGAGTAATCATCTGTGAATGATAATTATACCACTGCTTGTGGGAGGGAGCATGGTTTGAAGATCATCACTAATTATTGTTTCTCATTTGCATGTGCCAAGATCTGCACCACAAAACCTTACCTCTACAGTGTAATGCTGGTGGAATTATTTTTTTTAAAACCTGCAAAACTGCACCAAGGGTTTTTGGAGACAACACCTCCCGTCTCCCATCAGTTTTCCCTCAGGCTTCTAATTTGGGAAGGAAATCCTCCAGGCTGGCAAGGTTCAGTGGGAAAGGAGGTAAAGTCTGATATGCAAGTGGAGATCCCCTTTCCCATCCTGAGGGAGCTGAAACATCGTGGTCACCCTGGCATTTACCCTGGGCTCTTCAGCAAGAGAGACAAGAGAGCAACATCACAATATACAGTATACAGTGACAAGACACAAATAACAGTGCCCAAGCACTGCTTTGCAGCTTGACATTCTAGCAACCTCCTAGACAGAATTTAGTTTTCAGTGGAAAATAAGCAGTGACACGAGGGTTCCTGCAAACACACACAGCTGGCGTGCATGAACACTTGGTTTTGCTCTTGCAAGAGGACAAGAGGACACAGACTCAACTCTTTGCCCTGGGGAAGTGATGGGTAGCTTCCAAAGCCATCAGGCCTGGTGCAGGCATCAACACAGCAGCACCAGAGTGCTGCATCCCTCTGTCCCCTGGGTTCTGTGCTGGCTGGGAATAACCCACACCTCCCTGCCTCCCAACAATGGTGTCAGGTTTGACTCATGTGCTCTGGTCTGAGCAACAAGTTGGGTTATTGCCCTGATTCTGGCTGTGGATGAGTAAAGCATACTCACTTTTTCCCTTGTTATCTCTTCTTCCACTTCTTGTCCTTTTTACCAGACTTGACACTCCCTTTCTCCATCTCAGCCTCCTCCCAAAAGAACAACTCTGGCCAAGTCACCTCCTCCCCATTGGTCCCAGTTTTGCAGAAACCACTGAAATCTGGTTTCTGGTAGAATTGACATAGGCACGCTCAGCTTTATATGTGATTACTATTGAGGCGACTGAGGTGCTGTGGGTTTGTGCTCCCAAAAGGTCCCCAGTGCTCCCCTCCACTCTTCTGTGAATTTCAACCACTTCTCATGTAACTCCACCTGCAAAACCCAGCCATCCCTTGTGGCATCATCTGTGGCTAGTGTCAGGTGCCTGTGCTGGTACCTGCCCATCCAGCATGTTCCCTGCTGTGCCCAGCAGCGTCCCCAGTGCTGTCCATCAGCCCATCCTCTCTGGCCAGGACTGACTGAAGCACAGATATCCCTGTATCCATAGAAATCTACATTACACAAAGACAGGCTGCAGGCCACTATATCCTTGATTGCAACATGCTGTGCTTTGGCTGTTTATGACAGGGTCACTGCATGTATGAACTTTTGTAGGATGCCCACAGATGCAAACTCGCTGCTCTGCCTTCACACACCTTGCTTGCTGCTGAGTCCTTCCAACCTGTCTTTCCATCATGCTGCCTGTTTCAGTGGTGTGCACAGGGTGAATCTTAATTCAAAGGTCAATTTTATAGGTCAACTCATACAAATTTCATAGTAATTTCATGCCTGGCCTCATTCAGTCTGTGTAGGAAAAGGTTGCATCCCTAAATCTACGGCCCCATAATGCAGCTACAAATTCCTCAGACATGTTCTTGTAAAATTTGGGGTTTCACACAAAAACAGCCATTTCCTTTATTGCCCTACCCCAGTTTATGCTTCTGTAAGGCAACCCCAATGCACCTTCTAATAGTTTGCTTTCATTTTGCCTGCAACTGGCATCAAAATCTCATACTGTGCTGTGAATATGAGCTGCCTGGTGAAACAAGATTTTGTTTTGCTGACAATTTTGCCACAGGTTGGTGTGATTCTGACCATCTCCATTTTCTCAGCTTTTGCATGCTACTTTTCCACATAAAACATGTCACAAACAGCATCAGTGCCTATATAAATCCATAATGTGACCTCCGCAGCACTGACATCCTTAGAAACCCAAAGCAACACAGCGTGCCAGGGTGCAATACTTAGTATTTGGAAATCTATAATCTTCAGTTAAACTTAGCTGTATCATTTGATTACCAAGGTGCCCTGAAGTCCAAGATTTGTTGAATCTACAAAAGCAACACCAGAAAGCTGCAAGTGAAAGGCCTGAATTTCAGGGCTTTGTACATAAAGTTGGAAGAGAAAACCTCTTTGAAGGAAGAGGAAGAGCACTGAAAGTTTAGCATCTTTTCATAGTTTAAAATATTAGCATTATCATACATGTGCTAACTCATATTTTTCATAAACTGTCTCACAAATCATGGCACAGATTCTTGCCCTTCAGAGCTCCAATCGTGGAAATATTGAAAGTGAAAAGCACTCAGACCAATTCAGAGTTTAACAGAGTCAAAGTGATTATTGCTGTCAAGGGCACAAAGATGTAGCAGTCGTACAGTGCAATAATTGCTTAGAGGAAATGTAAAACCATGGATGTAAAGGAACTTACCTGGCTTGTATATACACATGTGCAATGCCAGTTCCACTTGTTTGCTCCAAGTGATATTATTCCATTTGTTATGAAATGGTGGAAAATTTAGTGGCCAAGGAATGGGAGTCAGTCCAGCAGAAATTTGGAGTACTCTGCTACACTCTGGTCCTCTGCTAAGAAGAGGGAGATTTTTATTTTTTTTTTTGCAAGAGGAGACATGGACATTGCCATCTCACAGCCTCAAGTTGTCCAGTTCCTTTTAAGGAACAATTAATCAAACTCTTTCCCCTTTCTTCCTCCTAAACAGCACTCAAAGTCATTACCAATAATCAGCTACATGAAACATGATTGATTCCTATTTGGAGGAAGCCAGATGAGTTTCTTGCATCAAATGTGGGAAATTAGTCTGTGTGTGTAAAATTCTCTCTGTAGGAAATGACTGACAGCCTAAAGTGATACAGCTGCAAAACATAAACACAGCAGTGCTTTTAGTGAGAGCACTTTAGATAACTGTTATCAATGTCCCTTCCAAGATGTCACTTAGAAAACCACAATCAATTACTATAGTGATAGCAATACTATATATAGCAATTGCATGCAAGTGATGGAGATGCTGGAAACCAGCTATTATTGCTTAGACATAGTAAAATTCTCCTTGTTAACATTCATGTTATGACCACAAATGCACCCTCATTTTTAAAAAATTGATGATAAGTAGTATTTAAATCCTGCCCTCCTAGCAAGGTCAGTCACTGGCATCTCTTTGTAAATCACTTCCCAGTTTAAAACATAATTTTTTTCCTGGGCCAAAGTACTTTCTATCTGTGTCTTCTAATTCAAAAGTAGAGGGAAGACAGTTGGACAAGCAAGGACAAAGGGAGAGTGGCTGGGGAGGAGGCACTGCAGGAGAGTGGACATGAGCCCTGGCTGAGCCTCAGGAGGCAGAGCTGAGATGGCACCAGCAGCTCAGGAGAGCCTCAGGCTGCTCTGGCACAGGAGGTGAGCTGGGAGGTGAACAGCCAGGGCCAGGTCTACAGTCAACTAATCAAAACTAACTAGTTATAAAGCCAGTGTGTATCCTCATCATGTGGGTAAGGGAGGACAAGAGGCACAAATTTAAGCTGTAGAAGAAACCTTCAGCTCTCAAAAGCTGAAATTACTTCTCAGCATTTAAATATACTTCCTTAATAATGCTGGTTTAGTGCTCTTATGTGGTATTTATATTTTCTGAATTGCTAAGGGCTCACTTCCCATGAGGAACACAGGAATTAAAACTAAATTAACTCTCCAGTGATGGGTTTGGATTACCATGAGCTTGTGGTGTCTGAGGTACCTGCAGGCAGGGATGATGCTTTGTTTTGTATTTTTCCCTGTCTTCAATTACTGCAGTGCTTTTCAGGAAAAAAAAAGGTTGGCCCTCCTGAGCAGTAGCAGACTTGTAAAGCCAAACTCCCCTGTGTTATCAGTGGTATCCTTTGTCCTAAAGGAAACCTAAAGGAAAACCTAAAGGCTGATGTTAGGATCTGATTAATTTTGTTTAAATACAAGTTAATTAAGGAAAGCAAGAATTTAGTTTTCAGAGTATCCTTGAGGTACAGGAAACAGGTAGAGCTCAGAAAGAATTTTCCTTGGGATACATCAGTGTAGGCCATCTTGGGGGAGAACCACAGAAATTCAGGTCTTACTGGATTAAACCTGTATATAGGCAGAGAAAGTGGTGGGGACTACACAGGGTGGGGGGATGTCCTAGGGCCATGAAACTTCAGGGCCCCAGAGGAGTGAAGGACAAGCAGAGAGAAGTGCTGCTTACATCAAGAAGCATCACAAGATCCCCTGTGTGTGTGCTACAGATCAACAAGTGGTTGAGGGGGAGATGTGAATTCCATGGTGTCTTCCCAGTATCTTTGGGTGCGCTTGTGGGCTGGGGTACACTCACTAAATGATAGTGCTGAGGAAAGGATATGGATTACAATTGGGTTTGGTTTGTGCTCCAGGTATGCAGAGAGGGAGCGAAAGCCTCTTTGTTTCATCCTCTGATCAAAACACCAGACATAATGAGAGTGTAAACTAAGGAAATGAGAATCTGGCTTGACAGAAAAGACTCCCATGAACAATTTATGAAGAAGGTTTGAGCTGATAGTTTGGCTTTAGGCCTAAACAGTCAAATTGACATTTCCATGTGTGGTAGCCACATGAATACTGATGGATGGATTTCCATCTGACTTCTCCAGTCAATTTTCAATAAGCAGGCCTAATATTTCCTCCAAGGCTATTTGCAATTTAAAGCTGTTTAAAGTAGTTTCTTAAGAATGGAGTATGCTTTGGGGGGAAGGCAGTTCTGCTGTTCCTTGAGCAGAATTAAAGCTCTCATTTTGCTAACCCAGAGACTACAGCAGTCCGGATCTGCTTTCCTAGAGCCTATCCACAAATAGAAGTTTTTATCTAAAGTTTCTATTTTTAATTTTTTCTCATTCAGCTCATTCTGAAATGGCACTCCAGTTTCTGAAGAAGAGCATATGTACACAAAGCTAAGCAGTCAACTAGCTTTAAATGCATAATTCTTCCTTCAATTTCTTAATTCCTCATTAGCTTGCATGTGCAAACTCAGAGCCTAATCCAACTCCCACTGGTATCAGTGAGAATGGGTTTCACCTCTCAGATTTAGCCATCTAAAAAACAGGCATGTATTCTAAATGCAACTGTGGAGGAGCCACTTGTGGTGAAAATAAAGATCAGCATTTCCAGGATATGATTCATAGCATCTTCCTTAAGGGTTGTATTGAGAGGGGAGAAGTGTATTTCCAGCAGCCGCTATCTTTTTCCCCTGCTTGTAAAGGGAACCTGTACAACTAACATAGAAGCCTCCTTACTCTGATAAATGAAGCCAGGGGAAGGAATCTTTCTGTTTATTTCAGTGGATAAGGATTCTGACTTTCAGTTTTCCACATCCTTTATGCCAAGATAAATTGCAAATGAGTAAGCAAGGTCCCAGAGGTCATCCCAAGCTGCATCTCATGGACTGTTAATTCTGGCTTCAGTTAGCATTTGGGATGTATTGAAAAGACATGTGAACTTCTGAAATAAAATTAAACTTTTGTTAATTGTTGTTCCTTGCATCATGCTGGACTCCCTGACAGGGAGCACAATTAGATGGAAATCTCAAAGCAATGGCAGAAGCTTTTTGTCTGTCTCCTCTAAAGACACTCACAGTGGGATATGTGAAATGTCAGGAATAATTAGACAAAACTATATGAGCTCCTAGCAACACTGATGTGCTGTGTAAAACCAAGCATTTGCCATAAAGCTTTAAACATTGTTGAAAACCTGCATGATAAAAGTAACCCGAGTAATTTTTAAATACCATTTCTAATATATTAATACAGACATGGATATGAAAAAGCAGAATAGAAAGGTGTGAAATGTTGGCATGCCTTTACTCAGGTAGGCTGCTCTGCTGCTTTTTTTCCAAAGGTGATATATAAAAGTAATTGATGCCTCTCTTATAGCAATTAAAATGAAGAGGCAAATTCCCTCAGCTCTTCATCTGCTGGAGTGTATTTTAACAAGCAGGAAAAGGGCTAGCTCCTGGTATCAGTATCACAAAGATCATAGGCATGTTTGTGAAAAGAAACCTGTGGAGGTCCCTTAGTCCAGCCTCCTACTTTAAGTAAAATCTCCAAAATGAAGAAGGAATAACCATTTCATATCAGCAGGAAATCTGGCCAAATTGCCCTTTAGAGAAGAAAAAAAATGAACGATGAATGCAGAGAAAAGGCAAGAGAAGAGAAAGGAAAACAGACCAACATTTTATTTGAGATGACAATATTAGAAATGCAAAACTTTTTTACCAAAAGGTGCAATTATCCTAGATTGACTAACATATGTGTTTTTATCTTCTAGGAAAACAATGAACAATTAATTTCTTCTTTCCAGGAAGACACCTGGAAGCTTTTTTTGCTGCTCCGTTGAATATGGGATTATAAAAAAGTTTTTAAAAATTGCACATAGAGCATCTCTTTCAAATGGATAACTTCTGAACCTGGAACTCTTCATTACCAACTTCTTGCATCCTGGAGGGGAAAATGAATTTCACAAATTGCACCACTGAAGCCAGTGAGGCTGCAAAGCCAAAGACAGTAACTGAAAAGATGCTCGTTACCCTGACCTTGGCCACAATCACAACCTTGACTATGCTGCTGAATTCTGCTGTAATTGCAGCAATCTCCACAACCAAGAAGCTCCACCAGCCGGCAAATTATCTCATATGTTCACTGGCTGTGACAGATCTCCTTGTTGCTGTTCTTGTCATGCCCTTGAGCATCACTTACATAATGATAGATAAATGGACTCTGGGGTACTTCATCTGTGAGATCTGGCTCAGCGTGGACATGACCTGCTGCACGTGTTCAATCCTTCACCTGTGCGTCATCGCGCTGGACAGGTACTGGGCCATCACAGACGCCATCGAGTACGCCAGGAAGAGAACGGCAAAGCGGGCTGGGCTGATGATAGTCACCGTGTGGACCATCTCCGTTTTCATATCAATGCCCCCCCTGTTTTGGAGAAACCACCACAGCATCAGTATTCCCAGCGAGTGTCGCATTCAGCATGACCATGTCATCTACACTATTTATTCCACATTTGGGGCATTTTACATCCCCTTGACTTTGATCCTGATCCTGTACTACAGAATTTACCATGCTGCGAAGAGCCTTTACCAGAAGCGGGGTTCAAGCCGCCACCTCAGCAACAGGAGCACCGACAGCCAGAACTCTTTTGCCAGCTGCAAGCTCACACAGACGTTCTGCGTCTCGGACTTCTCCACGTCTGACCCAACCACAGAGTTTGATAAAATCAATGCGTCTGTGAGGATCCCTCCTTTTGAGAATGACTTGGACCCGGCTGGCGACCGGCAGCAGATCTCCACGACACGAGAACGAAAGGCTGCTCGCATCTTGGGGCTGATTTTAGGTGCTTTCATTTTGTCCTGGTTGCCCTTTTTCATCAAGGAACTGCTTGTGGGCCTCCACATTTGCACTGTCTCTCCAGAAGTAGCAGACTTCTTGACCTGGCTTGGGTATGTCAACTCGCTCATCAACCCTTTGCTGTACACAAGCTTTAATGAGGATTTCAAGCTGGCCTTTAGAAAGCTCATCAGGTGTCGAGAACATACTTAAAAGTACTGAGAGATGATGATGCTGGCATGACTCCTGGCCTTAAAAATGAGCAAAACTATTTGACTCTGCCACTGTTTCCCTTGATAAAGGGGATTTTTGTGTTTGCCTATTTGCTTGACTGTTCTTCAGCCTGTAATTCATTACGCCATTTTTTAATCTCTAGTGATATTCATAGTAAAGGGTTTGAAATAAATTTATTCTACAAAGGAAAAGATTTTTTAGAAATGAAACAACAAAAAATATTATTAGTATTAGGTACTCATGTCTCTAAGACATTTTGTGTAATCAATGATTCAAGAAGCAAACAACAATATTCACTTTTATACTTTTTCCATTTAAGAATCAAACATCTAAATTATGTACTGTATAAACTAAACCCCATAAATACATATTCAAAAATTAATAAACACTTCATGGTCATGACAACTAAACAGCACCTCTTTACTACGGCGTTATGAAAAATCTGCAACAGCCATTTAGGAGGAAAATTACCACCATTTCCCCCCTTGGGTTGAGGCAGAATAAACTATTCTTTTGTGCAGGAATACACTCCCAAAACAGAAAGCAAAGTTCAGTTTGTTGCATCTAGAAATTATCCCATTTCATAACTCAAAGGCATTTTAAAAAGTGGCTCTCTTTGTGTAATATTCCAGATTTACATTCAAGGTGTTGGGCAGACAGCTGTGAGATTGTTTAGCAATTGAAAGGATGCAGATAGCAAGTGTCATAGTTGTGAAACTAACTGCACATCTGAGCAGTCACACTTCCAATACCACTAACCCTATTTCTTCAGGCCTTGTGCCTTAGTCAGTTCTGAGGTGGTATTTCTCACTTGTGCCACACTTCACCTGAATGTTGTGGTGCACAGCCCCAAGGATCTATGGATCTTACCCCCACCAACTCAAACAACTGGATATCTTCTCACCAGGCCAGCTATATACAGAAATTCAAAAAAACATCAGTTAAACCTAATTATTTCTGAATATCAGAAAAAAAAATCAGTAAAATAATTTATTTTAAATAGAAGTCTGAACATATGCCCTGTTGTCATCCCACAATTTGCAATGGCAATCTTGCCCACTTGACCTATGGTCAGGTGCTCTGGTAGGATTTCTTGCTCTGGGAGTCCTTCACAGACCTACTTCCCCTGTCCTGAGAGACAAAAAGTCCTTTGTATCTTATCTTTTGTGCTTATGGGAGTTAAAATTTTCTGATTCAAATATTGTGGAAATCAGTCTGGGAAGGGGCAAGTTCGAAGCTGAGAATTTGGTATTGTCCATTAGAAACTCCTAGAGCACCATTTAAATATTTATTACTGCTTTGCACCCTAATTTTCTTCCCTGTCCATTTTTCTGGAGAAATTCTTTTTGAATTACACCAATGCACAACAAAGGTAACACCACATATGTCAACCTGACATCCAATAACTGTGAAAACTATAGTATGGCGGCTCCAAATCCATCACAACAAATACTAGAGGTAGCAAAAGTGTTGTAACAGCACTGGAAGCCATCTCTGAAAAATGTTTTGGAAATTTACAGGATGACAATCATTTTTCTTATCAAGAGTCAAGGAAGTGTAAGTAATATGTGAGTAATAAACTGCAAATGGAACTGGGAAATGACATCCTTATTGGTGAGAGAAGGCATTTGGCTGGAAAGATGCAGTGCCACAAGCTGAGTGTAAACCAAGTCTGAAGGTGACAAAAGCATGACCTGCCCATTACCCACATGCAGTGGGATTCTTCTTCCAGGACTCCCTGCCCGAGTTTGGGAGGTCCATCTCCAGCTGACCTTCTGAAGCTACTGTTGCAGTTGCCTCCAGCAGATACCTTTGGATTCCCTACCAGCAAACATTAATACCTAAAAAGAGAGGAAAATTATCTCAGCAACTGAAAATTTCTTTTAGTGAGGAAGCACAGACATCCATTATGGTTTTTCCTTTTTGCAGCTTGTTGGAGGTAGAAATTGTTGATTGGAATCAGGGAAGTGTGTCCTGACCCTGCCTATCAACAAAGCTTCCAAAGCAGCTCCCCAGAGTTGATATGCTATTAAGAAAAAAAGAGAAAAAACAAAACAAAACAAAACAAAACAAAAAAGAACTGGAAATTAAACATGTGGTATTTGTAAGAAGTGCTGCAGAATATTTTTTTTCTTTCAGAAAGAGCAACAGAATTTATTATTAAAGAACAAGGGCTTGGCACAATTTCTGAAACGAGTCGACTGTGGCAGAGAAAACAGGACATACAAGCAGTTATGGCTAGAAGAGAGTAAATTTTGGTGTCCCTTGGGTGCACAAGGGTGCCCAGCTGCTGTGATGACCAGAAAGGGAAGAGTAAAAGTGCAAGACTGCCTCAGCAGACTGTCTGAGCCACCCCAAGGAGCTCAGCTGAGGCAGGAGCTGCGCCCCAGCCAGGTTCTTTGGGGCTGTGTCTGGCTCAGCTGTGGGGTGGGTGGGCTGCACAGGGCTCTTTGCTAGGAGAAGGAGAAGGAGAAGGGAAGGGGTGGGAGTGACAGTGCTGGTGAAGGGTGTTTCAGAGGGGAAAACCAACAAAATGAGAGATGCTTCCAGCTCTGACTGCTGCTCCTAAGGGCACATGGCACCCAGAGTAATTTAGGTCAGATAGGATCTCTGGGGGCCAGCTAATCCAGGCCCCCTACAAACAGCAAACCTCAAAGTGGGACCAGCCTCACAGCTCAGCACTGCTCTGGCATGCTGTGTGCAGTCATGTTTCTCCTGGAAAAACAACAGCTCAGTCAACTCTGTTGCCAAGACTGACTCTCTTTTAAAGCTCTAAGTGTGGCTGAAGGGCTGGAAATGCTGGCTGTGACCTCCACAGCAGCTGTCATAGGCAGGTAGCAGTGCTTCAGAAACAGGGATGAAAGCTGTAATATACAGGAGCTGCATCATCTTTATTTCTATTAAAGGATTCCTTTTAGTATGTGAACACTGCTTTTACCACTCCAACTACCAATCAGGTTGAAAGCTGTATTCAATTTTAATATTTAGAGGTAATTAACAGGAAAAAACAGATGGATGGCTAATTTCCGTGCTTTCCTGTTAAATAAAGACTCACCATTCACTGCCAGCTGACTACTGATTTTCTAATTAAGTCATTAGCTAAACACAGAGAATGTTTTCCAACAAATGCCACTAGATTGATGAAGATGTATGTTTTCCCCATGATCAGAATCAAAGTCAGGAGCAATATAAAGGATTGGCTACTTAACTCAACTTGATCACAAATTACCAGTCTTCTCATGAAAATGAAAACTTTTGCTAGTCTGACACCACTGTTTGGCAACATATTTTTTTTTTTTCTGTTGAGTTTTTGCTGCTTTTACACTGGGTTTGGAGACCTTTCTTGACCTGTCCATGGCAACTCCCCATTCACACCTATCCTGGATCATGCCCATCCACTCCATCTTGAGCAATAGAAGATCTTCCCAACAAACTGTTAGTGATGTATTCAAGACCTACAGACTACCTCCATCTTCATCAACCTCTCTAAACCATCTTGCAACCTCAAAGCCTTATTTTCTCTAATGATGCCTTTGCAAAGGTGTCTTGCTTTACAACCCTCACTTCCTGCCTGTCCTGCCTTTGGGTTTCTGACTCTGTCCAATCCCTAAATTTATTGTTGTCCTACTAGAGCAAACCCCTGTTCCCCCCCACCTCTCTTTGCAGCTATCAGAATTCCCATGATTGTGGCTGTTCAAGTCTGCCGGACTTTACTGTCTTACATGTATCCAGGCCATATCCAGAAGACTTTTACTCTCTGTAAGCAGCCGGTGCTTTAGAGTGAGTTCATACATCCCTGAAGACTGCATCAATCAGCAAGTCGTCCTCCCCAAAACACAGACTCTTCAAATGCTATTTTACCTAATTTTTTATCTTGTTGCATTTCTTCTGTACCCTATCCTTTTGTTCCCTTTCTTCCACATTAAAATTGACCCTCATGTTGTTCTTTTATGGACCAGTATCTTTGCTTTTAGGGACCTGTCCCTGCACAGGTTACTCAGGTTTCACTCAGCTCCTGCTCTTCTGCCTGTGCCAACCACAACTCTCTTCTCCATAAGCTTTGTCCTCACCACTTCCATGATCTTTCCACATCTTTCCTGTTGCTTGAGCTTCCTTCTCAAAACCACTTCTGATATGGTAAGACTCCTGAAAGAAAAGCAGTCACCATGGGCAGTGGAGCAATGTGTGTGTGTGTGTGTGTATTGCCTGTCTTTTTTTCTCTACCTTTCCCATACAGATCACATTCTCTTCTGAGGTAAGCTATCTCTCTGAAGTGCACAGCATACACAGACACAGCAAAAACACATTGAGAGTCGCATATGCCTTGAGCCACTTGGATTTGGCTCCTGCACAGTACTTTAAAGTTGTGGGTTCCTCACCACAACAACGTAACAAGTTGTTCACAGCACGGGATTTATTTTGTTGATCTTCCTGTATGGAGAAAGATGATGGGATTGAACTTCCCAAAAGGTTTAAAACAAAGCCCCTGCCTCACCAACTTTATGTAGAAGCCTGTCATTATTCAGACTTCACTGCACCTGAGCTGTCCAGTTTTCCACAGTTATCACTTCTTATTTCTTTGTCCTTTGCATGTGCAAGGAAGGAACAAAAAAAAAAAAAAAAAACACACCACCAAACAAACAAAAAATCAACTTTAAAAAATTGTACTTATCCAAGATGAGATATTAAAAGAATAAAGGAATCTTTTTAAAGGACTCTATTTCCACTCCTGTGTTTTGAATTCTAGTTACCAAAAAGTAAAGATTTTTAGAGTGTTGAGGGGAAACATAAACTTCCAGCTTAAGTACAGAGATAGTCCGTGGGCCTGGGTATTGTTTAACCACTGCAATTATCAATAAGAGGCAAGCTGGTTTATGTTCATCCTTTACACACCCAAATGATTTCTATGAAGAATTATATCAAATTGCTTTATTGCTGAAGTAGACACAGTAAATCTTGTGATAGCTTTTATTGTTCAAGTAGTATTTCATAAGAGTCCTGTGCAATATATAGTCACCCTTTCTAATTACTGTTTTTCACTTGGGGCCAATTTTTTTTTTTTAATTATCTGACTTTGGATAAATTCCAGGTTCATCAGCTGTAAAATTATTCTTCAGCATTCTCTATTTTACGCTATGTACATTTGCAAACATTGCTGCCTTCCTCTCTTATACTGCCAGGGGATCTTTACTTCTTCATTAATCCCATGCAGATAATCACCTATAGATGATGTTATATGATAAAATTACTCCTTCCTACTCAGCTAATTTCTATGCTTCTATGAATCAGTGCTTAAATATAAATTTTTGATGTTGCTGCTGTGAGTAGAAGATGTAACTATGAATGAGCTGTGGGAAAAAATCACTATTAGAAAATTATATTAGCATCTTCTCAAAAACCTAAGGGGGGAGAGACTAATTTCAATTTTTTACCTTCTTAATCACTTTTCTTTCCTTCTCATTTCACTGTTTCCTGGCCTGTGAAGCCTGTTTGTTAACTTTTTCCCCTGTTTATCTTTCTCTCCTTCTTTTCCTTGGCAGCCTTCCTCAGCACCACAGAGGCATCTGGTAACCTGTAGCTAGAAGCAAGGCCATGTTGTGCTATGTTGATACACATGACCTAAGCATCTACTCTTGGTTTTAGGAAATCAGGCTGCAGGCTCTGTTCTATGGCACTGTTCTGCACAGCCTCTACTTCAGCTTTACTGCATTTTTACTACAAATCATATTTATAATGCGCATCAAGATTGTTCCAAGTGAAAGATCCTTGCATTAAACCATGGCTTCTTCCCATGTGTCACAATTTTTGAAGACAGATTTTTAATAATCCCCCTCTCTTCTACTCACTCATGGGGCTTCTATCAATAAAAACTAAAGCCACAGCTAGCATGGTTTCCAGATGCAATAAGTGGTGCTGGAAATGCCCACTCCACTCCTCCCATTGCCCCTCATATTTCACAGTCTTCCAGTTGCTTCCACTGCATACTTAAAACACATTAGCATATAGAGCAGCTTTCTGAAGTTTTTGTGGGTTAATTTCCTGCATGACAGGTTCTGAGCCTCATTTCTATCTGGTGTAGGATCCCTTGTCACTGGGGTACTCAAATTTTCTAATGTGCTGCATCTCCCATATTCATTTTGTACACCACATGACTGCAAACTGCACACACTTCTACAAGGTGAGGCACAAAGCACAGTCTCCTTGCAACTACACTTTATAAAAGATGCATGTTTTGTCAATTAAGAAATAAAACATAACTTTTGGGAAAAGGGGGGACAGAACTCCTATGCATTTGTAAATTGTTTCGGGCACAATTTGAAATCACTTCTGGATATTAGGTTTTAAAAAGAACACCAAGAAACAAAACATAAAATCACACGTGCATGCCTGAACAACTTGCAACGTGCAGAGTGATCCTCCAGTGCATTTTACAATAAAATATTGTTTCTCTCCAAATGACATTTCCAAGGGAGTAGAAAGTTCCACACAAAAGACTTTCACCTTTGTAATGCCAGAAGAAATATTACCTCAGTTCTTTACAGGAGGAACAGCCCTCCAAGCTGCTAGACTGCTGGGTTAAGCCTCAACCAGCTTATTTCTTCAATAAATAGAAAATGAGGCTAACACCTCCAGCTTGAGAGTTTTAAATTGAATTGACCACTAAAATAAAGTCTATCAGCTAGAGTTTTCCTTTTGTTCATACATATTTCAGTGCAATTCCTCATTTGTTTATTGGTAAACCTGCATATGAGAAATTAAAATAATCACTTTTTAAATTCAGAGTAACAAGAAAATACTCTCTCATTTTTCTGATTTCAAAACATTTCTGTATTATGACTGGACAGTCATGTTGAAGCTGGCAGAAAGAAAAAATTAGTCCAATTAGATTCACAGAAGTTAATCTAGGACTGCAAAATTAAGCGTGGTTGTCTTGGTCTGCTGCTTGCATATACACGCAAGTCACAGATCAAAATCTTTTAATTTTTCAGTACAGCAGTTTCACTACTTGCTGAAGAGCAGGTTATCTGTGGTTTTAATTAGGATCAGTAGGAGGCTGTACCCTTTCCTACCATGCATGCAGAGCCCACAGCAGGAAGGGGACTGAGACCTGGGGCTTTATGGCTGACCTAGACCGTGCGCTGGGGACATGGTGCCACCACTGCTCCCTGCCTTCCTCAGAGCCCAGTCTGCCCCACACAAACCATAGCTTCCACCTTCACCCAGAGGAGTCAGGGCACCTCTGACCAAATAAAAGTGAGAAGTGTGAAGGACTGATCCACACTTCCTCCTGGGTGTGTGACAGAGCAAGACAGGTATCTGGACAGTGACAGACTGCAAACAAGCCACCTGCACAACCACCACACCCTGGGCTCCTCTCAGCAAGGCACTGCCTCAAAGCAGCCACTGTCCCTCTCCCTGCAACATCGTCCAGCACACCAAATGTGCTCCACACCTCCAGCAGGGACTCCCAGCAGAGCAGATCTGCCTGAGCAAGCAAAGCTGCCATGTTCATCAAGCCCTTCTAGCACACAGCAGCCAGGGCTCACAGCAGCCAGGGCTCAGCATTGTCCCTCAGTGGGGTTGTGCTTGTTTGTCAGCCTTGCAAAAGCTTGGGCTGCAGCATCCTGACCAACAGTACCCTGGTTAATGCAGAAAGGACACAGCACACATTACAGGGATGCCTTCACCTTGTCCAGCTGGGCTGATTTCCACTGCCAAACCCTTCTTGGTATGGCAGGCAGGCACACAGCCCTGGGACAACACCAGACCAACTCACAGGGCAAAACAGCCACACAAGGGACAGTTTCTAAACTTCCCATTCCCTAAAGCAGACTAACAAGTTCTGACAATCTACAGATCAAAACAGTCCCAAGCAGGAGAATCTACCCTCCTGTAAAAGGAAGCATTGCTGTCCTCCACATCCAGAGGTCCTGGCTGGAAGCAAGGCGTGTCTCTCCTACAGACACTGCAGTGGCTGCTCTGGCTGGCAGTGCTGACAGTGTTACTGGGACCAAACCTTGCTCCCACACAAAGACAGCCAAGGCACACAAAGACACCAAGACAACTGAAAGGTTGGGAAAAACCAAGGGAAGGGTTGATAAAACCCACCATCCCATGACAGCATTAACCCCCAAGTTCCGTGGCTGGGATTCCTGACACCTCACACAGCAGCCACCAATGTTCCCAAAACCAACCACTGCCGAGGCCTTACCAGTCTTTAAGAGCCTGTTGAGGTGACAGCAACTTCTTAGTTCAGTGCCCAGATGGAGCAGCTGAGGAAATGCAATGGAAGACACCAAATGCCCTTTTTTTTTTTGCCCCAGGCTGGGGAGCAACAAGCTGCTGCCACTGCAGCCCCAGAGCAACCACAAACTTGTGGCTTTGCTCCTCTCTACCCTCAGGATGGGCACAAGTATGGAATGAGGCAGTTTCGGTCCTAAAACTGATAGTTTTGTTTGCCCTTGAATGTGCCATGTGGCAATCACCAAGGGCAGCCTTGGCACTCAGCAAGAGTCAGGCGTGTCAAAGCTTGTGGGACACAGAGAGCACTGAGCAGCTCCCACTGACTCTCCTGGCTAATTGGCATCCTCTCGCTAAGTTTGTTCCTTTTCCTCTCCCTCTTTTGAAAAGCAGTCATTATTGATGGATCCTGCTAGAGTCAGCACAGTCTGACATTGACACATAAGTCTTAATATCAATCCCCTCAAGGTTTGAATCAAACTTTGCAATATTTTTAAAGTAGCTATAGCGGGACAGTTGTGATTAAGCAACTGCATTGTGAACATTGTATGCTTGGCTAATCTTTTGTTTTAAGGAAGAGGGAAGAGAATTCCAAGATGAATGAGCTGTCTGTCTGGAAGCCACCAGGAGTAAAGTCAGCGGAACTGAGCATTAACGGAGGGAAAGGTAATTCTGGCAGTGGGAGATTGCAATCACTGACTCATTGACCAAAAAACAGACCTCAGACTCAAATGGAGAGGAAAACAGCACAGGAAGACTAATTAGCATGAGAAACAAGAGATTTAGTTAGTAAATAGGTATTTGAGTACTAATTTAAAAAAGAAAAATGTAATCTCTAACCAATGAATGCTGATGGCTATGTTATGAAAACATAATAGTGTGAAGTTTTGATGCCCAGTAAGCCAGCCTTCTGCTCACCTAGCTCCCTACTTTGCACAAATTAGAAGGAAAAATGGAAATACCTCACCTTGGTGTGTAAATTGGTGCCATGCATCATGTAATGAGCCTACATTTGGGACAACAGTCTGACAATGACACCCTAAGTCAATGGTAATGACTAACAGCACACAAAGTGTGGAGGTCCTCTGGGCCAGCTGCACTCCCTTTGGAGATTACAGTTATTTCCATACTAAAGAAACAGATGAGGTGTCTCCTAAAGGAGAATGTTTTGAGAGGACAAAGTACTGAGAAGTTCTGGAGTGTGGTGATCTGTTAGTCATATTTATGTTTCATATATTGTACACCCATAAAATTTTGGAAACTGCATCCAAAGTCAAAAAAGTCAGTGTTAGACCTAGTACTGTCCTCAACTACCTTTGAATGAGTCTCTTGGTGTGCAAAATTGGGAGCTATTATCGGAGGCTGTTTGAAAACTTGCTTTATAATCTGCATTTTGGAGTTACAATAACAGTAATGTCTGGATGCTGATTATCTTAGTGAGTGGTTTTTTCTTGGTCCTCTCTATTTTCTCCCTCTTCCACACATTCCCCCATTTTACTGTTGTATTTTTATTTTACAGTGAATCATTATCTTCAACCCAGTGAGTCAGTTTGACTTTGGCACAGAGATTGGAATGTGCATTCCTCAAACTTTAACCAAAAGCCACAACAAACACGAGAAGCAGGGTGTTAAACAGCAGCAGAGATAGGGCATACCTTGGATGAGGGCTGATGAGCCCTCTAATATGCTCCTTACATGTCCAAACTGAATTTCTCAACAATTTTCTATCTCTGCAAGGCACTCTGCACTTGGTGGCACTCTGACATCAACCCTTCTGTCATCATAATGACAGGGGAAAGCACCAAGAAAACTGAAGAAGTGACAAGTGGAATGTATTACGCTTTCACATATATTTGTGGACCATGAGGGACAGACAGAACTGCCATCACCAGCATGAAACCCACAGGCTGCTGTCATCCGAGCTAAAAGGAGGGCTTCCCTAATAAAAAAGCCTTGCCTCCTTGGCAGGCCAGCAGCTGGAGGCAGAGGGAATGTCACACCCCCGCACCAGCCCTCAGTGCAGGAGGCAGGGAGGGCTGCCCAGCCCGGCCCCAGCCCCGGCACTGCAGGGCTGTCAGGGAACAGGCGCTGCACGCCACACCCACGGCTCTCCCCAGGGATGCTCTGATCGAACAATGACACAGCTCAAGCCTGGCTTTAATCCACTCCTGCTGAGTATTGTGCTCTTCTGCACGGGAGTGTAATTGCGGGCTGGCGATAACAGCTGCAGGGAAAACAAAGGCGTGGAAGTGAACCTCCTGCCAAGGACTGTTCCACATTCACCCAGCTGCCGTGCACTTTGCCATGGGGATGTGGATCCCAAGGAAGCTGGATAGTCTATGCATCCGGGTGTCTCATGGGCTATAAGACAGAGAAAAAGCACTTTTACCTATATGGAGTTTGACTTTGTTTTCCCCATTTCAACAGACATCACGTATTTTTAGCAGCATCACTGAAGAGTTTGATTTGAAGAGGCAGCCAGGACCAACCTCTCCAGGCACAATCCCTGGGTTCAAAAGCACAGCTGCCAGCCCCTGTGCACATTGGTGTCATGGGTGTCACCTCTCTGAGCTGGGGCAGGCAGTGGGAAGGCAGCAGCTTCGTGCCCAGCACTCGCACCTGAAATTCCATTTCTCAGGATGGCTATAAGCCATCTTCAGAAATACTCCTAAACACCCAGCCTGCTTTGTCGTGTGGACAGGTGTCTGTGTCAGAGCTCCTGTACCCTGAGGGGAGCTGTGTCTGAAAAAGGAAAGTTACTGCTTATTAGGTTAACTGGTAAGTTCTGTTTATTAGGAGGTTGTATTTCACAAGCAGGCTTCAAACATCATTTGTTAGATATGTAACTTGCCAAAATGTTATCAAAAATGAACGTGCACAAGCCTAATAATCAGACAGAACCTGAAAATCATAATTTTTAAAAGGAATTTTGAGCCAAGTAGAAGGAAACAGCCAGGCGTGCTCCAGAGATGAATCTTTCCTACAGGCTTTCTCTTAGGTTGATGAACTGCCTCCATGCTCTATTGTTCCCTGTTACTTTACACTGAATATTTTCCAATGGTAATTTTCTGGCTTTTAACCTACTTAAAACACAAGTTGTTTCCACAGCTCATCAGGTCTGCTAGTCACACAGTTCTTCACATAAGTCTTTCCATTTTCCCTGGAAACCCACCATCTCAGGATCTTTTTAACCTATCGGCCATTATATGTAATGTGATTGACAAGTAAGCATCTTGAGAAGATACATTAATTAAGAGCAAAAATCAAATACTTCCATAGATGTAAGACCTCTCTTTGGCTCTAAAGCAGCTTTGCCACTTATCTTTCAAATTCCTGCCAATGTAATTGCTACATTTTGCCTCACAAGAAGCTAATTTTCTTGCTAGCCCAGAAAATGTAGTACTTGGCTTTCTTGGGATTCAAAGCTTTCTGGTGTCCAATTCATGAATGCATTCTTTCTAAATGCAAAAAAGGAAAGTTATGATCATTTCACTTACCCTTCTGCCTAAAAGGAAGAAAGCTCAGTTGCTCTTTGCCAGCAATACAAAATGTATTGAAATACCAAATTGTCAAGGCTGCATCATACCCCCAGCTTAATATGGCTGAGACTGGGAGCACAATAGGGATATCAGAGACTGTCTGGAATGGAGACAGATGGGACAGGGTGTGGCTGCTTATGAAAACACAAAATCTAGGTGCACAGAAACACCTATATGTGTGCTGGCTTTGTCTGCTCCCTTGACATCCAAGAGGGATTTGTCCAACACAGCCTTTGGAATCAGGGACTGTGATTCTCTTCATCCTGGAAGATACAGCTGCACCCAGGCATGACACAGGCCTCAAACACAGACCTGCAAAGCAATAGCAGGATACTTTAGGGCACCTCAGGAGTCAGTAGATGCTTACCTGGGGCAGTAGAGTTAAGCCCTAGATTTTCAATGTCTCCAAAGGGAGCTTGGACTCCTGCAGGCAACTGCACATCACCTACACTTGAACACTGAAACACAGTCATGCAAGAGCAAGTTTTCTACTTTGACCTTTTAAAAACAAAGTCTTTTAAAAATACCCCACACTCTCTGTGAAAAGCCCATTTCTTAGGTAAAAATAGTTTTCTTCTAGGCACTTGCTTTGCTCTGTCTTTGAATCACATAAAAGAATTTTCTACTGCACATTTTCAAGTTTGTCATGTGTAGGTCAACAGGGTCCTGGGAGCAGCAAGGCTAGCCAAGGAAATGAAGGTGAAAAAATATGTTCAGATGAAGGAAATAGACACCTTTTTGTAATGAATACATGAACATGCTGGAGAAAAGGGATGCAAACAAGGCCAGGCTTTCAGGTCACCTAATTCCAAAACCTGGGATAAGAATAAGTTTCTGCACACACACACACATACAAAAAGAGAGGCTTAAAGTAACTGTTGAAAGGTAAGACAGTACAACTTCTCTGCTCACAAGCTCATGATACATGTGTGGCTGTGTTAACACAACTTTTATTGCGTGTATTTTTTATCTGATAGTGTATCTGTGTTGTTGAAATATTTGTTAATGATCTTTTGGTCTATAGGCAGAGGTAGGAAATGCAGACATGGTGGAAGCTCCTTGTCTTGACAATAGTCATGAATCCATGTGTGAGTTCCAGCCTGCTGACCCCCAGGGCAGCCCAGTGTCCTCAGCTGCACAAGACAGAAGCACCAGTGCCTTGAGGAGAAGCATGGCTTGGGGATTTGTCTCCAGGTCCGTGGCTTCACCTGGCTCTGTCAGGTCTTCAGGACTGCATCACCACTGATGTGCTCATGAAAGCACGATGTGATCATGCACTACCACAGACAGGGTAATATCATGGTAATATCAGAGGCATCCCCACAGATGTTTTTAACATTCCAGTTAGTTCCCATCTTTGTCTCATCTCCATTCAGAGGCTTGTCCCTTCCCACAGACTCCTGATCTTGCTCTGTGGGCCTCCCCACCTGCTCAAAAAGGGAGAGAAAAGCAGCAGGTAATGCTTGAATACCCCAGGTACAGAGGGCATGCCACAATTCTCTGTCATCTGCAGATGTCTGCAGGTAACTGCAGATTCCCGGGGCTATTTTAGAAGCTGGAGCTCCAGCACCAGCACCAGCACCAGCAAGTCTTTCACACACCAGAGGTATGGCCCATTGATGAGAGCTGTTGCCATCAACTGTAATTCTGCTATGTCTTACCACTAGGCACAGCTCAAGCACCCGTTGGGAATACCCTGTACTCCTGATTCCAAAGAATGCCAGGCTGCTCACCTGAGGATGTGGATCTTTACGGTCCTGGGCTCAGAGCAGAGCAGCCAGCAGCTTTGTAGTGTCAGTTCACCAATGCCCAGCCTCAATCCCTCAATACAGATACAGGTAACTGCTTTCTTCTGAGAGCTCACATCAGTAACCCATCCCCACTGCCCCATGTAGGTGCTAACCATCCTTACCACAGAAGCCACAGAAGTCATCTGCTGCCTCTGCAGCTCGCTCCCCCTGTCCCAGCCCAGGCCTCACCTCCCCCTCCCACGTAAGCAGTGTGTCTGACTGGTTTGGAGCTGTTGGGACTAGACATCCCTCCAAGTGAAGCCGTGGTTATCACAATCACAATTTCTTCTTAGACCGAGGCCTCAGCAGTCACTGCCAAATTCACTTACAAAGCCTTTCACAGATACAGTGCTGGCATAGTCTGGAACCCGTTCTTCCCCCGACACATGTACCTACAGTGACACCTAGGGTGCAGTGACAATGACACTTGCCAATTTTACCACCACTTCTGGCATCCCAGCAATCATCGTGTTCCCTGGGAGACCAGCCTTGTTGTCATTTCTCAGCTGATGCTGTCAAGCACAGATTTTGGTGGCCAAAGGCCATCTGGCACTAACTACAAAACCACGGAGAGCTGAGGAGGCTGCCTAGATCACTGTGACCAAACTGCAGTACACACACCATGGGAAACTGGGGGGAGCAGATGCTGAGTGGGTGGAAGCTGACTGGATACTGGGAATGTACTTGCCCAGCCAGCTGACCATCCTGGACACAGCTTTGGTCGAGGTAGCTTCTGTAGAAGACATAAATCATGTCACTTTAGGCTCTGATCAAAAATCTAGTGAGAGAAGGACAGACAGCAAGGGAAGCACAGGGAGCATACAGGGAAGAGGCAAGGTGCACCAGCAGCATCAGGAAGATGCTGTAATTCACACAGGTCTGCTGTACACCACTCAGGTTTTGAATCAAGACTAAATCACACCTGAAATATAATCAACCTGCCCCTCTCCTGCTCAGTTCTTTAAAAACTGTGGTGCTGTATGAGCCAGCCTGCAATATTAGAAGCAGCAAGTGCTACACTCAGACTTTTTAGAATAGGTTTCCTACATAGATTCCTCCATCCCTTACTTCGTTTTAGGAAATAAACTTCAATTAAATGTGAAGCATTAAACTCATGTCTGTTAGGCTGTTTTTGTAGTCACGGTGGTCCAATAGTCTGACAAACACATTGTTGTGGTGTTTACTCCAACAGACTTGTCTAAATTAGATAATCCATCTCAGAAGGAGCAGATCATAACGCTGGAAGGGCTTCATCTATTCCCTAGCCTCAAGGCAGGGTCACCTACAGCTATGTCACTTCTGATAAATATTTGTTCAGTCTGTTCTCAGAGTTCTCCAGTGATGGAGATACCTCATCTTCCTCAGACAGCCAATTTCCCTGCTTCATTTCCTTCAGCAACAGAAAGCTTTATTCACTATCTAACCTGAATCTCCTCATTTGCTACAATTGGTTCGTGTTGCTTTTTATCCCATCTACCACCAACAAAAAGAAAAAAAATGCCCTATTCTTTGCAACAGCCTCTAAACTCTTACCATCCCACAAATCTTCCTTCATATTCTGGTTATGTCTTGCCCATAAGCAGATTGCAGCTATTTGGACATTACAATATCAAAAATTTCCCTCAAAATGTCATGCATTTTAAAAGCTTCTACTGTGCAAACTGCTGCTGTGCTGCATTTGCTTCACAGACCTCCTTAGACCCCTTCTTCTCAGCTCAGCCGTGGAAGGAGGCACTAATACCCCAGTCTCTGCTGAGAATGTTTGCTGACAGCAAACTTCAAATTTGCTTAATATTAATAATTGCTGAGTAAACTTTGGCTGCACAAAAATATATGGAAAGCGAGACAGAAAAGTTGGCTGTAGACAGACGCTGTTCAGTGGAGGAAACCATGCGCTGCAAAAGATGGTTAAATAAACCAGTTAAACAAACATCAATCTTCACTGTCACTTCCTACCTGCACCCTCATCCAGGGTCTGCCTCCTGAGATTCTCAGTAATCTCCATCTCCTGACCCATCAGCCTTCTCCTTGAGGCACCATCAACAACCTCATTTTGTTCAGTGTCCTTCTGTCTGCCTCAGGCCCCAGGCAGTGCCACTGCCCAGGCCAAACCTGCAAGCTCAGCACTGCTCAGCAGGGCAGATGCTGCTCTACCATCGCGATATGTAACACTGGCAGCACTTCCAGGCTCATCTCACCAGTTAGCCAACACTCAGGTGGGATTTATTTCACCTAGTTTTGGCCACCCAGAAAAGAGGCACCTGAGCTATGTATGAAATCTTGTTCCCAACACAAGGGCACAAATACCCCCCTGTACAGGGACATGTCTCTCTGTACTGGTTATAGAGGTGATTTAAAAAATTCCATTTCTACTGAAGAGAAATAGCTTCCTTCATCAGTGCCAAAGTCATTGGACTTCACACAGTTTCTAGCAAAATTCAAACAAGAAGCAGTGTTTGAAGAAAATACTACTATCTCACACCTAACAATGGAAGGGTCAAGGTCAGCATCAAAGCCTCACTGCATAAACAGTTACTTTTTCTTCAGATGCCTGCTTTTCTGTGGATCTCAGTGCACAGGGAGCCTGAGGCCCATGAATTGCAAGTGAAAAAGATCATCAACTTCACCTCAGGTCAAGGGGAATAGAAGACAAGAAACCAACCTACATTCAGTAAACAGTTCAGAATGACATGCTTTCTTATTATTCCTCTGCAGCTGGGTGCCTATTACAAGAAGTACTTACAAATTTGAAATGCCCGATCCAGCCTACACTTAACTATCAGAGCACTCTTCAAAAACTCTTATTCCTGGAGATAAGAATTATGGGAAACACACAACTTAAGAAAGGATGTGTTTACCAGAAAAAAATAAAATCACCTTGTGCAGCAAGAGAAGTCTCTGATGCATACATCTGAACTGCAGGCCTTACAGCCAATTGTTTTGCATATGCCTCACATATATGCATGAAAAAGTTGCTTTTTGGTGAAATACATAAGCCCTGGACATAAAATAACCATTTATCCTCAGGTGGCATTCTCAAATATCCCAGGCAGGTACTGATTAGGAGAGGAGAGCACAAGTGACTCCCTGGTCAGCTAGCAGATGGGTGGCAATCCAGGTGTCCAGCAGGTCTAGGACTAACTGGTACAATAGTGACAGCCCTTCTCATTTGAGATAGTTGTTAATTACACAGAGGTGGCTTTGACTAGTTCTTTCCATACTTTTCAATCAGACATGTTCAGCCTGACATCAAACTTACATGTTCCTTACCCATCCTCTCAATTCTTTTTAGTCTATCCTTGATCACATCTCCCCCTTTCTGACCTTGATGAGGAGAAAAGCAGAGAAAGTGCAAAAGAATCAGGACTGTCCTCCCCCCACAAATATGTTATTCTTCACGAGGGGAAGAGGAGGGGCAGGCACTGATCTGCTCTCTCTGGTGACCAGTGACAAGGACATGAGGGAAAGGCCTGAAACTGTGTAAGGGGAGGTTTAGGCTGGGTATTAGGAAAAGATTCATCACTCAGAGGGTGGTTGGACAGTACAGCAAACTCCTCAGGGAAGTGGTCACAGCACCAAGGCTGACAGAGTTCAATAAATGTTTGGAGAAGGTTTTCAGGTCTATGGTATGACTCTTTGGGGTGGTCCTGTGCTGGGACAGGAGTCAGACTTTGATGATTCTTGTGGGTCCCCTCCAGTCAGGATATTCTGTGATTCTATGTAGCTTCTGGTGTCTGATTAGTTTTGATGGCACCTGCTGGCAGACACAGGATATGCCCCTGCAAAGCAGAGAGGAGCCAGCACACAGACACAGACTGTCAACAGGAATACCTGACAGAAACCAAAGTAAGGCAGAACTGAAAGGATAGGTCCTGGGGAAAATCATGATGTCTCATGAGGAAATTATCTCCACTCAGCACCCAAACTTGTTCCTGTGCTGCTGGAAACAAGACCTTAACTGTACTTCATGCAAACAGAGAGGAGCACCTCAAGCAGCACAACACTACCCAGAGTCAGAAATCTGAGGGGAGGCTCCAGGCTGAAGCCCAGCTGAAAGGCAGAAAACACATCTGTATGGCAGTAGAACAGCATGGGTCTCTATATGGCTGCACAATGTATCTGTCAGCTTCTTCAGACATGAGAACCACAGCCTCTGATTGTATAGGACTGACAGAAAAACCCCTGTTTGGCATCAACTGCTGGGACCAGAGATCTGTGCTGCCTGCTGGTCTTGCCACCATCCTGAGCACCAGCAGGATTGTCCAGGCAGGCACAAACACCACAAACATGGTACCTGTGTCAGGATTAACTCAGTGTAGCAGTCACACTCCTTCCCTGCTTCCTGAATCACCTTCCTTTACCCTTCTGCTTGGAATTAGTGGCTAACCCTGAAACTGGAGTGAGGTACTGAACCCCCTGGGCAGCCTAAGGAGCCAAGGGAGATGGTGGAAGGACCACAAGCAGCCTTGCCAGTCTCTGCTTGTCTCTCTCCCCGTGGGTGCAAGGGTACAAGGAAGGCAGGGAAGCTTAAAATCATGGTACCACTAAGAGCGGTAAAACTAGCAAGAAAATAAACTTAGAAACTATTACTGTGAAGAATTTGATTACTTTTACACTAGGTTCTTAAATTTTGAGGCTTGATCTGTGCTTACTTTTCAGCACTTGGAGAACTGCTATGAATCCTGGTTTCTAGGAACACTTTGTTCCTTGAGACATGTGGCAGATAAAAGAGAGATGCAATTTGTCTCCTCAAGAGAAGTGGATGCAAGATCCTAATGGAAAAGGCATAGGGAATATGTCTGTCTGAGCAAAGAGTAGAGAAAAGTAACACCAACAGGGCTGATTGATACCTCTTTCTTGGAATCAGTGTTCAGTGACAGGCATACTTGGAGTGTGAATCCCAAAATGTATGCCACTGTTGCTGCAATAGTTTCCCTGAAATTTTTACCTAGGGAATTCAGTGGCGCTTCTGATCCCATAGTCCCCAACCCACAGCAATCCTCACAAACATGCAAATTGTTTTAAACACTCAGGATGAAATGAAAATGTATTTTGTGCCTCCCTACCACAGCTGAGAACTGAGTAGCCATTAAGGCCAATGCCAAACATAACCATAAACAGCGTCTGGGATTCAGGAGATGTTTGAGTACTGTATTCTAGAAGCTCAGGACCTGTACACAAAAAGTACAGAGCAGTCAGCCATCTAACACCACTGGTCTTTGCTTCCAGCTCCTAAGGCGAGCTCAGGAGTTCTCTGTCCCTCTCCAAACTTTCCCTCCAAATCAGGAACCATACTGGAACAGTCCCAGATGTTTTCTGCTGAACCAGATCGGGTATTTGTGCTACATGGCATAAACTGACAACTGACACTGTGTCCTGGGTGTGCCAGCAGGCCACCAGTATGAATGTCCAAGTAGATGGAATCTGCTCTGGTAGTGTCTGACAGTAGCCAGGGAGAAGGGAATTGTTAGGCAGAAGACCGTGAATATCCATTCATCTCTGCACCCCAAATCCTTGCAAGGCAATCCATGAGGAAGGTTCACAAGCCTGAGGCTTCAGAACAAGGGTTTAGCACCAGGCACCAGAACTGGTCACAATCCAGGGTGCAAGGGGGGAATCCCACTGGAGAGCAAGAAATCTGGGCAATAATCTCACTGAAAATCAGAAGTGACTGGGCAGAGAGTGTTTTAAATTAAAAAAATCCCCAAATGTAATGAATTTTAAAGGAATGAAAATTCAGTTTTGTGGAGATGGGGGAAAGAACATGCTCTTCCATGTTAGAAGAAACAAGAAAATGAGGATTTGGTGGGGTTTCTTGTTGGTTTAGAGTGTCTTTTTGAAAGTTTTTTTCTGTTTTTCCAGCCATTTCCTCTTTGTTCATTCTATATTGCCATCATTAAATGGCTGTGCGAGGACAAAGCAGAAACTGTGTGATGAGAGCAAACAGTGAAAATGTGACTTTAAATTGTGGTTTAAGAGCTGAACTATGATAACTATTTGGAGAACTTCACTTATTCTATATGTTTGTTGCTTCGGAATTTTTAATTAAAAAAAAAACTTCAAATATATTTTTGACTTCCAAACAAACCTGGTGTTTATTTGACAGTCTGAACTGTCAAATAAAAAATCTGCAGTCTGTGTTTTTGCAATTGCATAGAATCGAATACTTACTGAATTCACACCATAGGAAAGGAAGGAAGTGCTATCACTTAGGTAACAATGTACTCTCAACAGGGCATGTCTTGCAATCTCTGCATGTTACATTTCCAAACACCCAGGTATCCCAAAGCCCTGCATGGAAATAGTTAACAAAGCTGTCTCCTTCCATGGCAGCTCACATTTTAGCTCTCTTGAGCAAGCAAATCCCAAGAGAAAATTCTGCCTTAAAAAATCATGATGAAGATGAAAAAGTCAGCCCTTTCAGTTGTTTGAAGCCTGAGCTTTAAAGCCAATTATAATTCAAATTATAAATACAGTCTATTTCTGCCTCACATTTTAAAGAACTGTGAAACGCCAGATGGCTTTTCTGTCGCCGTGCCCTGCCATATAAAATATATTTTTGTGGTTTCTGATCTCACTACAAATAGGGCATGAGAATGATAAGCTGTTAATGTAAAAATAATTTTCCGTGTGAACTTGCCGTGTCTGGAGGCAGTTTCTCAGCAGGCTGGGAGATGCCCTGCTTTTCCACCACTGGATGGCATTCAAGGGCCATAAATACTCACACTGGGAACTGCAGCAAAAGAAAATTAAAACATTAAGTGTCCAAAGCCTTTGGATTCTTGGTAATGCTTCTGTAATGCATTCATGCTTTCAAGGTTCCTAGGAAATAAATCTAGAAAGATAAAAAAACAGTTTCGGAGGAGAAAGGAGCTTTCCTCTGAGACGAAACTGAATATGCATGTAGGATGTGGGACAGGAGATCTGAGAGCACCGTTCCAATTAGGAGAATCCAACAGTCATATCTCGGCATCTCAGTCTACATCAACATTAATACCGGTTGGCAGGAAACAATTCGATGTGTCTTGTGTTTTTCCTACCCAATATGGGCCCAACAGGGAAAGAAAAAGTGAAAAGTATTAATTTGACCTTGGGTCTACACAGACACAATGCCCTCCTCGTGCAACACCTGCGCACACAAAAAGCTCTTTAAAGGGTTTCTGCCTTTGTATTCCTTCTTTAGAGCTCAGCCCCGTCCAGGCAGCATCATTAAATCCTCCCCATCTCGCGGCTGGGCGGCTGAGAGGAGGCTGGGCTGGAGACCCCCTGGGGCCCCTTCCCACCTGAGCCGCCCCGCACTTCCAGCCCTCATTAACAATAAGGACAGACTGACCTTTCTCAGGGATCAGACGAGCCCCCGGAGCGGGAGCAGCATTTGTGGGGGTGTGGCCCAGAGAGGGTCTGGGAGTGCGAGTAGGGCCGGGCTGCAGGGCACAGCCGCTGTCCCACAGCAGAGAGTGTGGCCCTGAGGGTCTGGGAGTGCGATAGGGCCGGGGCTGCAGGGCACAGCCGCTGTCCCAGAGTAGCGAGTGTGCCCAGAGAGGGTCTGGGAGTGCGATAGGGCCGGGGCTGCAGGGCACAGCCGTTGTCCCACAGCAGCGAGTGTGGCCCTGATGGTCTGGGAGTGCGATAGGGCCGGGGCTGCAGGGCACAGCCGCTGTCCCAGAGTAGCGAGTGTAGCCCTGATGGTCTGGGAGTGCGATAGGGCCGGGGCTGCAGGGCACAGCCGCTGTCCCACAGCCGCGGGTGTGCCCAGAGAAGGGGAGCGCTGCAGGGGCTCCGCGGGGCTGAGAGAGCGCAGCTCGCTTCAGGCAGCAGCATTCGCTGGGTTTCACCAGGTAACACCTTTAAAGGAACACACAGTTTACACCTCTGAGCTACAAAGGAAAGTTTGGAAGAGGAGAAATGACGGAGCCACGGCCTCTGCTGTGTAAAGACGGAGTACGAGCAACAAAACACTCATCAGGAAAAGCTGTGATATTCTGGGCAGCCAGTGTTGCTGCCAAGTCTGTAGGTTTTGCTATGAAGTCTAGCTATGAATTTTTGTTCCCTCTTTAATTTTTAAGTGTGCTTTGGGAAACGAGTGTTGCTGCCACTTGCTGAGAGCGTGGTTGGTGGCGGTTCTGGCCTCGCTTGCCCAGAGGTGTCTGTGTTCCTCAGGCTATGCTGCCTGGAGTGCTGGTCACGGTGTTTGTGGTGGTGTGCCCAGGACTCTTTGCTGCAGCTTAGTTCCATTTGGGGTACGATGGCAACAGGATATGTTTCCTTCTGGTGAGGATTTAACTCAGGGGACAGGTGCCTGCAGGTAAAAAGGGTGAGGTCTGAGGATACCTAGGTTAAATTGTGATCTTCTCCAGCTTTTATACAGTGTTTCACAGCAAAAATAAGTTGATGGGGCTTAATCTTCCTATTGCAGTGAATGTGTTTGTAATAGTCAAGTATCTCACAAAAATATATAAATACTCTATAATAAATACATTATATAGTATTTAATAAACATATAAATATATTATGTTATATATTTGTATATGTTATATATTTAAATATTCATGTCCCTAGAGATGTGTCCTTTGTTCTGAGAAGATCCCCAGTGGCATGTGGGGTAAAGTCCTCAGAACAGCCTGGTGGAATCTTAGCACCCAGCTACAGACAGCTTTTATGGGTTGCTGGTTGCTGGTTGTCTGCAGAGGCTCAGGTGGGTCCCTGGATCTGATATGATAATGTGTAATTATCTCTCTAATGTAGTTTATGAGGTCTGAAAAGAAAATAGAGGAGTTACAACAGTCCTGCCTGTACAACCTTGTTCTCCCAGTCTGGGCACTGCTCAAAGCAGGGCTTGAGGGCAGGGATCAATCTTCTGGTCTTCTTTCATAGCAGCCTGCTCAGGAGACTCTTATCAGATACAGATCTTGTCCAAACCCTCCTCCTGTAAGGCCTATTTTATCTTCCCTGAAGAGGTGGAAGGGGTGGAGTGGTTATCAGTCTTAAAACTACTATGACCATGCACAAGATTTTCTACCCAGCCCATTGAATCGGGGTTTTACAATAACAGATGCAGAACAACTTCTTTTCTTCCTGTGGAGGAAAACAGTAACCATGTTTTTGACACTTAGTAGTACAGCGCAATGTAAAACAGAAGAAATAGGAAACATCAAGGGCAGAGTTTTAACTCTAAGTATCAAAACACCGACTCTGAATTGGGTTTTAGAATCTACAAAGCACAGTTCACACACACAGTAATTTCTCAACGGAGATTATGCACACAACAAAGGCATTGTGTTCTATCTGACACATTCCTCAAGTAGGAATTCCAGCATTATCTTTGCCTCACGGCCATTCTCTAATCAAGCAACCAAAAAGGAACAAATCTTCCTCATTACCTCCAGTACCCTCAGAGCCCTGTGGACGCCCAGAATCACATCAGCCACTGAGATCAGTTGTTCTATGGTCACCACCTTCTGCCTGTGGAGCCCTTATACCCAGACCAAGAGCCAGGAACTCAATTCATCCTTGAGGTGATCTGCAACACAACGCTGGATGGATCCAGAGCATAACCACTGGACTCATTTGTATTGTCACCAGCTTTCTCATCCCAAGCACTCCACAGAAATCTATTGCATCCATGGCACCAGCAAAAAGCTCCTGGGCTGATGCTGCCCAAGGACGGAGAGAATTAAGAGCACAGAAAGGCAAGTTGTTACAGTAAATAGCATCACGCTGTCTCCATGTTTATTATTCTGAACACTCTGCTGGTTTTCAGTCTCCCCACTGCTAGACCACACGTCTAGAGCAAAATGATGCTTTCTCTTCTGCTTTGGACAGAAATTATTCAGTAATGCTAAGAAACTAGAAGACATCCTTATTAGGAATACTGTTGCACTATGAAACCCTGTATCATTGCCTCAGCAATGGTTAATGCCTCATGCCCAAGGAAAGGAAAAAAAATTAATAAAACCTATCAGAAACAAGAGTTTGATCTGACCAAAAAGCAATAAAAAGACCCTATTCCTTCTAATGCCTACAGGGCCAAAATACTGATTTGTTTATGCTTCCCATCATATTTGCATTTATGGCTGTAAATGTTACTAATGGCTATGCAATTACCCATCTCTTTTAAGCATTAACTTAGAGCTCTTTCAGACTTCTACCTCCAGCTCTGTGCTTGGAGGCCCCATCAGCTGGAGCTATTTCCCCTGGGCTCTCCAGCAACTGTGCACCCTTATGTTTTCCAGTAATACATGGCTCAGTGTTCTGCCCTTTTTTTTTAATTTTGTGACTTTTCAGAATTGTTTTGCTGTTGTATCCTCCTCTGGGAATATATTTACATGAAAGGAACATTATGGACCACTTAGTATAAAGACTTAAAAGAAGTGAAATGACAAACACATGTACAAACATAGTTATTCCAAATCAAGCTAACTCAAAAATCTGCAGGGAAAAGAAAAATCATTCTCCCTTCATGTCTTCATCTGGCCTTACCTTACTTAAATTATTAGAGTGTACACTTGTGTTAAGGTGTGAGAACAAGGAATAACATTCTCTATCCCTGTCTGCTGAGGATGACACCTGATGGGCCTGGCACTCACTGGAGTATCACTATGAAAAAGATGGGCAGAAAATAATGATGGGGAATAACAGGTGAATTAAAAATAAAACAACAAACAAACAGAGAAACAGAGCATGTTGGCTTTTCCTCTTTGAACACTGATTCCCTTAGCTGTGACTGCGTGGTAGCAGTTACAATGTTCACACAGGCTGGCAGTGACTTACTAGAGTCATTTCTGGAAGTAGGAGAAACAGAGACAGGAGCTGTGTTTGGAGTGCTGGTTTTGTTTCTGGACTGACCCTTGAGAGGAACAGTGGATTTGTCTTTACAAACAAGCTGTGGGTCTGCTGGTAGATAAAACTATCACTGGGAGATAAAAGAAACAATGGGGAAGAAAAACCCCTAAATTACATAAGAATTAAAGATTAAAAGGGAGGGTTATACATTAGAGGGAAATCTTCAGTATCAGGCATACTGGGGAGTCTGTACCTCTCAAGTAGCTCAGCCAATGGGGAAAGAGAGAAGGGAAATGCGGCCGGGAAATTAGGATAAAAAGGAGGCTGCGTACTCCAAAAATTCGAGAGATCCCAAGGGAATGTCCCATGGCCTCTCCCTTTATTCAAATAAAGCCAAAAAGGACTCCTCTGTCTCCTTTTTGGACATAAACCTCTGGTATTTGTGGATTAATTTTCCTGACACCCTTCTCCAGGCTGTCTCCAAGCAGAGGTGTAGGAAGTTCGAACCTTGCTGTCTCTGAGCCAAACTATGGCTAGTCTTGCTCCAAAAGAAAATAGCCTAACAAAATTTTCAAGAAATGAAAACTGACTCTGCTGTAAGGAGGCCTGACTCCAAGCCCTGCAGCAGAGTAAAGGCAGTCTCAGCAATCACCAGGGGATTGTTCAATCTCTATCAAGCAGCAGCTTGAGACAGCTTGAGCTCGATATTAAGACTTTGGGTGGTTTACTATTATAATACTGCAGAAGATGGACACATGCCAAAATAATACCTAAAGAGTGTTTTTAGAGAAGCTTAGGTTGCCACAAGGTTGGAGAAAAAGTTTCTTTTACAAAGTAAAAGCTAGCTAAAGGATAGAAAACAAAGGGTAAGGCTGACTTGGACCTTTTACTTACAAGAATCAGTTTTTACAATTACAACAAAAAAAAAATTACAACATAGTAATCAGAAAACTAGAGAAGGAAATCCTCTGTGACATTTCCAAGATTCATAGATTGTACTAAACCCTTGCTCAGGCAGCCAACATTTATGCTGAAGTTGAAGAAACCCAGAAAGACCAGACAAACCAAAATGGTCAAACAGATGTTGGATAAACTTCAGAGCGTATAAATATAAGATAATGCATTTAGGGAAAAGTAAGCCAAACCACAGATGATGCCAAATACAGAATTGGAAGTGGCATGTCGCAAAAAAAAAAAGAAAAAAAAATTAAGAGTCATTAAATACAAATCTCTGGTCTCACAAGTCTCTGGGCAGTGATATAAGATAAAACAGTATCATGAAAAAGGGTACCAGCATAAGACAGAGGGCATCATTTTGCTGCTACATGTAACTTTGGTATTACCACACTGGAGTACAGGTCAGAGTCTGCTCTCTGCATCTCAGGAAGGGTGAAGTAAAGTTAAAGCAGGTATGGGGAAAACAAACCAAAATGATCAAGCAGCTGCCTTATGAGGAAAACCCTAAAAATGCTGGGGTCTTTGTGATAGAGAGGACAATGCTAAAAACAGGAACAGCTGAGTATTACAAAATAATTAAGGGCGTATCTAGGAAATTAGTTTAAAATAGAGTAAGTAATTTTTATACTTCTCTAACTTATTGTCACAGGAAGTTATGAAAGCACATAATATCAGCAGGTTCAAACCCGAGTGGATAAATAAATACAAAAGAAATGCATGGGTAGATGCAAAAAGAACAAGGCAGAGATGCAATCCCTAACAGCCCTCAGTAAACCATAGTGGATACTGGCACATGTGGGAGTGATTCTGTGATACTGTGGGAGTGGCACAAGGGAAACCAACCGCAAGAAATGGCCAATCTTGTGATCCCATAAAAAGCATCTGATACTGCCAGAGTCAGAAGTTGAGTGCTTGGGTAGAAATATGACTGATTTGACCTGAAAGAGGTTTCTTATGTTTTTAGACCATCAAAATTATGAAGAAAGAGTATGAAGAAAGACAGATTATTTTAAAAACAAATTATAAAATCAATAAACCCCAAATTCTCAAGAAATTAACACTGAGCTGAAGTCCTCTCCCAAAGCAAATTTCCTGGCCTTTTGTTTCCCTCAACCAAAAGAACAGCGGTTTCTCTCATACCCCCAGACCCAGAATGGTTTGGCAGTGCAGTAACTGTTAGATTTACTGCTTACACATGTGTGCAGATAATGAGATGGCATCTTACCTCAACCTGACAGCAGGCCAAGTGCTGGGTTAACATATGTGAGAGACATGGGAGACTGCAGAGCAACAAGGGAACCCCTCAAAGAGTGAAATCCTCCAGACACCTGTTATAACAGACACCTGATTAACTGTTAGTTTTATTTCATCACCAAGTGAGTTTACAAGTTTTCTGGCATCATCTTCAAATCAATCTTTTTTTATGGCAAGTTTCATTGATGTCCTTCCCTCCACTGCAAGAGACTCCTGCTATGTATGCATATATTCAAGTGAATTCCAATTTAGTAAGGAGCTTTTCCCCAGCTGTAAAAGGGAGACAGCCTGTGCTTTTCCAGAAGCCCTAGGATAACCTCCTTCCCCCTCACCACTATTCAAAAACATTGTTTAGGCAGTGTTAAAGGGAGGGAAAAGGACTGCTCACTTGGAATTTCTCAGTCTTGCTAGGAGTAAGAGGTCTGCTCTGAAACATCAATTCATTAAAATCCCTACAGCTTGAGAGCTTTATCTTTCTGCCAAAAAGATGCCCTTCCTGTTCTCACCAGCTGTGGACTGGAAATTGAAAAGTTTCTCAGGCCTGGCACCTGGAAGCAGTGAGGCATTCACATTGTCTGACTGTCTGCACAGGTGTCCAACAGGTGCTCCTCAGCAAATGCTTAACCCTCTGGTCAGTTTTGAGTATTTTTGGATAAAGGGTAATGACCTCAGCCCTTGAAAGTTCTTAGCAGCTCTGTGAAAATAAACACCTTCTAATGGCAAAATATAAAAACTGGGATCTGACCAAAAACAAGCTGGTAGCACCCCTAAGAAAACACGCTGGATGGACAAACAGCAGCCCTGGATCTGGCTAATGGCTCTGCAGCAGTTCGAGAGGGAACCTGACAGGACCACCAGGTGGAAGAGGGGTTTGCTGAGGACATGGCAAAATGGATTTTCAATGAGACGTGGCACAGATAGTCAGGAAATCAAGCTTCACTAGCCCCTCTGCTCACAGAATGAGTTTGTTATTAGGACTGTGGTGATGTAAGTTTATGTAGGTCACTGTGACAGCAAAAATATATCATTTTTATCTTCAGTCTGCTTGATCTTCAGCATTTTTAATCCACAGTATCAGTCTGACTGATTCATTGTTACTTATAAACCACACTGACAAAGTCATTTTATCTCCATGCACAAATACCCTCTTCCTAAAATATAGAAGATGTACATTGGCTATCTACATAAACAAGGGATTAGTTTTTCTTCTGATTTTATGACATTGTTTGTCTGTGCCCTCTTGAACATATATGACCAACCAAGCCTCTATTTCAGCCATTTTATAATGCAATGAAATTGTATGGTGCTTTTTTTTTCTGTTTTTCTTTTTTATTTTTTTTCTGTTTACTTTTTTACCATACAAATATGGTATTTAATCCATACAAATATAAATCTAGATAGTCTCCTAGCATATTATGGTCCACTGTATTAACTTCCTAATAACATGCAGCATTGTTTTTCCTAGTCCTGACTGTAAGTGAGCCCACTGATCTACCATTGCCACTCTTTCAACCATGGCCTGGATTTTTGCTCTTACTTTCAAATGTAAAGAAACACATTCTGACCTCATTCCAACAATGACCTAAGAAACTGTATTCAAATAATATATGCTAAAGATGTAACGATTGGCTGCTGAATCCTGTGGACTCCAGGAGCCAGGGATCTCTCCAGGCAGCCCAACTGTGGGCACACAGGGGCTCTCCATCCCAGTCTGTTGGACACAGCTCCTGTCCTTGTGTGCAGGTTTGTCCAGCAGAAACGATGAGCATTTGTCCCAGAGAAGCACTGAGGAAACTGCACAGAGATTACCCAGCAGACCACTGCCTTCAGCCACACTCATAAACAAAAACAACCCTCACCCTCCTCCCTTCCAGCTGATGAGGATTGAAATCCTCTATGAAAACATGTTTGTCCTTACTTTTGAGATTCATTAGTGCTGTTACATTCACAGATCCTTGAATATCAGCTCAGCTTGCCTGGGCTCCCCTACCTACACCAAGTGGGTCTCATCCTACTCTCCAGACAGTCCAGCTTGAAGTTTGCTAGCAAGAAAATGTGTGGACCACACATTCGTCTCACAAGCCTCTCCACAGTCATGGGTTCCTTGAATTTAGCACAGCTCCTCTGTCCACCCATGCCCAGATCCTGTGTCCCCTTATTCAGCATGACCTCAGACCTTGAATCCTCCCAGGTTCAGGCTTCCTCCTGCTTATCAATTAGTCCAGCTTAAAATTTGTCATACAATTACACATACATATCCATACAGGATTAAATTAACTAGGGGGAAAAGAAGTATATTTTGTTATTTACATGTGCTAATATTTAAACCTCTCCCACATAAATATACACCCTGGACCCTTCATTAGCTGACAACTTGACCTACCCACTGTCCCTGCAACTGGGACAACCCTGATGTCTAGAGGAAAATAATTCCATCCCAGACGATGAATATTCTCTTTTAGAATGATAGAATCATTTCAGACGGAATAGATCTTTAAGATCATCTAGTCTAACCATTAACCCAGCCCTGCCAAGTCCCTTACTTAATCATGTCCCTAAGTGCCATATTTACACATCCTTTAAACACCTCCAGCTTTGGTGACTCCACCACTCCCTGGGCAGCCTGTTCCAGTGCTTAACAAGCTTCTCTGTGAAGAAATGTTTACTAGTATTCAGTCTAAACCTTTCCTGCTGCAACTTCATGTCCTATCACCTGGGGAAAGACACAGAGTCTAACCTGGCTACAACATCTATTTAGGGAGTTCTAGAGGTTGGTAAGGTCTGCCCTGACCTTATCCTGCTGGCACATTGCTGTCACCAAGACCTGTGGGTTCCTTCTCCAGTTGCTAGCACTCAGGCTTTGCAGCACACACACATGGGATACAAAGTTTTGCCCAGTCCCCAAGCACCCACGGAACAGACAGGAGGCTCATTCCCCCTTCCCACTGCTTAGGAAGCCCAGGATGCCCCACCACTGCCCAAGTGCCATCCCTAATGGCCCATTGGCCGGGGGCTGAAGGGCCCTGGTCTGTCTCCTTGTTTCCCTTACCCCCTGCTGATAAGTTTGTGTATCCGTGTGCTTATTCCATCCCTTTCCTTGCTCTGTGTTGCTACTCCTGAACCGAAAAGTTAGAGCCAGAGAACTTAAAGAGGCCGGTGCTCCCCCATTCCACACAGCCTCACAATACACACTCTGCAAGCTCTTGGTGCCTGAGGTCGCCTGAGGGGGAGAGGGATCCGTGAGTTGAGGAGTTCATGACAAGAAGCAAAAGAAAAGCCCCTGAAGGAGCACCAGGCATCCTAGCAGGACACAGGGCTAGAATATCTCTCTCTTTTTTTCTTTTCTTTTTTTTTTTTTTTTTTTTTAATATATAAAGCATGGGTTTCATTCTAATTGGTATTTCTACAGTTTTACAACCCGAAATGTAGAAATTGATTCAGAAGTTGCAAACAAAAGTTTATTGTGTTTATTGTGTGGCTACTGTGGGCAGCGCAAGCATAGGTAGACAAGCGTTTGATTCTGCCGAAGGAGGTGATTGAGTAAGATGTTATCCAACAAGGTTGGCAACACAAAAAGGCACATCACTCCTGCAAGCAAACTTCAGGGAACGTGTTTCCCTGCTCTCCTTTTCAGTCCTGTCAACGTTATGAGCAAATGCAACACCATTCCCAAAGGTAATCATGCTGCAGCTTCAAATCATTCCTCTCTCGTTGCCCAGGAATCCCAGGTAGGACCTGGCTTTCCTGCAAAAGTAGCCACATCAATCACGTTTAATAAAACTGTACAGCAGCAGCTTGGAACTGTGAGCCAGCTACAGCAGCTGCTTGACATGTATTCCCACAATGTTCGAGTGATGATCCAGAATGAGAAATTAGACTCCTCATTCTGAAAACCTGTGCCAAGCTAATCCTAAAGACCATCCTACTGAACTTTCTCTCCTCTGAGCAAAAGTAACGTGGAAGCACCTGAGACTTAGATAAAACACTAAGGGGAAAACTTTATATTGGAATATTGAAATTTTCCAGTATAGTAAGAACAGTAAAGCAACGAGATCAGCCTCCTTCATAAAATCGGTTTTTTTCGAGGCCAAGTCAGGCAAAATAGCTCCCAGGAATGGCACGGTGAAGCTAGGACAGAGGAGAGGGTTAAGGGGTTAAGGCGTGGAGATCAGCTTAGGAAGGTTTATTGAACATACACTGAAAAACGCTTCTCTAAGCACCTCATCTCCTTTACAAACGGAAAGCCTTTTCTCCTCCACAAAGCCCCCAGATTGTATTCTTTGCAAATAGCACTGAATTTGCACTCCAGTAGACAGAAGGAGGGGTGATTGACGGGTTTAAACCATCATTAGAAGCCGATCTCCAGCTCCTCAAGTTCCCCATCACAGCTTAGCCCTGGGGGTGCGTCTAAACAATTTCAGTCACTTGGCATGGGCACAGGTCTCGGGCACGGCCGTGGCCCGGGACAGACCAGCCCCCCTCGCAGCGTCACTCAGGAAATCCTCCCTGTCCCCATTGGAATCTCTTACTGCTGTCCTCACGGCTTCAACTGCAGGGAAATCCCCCACAAATATATCTGAGGCTTTTTGGGTCACCACATTTAAACTCTTGCTGCCAGTGACCGAAGCAAGGATGATGTTCTCACCCCAGAAATTAGGATGAAGAGCAAAGAAATTCATTCACTGCAGTTCCCATGGGCTCCCACCCCAGAAATTAGGATGAAGAGCAAATTCATTCACTTCAGTTCCCATGGGCAGGCTTCAGACCTGTGAGCAGCTCCTCCAGAGCCCCCGATGCAGCCCACTACAACTAAAGTTTTTGATACTAATGTCAGGTGTCATGAGTACATATTCTGTGGTCCTCTTCTCACCTAACACATTCCCTACCTTTTCCGTTTGTATACCTGGGTCTAGCACAAGGCATTTGGGAATTACTAAAGCTCTATGCCTTGATGAAGACAAGCAAAAGGTAAGCAGCTTAAAGAGCTAATACTCTTGTATGACTACTCTATTCCACCATTGCTACATGAAAATGTACCAAAATTCTTTATACTGTTTGATTTTGCATCATTTGCCTATCTATATAGGAGGAGATTAAACTCAGAGAAATAGAAAAGATGGCACAGAAAGACAGAGTACTGTGCATAGATTATATTACACTATTATTCTTTCTGCCCATTTGGTAAAATAAAAATGGAAGAAAAGCAGGAGGAACAATACATTGCAACTTCAAAAGATTTAATCATTAAGTGAATCAGGGGAAAATAATTCTTCTTCTGTTCAGTTTCCCATTCCTCTCTTCCTTTTCCCCCTCTCTCTCCCATTAAAAAAATCTAGAAATTTAAATTGCATCAGAATCTATTTTTGTCTGTTTAGCTGATAAATCACCATTTTCCTCAATAAACATTGATGATTTAACTGACAGTTTATTTTAAAAATAGATCAGGCATTTGGTCATGCAAGTGCTGTATTTTATCCCTAATGGAAATAATTACACTTACTTAAATGCATGAAGAAGCAAGGAGGAAATAAAATAGCCATCTATCTTATCCAGAGGTCTACCCAGAGTCTTTACCAGAAAACATAAGGTTTTACACTGTGGTGCTGTAAAAGCTGAAAAACAAATGTTCCATTCACCGTTGTCCTGTTGTCCTTGACCACTAACAAAGGGACAGGCTTTAGGATTTATGATAGTAGCAGGTACTGCAGTGACAATCTGTATGGTTCTCTATCTTCACATTGTCCTTAAGGGTAATCTTAAAAAAAGAAAACACACACATATAACAAATAATTAGCAATAGCTGTGCAGTAAAAAGAGCATTGTCAAATAAAGTATGTCTGAAAATTTCTTAACTAAAAGTGCACAGGCCCTTTGGGGTACATGTACTAAAATGACCTCAACACCAACCTATGAAGCTGCATCATCACTGTTTTTGGAGCTGTAATGTGAAAGTGTTCAGTAGTGACATGCACAGTGACACAATATGCTGCTCTTTAACTTGGACATTCCTTAAAGTGTCTCATTTTCCAGAAGCGTCTAGTAACCGAACTATGGAAAATCAGAAAATGTCCTTAAAATACATCACATGGGAATTACAAAAACAAAGGCAACAAACACAAGAGTCACCTTTATATTTAAGCTCAACCAAATTCTAGCTGCTGCCTCAGGGCAAGTATAGCATTGTCAGTGTAGAATAAGATCTATGTTCTCCTCAGGTGAAGAGCCAGGATTGGTTCAACAGAGTTTAAAGTCAGGTGTCTGGCTCTCATCACAGCCAGTGGAGACCTAGTGCTCTCTTCAGCTGCACCCACTGAGATGTCAATTGTCATCTCACCAAGCCTCCAGCTGTCTCTCTAGAAACACTTTCATGGGTTCTGTGTCTGCCAGCCATACCCACATGACTTCAGTACTCTAAGGTATTTCAAATGCACCGAGTCTGTGAGTGGGTAACTCAGCTGAACCTCTAGCTGACACATTTAATGAGCCTGATTCAGGTCACCACAGGATAGACACCTTAGCTTGTTCCAACTAGCTCACCATTTATTACATAAAATATAAGGTTTCTTCACTTGGAGCAGAAACACTCCCAAAACAATCAGATTTAGAAGAAACTTTAAAAGATCCTTCCAGATGAATGTTAAATGCTCACGGTACTTGCACACATTAACAGTTCTCTCTTGGTTATACTATTAAAAAGTATAACACCAGCTCAATTAATCTAATGAGCACAGATGGTTTTGGTCCCTCATTCCCCTACATGTAATTGATAGTATTGACCAGGCACCTTCTTAGAGAATTCCTTTGTTTGCAGGAAAGACACAAGGCAATTGACTTATTAAAATCACATACACACTGCATAGCGTCTAAGGGGAGGGTGCACATCCAGGAGAGTTGAAAATACTGGGACAAATTCACCACCAGAGCTGCAGGTGTCATGAGACAAAGCAGTTTCATAGAATTCAGTGGCACTGCACCAGTTTCCTCATCCCAGCTGAATATCAGACCCATTACTGGTTGATGATTTAATTTTTTTATAAAAAAGAAAGAACCAAGGCGTAAAGGACATAAATGCCAAGGATTCTTCCCTCAAACTGCTCTCCAGTGTCCTCCAGCAAAACCATATTCTTTACTACTCACTGCTTCAGCTAAATATTGCATTCTAAAAGAAGCTAAAGCAGACCTCATTCTCACCCTCACCTTGGTAAAAGCCTTTGCTACGCAGCATGTTGCTTCTGATGTAATGTTCTTTGGGACAAGCATGGTCTTCTTGGACCTCATTGGAGTGGGATACGCACGGGAGAAACAGCACCCAGTGCACTGGTAAATGGGTGCTCCTGGCTTGGAAAAGAATCTGTTCTCCCCCAGCTTGCACTCTGGACAACCTGCCATAAAAATATAAGGAAGAGAATTTTATTTGGTTTCCAGCTGTATTTTCATTTTCAAAAAGAAAGGGAAAGTGCAGGCCATGAGAGGAAGCACAAGCCACATTCTGTTGCTTGATGCCTGCAAAAGAGAAAAACACAACACCAAAGCTCTCCTCTTTAGGTTTTTTCAACTTTGCAACACGCACCAGCTGTAAAACTAGGCTGTGGCTTTCTAGGTAGACCACAAGCACTACTGGATCTTTTCTGTTTTTCTTTTCAATTTTGTTGATACTTGTGAAAGTTTGTTTCTGTCTACAGCACTAGCTATTCCTAGAAAACTTCCTCCTAGCTGTAGATACTTAAAAGCACCAGCAGGATTCGTAGTGCTTCTTAAAAATTGCATTGTTTTACTCAAGATTTTGTTATAGAGCACTTTTTAAATGTTCATTGGTACCAAGATTTTTGTACATCACTTTTTTTTTTATATTTTATTTAAGACTAAATAAAAAACCCTGCAACCTCCAAAGTACACTTAAAATCTAATATGTGTCCTTCATAGAATGCTACACCACCAGCATCCCATATTCTGGAATCTACATAGGAAAAATATTTTACATATTATAAGGAAAAGCTGTGGTTCTGCTGTTTCTAATGTTACATTGTAATTTGGTTCACAGGAGCACAAGAAACCAAATATTTTTATTCAACAGTGTTTCAAGGATTAAGGTTACCCATATCAACTTGAGGATATGTGGGACATTGCTGACCTGGAGAAGTCAAATTTAGGGAAGAATTAGGAAGCATGCTCATAGTGAAATTATCTTGATTAATAATTTACCTTATTGTCAATAAATGCAACTGAATGACAAAATTTATGACTGCATTTATAAAACATGAAAATTTAATTAATACTCTTTATAATTGCTCTATTTCTGAATACTGAAAGCAGCTTACCCTGCATGAGAAACTCTCCATCTGGGAAAGTATGAAGAAGATGTAGAAAAACAGACAAAATGGTCAATGTGACAGCTGCATACTTCCCATAGCAATCCATGATCTGTCTAGAAATACAAATACACACATTTTTGAAGGCTGAGACCAAAGACAGCATGAAAAGAACATGGCCCATGCCTGACAGGGGTTACTAAAGTGGAAAGAAACAAAGTTTATGAGCAAAAACTGATATGCAGTGCTTTCCAGTGCAATGAATCAAGGCAGTGGGAACAAGCATCTTCCTAATAAGACAGAAAAAAAAAATAGAAGAAAGAGAATGATCTGATGCCCAGCTAAGCAGAATGGCTAACAGGCTGCTGATGTGGTAGTCACCAGGTGTCAAGGCTGGGTGCTGGGTACAAGTAACTTCACCTCCTCTCTCCCACCTGCCCAGTGAGTCAGTTCATGCTGGCAGAAAACAGAGGATAAAGGAATTAAAAGCAGCCAATAACAATCAGGAAGAAAAAACCTTGGCAACAATTTTGGAAGCACTAGAAATAAGCATTTAGAAGAGGTATCCAAAAGTTCAGTGTATGCATGTAGGTTTGCATATAGGCTCTATGCAACCTGTGGTTTTCCTTTTCTGTTTGGACTTCTCCTGAAAGCTTTGGAAGCATTGAACATGGCTGTCAGGTTCCTGAGAAGCAGCTGCCAGCCCTCTGCGACCTGCTCCTTCAACAAGAGTCAGCTGTGTCTGCAGGAGAAAGGTGGTCCTTCACACTGTTTAGATCTACAACCTCTTATCATCCTGCCAAACATTTTGGGAACTGAATTGTGCTCAACAGCATCTATGGAGCCAGCAGAGTGGATTGGCTGGATCCTTCCCTCCAAAAAATAAAGCACTTTTTAAAGCTTGGTTTCTGTATATTCTCTTTCCAGTCCCTTAGAGGGGGTGTGACTGCTGGCAGACTTGCCTGCACTGGAACACCATTCCACAGTTTAATGTTAAGCCCTGCTCCATCCAAGGGAACATTCCCCAGAGTGCAAAAAGTCAGCTGGAGGGCCTCATGCACCAGCAGAAGACAGACAGACTTTTCCAAATGATCTGTTGCTACATCATCCTGAGACTTTTGATAGCCTAAATGCTTCAATGGCTCCAATAAAAGAAGCCAGCTGCAGGAATAACACCCCAACACTACAGAGATTATCCTGTTTTCATGGTTTTTGCCTAAGGCACTGTGACATCTTTCACCCTAATTTTTCCAAGAAGATATAATGCTATAATTTGGTACATTGTAATGGCTCAAGGGAATCCCAGAGGGAAGTTTTTTTATGTTCTATTAACCAAAAGGGGAATTGAAATTGCAGTTCTGCACTTCCTCTATTGAGTCAGATTTTCAGGCTCATACCAAAACCACCAAAGAGACCTGAACAATAAACCACAGATGTGATATTCTCTACTTTTCCAGAGCAATAGCTGTTTTGTCTGATGGTCTTGAATTTTCTGACTGTGCCCATGCTGTTAATGTTAATGTTCTCACCACTCATTTCATCTCACTGTCAAATCCAAGGAAGCTTCTACTTTGTTCTAATAAATATTATCTTTCTTGAGCTACTGGAACAATACATAATGCCTGAATTTCAGGAGCTTTTTAGAAAGGTGGTAATTTTAAATCTTCCCCAGCAGATTAATTTCCACCTCATTATTTACAAGATCTTGTCTTTTTCTGTTTAAGACTAAAAGATGGGCTAATACCACCGGTTGTGTAATGTTTGATATTTGATGTCAATTGCCACCATTGAGCAGGAGAAAAGCACAAAGTTACTAATGAAGAAGTTCAGGACCCTATCTGAAATAAAAAAATATCAGTGTTTAGCTGCAATCTAATTCTAGAACATCGTTTTCTCTTACTTACAAAGTAAGCTTAACTCTAAGCAATGATGTTTTAGTCCCAAAGTAACTTCTAAGTTAAAGTTCAAAGCAAAAACTTTGACAGAATGGAAGGAGGAGGAAACTTCTGGAAAAAAAGGAAAGAGAATGTCAAAACATATGCAATTTTTCCTCTGTAACAGTAATGAAAAAATAAAAATATATTACCTCCCTTGTTCGACAAGAATAAATGAGAGAAACTGCAGGGTGGTGTTTGAAGATGAGCTATCCTCAATGCTTGGTGGTAAGTTGCCAAAACTGATGTATGAAAAAGTTGCACCTTTCTTTTATACCAGTAACAGCTAGATCATATTCCTCGCCCACATCTAAGCCATTGGATCAACTGTACATTTTCTCTAATGACTGAACATCACTTTATGTAATTACCAGCCCACCATGCTGATCTTATCTTCAACCTGACTTTCATAAGGATTATCTTTTTTCTTATATAATGAAAAAAAGGTCAGATGGAGAGCACAAAGTCAGTGCTGTATGAGTTTCCTGGGGAACTGAAACACTGAACATCAATTTTTTTGCTACAGTTTTCAATGAACAGAAGCTCATTTTCAAAAAAGAACAAATTAATATTTTCTAACACTTCTTTTTAAACTGGGGAGTATTATTAAAAATATATTATAAAACACTACTATAGAAATGGCATTGTTTTAGCAGAGAATAAAAAATAGGGCAACAGTGATTGATACAAACATTTAGAAGAAATGTTAGTTTGTTAATTCCCCATTTGAATTTAATGCCCAGAAAATGAACGCATGGATAAACATAGAAATGTAGAAGGAACACCTTTGTAAAGGTAAGATTTCTTGCAGGATCTTATCTTGGTTTTAGAATAAAGCTAATGCAATGGAGGCATTTCTGAAAACTGCATCAGCGTGCAGGTTAGAGGCTTGTAAGTCCTCAGTTTCAAGTGACAGAATTTGCGTAGAACTGGCTAAATAGGACGGGTCTTTGCCTTCTGACACCCAGGCCAAGCGGTACGGCCCAGCTTGAATCCATTGGATGCTCCCCTTCCTCTTTTCAAAGGGAAGGCCAACATTCAGACGCCTTTTGGGAACATCCCCTGGCAATGCAGACAGCCTTGGGCCGGTGCTCAAGACCCTGCTGTGTTTCCAAGTCCTGCAGAGTTGAGGGAGGTTCACTTCAGAAGTAAAAGCTCACTGCAGAAGTGAAGTGCCAAAATCCTAGTTACTCACTCCGGATTGCCCTTACAGACAATGCAGAGAAACAGCCCTAAACATCTATTTCAGTACAAGATTAGGCCACTTTTGCCGTGTGCCTATTTTTCATCATGGAGAGCCCAGGGTAGCTACCTTGGACTGCTCACTGTTCTGCCCAGAGAGATTTACAAGTGTCTTATAGTTAAAAAAATTCTTAAACACCCAAAGGCTTAAAATTACCTTTTAAGGACCTGCTTTGTGTCACACACTGATGGAGATGGGATATTGAAAGAGACCCCCTGCAGCTTCTCGTGTTCCTATGAAAATGAAGCTTTTATTCACAAAACAATCAGTCTCTTGCAACAAGTTTATTGTATAGTTGGATTTGGTGAATTGCACCTCTGTAGATTTCTGCTCTTCAGTTTTCTTCTCCCATGCCCTGACTCTCTTCTTATTAACAGCAACACCCCTAGACTCCATTTGCTATTTCAGACACATTTATCACAACCTTTATCATCTCTGCCTTCACTAACAACCTCATCTACTTCAAGGTGTCAGACACCTTTTTCTCTTCTATTTGTTCAACTCATCACTGTAACAAAGTTAAACTCAAAACAATTGTCCCTAGCCTATGTTTGGCTTGAAATTGGCTCCCGTTTCACAACTGAAGATGGATTTCTACACCTGTAAGTTTGTCTGGGTTTTTTTTCAAAAATGTGTGCTGGTCTAATAAAAGATAAATAAATTTTTAAAAAGTCTCTCTCCCCAAAATTTTTGCTTCATTTAATAACAAAACCATACAGTTGAAATTTGAGAGCTATTGGTAAACATAGTTTATTGAGAAGTGCTTCCCTGGAAGACAGAAGCTTAATATTTCTTGTCATTCAAAGCAAATCGATGAAAATTGCTGAAGTTTATGGAGTGCCTCTGTCCTGCCCATGTCATACTCACCTCAGCTTGCAGTCTTTTAGGAAAGCCAGGATGGCTTGTAAAAGCCAGGAAACTGTTTTCATAACAATGAAAATAAGTAAACCTTGTATTTTATATTTGATACTTTCCTATGTATTGTAGCAAATCATTTACTAGTAAAAAGCAAAAGCTATGCAAAACGTTTATTTCATGAGAAGGATTCCAGCACAGTGGCAATGCTATCCCCACAGTGAAAAAAAATAAAAGAGCCCACAACCTACCACTCTTTCCCTATCAGAATGTACTAGGAAAAAATCTTGTGAAGTCAATGGAATTACACTGGCATAAAAGATAGTTTAAAAAAAGCTCCTATATTTTTTAAGAGGATTTCTTACTTTAGCCGCTCCAAATCTCCAACTAAAAATACTTGGTCAAATCTGTCTTAATGTGTGAGTGAATGAGAAATGAGAGAACGTGGCTCACTGTTTTGGAGGGGGAGAGGGCACTCTAGTTTATTAAATCACTTAGTGGTACTCTCACAAGTATTTTTGCCACGCTGATATCATGATTTTATGGTCTGTACAAGCATATGGATGAAAATATAGGCAAATGTGTAGCCCAAACTGGACCATTGAATATGCTTTGCCAAGATCAGTATTTTGCCATTCTGTGTTAGAAAAATGCAACAAAATGCTAAAATTTTCAAGTTTCTTTGAGGCCAGTATGTTCCTAAATTGAGCTGGGACTCTATTAAGGAACATATGTGACACTAAATACAGCACTTGTTAACGCTGAAATCAGTGTGAGCTCAGAACCTAAATATTATGAGGTTGCAGAACTTTTGGCTGTTTTCTAGGAGCTGGGTCCCTACAGCTCCTTCTCTGGCTGTGTCTGGAAAGGAGAGCTCACGTCTCCTCCCTTGCTCTGCCAGATGCTGTCTCAGGGCATCTGTCCTACTTCCCTACTTAGCGATATCTGCTTATCTGCAGGCTGCTTCCCGGTGCTGCCTCTTCCTTGCTAGAGGAAAGCTTTTCTACTTTGCCACTCAGCACTGACACCCAGCACTGTCTGTAAAAAACTGGGGAAGGGCTCTCTTGCTTCAGAAAACAAATGCTTCTATTCAAAAATAAGTCCACTCTATCAATAAACAGAAACACACCCTCCAAGTGTGTTTATGGATTAGCATTGTTAAAGAGAATCTGCCTATTTTAATAAGGGTAATACAAGGTTTACCATACCCCACCAGAAAATACTGTAGAGCACACATCTAACTTTTGGTTTTTGATTACTGCTGTGTTCATCCCTGCCTTCTTTATTGGTCTTCCTAATCCCTGCTGACAAGTAAATGAGAAGGAAAGACCTTTAAAATGAAGTTTTGATAGCATTTTTGGCTTGGATGGACAAGCAGGTTGATCTTTGGAGGATATATTTTTTCAATAATAATTAAATTACATTTCAGGACTTCCTCCAAATGCAGCCAAAATTCACCCTTCATCATTTGTGCAAAATCAGAAAAGAGCAGTCCTCCATCTGAGAGAATGAAATGCTCAGCAAATGCCAGGAACTCCTCTGTCCTTCTCCCTTGCTATCTTCAAATGCCTCCTTCATATCTTTGTCCAGCCCTGCCCTACAGGCTGACACAGCACCCACAAGTGAGAGCCTGCACCAGACCCTGCACCAGAAGGCATCCTGAAGCACTGGTACTATCTTTTGCATTTTGGGCATCACTTCCTTCATTTCTTATGCTATCTTCCAGACATTCCTAGGAGGAGAGAGAATCCCACATGTCCCAAGTCACTCTGCACTGACTTAACCAAATTATCAGGATGGCTGAAGAGCGAGAACAACCAGAATGAGAGAGAGCACATCTTGGAGAGAAAATGTTTGCTGGGTATTCAAGGAACAAAAGAAATAACTTGAGTGTTAAATAAAGAGATATGCAGGTATTTCAGTATTCCACAGAGCCTCCTAACTCCTTTTCTTCTTAGTTTAATCCAAATTATTTTAGCTGCCATCAGTTTATTCCTAGAGACAGTAACACTAGCTTAGTGCATATATATGTGTGTACATTTATATATACACATATTTATATCTGTAAAAAAGGCCCCCCAAGGCAACAGAAAATACAGATACACACCATTAGGAGCTCCCCTCCGCTAAAATACTTCATACTGTATTATGCAAAGAGTGAAAGACAAATTTTCTATTCTTTTACAGATGCTTTAAACTGATTATCTAAAATTATATCTCAGAGCAATACTTCTTGGCCTCAGCCTCCTTTGTTTAAAATTGACAGGAGTCCTGACATTATTTCAAATGACACTGGATCAAAAATTTAAGATCAGCTATTAGTGTTCTCAAGCTTCAGCCAAACATTGATTATTCTGAGATAATAAGTCTTTCAGTACTTATTGCACATAAATAATTGACTGAAAAGCCTCTCCTATTCTAAAACCATAGCGTAAAGCGGGTTCACTAATATATTTTTTCTACTCTTAATGGAATTAATATTACAGACTATGGCACTTCAGAAACACCTGCAATAAACATTACTTCATGCAAGCTAAGTAAAAACTGTGCCACTGAGGAAAATCAGAAGGATTATAAAGAACAGATATATTTTTTCCCCTTACTGCGATTTTCAAGGTCAAAATGTTTAATCATTGCTTGTTATTAGGCAACTTACAGTACTAATAGGATGATGACTCCTGTTTAGCTCTGTTTTCATGCTTATTTTATTAATAGGTTTATTTGAAATCCAATTCCTTTGAGCAAATTTAGAATAGATAATATTGCAATTCTCACAGCATTATGGGACAGCTAACAAAATGTCATTAACATGTTGGTTTAACTTCAAGGGCTTTAGAGATTGCATTTCAATATTCTTATTCTCTACTTTAAATTAGTAAAAGTAACTACACCTCATATGATGACTAAACGAGATGACAAGGTCAGGAAGGTCTGTTCCTGTGATGTATAACGCTGCTGAGTTGAAGTAACCAGGTTTGTTAGAGTTCTGAAACAGTAATTATTATTAATTTATTTATTATCAGACAGAGGTAAACCACTGGACTGCATAGAGTACTGATCAAACCAACTATGTCAATGAATATGTTCCTGAACCACAAGGGTAGCCCCACAAGGGTAGCCCATGAGAGATGCTGCCTTACTTTAAACATATTTCAACATTTATCCCTTTTCTTGAAAAAAAACCCACAAAACACACACACACACAAAACCATATGAGTTCATCATTGCATGGGAAGTTTAGACTTGATAAATAGCCATGTAAAAGTGAAATGTATGTCTCTAGTGCAGCTAAAACAAAGAAGCCTGATCAATAATGCAGGATGTCTCATTTATACAACTAGCTATTTCAGCAACTCTCATTATCTTACACAGTAATAATTGCTCAGACAATTAGCTATTATCCTTTTCTAGTCCCAAACCTGAATACTTTCATTTGCTCACTGTATCACCTCTTCTATTAGTAGAGGTTTATATTATTAATTGCTTTCACATTTCACAGAACTGTATATCTTGATTTAAAAATGAAAGCAGAGAAAATGCTCAGGTTCCTTTAATTCCAATCAAATTGCAGCAAGCAAGAAGCAGCCTACATTGCTGATAATAAAAAAATGCACTCACATAGAAACTTACCTGGGAAAAGGCTTCTGAAGAAAACAAGTTCTTTCTATCTCATCACCAAGAGGATCATTACCAGGTTGCTGTACCCTATCTTACTGTCCCTGAACAGAGAAAACTGGCTGCCAGGTAATCTGGCTGAATAAAAACCTCATCATACTTCAGTTCCATATTGCAGCAGCACCTAAGAAACCCACACAGAGAACAAGCAGATAATGTTCCCCTGCCCTGGAGAGCTCACCATCTCATAGTGGCTTTGGGGGACTAAAATCCTTCCCCTAAACTCCTTCTGTTCAATTCACTTGGGCAATTTTCTTAACATGTCAGATGTCAAACTGATGTTCTGGGCTTCACCAGAATTTTCAGATGTGGCCTTAGGTCTACATAGTGCAGCAGATCATTTCCCTCACTCACAGTGGTCTTTTCTGATCATGTCTAAGCTATCCCTTCATACAGGCACCTGCCCTTTGAAGGAACTGTGCACAGCATTTGTTTCACATTTGTCAGAGACTATCAGACCAACTAATAAAGGAAATTTGACATGGTATTTGGCTATTGGTGTGAGTCAGCACATGGAAAATGAGCTAGAGAGTTATAATTAATGCCATGTTGGAAAGCAAAGTGGGCCAGTGTTGCCCACCTCCGTACAGTTGTCTATCAGAAATAAAAAGGGCTTACATTTACATAATAACACTTCAAAATAGAACTTACAGTGCTTTGAATGCTGGATATTTAGAGTTTATTTCCCACATTGTTGAAATTTAGCCATTCTCACACAGCAGAACAGTAACCATTTGCTGTCAACAATATTACATGGCTGTCTTCAGCAGCCAGCAATCCATTAAATTTACATCTCAAGTTTAGGCTAAATGTCTATCTAAGTAGACTATAAAGGTCTAAGCTGTAAATTTTGGAGGGGTGAGAAGGCAGAGAAGGCAGTCTGAAAACCATAAAAAATTTAAAGCTGCTATTTTATATTTTTTTGTGATCCACACTATTTCTTAAGGTAAGTTAGAACACAAAATGAAATGACTGAATAAAGTCTCCTGATCACATGGTCTAGATGGTGTGTATGTCCTCTTTTCAGACATGAGAAATACAGTAGGGAATGCTTCAGGAGATCACTCCCTGCTTCAACACTCAGGAATTACTTTGTTCGTGCAGCATTCTGTGTGCACTTCAGTAGTGAGCTGTCAAGAAGTATAGATTATTGATGTTTTACCCTTGCACAAGTGCATAGCAGGAAAAAAACTACCACAGTGGGATTCAAATCCCCCCAGCTTTAGACATCTGCAGTACATATGGCCAATGTCCATGCTGGCTGCTTTGGCAGTCAGTTGGAAAGACACAGGCATGGGCTGTCAGCTCTCACCTTAGAATAAAATGGGTGATGCCCTACAATTGCTTGCTCCACTGGTTACAGGCAGGTCAAGAAAGCTGTCATACCCATTTTTTAAGATATTCACAATGAACTAGATTCAGCGCAAAGCATCGTCAATGTTTTGTCTAATATGCTGGAATGAATATAGTAATGTTTTTCTTTTGCAGTCAGATAACCTGAGACATGCTGTAAGTAGCTCTCTGTAACTTCCCACAACATATCCTGGAGGTTGGAAAGGGGAGGAAAGTGAGGATTGATCTTATCTGCTAATTGCCTCCCAGATTCTTTCTCTTTGTCCGTGTTCTTTGTAACCTTTTGTTGTAGTTGGTACTTAGCTTGAAAATTCTCTGAAGCAAAGGCTATCCCTTTATCCAAATTATTTTTACCCATGATGTGTGGTCCTAGACAGTAAAACAACACTCTCCTTGCTTGATACTGAGAAGGGAATGCTCTGTATCCTTTGAAAGGATGGTGCTGCAAGTGCAGCAGACTTTCAGGAATGTAATCACCTTCCCAGAGCTATTCACAGGTAGGAGTAACTTCACCAGGACCTAGAGTCTAACAGGCATAGACAAGTCCACAGACTAACACAAAATGCATTTAACAATATCAGGTTTGAAATCATAGAAATACATATTGAGGATTGTCAGCTTGAAGAGTCTCTGGTAGGGGCAGATACAGACTGGCAAAAAATCATGCTGGCATACAAAATCTTTAAAATGACCCTTCAGCTCCAGCTTCATGATGTTGATATCTGAAAGTGCACTACATGCTACCCTAAGAAGGCAATCAGACCTTTTGGCTAGCAAGCTAATAAAAACATTTCAATGTCACCACTTGTTAACTGTAATTTTTTTCCTTGCTAATATCCTTTACAGGTTTTTTTGTATTTTTAAAAAAAATATTTTAAAAGCCATACCTAGATATAAGGTGGGAAATTCAGAGATTGTACAGCTTTGCTACTTCTACTGGCTAGGACCAAATACTACCAAGCGAAGTATGACTAGGAAACAAATGTTAACATTTGATATGCCTTGTCAAGCTGAAACATACATTTTTAATTTAAACAGAGCTTCACTGCAGCACTGAACCAGGCAGAGTGCACTGGCCAGTGAAACCAGATTTGCTGCTGTTTGATATGCTGCAGAACACAGCAATACAAGTGATTCATTACAGCAAATAAGGTCACGAGTTTACCATTGATTTATTGGTTTAAAGGGTTGGGTGTGTGAAATCAGCTCACTCTGACAGGGAAAAGTAAAGCTCAGTGCCAATATCTTTGTGTTTTAACAGTTTCCTGGCTGTTTGCTTTAAGTCTTCCACCAATGCTGCTTTAATGTGCAGAGAAAACAGAGGAAGAAACATTCTTGGCAACTTTTTCAGACTGACATCCATAGCAGTATGCTTTAAAAACCTGTATTAAGCAAATCATGAATTAGTACTCACAAACATATGATTAGTATTCCTCAGAACACAACTTGCAGAACTGCTCAGTGCAAACAGGGAGGACAGGGGATGCAGTGAGTGATGAGTTCAGTTTCCTGGGGTGTACAAAAGAGTCCTCTGTGATTACCATCAGTTTATGTTGGAGTCACTTATCTTGCTGTCTGTGAAACAGTACTGGGTCACAAGTTTCTGGGTGGTGGTCTAGTAAATGTTTCCAAGAAGAAATATGAATCCTATGCACATGCTTTCCCTCCCACTCAACCAAATCCTACATACAAACTTGTGATCAGTGCCAGTTACAAACGAGGAACGAGCAAGCATTAACCATGGAGTAAGTGATTCATCAGTCTAGCAAATTAAAGTCTAACAAAATAAAATTGAATGCAGAGGAAAGAGCGGGGAAGGAAATTGGGGGGGGAGGTGGAAGCATGCATGGATATTAACTGATACTTTCATTATTTACCATATTTTGAATGGATCTATGGCTACACATAATCTGCAAAGTTTACTTGAATGAGCCTGAGATTTGCCTCATCAGACAAAGGCAACTGTAATTCCAGACAGACATCTGAATTGACTTTCTAGACTCCTTCAGAATCAAAAGTGGGGGAAAAGGCACTTTTAAGATCTATTTCTGACAACTATCTCAGGCCAAGACAAATTGGCCACTCTCCATGGTTGTAAGGGGAACCTAGACACCTATCTCAGTGCAGCTGCACTTCAGATTCTTACATTTGGCTAGATAAGGTTCACAACAAGCCCCAAAATACCAAAACCTTGCCTTTTAGCGACCCACCTAAATTTACTCTATCTACTCCCGATTTCAATCACTACAGTTTTTGTCAGAGCATCACTACAGGCACCAAGGCTCTGAAAACAGGTTTAAAAACGCCAAGGCAGGTATCAGCAGAGGATCCAGAGGCATTCTGCAGGCACCAAACGGCCCCAGGATATCCACTGCTGTGATACGGCCCCGTACAACACAGCTCAGCCACAAAGCAGCGTGTGCCACATCTGAATTACTGCGCTCAGCTGAGAAGCAAGGCTTGTCACGGGAGTCCCAGCAACACCGGCGCCGCCGGATTGCTGCTGTACTCAGCATCAGCACGTTCCAGGCGCCTCCGCACAGCTTTCCCCGCTGGGGTGGAGCTGACAGGATCGATGTGCCCGCGGCCACAGCCAGGACTCGGTGCTTGAGGCGAGGCTGGCACACGCCCGGCTTCAACACCTCGCAGCAGCAGCCGTGCCTCCGCTCGCCTCGGCGCTGAGCCCGGCCAACAGCCCTTCCCAGCCACGCCGGGCTGCTCAGAGGTAACAGCCGACAGCAAGCAGCATTCAAACACAGCTCAGGACCGGGGATCACACCCGCTCCCCAGCGAGCAGACATTCAAACACCGCTCAGGACAGGGGATCCCAGCGAGCAGACATTCAAACCCAGCTCAGGACAGGGGATCCCAGCGAGCAGACATTCAAACACCGCTCAGGACAGGGGATCCCAGCGAGCAGACATTCAAACACAGCTCAGGACCGCGGATCACACCCGCTCCCCAGCGAGCAGACATTCAAACCCAGCTCAGGGCAGGGGATCACACCCGCTCCCCAGCGAGCCGTCTGCGTTGTGTGCAGAGCAGGCGCTGGTGCGAAGTCTCATTAAGCTCGGTGGTGTCGCAAGTCCCAGCGATTTCAGAGGCATTTAATCATGTACTTACACGTTGGCCGAGCGGGGAGTACACAAGCGCACACGCTTTGCTGATTACAACAATTTTTTGACACTAAGCACACATGTTGCAGAATGGTATTGGAATTGTCAAGTACAAATTTAGACAGTCCAACCTTTGATCTCACGATACTTAGGGAGGGGAAAAGTTAGAGGTGGCTAAGTTAGCAGGCTGTTGCATTTTTAGTGGGCTGTTAGTGGGCTATTGCATTTTCCGAGCTCTGCCACGCTAGCTGATCCTTTTCTTGGACGTGGTGTGGTGTGATAGCCTTTTGTAATTTAGTTGTCTTCATTACTTAAGGCGAAGGCTTGCTTGTGGTATTGGCCTCACTTTTCTTATCCTTTCCTACTGGGAAGAGTTCATCACAGATAGAAACTGACCTGGATTGCTCTGGTTTGAACTCAGATCACGTAGGATTGTTAATCGTTGAACAATGAACCCTTAGTAGCAGCTGCACCATGAGGATGTCCTGATCCAACATCGAGGTCGCAAACCGCCCCGTGGACACGGACTCTCGGAGGAGATGTGCTGTTATCCCTGGGGTAGCTTGGTCCATTGATCAATTGTATTGGGTCTGGATGCTATCAGCACGTTGAGGGGTTGTTCTCTGATGAAATTAACCACGACTGTTCACAGAACTAACTGAAGTAATGTTTGAGTCATTAATGACGCTTTTCAAGAAGTAACAGCAAGCACAGAAGGTTCAAACCGTAGAAAAGTATAAATGCAATACTTATTTTTAGAAGAGAGAATAGAGAACATAGAGCATCTTATATTGTCAACCTAACTTTTATCCCCTGAAATGGAACAAATTATTAAATAAAAAATCGGTAAATACCTGGAAGAATATGATTATTAAAAGCCAGTTGAAATGGGTTAGTCATGAGAAAAATTTTATCAATTGATGCTAATCTCATTCTCTGACAGGATAATTGCTTTAACAAATAAGTGCAAATAGCAGATATGATGCATCATGACAATGACAAGCTTTTGACATTGTTCCACACAGCATTTTACTAAGTAAGCCACGTCAGTGCATTCCAGAGATAAGTAGTAACCCCGTAGGTGCACAACATTTGTAAAATTGTTCTCAAAGCGCAGTAATTGATGGTTTGTTGTCATTCTGGGAAGCTTTCTCAGGAGGAGTCCCACAGCACGTCATCCTGGGAACAGTTTTATACCCCACATCCATTTAGCAGCCTGGGTGATGGCATGTGAGTGCACTGACACAGTTAGGCAGCAATGGCAGCTTGGGTAAAGTGGCAAAAGTGCTGTGAAGGATGGAAATAGCACTAAAAATGGGTCTTGAAGAATCAGCCTAAAATCAATCAGACAAAATACAAACCAGACAACACTTTGGAAAGAGAAATCTAATGAGGGCAGAAATTTAAATATAGAATAGGAAACAACTGTGTAGGCAGAAAACAATGGGGGAGATCACAAACTAGAGCCAACAATGCAATAGATGACATAGAGTAATCATTCCACTTAGCTCTGGCAAAGTGCCAGCAAAGGAGAACTGAGTTGGGCACTGGACACTGTGCTCCAAGAAATAAAAACTGCAGTCCATTGCTGAGGGTGAGGGACACATATGCCAGCAAGGAAAGTAGGAAATACCAGCTGTGAGGAAAGCTGAAGGAATGAGGTTTATGCGGCTTAGAAATAAGGCAGTAAATTGCGAAATAAAGAGCTCAAGGAGAGGTATTATAGTGGCACTCAAAAATGTAGTAAGCTGCCATAAAAGATTTGGTGGCTATTGTTCCACCATGACAACTAGAGAAAGAACAAAGATGAGATGAATTTCCAGCAGGGATTTAAGTAGAATACTGTGAATACAATCAAACAGTTCAGATTGCGAAGCATTTAAACAAGCTACATTAGAGGCTGTGAAATCTTCCCTCCAGAAGTCCTGAGCCTGCATCTTTTGAAATGCCAAACAACAAATTTGTTTGTGTGATTAATAAAAATACTAAAGGTGTGCATGGTCAGCAGCGAGTTTGAAAGGCTGTTTGGTCTCTGTAAGGCAAAAGTTACCCAGTATTGCTACATCACTGCAAGTCCACATCACAATGATTTGTTGTTCCTGTAAGCATGGGCTTGAAGGGCTACAGGATCAGACCCACATTTTTCCTTGCACAATGGTGCCTAAGTAATGGCATGCACGTCTCAGATCTTTTAATGTAACATAATTTAATGCAGGTTTTGTATTTGAATAGTATGCATAAATCGCTGCAAAAGAATCGCTATCTCACTATAAGAAAGGAGCTACTAAACTGGGTGTACTAGACAAAGGAAATATTTTTCAAGAGGTTTGCCTGAGGGAGGATTTAACAGAGGAAGTTAATGCATTCCAGCAAGAATCTCTATCACTATACCAGTGGATTAATTGTAAGTAAATCTAAGGCTCTGAGTGAGGAAAATCTGTAGCATAAGGAACGTAGATGAAAAGTGTGGGATGGCTGTCGAAGACAAATACATAGTCTGAAACAAATTCTTAACTGGCTATATTTTTCAGCAGTTTGTTATTTCCATGACTAATTCTCAGCTATAAGAATAAGGTTTTAATTCCAAGAAATCATTTTTTAATCAAGAATTCATTAAATTGCCATCTTTTCATTTTCACTGCAGTGGTTTCTTTTTCTGTGCAATGATTTTATCATCTGATTGCAATCAATATTGCTGTAACAGGCAGTATTTGTAGTTCATCATCAGTCAGAGAATAGTAAGGGATTACAGAACATTTATACTATCTCACCTTAAAGTCCATCCCTCTACCTCCTCCTCCTGTCATTTGCAGGTTGTACCATGTTTACCTTCTACAGACACAAGGATCTATATTTTATCAAAGGCTTTCAATATTAATTTGCTGAAAAATTCAATGAAGTATTTTTAAAAAATAAATGTGTTGCTCTAAAACATGGTCTTGAGCAGCAGTTTTACACTTCATCATAGCAAAGAGCTGGGTGTCAACACTAAGTAATTAATTGGTTATAAAACAGCTACATCATGAAGAATCAGGAATCATGCAGAATGCACATCAACATGAAAAACAAAATGTTCTTTTTACTGACCTTACACCTACACCTAAAGTAAATTCTTCCTTTACCTATTAGCAGGATAATCAGTTTTTATTTCAAATACACTCTCTCCTCTCCCTCCCCAACTTGTTTACAAGAACTGCCCTATCCTAGTGCCCAATCCTTTTCCTCCATACTCATGAAAAAGATTCAGCTCTTAGACACAAAATTAAAGTAACCACCAAAAAAAAAAAAAAAAAGTGTTTCTGTGGAATCCTCCTACTGAAAAGCCAAATCTTGCCAAATGGGGAAGAGAATGAAGAAAAGAAAACAATGATAGGAAAACACATCCATCTCCAGGACACCCTTTCTTTCTCTTAATATTTTTTTTAAGGTACAGATAGAACTCTGCTAGATTCTCTTAATGAGAACTAAACTATTGAGGATTTAGGCAGTGTGCACTGGGAAGCGAACAAAAGGAAAATGATAAACAGAAAACACAATTGGAAAGGCACCATTAATTACAGGTATTAGCCCTGTGGTTTGTATTAAATTATGTAAATGAGAACACATCCACTCCCTCGCTTTTAAAATGGCTCTGAAAATATTTTGTAATATTTCCTTCTGAAAAAACAGCTCAAGCCATAACCCAGGCTGTATTTTCAAATGTGCTGTCCTCCCTCATCATTAATTTGCTCCTTTCTGCAACCTGAAAATGGATTTTGCAAAAATTTTTTCCATTTCTTCCCCCAGCTTATGCAAAGACAACTTAAGACCAGGCTCTGCTCAGTTGGTTTTGTTCTTGCTGTCAGACATATAGGTCATGTTGATTACTGAGTGATATATAGACCTATATCAGTGATTTTGAATACAGGTGAATGTGGGCCCAGCCTTGACAGAAGGCAGCAGTATCATTAAGGAAGATGGGACACAAGATTAATTTTCTTACCTCTTTTGGAGTTTATGTTTTATTTGCAATTAATTTTCATTATCAGATCCCTTTGCACAGATCTACCATTCTACCATTTTCATGAAGTTTCTTTTGCAACCTTGTGAAGGAACACTTACACCCCTCAGAAACAGAACTATTTATTGCCTAACCTGATAGCTATGTCTGTTTCAACGTATTCAATAATCAGTTAACCCATTTTTCTTTGCACACTATCATCCTTCAGCATGAAAAGCTTTTATCCTAACTAATGCTTACTTCTACTGTTTCCAGACTGAAATTAAGCTTCTTTTCACCTTTTGTTTCTCTAGGCTAAATGAACCATTTTTAATTCTCTTTTCATGAAACAGATTCTCCATTTTACTGATCTTTCTTTGAGTCCTCTGTACCTCCTGTGGTGCAATCTCATCTTTTCTGAATAATAGTGACCAGAATTGCACAAATCATTTCAGATGAGGTGAGACCAATGGTTTTATCTGCAGTATCTGATGGAAATAGCTGACCTGGCATGTCATGTGATTTTAGTAACTTTTTTTGCAGCTGGATTATATCTATGACTTGGTCATCCTCAACTAACACAACGAGCTCTTCCTACCCACTGTTACTTCCAACTAATGAGGTTCTTCTCCAGCAGAAAGTATTGCTATCAGTCTCTTTGCAAGTTGTTTTATTAAAATTAATCCATTCTGTTATTAAGGTTTTGAAGGTCATCTAGTCTTCATTCTTCTCATATTGAAATTGTCTCACTGTTTTGTATCATCAGCACATTTCATTATTATAGCTCATTTTTTTCCCCTACACCATTAATGGAAATTTCTGGATGAATAAAGACCTGATGTTTCAGATGGGTATGTGATAGGTTTTTTTCTTTCATCTCAAATGTGGAAACATTTCATATCTTCTTTCTCATTAGCCCCTGCTTTAATTTCCTTTGTAAAGCAAGCTGAGCTTCTCAAAGTTCTCACTTTATTCTTACCCTTCTTAATATTTTTCAAGTAATCATATTGTTCCTTTCCTTCCAAGCTTTTGATTGTTCCCAATAATCCTTTTGAAGTGGCTATTTATCAAGCTGGGACTAACTGTTGCTCTTGTTTGAGACTTGAATTACAGATATGGTTTTTCAGACAGATTTGGCAGCTGCCAAACTTTTTCCACAAGCAAGTCCTCAACCACCTAGATGCATTTGTCATCACCAGCTCATTCCCTTAATTTCTCAAAGTTTGACCTAAGAAATTAAGAACCTTAGTTATCATCCTATTTTTGTTCCAAGCAGTATTTTTCCTTATTATTCTTCCAAAAAACGATTTCTCTCCAGACTTGAAGCCAAACATCTCCAGCACATCTTCATGCTCTCTAACAGAAGTTCTTTGACACATTTTCCCAGTACCAACTCAAACAAGTTCTAATTTATTTGTCCTGTCGCTGTTTGTTTCTTAAATATCAATCACACTGCAAATTCTAATCCTCCATTAATCCCCTTAGCTTCCCAAACACCACGCGTGTTTTAATATTTGTGTGATCCCATCCTAATCTTTATTCTGTCATATCTTCTGTTATCCCTAAAAGATCTAGTTTTGTTGCCAGGGCTCCAGTGATACACAAATATCACAGCTGTTTCTTGCTAACATGACATTCTCCCTGGAAGAGTTAGTCCTCCTCCCAGCTACTGGCCACATACAGTCTAAGCTTCGCGGTCATCACTATTCCAACCCTCCCTCTTTGCTGTCATCATTCTAACCTCTGATACTTCTTGTGCTACTTGCTCAATTTTCCTCTTCCACTACCTAAAATCAAATAGTGGGAGACTAATTTTTTTTCTATATTTAAAGCTATTTCAAACAACTGATAGGTAAATAACCCACATACAGGGGAGTTCAGGTCATGAAGACTCCTTTATCTCTTATGCATTTCTAACCAGGTCCTGCATTCCAAAACATAAGGAGTATCTGATGGACCTCCTCTAAATGATAGCTTTGAGACATGAGAATCAAAGCATGGAGCTAGGAAAACACCACACTGTGGAAATAGTAAATCAGTCAAGGAAGAGGCAAGAATAAGAGAACAGGGAAGAGTGTAATTGAATCCCAAAGAAATTTCTGATGGTGAGGAATACTTACTGCTATAAACCATTATCTTAAATCTTTATTTCTAGCACACCCAAGTAATAAGCCTTTCAGGTCTTCTTGACAAAAAAATCTGTCTTTGAACTGGTGTAAAAGTCAGATCCTTTCCCTTCCAGTCTTCCATCCTTTTTTTGTTCTGTCTCACCATCTTCACAGTCTTTGTTCTTAGATTGTTTTGGTTCATTTTTTTTTCATCCCTCCTTTTAATTGTCCTTCCTAATACATGCATCTTCCTCATCTGCTTCTCTCTTCTCTGTCTTTTCCATTTTAACAGCAAGTGGATTATTTAACTATATTTACAATTACAGTCAATGCTTCTTCTTCCGCAAGGTAAGCCTCCTCTCTCTTATATTCATATTCTTCCACTGTTACACAGCCCCACAGGTCCATGAAGAGAAGAAGCATCTGAAAAGAACTTCTGCTCTGCACAATCTTCCTCCTGTCAACATTAAGCAACAGCTCTTCTCTTCCATGAGCTCTGTCCACCACAGCGTAGGTTCTGTCAGGAGTCAAATACAGGATGAATAGCAAAGCCTTGTAGTTGTTCTTTATTCTTTTCCTCTTTCTCAGGCCATTGCCATGCTTGAATCAGTTGCTGTTATCACATTTTCACTGTTGTCAAGAAAAAAATAACTCCTTTATTTTTCACCACTGTTTGTGGTCATTCCTTCTACTTAATAATTATTTTCTGGAACTCTTAGAATATAAGATTAGCAATTCTCTGCCTGTGAGTCATGATTAAAGACAGAAGTCCTCCCTTGCACAAAGCCCCTGGAGGCTTAAGTGCAAGTCCTCTTCAGGGTAGCACTGAAGGACAGGCTACTTTTGGCCTGAGGAGAACAAAACAAACAACACTTACTCTACCCCCTCCAAGTGCTAACCTTTGGCACGATTGAGAAAGCCATACTCCCTTTCTCCTTCCTTCTTGGCCTGGGCTCTATTCAGAACACCCCCTGGTCAAGGCAGGAAGAATACAGCAAGCTAAAGCAAAGACAGAATATCAACTGGGGTATTGTGGTTCACCCTTAAGTGAAAATAATTGCAAATGGCACAGTATAGGACAGAGTTATCCAGAGGAGGAGGAATTGTAGATCCTGCAGATATATTAAGTGATTGAGAAAGAATAAAGAGGTCTTCATGCCATTGTTTCTAGCATTTGCATGGTTGATTAGTACTGGTGTTATAGGCAGTTAGTTACCGAGGGATTCATACAAACCAGATTTACCCAGTGCTACGTTAACCTTAAATGGAAAAGCTGGAAGTTTTCTCTTCTGCTGCTTGTAACAGAATGGAATTCCTGTGCAAAAAAAAAAGTCAAGAACTTAAAAATGTTTCAGGCTTACAAGTCACAAATAAGGTATCTACTTGGATGCTTGTATGGAAAACAAGAAACATACTACTTCGGGTTCACTGCTATGACCCAAAATGTGGTCATTTTTGGACCAGATTGCCAGGCCTGTCTCCAAAATGTTGCATATTCAATGCTCTCACTGTGAATGTCTACACTTGCAAACTAACAGTTCTGGAAGAACCTCTTTTCTTCCCAGCTCTGATTTAGTGTTCATTTCACCATATGCCTCAGCTTTCAACTGTGTGCAAGCAGGAGGTAGTGCCATTTGTCTTTTTGTGACAAAAAGAAAAAAAAAAAAAAAAGAGAACATCAAATCAATCCCATGGTCATACAAGATAAGGTAGTGGGTATGGGATATTGAGTTACACTGGGTCAGTGCAAGACTGGAAAGCATGATTAGGGGTCTGCTGGTAGCCTCTTCCAGTCAAAATACTGTTACACTCAATTTAAGTTTGTGCAAAGTACCAGTGCTCCTCATTTTTCAGATGATGTGAAATGCCCAGTTTAAGACAGCGCTGGCTGGCTATGAGAAATGATTCAGTTGAGTTCAGGCAGGGCTCTCACTGCTGTAACACGTTTCCTCCTCAATTCCAAGTGAGGGCTGGCAATGTGAGGAGTGTGAAGCCATCAACACACGTCAACTGGTGCAACCTAGAAGACTGTAAAACACGTATCCATGCCAATTCAGTGTCCGTCAGATCCATGTTTTCCTTCTCACCAGAATCAATGCCTCAGGTCCATCTCCAGTACTTCCAACACCTGTGACAGACGAAGGAGCCTCCTCAGCTAATTCAGTAGATGCAGGGAAGGACAATGTCCATCACTGGAGCTTTGCGCTATTGTGAGTACATCACCAGTGTGTGAGAGAGTGTTTGGCCCAGCATGCAAGGGCAACAAAGCCCTCCAGAACCTCCAGATCTCAACTGCTTCATTTGAACAGCCAAGCTGCACTCCCCATTTCCAATTATGAAAGCAGGATGATCCAGGTGTGAAGACAACTCAGTGGCATCCTTGAGGCTAACACACTTTCTGCAGAGGAAGAAAGGTGAGGTAATCAACAAGCCACAAAACCTCGGTGGTGTGGGCCATGGCCCGTCCAGCAGTGCTTCGTGCCACATGGTGCTCCCAGGGGCAGGAAGGATTGGATGCGACCCTTAGCGCCACGGTCTAGTTGACGTCATGGTGTTCAGCCATAGGTTGGATTCGATGATCTGAGAGGTCTTTCCCAACCTAATTGATTCCGCGATTCTGAACTCGAGGGCCAGCGGCCAAACCGGACCGACGCAGCCCTCTCTCACCGCCCCCGGGGCCGCCGCCATTTGCGGCCGCTTTGCCGCCAAAACGCGTCGCCGCGCGGGCAGGGGAGGGCCCCGTCACGTGGCCGCGCGGGGGCGCGCCCCGGCGCGCGTGGCGTGGCGTCACGTGAGGCGCGGAGGCCCCGCCCCCTCCCCGGCCCCAGTCCTTTGCGCCGCGGGGGGACGGCGGGCGGTGCGCGCGCGCGCGCGCCGCGCGCTCCCGCGCGTCTCCATCTCCTCCGCACGTGACCCCCCGTCCCTGGAACGTGGCATTGTGTAATCACGTGACCCGGAGCGGAGCGGGGGGAGCCGGGGGAGGCAGGGAGGGAGGAAAGGGGGGCGGGGGGGGCTGCGTACGCGACGGAGCGGGGTGCGAAGATGGCGGACGAGGAGGCCGAGCGGGAGAGCGGCGGCCCGGGCGGCGACCTCCTGGAGCTGCGGCGCCTGCGGGAGCGGCTGCTGGAGCTGGAGACGGGGCTGCGGGAGAGCCGCGAGCCGGCCGTGCAGGCGGCCACCGAGTACTGCAAGCAGCTCTGCCAGGTCAGGCCGCCTCTTCCCTTTTCCCTTCCCTTCCTCCGTGCCCTGCCCCCGCCCGCTCCCTCCCCTCCCCGGCGGGGTGTGTGTGTGTGTGTGTGAAAGCTTGGCCAGGCCGGAGCGCGGGCGCCGGGCGGGACCAGCGCCGCCCCCGCCGCGGGGAACCCGCAGCCGGCGGCCCGGTGCCGCGGCCGGCGCGGGAGGGGGCAGCGGGGACTCGGTGCTCGGGACCCGGCCGGGCGTTCGACGCCGCCGCCTCCGCTCGTTGTGGGCTGAGGCGGAGTGGCCCCCCGCGCCCGCTGCCGTTCCGGCCCGGCCCGTAATCCCCATCCCCCGCTCTGCCTCCCCCCGCCCCGGTTCTCGCGGTCTCCAGGCCCCTTTGTTGTGCTCTGCGGCTCGGCTTATCGAAGGGCCCTTTGTTCCTGGCGGTGGCGGACCGGGGGCCCCCCCGTCCCCGTCGCTCCGACACCCCTCCTCCCCTGGGGGCGAAGGGAGGGAGGCGGCGGTCCGGGAGGTGGGGGCTCCGCCGCTCCTCCGAGGGGCCGGGCAGGAGCTGGGAGTCCGTCCCGCGTCTCTCGGCGCGGGGCTCCTGCTCTGTGTCCCCTTCCTCCCCCCGCTGCCTTCCCTATCTCGTACACGGGAGGGATAGTGGAGTTTCTGCCATGCTGGGAAGGTGGGGGCGGTGGTGGACTATACGGGGTCGCCGGTGGTGGTGGCGGCAGGTCTGTGGTGTTGTTCCCCGTTTTCTTGCCCTATCAAGGGAGTGCCATCCCACGTCGGGAGAGGGCTCCCGAGCCGGCACTGTTTGAAGCACCATTGTGCGTAATTATTCAGCCGTCGGGAAAAGGCCCGCTTCCCGGAGCTTGGGCTGCTCCTGAGGCTGGGCTTGTTTGCAGGTGTTTGTTCTGAGCTGGTGAACCTGCTGAATATTTGTTCCTAAACAAACTTCGTGGTGCTAGTTCCACGGACTGCTGAAAAAGCAGACCATTTTAGTTATATCTATGTCTATACATGGCCTTGATTTCGCTTAGATATCCTTTCTTGGACAGCATTAGGTGCATCCCAATGTATAAAACAAGTTCTCAAATATTTTAGGCCACAGAAACCGCTACTTGTGTAGCTTTACTTTGTTTAATAGTCTGGCTGATACAAGTGATAGTGTTTGTTTACACATTACTGTCACCCATTCATGGACAGTCAGGCAAATTGTTAAAAGGTGGAATGGGTAAGAGTGAATTCACATGGTTAGTTTGAAATGTGTTTTATTTATGATTTTATATCTGCTTTCTTAAGGAGCTGATTCTTGGTGGTCATTGTAGCATGCTAATTTCGCATCTGTCACTTCTGGGTTAAACTGGGCTCTACTTCCTACTAACTAGGAAGATTTGCTATTAAATATTTTCAGCGTAGTTTTATTTTATTTTGTATATACAGTCAGGTTCGTTTATATGTCAGGTTCGTTTTCCTCTGGTCAAAATTTATCATATTGTGCCTGGTTAGAATGTCCATGTTGATGCACAGAAACATTGGTTTAAGCACAGAGAGATTGGTGTATGTTGGTTCAGATCAGTGTGTTCTTAGTCTATTTTATCTTTGTGTCTACTTTCTTAACTTCTTACACTGAGAGGTGGAAATCTGCCTTTCCTGGCTCGGGCTCGACTTGTGAATGAGCTGTTCATTGAACTGAAGTAGTGTTGGGTAGGTGGGAATGAAGACACCATCCTTGACATGTACAGAGTAGATTACTGATGTCTAAAGCAGATTTATCACTGAAATCGTGGTTGCGTGTTCTTAGCGAGTGGCTTCTAGAGTTGATTGATTGATTTAAAGTTTAACAAGTATGGATATTCTTCTCATTACTTTAATGACTGTCGCAAAAGTCCGTTGTAAAGCCCAAGTTTACTACATTTTTAACCATGCACCTTTTCAAAACAAGTCTCACTGAGCAAGTCAGCTGTGTAGAAACTGACTTAGAAATCATGCTGTTTTGAAATGAGTTACTGTTCCTTCCATACCAAGATTTATAGTACGGCCGTATCCGTTTTTGCAGGCTGAAGGCTGATGTGTAACCCTGAGGGTTGAGACATGCCATTCAATGTTGAAAGGTCCTGCTTTTCAAATTTTGAACAGAGGACTAAACAGATGCTTAATGTATTAAAAAGTGTTGTTAGGCAAGTATTTTTGTACTGGTTCAGCAGGCGTTTTTTTAAATCTGTTCACCTGTGCTTGTGGTGCCAGAATACGTATCCAGCCTCTTCTGCAGTTTTAATCCTTTATTTGGGCTAACACAAAATAGTATTTGTGATTCAGAGAGTAGGCTTAGCTACTTAGTTTGCACTGCGTGATACGGGTTGTAGAAAAACCATGTAATATAACAGCCATCTCAGAAGTCTCTTCCAAATAACAGTTTAAAGGTATCCGCCATGCTTTCTAGAATCAAGTCTTTGAAAATATATGCATGAAAGAAGGATTTGGTCAAATATATGAAACTGAGAGTTGTTATTTATTATCTATATAAATGGAATGCATATCACTTAATTATATCTTGGATCTAGAAGCTCAGTAATGAAGAAATATTTTAGTATTTCTATCAGTATGATTTCACATGATTTTTTTTTCCCTTCTTAGTTTCTACTCATGTAATAACTGCACAGATCTTGGAAGGTCTGGTGCCCTTGTTTTGTTTTGCCAGGTAGTCACTCTGGCAAACAGAGTCAGTCAGCCCAGCAGCCACCTAACTTGTTGCCATAAATTAACTTATGTTTTTAATGAAGTGGGTAACAGTGTTCAAGAAATAAGCTTAATGTCAAACTAATGGAAGCTAAAGAATGTGCAGTAAAGCATGGAAAGATCCTTAGGTTCAAAGGCAAATAAAGGATTTAAGTATTCTGTTCTTATCAAATGAAGTGGGAACTGTATAGCCAAGTCCTTTATCTGGTTTTGAAATACTTCAGTTTGAAATACTTTATTGTTTATAACCCAACAGTGTAGGATAACTATTAAAAACACAGGAAAACAAGACCCTTGTAGCTTGACAGAAAATGTTATAGACCTGTTCTCTTGTAAGAATAAACTTTACTTTGATGTATTTTATATGCAGCATTTCATTAGCTAGAAATATGTTTGTGTGTTGCTGCCGATTGCTCTGTGAAATGGTGCAATTATTCTTAAATTTTAACAGGATTATAGACTGGACCTTAATCCTGTACTAGATCTGTGTGATTGTAGTTCTGTTCTCCATTGTCAGCTTGCAATAGAGAGCATTATTTTCATTGTTATCAAGTGGAATTCACATCCATATGGGTGTATGTAAAATGATGTTTTAAATTGTGATTTGTGCTCTTGCATTGCAATTCGGTAATGAGCAAATCTTTGACAAACAGTTATGTTTTCACAAACTATATGAGTGCAGACTGTGGCAGACAAAACAAGTATCTTCAGCTGTAGTGACTAAAAATTGCAAGTGTAAATTTTGCAAGAATTCATAATGATCTGAAGAAGACTGCTGTTCTTGTCACCATGTGGTGGCTGATTAGATTATTTTCAGACTTGGCTCTTAAAGGTGACCAGTTGTTTATATTCAGTTGGAGAAGACCAAAATGTATGTCCAGGTTTTTGTGCTTGAGAGCTAGGTGAATGTGCTGCTGGTGGGTATATCAGAGTTCCTCACTATGGGCTGTGTTCCCTTCTAGTTGGCACTACATAGTGTACCCCTTTTTAAAGTTTATTTTGTATAAATAAAACCAGATTACAGACTGGTAACAAATTTTCTGTTGTCACCAGGTGGTTGTGAAATCTTTGCGGTGCTTCTACCTCTTCTGACTGTTTTTCTGTAGTTGACATGTTTTGAGTCTTTCCTCCTTTGTTATTTTGACACTTCATTTCTTTCCGGAATCTGCTTCTAAGGGTTGGGTTTTTTCTCTCCTGCTATACTTTGTGGTACAAATTCTTCAAAAGTGTAAAGCAGTTAGGTTTGTTCTAATAATGTACAAGTTGTGAGCATAAAGTGGCCTGGATTATAAGCATAAGATGCGATTTGGATGGTTGTGTGGCCTTTCCTCAATAACTTTGAATGCACTTCTGGTTCATTTCTTGGTTGTCTTGTCATGTCTGCCTGTTATGAAAAAGATGTGTTAAAACGTGTTAAAAGTGTACTTAGCTGTTAGTAGACACATTAATATCCCTCTAGTGTTGGCAGTTTACCCAGTGGTAACCTTGAATACCCTTAACACTAGGAGCAGAAAAGGTGTAATGATGATAGGAAAGTGGGGGGGGGGGGGGTAATGAAAATTTTTGGGGCATTTTAAAAGATGTCCCAAAACTTCTTATAAAGAAAAATTGTTTTTAACTGCTCTGCCTGTATAGTTTGTTCCTACTGTTTGAAGCTGATTTTTACTGTGTGTTGAGGTTGTAGTGAAGTATTGGGACCTTAAGGTCTTACCCTATTTTTTTGGGTGTGCTGTCATGCTAGAGTAGATCTTGGTAATAATCGGGGATATATAATCTAAGATGTCCCTCCTAAAAGCAGACCTGCATGTCTGTACATAAAAACATTTTCATTTTTATTATTACATATCTGTAATCACTGCGTAGTACAGGTTTCTGCTAATTATTTGTTTCTGTTGGATGTTAGGCTTATATTTTCTCTTACAAATTCTCCTATTAATCTTACTGTAATTGGCATTCAGTTTTTATACCTCACAGACTTGACAGCTTTCTGGTGCTGTCACCATCTTCAACTGTCATTGTCTTCCTCACTTTTAATCTCTGTATTCTCAACTTTTTCTTCAGACCCTAGATGACAGAAATAATCTTCAGTTCTATCCATAAAATTTGAAATAAAGCATTTCTTAAACTTTTTACTTAGATGTTCTGGATTTATCCAAACCCAGAGTCTGTCTTAATCTAATGACAAGGAAGTGTTTCAGTAGGCTGCTTTATTTTTTTCTGCAGGAGTTAGAGTATGATCCCTTGCCAGGAGTAATTCTGTATCTAAAGACCTCAACGGCCTTTGAAGGATGTTTTTTGCTATTTCATTGGACACCTGCAGTTGTGATGTGACCATAAGATTAGCGTTCACTGATGGTGAGAAACACCACCAGCAAAACATCAGGTGCCTTTTTAATAGAAGACGTTTCCTGTTTTGTTAATATCACACCTGATTTCTTACTCCAGACTAATCAAACTCTTCACTGAGTGGTTAGGTAGATGTCCATCTTAGATTTGTTTAGCTCAACAGCTAACAGTGATGTTTACATAATACAGGCACAAACTGATGGAATGTAATTGTTGGTAAGTTGATATTTTTTGAGCTTTCAGTTCAATTATGCTGTCTAATCAAGTCTGTGTCTCTTCTTTTGGGTATGGGTGAATTCCATAGTTTCCACTTCTTTGAGTTGAAAGTGTTTTCTGTTGAGTCCAGTAAGGGATTTTTACACTGAGGCAACACTTAAAAGTTTCTGTTACGATATTTCTGTCTTTTATCAATTGCCTCTGCCACTCTGTGTTGCTTCTGGTCTCACAGTTCCTATTTTTTTGTAAATACATTACCATGAGTGCAAGATTCCCGTTATAACTTCCAGTACCTTTGATGTTACTTTCATACCTGTGACCTCCAGATGTTCTGGTATTCAGGGAGAGATGTACAGCTGCCAGAAATAGCAAGGAATCTGCTAAAATATAGTATCACACAGATTCCCAAGTGCATGAAGAGAAACACCTGCCACCACTGTGTTGTCATGCAGACTTTCAGCTGCCTCAGGCATTTTTGTGCTACTTCATCACTGTGAGACCTGACATGTCAAACAGTTACATTATCTCTTTGGATGGATAGAAGGTGGATAGAACCAAAACCTCCTGATTTTTTTTTCTTTTTAGCTAAACTACATGGAGTTGAGGAAATTGTTGTGCTTTCAAATAAAACAGTAAGTGTACCTATCCAGTTAAAATGTGCGTAATAAATTTTTAGAAGAAAGCACCCTTGCTGTTTAGGGTAATTCTAATGAATGGGCATAAATGTTCTTATCCTTGTCCTCAATAATGGCATCAAGCCCCAGCATCATACTAGATTGGAGCTGGTCTTTGTTAGAACTGTTGAGATCTGTACTATAAGGTTTTATTAATAGATTTTCCTGTATTGAAATAAGCCAGGTAGCCCATGATTCCAAAGTAGCATTGATTATTGATAGGCCATAGCTACAAATGCTTGTTTAATTTGTTCTCAAAACTATCCACTGAAAAAGATTCAAAAAAGCTCTCTGTATAATACATGTCAGTTCAGTTTTCTTTGCCTTCAATTTCTTCTGGCCACCCTTGCAGTATAACTTAATATCTTGTTGCAGCCTAAGACTATTGTGATTTATTGTATCCCATGTAGATAATGAAAAGTAGCATATTCTCTTTCTGTTGGAAGCAGCTCTTATATTTTCAATGCTCTTTTCAGTTTTTTTCTACTTTTTTACTTTTGAGAACAGTTTTTGCAGTTCTTGATGTTATTTTTTTTCCTATTTTCCTCTTTCCCTTTTGCTTTGTTGCTATATCCTTGGAACATAGGGGATTTTTTGAGTTCTTAATTGCAGGGAAGGTAGTAATCTAATAAGAATTTGGTAAGAAGGTGGCAGTCTATCTAAGACTTAGGATTTAACTTAAAACATTTCTCCTTCCAAGTACAAATATTAAAGAGAAGTGATAGTTCTCTGAAGCTAACAAATTAAGGCAGTTAAGAAGATGACAAAATGTAGATGGAGGGATAAAAATTATTAAAACTTCAGCGTGTTGACAAAAGCTCATCTTTCCATGTAAATTCAGCAAATAGATACTTAGTGTCATAGTTACCCTGATGCACATACTTGCAGAGTTAAGTAACTTGATGCTTTTACTGAAGTTGCAGAGAAAACCCCTTCTATCAGCAAACCACCATATCTCTAGGAAATGCTTCTAGTGAAAAGTTAATACTCAGAGGTTAAACATTTTAATTGGTGTCTTTTAAAGGCCTCCGTGCATATCCTTGCGCAATTCTATTACAGTGTGTTTATTTCTATAGTTTTCAAGAGGCCTGAGGTTCTTAGGCCACCAGCTTCTTTACAATGATGATGTATAACAGTTTGCAAATTTTAGTTTAAATAACAGGTAAACAGTATGGCTTGAAACTGTCTTTTGAGATAGCATTTCCCATTTTATTTGGGTCTGTGCTTTTTGCATTGGTTAACAACTTAATGTGTCATGTTTTAGGAAGTATGCAAGTCTTTTTTTTGAGGTATGAAATATTTTTTTCTGTTTGTCTTTCCAAATATGCATTAAAGATAACTCCATGGTATTATTTCTCAGGTCTTTCATCTCTAAGGATGAAGTACACTGCTTTGATTTGTGAAGAGTAAATCTAATAACACCTAGTACTTGGCAGAGCAAAGACTTTCAGGAAGAAGATACATGTAATGTCAAAAAGGCAGTGGAGCTTTATAAAACTATTCTCTGAAAGTAGACCTAATCCAGTTGATAATTGGAACAAACTTGCAAAAACATGTGCCCGTTTTTGGTGAAAATAATTTGGTCAAATGTCTCTTCCATCTTCTCTTCTGTAACTGTTGTACTGTCTTCTGGTATACAATATTTCTAGCTTTATGATTTCCTGTATGTAGGTAAAGTAAGTTAAACATTCATCAGAGAAATAAGAAAATCGTGTGCTAACCAATGTAGCTCTCACTTGATTGTTACCATTTTGAGCTAGTCATACAATTATTTGTTCTTAAAGGAACTCATGTTACATGGACAACTACCAAAGCTCCATCCATCTTCAAACACTGACTCCTTGTGTTCGTTCTCTCCTGACTGTTGGATAGGTGCATTTGCTGCTTTGAGAACCTTAAATCCCTGAAGTAAAATTCTTTAGGAGAAAGACCAGTCTTTATTTATAACTCTCTGTTGTCTTTTGGATGAATAGAGCAGTTTTCATTTGTGCTGGTGTAGCATTCTCAGTGTGTCCTGTATATTAAAAAACCCAGAATCTGGAAGGATTCCTCTTCTGTTTTTCAGAATGATGGAGAGAACGGGTTCTGTCAAGTAGACAAATCCTGTTTGGTATTTGTATATCTAACAGACCAAGTAATTGTTTTGGTGAATTGGTAAAGTACGTTCGGTGATCAGGCATTAAATCATGAATAAGGAGTTCCTCAGTCTTGTGATTCATAGAATGTTAAGGGGTTGGTATGAAACTTTTAGATCATCTAGTCCTAACCCCCACTTGCCATGGGCAGGGACACCTCCTACTAGAGCAGGTTGCTCAAGGCCTTTTTCAGCCTGGCTTTGAACAGTGCCAGGTTTGTGGCATCCACAGCCTTCCTGGGCAGCCTGTTCCAGTGTTTCATTACCCTCACAGTAAAGAATTTCTTCCTAATATTTAACCTAAACAGTCCTGATTTCACTGTGTACCCATTACTCCTTGTGCAATCACTACAGTTCCTGATCATGAGTCTCTCTGGATTCCCTGTAGTCCCCTTCAGATACTGAAAGGTTCCTATGAGGTTTCCATACAACCTTCTCTTCTCCAGGCTGAATGGCCCCAACTTTGTCAGCCTGTGTTCATAGGGAAGGTGCTCCAGTCCCCTTGTCAACTTCACGGCCCTGAACTCTAACAATTGCTCTAACAATTCCATGTCCTTCTTATGTTGGGAACCCAGAATTGGATGCAGTACTGAGATGGGGTCCCACAAGAGCGGAATAAAGGGGAAGAATCACCTCCTTTGACCTGCTGGCCACATTTCTTTTGGTGCAGCTCAGGATTCCATCTGTCTTTCTGGGCTGTGAGCTCACATTGCTGGCTCATGATGTCTTTCTTCAACCATCACACCCAAGTCTTTCTCTGCAGGGCTGCTCCCAGTTCTCTGCCCAGCCTCTTGGTGTGTCTGGGATTGCCCCGACCCAGGTGTAGAACCTTGCACCAATAGCACCTCTTTGTTGAGCTCCATGAGATTTGCACAGTCCTCATCTCCATCCTGTCAGGGTCCCTCTGGATGGCGTCCCTTCCCTCCAGCATGTTGACTTCACCACACAGCTTGGTGTCATCAGCAAATGTGCTGAGGGTGTGCTTGGTCCCACTCTCCCTGTCACCAGCAAAGGTGTTGAATCAGCGCCAGTACTGACCCCTGAGGGGCACCACTGGTCTCTGTGTGGACAATGAGCCTTTGACCACAACTCTTTGCCTGTGGCCATCCAGTCAGTTCTTTATCCACAGTGTGGTCCATCCATCCAATCCATGCCTCTCCAGTTTGGAAACAAGCATGTCAGTGCAGCAGAGCATCAAACACTCCTTAAGTCCAGGTTGCTCTGTCCCTGTCCACCAGTGCTGGTCCTGTCATAGAGTGCTTGTTTCAGGAGCCTGTGGTGAGATACTGGTTTATAACCAGGGAACACAAGGATGGGTACAAGTAGAGAGTAAATGTTCAGAATCACAAAAGACACAATCTGAACTTCTTTTTTTAAATCGTTGGAGGGTTGGTCTTATGAAGAGAATTGCAGTGATAAAAAGTAATTTTTGTTTATGGATCTGTAATAGCTAAGATGATAAAACTTCATAATCCCCATTCTGCAGACTGGGAACTTGCATAATGTTTTTGTTGAAACTCGTGCAGCGACTGAACCAGCCAGAGTTGGTCATCATGTCAAGTGTGACAGCAGGAACTCGGAGTTCTGCTCAGGTTTGCCAACATATTCAGGAGAAAGTATGGCCTTGGCTCCTCTCCTTTCCCACATGTGGACATAGTGGCAGTACTTTGACACTGGTAAAAGGACACTGGTGGTTATTAGACACAGTGTGGTAGATGTTGTTGCCTTGTTCTTTCGCTGGAAATATCAATCAGATGGAAGGCATCCTTTGGGATGCCAATTTGACAGTGCTGAGTAGACAAGTTTAAAATACCAATTGAGTAATCTTTCTACTGAGGATGAAGATTATCAGTTAAGTTATCATCAGAATTAAAAGGGTTTGAAGTAGCAGTGGGAGAAGTTGCATTCATCTGATAAAGACAGCTAATACAAAAATGTAATGCAGTTGAACTATAGAAGTATCATAATGTCTCATTTCACTTAATGAGAGAGCAAGCTTAAGTCACCTATGTTGCAGGAAATGTACATATTTCCAGATTAGACACAGTTATTTCTGGCTGTCTTCCTATTTTTAATTTGCCCATATGCCAGTCTGATAATTAAAAGAATAGGTAAATTAGATTTCCTGGCACTGGATGAAAGTTTACTGTAATGAGCATCCCGCCACATTCATGAAATGCTTGTTTAATAGCCAACTGCTGAATGCTCTTTTTAAGTAAATAGACTAAAATATGAGTGTTGGGATGACAACATTGAATTGAGACATGATTGAATATCTGAATAGAAAGAAATGTAGCCTAGAACTATAGCAAGTTCATGTATGTTAGGATGCAAGAGAGAAATTTGACCAATGACCAGATCAGAATGAGCCTGTTAAATGCAAAATGTTGAAAGATTAAAGACAAGCCTAAAGAATGGTAATTTCTGTTACTGTATGTGCCAAAGCATGAGGCTTAATGAAATTATTTACTGGTGTTTTAAATAACTTATTTGTTCTAAAGTAGTTTATGGATGTAACCAGAGGCTGTCCATTAATTTTTTAGGTCTTTTTCTAAAACTAGCTGGGGTTTGAATTCTAAGCAAAATAGTGCCTAAAAAATAATATGACAAATAGCACCAAGGTAATTTTGCTTTTGCCTCTTTCAGTTTAATAATTAGCAAGCTGAGCACCTTCAGTATGTGTTCAGCATGCCCAGATGAAAAGCATGCAAATTGCTTGTGCCTTTTAACTTATATTTGGGGAGAGAAATAGCTCTTTGTCAATTAAGAGAAGGTTCTGTGTTTAGTAATTAACTTTCAGTTGTCTCCCTTTCCTGTGTGGTGTTTTTTTTTTTTTTTACTTTCTGGGTGGTGATATATGACATAATTACTTATGAGAGTTGTAGTAGAGCCCCACAAGCTGTTCTTCTATTTCTGCTTCTGTAGTTGCTGAGGTGCTTTTTTTCAAACCTTCCTCCAACATAGACTTTGCCTTAAAAATATAAATATATTTTCCAATAGCATAGTTATCTCTCTTGGTTTTGTATCTTTAAATTGAGTGTAGTGGGTACTTCCCCTCTACTTGGCTATATGCATTAGAGAACAAACCTGAGATTTTTTTGTTGTTGTTATGTTATCTGCCTAATGATGTATAAATAGTTGGATGAGAGGCATGGTTAACTTTTTATGCTTGTGTGCCAAAGAGTTGGGGTTATAATGTTCCTAAAAATTGAATTATAACAATAGTTAAAAAAATCCTCAAGAAGTTGATAAAGAAACTTACCCTTAAGATTATGACATGGATTCTTCCCACCATCTGTCTTAACTCAGTTAGAGATGTACAACCCTGGGAGTTACTGACAAGGAGTTGTAAGAAGTCATCAAGGTCATTTACACCTTAGGTGATGTAAATATGTGTAGGGAGAGGAGAGGGGAGTTCAAATACTCAGTGCACTCTTGTATTTTCAGAGTCATTGAAATCTGTTTAGTAATTGCATTTTAATGGTAACAAGAGCTGCAATGAGTTTTATTAAAAAAAAAAAAATCCACAGAAGTGACCTAAGTAAAAATGGTTATTTGAGGAGAATCTCTTTAGGCAAGAGTTAAAAAGCAGCTAATGGGTTAATTCTTAGTAGCTTTCTATGTTTGTTCAACTTTCATATTTTCTAATTTTTGTGGAATGATAAACAACATAATATGTAGTTATGTTACAAGCTACTGAATATATGTATGAATGTATAGTGGTTGAACAGACTGAGAATATGAATCATTCATTGCAGGGTAGTTGGTTACGTTTACTGGATTTCAAAAGTATTCTAATTCTTTCAAACAAATCAAAATTAGTCAGCAAGTAGTATCAGTTCTTTAACAGTTACCTGTTCTCTCTTTGTGTTCTGAACTTAACTGTTGTCTCTAAAAAGTCTCCAGGGAGGATAGCTTTTCTTAAGTATGAACAGAGAAATGAGTTACTGCATGTCTTGATTTTTTGCTGTTTCTGTGAAGCTCCTTTTCCTTTTCTGATGGAGCTTGAACATAAAACCTAGATGTGTATTAATTTTTCCAGTTTCACCACAAAAAGTTCAGTTATAGATCAGATATTTCATTGTATTCTGGTTTGATGGGCAAGATTTTAGATTTACTTGATCAGTCTGAGAATAAAAAAAAATGAAAAGGATGGTAGGGGGAGAATGTTTATTAAAAAATGGCTTGTAGATGGATAGAGTTTTGCAACTTTTTTATGGATTACCTTTAAAACTGTTCAGGAAACTGGTACTTGAAAGTATTTGAGCTCATGTTTTCTTTGGTTAGATAACACCAAAAAAATCAGTTCTTAGGAAGTGATGGGTATCTATATCACAGAGTGCATACCTGTATATCTGGGTTCTGAAGGTACCAGTAATAAAAACAAGTGCTACCTTGTAGGTGGTACTTCAAGTACACGGGTGAGCGGAACTTGGATAGACTTTTTTTTTGCCTGTAGAAAAAGCAACACTGTTATACAGACAAGAGTATGAAAATATAGCTGCTCATACAGTCTAACAAAATTGGCTTTTAGTGTTCTGAAATTCTCTCTTCAGTAGATGAATGAGACAATGGTTGAAAGAACAGTTTGGAAGTGTGAACCAAAAGAGTGAGTTCCTATATGTTAATACTCTGGATCAGACACAGGGTTTGCTTTGAAAGTGATCTGATCATCCCTGTTAGCACACTTCTTTCTACATTGTGGAACAGCTTTGTAGTGTGGAAATTGTAATGTCTTTCGGATGAAACTAAACTGGAGCTGTGCTCCAGAAGCAGTTGCAGAGAGTCTGCTTCAGCTGTTAACAAGTATCCAGTTAATGGAACCGGCTGAATGCTAGTCTGAAATACAACCACTTGTGATGGGTTCGCTGAAGACTTGGGTTCTCAGAACTCTGCTTTCTGCTGTATTATCTACTCCTTGTGCACTGCACTGGAATGGTATAGTCATTGTGAGCTTTTTGTGGACCAGAACCTAATTGGCAAACTCAGATTCTGGTTCTGAAATTCATCTCTAAATGAGTGTTGACTTGCTGATTCAATATTTGCTAATCTTGACATGACTTTCCCTTGCTTTCAGCTGCAGGGTAGGGAAGCCAGTGATGTTAGGATGGCTTTGCAAAGTGTGAAAGCAGCTGGAGTTTTCTGTTTGAAGGGAAAGGAAAAAAACAGCAAAGATTGGAACTGCAGCCTGTCAGTGGAGGAGTTGTAATGGGAAAAAAATTGGATAGCTCTGCACCATGCCTGCAGAAATTGAGAGTGAAAACAATTGCTTAAATACAATCTTGCAGTAAGTGATGGAATTAAGAGTCTGGCTTCAGTCCTCTCTTCTGAGCACAACTCAATATCTCCAGTAGAATTAAAGCGTCATCATCCAATTCTTCAGCCAAAGGAGTCTTGGCTTTCTAGAGTTATACTTTGCTTAACAACTTTATTGTGAAACAATTCGGAAGACACATTCAAGTAAAAATAGCGTATCAGCAACTTAAAATCTTGATAGGCTTTAGAAATGAAAATTGAGTACAAATTGAGATTGATGTTCTTTGATCAGTACCATAATTTAAATAGTACTTGTCCTGTAGAAGATACAATTGCATAGGTTATGTCATCCCCAGTTTTGTATATGCAGTCTGATACTGTGTACCTGCTGGAGTTTTGCTGATTGTATTATAATAACACGTAAGAGCTAATATTCTTGCACACTTGTGTAGCTACAAAATCAAGGTAACAGTGCTAAGCCTTGGTAAACAAATACTGAATCAGTTAAGTAGTGCCAGTTTTAATTTGTATCATTGAACTGCTTTGGAAATTATTTAGAAGTACAGGGCTGTGTTGTTTTGATGTAAAACGACCTCTCTGCGTACAGTTCTAAATAAATAAAAAGTTGTTTTGTTGATTTTATTATGGCAAATCTATGATAGCAGTATTTCAGATGGGTGCTCTTCTGTCTGATGCTTGTGGACAGGTTTAAAATACCTGTGTTTTTCTATGTAAGTTTTGTTCTAACCTAAAAATCTATAAAATAGCCTGTGCAGTATCCCAATTGAAAAACAAAATGGAAACAAGTCATTTATGTTTGAGCTTTTCTGTTGGACACAGAGGTGAAAGGAAAATAAAGATTGATTATGATTATGGTGATGTGGAGAATGTCTTGATCAGGAGGTTGTCATACCACAGCAAAAGCAATAGATACTCAAACTTTTTTCTTCCCTCATTTTCCCTTGTGCTTTTTCATATGGGCAAGAGATGGGGTTTATACTATGTAACCATTTAGTTTACTCTTAAATGCTTTTAAAATTATCTCTTATAATATTTCTGATGCCTAATGGTGAAGTCTCATGGGCAGTCTGAGGTGGACATGGTTTAAATTAGACATAGAAGTAAGAGGTTTTTTTAACATGCAGAACTAGTTCAAGAGCTGTTCAAGTTTTTGCTTGAATAATTTGTTCGTTTGACATCTTAGCTGGGTAGTTTGTCCTTGTACAAAGTGAATGTAAATGCTGATTGCATCCCAGTGATTCCTTAGCTGCCTCCACTTTCCTCAAATAGGGTGGGAACCTTTCATGGGAAGCTTAACCTCACAGTTTAAAAAAAATAAAGAGTTGCAGCAGTTGGCATTTGATGTGGTGAAGGGCTTGTTCTCCATCTTCTGGTAAAACACTGAACAACAAGGAGGAGAGAAAGGCAAGGAGAGAAATCACAAAAGTAAAAGATAGTTTTCATCTCTAGAAGCTTTAGATCATCAAGGCTGAGAATAATTGTAGTGTAACACTGTAAAGATTTTTTTCTTGTATGTGTGTGTCTCTTGAGGATGTAACTTTGCTGTGGGACTTCACAAAGACATCATCTGGTACTAATGTGTTGGTAGGAAATTTTCTTGACTCCAGATATATCTAAATTTGGATTTCTAATTTATTTTTAGTGTCTCAAATACTTTGTTAAAAAGAACCCATGTTATGAAGCTATTCTGAACCAGTCTGTTCATTTTCCTTACAGGAGAGAGGCAGCACAGGCAATGTTGCTGTGTTTTCTTAAGTTCTGATGGTCTGGAAATGCTTCTTGAAGCAATTCCTTTTTAGAAGCTGTGAGGACGGTTGCCCAGTGCATGGTCTTGTGCTCATTGGTCATGCCTGCTATCATCTTAGTCATCTTCTAATTGAGTTTTTGACATTGAATTATTTGGGGTGGGGGTGATTTTACTATTGCAAGCCAGCACTGATGCTCTGTGTGGAAGGGAGAGATCTGTTCACTTACAGGTTCATTTTATTTTACTGCTTCAATTCTGTGACTTTTCATGTGATTCAGTAATGATACTTGCACGGGGCTGGAATTGCATAAAAGACTCAAGGCCAGCAGCCTGGCATAGTTTGCAAACTATCATAAATTGACCTTAAAAGCAGACTATTATCAACTTTCCAGGAATTTGAACAATGCTGTCTTCATCACATGCTTAGTTCTTTAATGGTTGTAATAGTCAGTGAGATTATGCATCAGGCTCACAGTTTTACTTTGAAAAATACAGCTTTCAAAAATGAACTTGTCTTGAATGAGATGAATGTTTAGCCTCAGCCCAAGACTTGGTGTAATAGTTTTGTTTCCCAGAAAACAACCCAAACAAACCAAAACTTTTTATTCTGCTATTGTAAAGTCAAAAGATAGCATCAACATCATGACTATACCTAGCTGCTTGATCAAGAATCTGCTTCAAGTCAGCATGTTCCTTGTGGTTCATGTCTTAGGATTCAGGGCCTTTTTCAGGGACTAAGCTGTCTTGCAATTTTTAGCACTTTCTCCAGTATCCATGATCTGTTGCCATTCAAGGGCTTGTTACCTCTGCATGCAATTTGAGAATTTTTTCCTGGCTATCCTAAAAAGACTGGAGAGTATTTAATTCTGTTATCTTTATTCCTCAAAAGCACTGTTTTAGTGGTCATTCAGCATTTTTGACTCTTTTTTTAAAGGTGTTTTATTCCTCACTATATTCTTCGGTTCTTGGTCTGAGGAATTTATGCATGTACAATAAATTTATTTAAGACAGCCTTATGTTTACCTTGCAGTTAGAATATAATTCACAGATTTTTTTTAAAACCTTTTTGTTCATCTATATTTAATGTAAATATTTCCATAGTGAATTTATTGGTATTAAAAAGCACCAGTATATTTATTTTTTAAAAGAAATGTCTTCATCTTGGATATCTCAAAGCAACTGCATAAACCTACATATTTATGAAATGTTTTTAGAAATTTCTGTATCTGCTGGTCTAGCTGCCTGAATTGTAGTTCTCAAAGTACTTGGTTGCCCAGTATCAAGATGTGTGCACACCCTTCATGTGACACCATCTGGGAGCTGTGCTTGTGCACAGTTGCCTTGCGTGCTTCTGCGATGGAGTGCTGCACATCTGAGATTCCTCAGTATTTCCTGTTGTTGTCAGCTGTCAGTGAGCTTATCTACTTGCAAGATGTGACTGGTGGAGATTCTCAAGTTTGAGCAGAGAGTTGTGTTTGTGTGCATGTTCCAGTACTGATGAACAGTCCTTGTGGAGCCATGGGTACTGCGAGAACTTTATTGAATATTTCATGGTGCTCCTAACTCCCCTGGGAAAGGAAAGTTCAACCAGCAGTTTCAAATCTGGTTCTGTTTTGTTTTGAGTAATAGTTAAACGTAAGCAGTTAGTTGTTGCTCTACCATACCTGAAAGGTCAACAATGTGAAGAACATGCATGGGAAAGACTTTTTCAAAGAGAAGCAGATAAGTCAAGTTTTCATTTCCTAAACTGTAACCTAAGATTATAGAACCCTGGAATTAGGATGTGGGGGGGTGTCTTTAATCTCACTAATTGGGTTATTTTGGTAATTGAATAGTAGACAGCTTCTTTGTTGGAGGAGAAATACAGCAGAGAGAAATTATCTGGGCCTCTACTAGTCAGACTTTCAAATCCATGTCTTCATGTAGTGATTATCTTCAATGTGTAGAGGAGATCAGTGCAAAAGGCGACAAAAATGAAGTGCAGAATCATGAAAGGGAAAACATTATTTTGCTAGAGTTGTAGTAAGTCTCACATTTCTAAGCTTCAGTAAAATTACTTAATAAGTGTCAAAAGCAGAAAGATGGCAGTTCGGGAACAATTGCATAGGGTACAGAATATTGGGATACATTTCCATTTTCATTTCAATTTAGGTTTAAATGGTAAGAGTCTTTTAGCTTACTTTCAGGGCTACACTTTGTTTTCTAATACAAAGAGAGAATTGTGCTGGTAGTACAAAACCAGGAGGCATCATCTGTTCTGTTTGCTTCACAGGTCAGCATGGCTGCTCTGTCAGTGTTCTTCACGTTCAGCAGCAGCCAGCATAGGAAGATTTTCAATAGACACAATCAGTATTTTCATACCCTTACTGCTCCAGTGTCTTGCTTTGCCTGCTTCTCGTGGCTCATCATTGCCTGTTTTAGTAACTTGCACATTGACAAGCAGGAGTGAGACTATTACTGTGCATTATATTCTTAAAATACAGCTGTCTATATTTGAAAGGTAGTTTTTGCTCATCTGTAGTACTACACAAGAAGCAGACAGTAGTGTGGAGCTTTTAAAGGTCACTATTAGAATTGCCATTATCTTTTTGTGCTGTTCTTTAGCTGACCACAGGCAATATATTTCATGACCTGAGGGAAATACATACAGCCTTGTTTTTCCTCAGTTTGGATGGAAAAAGAAAACATCTTCCAGATGATGAGTAGTACTTGAAGAGTATGTATGTGGTAGAAACAGTATGTGGTACTATAAAATAATTCCCTTTTGTTATATGTATTTAACAGTCAATGTCTGACACTAGATCTGATTTTCTAACGTGATCTAATGTAGAAGACAACCGTTCACAAAGAACATCTGTTTAAATCATATCTCACTCCCCATGTCTTATTGTCAGATAATAGTATTGCCACGGTACGCTGATTTATTCCTTCAAAAAACCTAAGTCCTTGTCTTTCAGGTTATGAGCTGACCATTGACTTAATTCATTGTGATGTGTGTATCTCTGTTGTTACAAACTAAATTAACAGGTTTGTCTGCTTTTCAGAGTATCTGAAAAATGGCATATGATTTTGACAAAAACGTGTATTTTCATGCACGTTTTGGATAAGGGAAACGAAAGATTTTGGCACTTGATGTTTTGAACTACCTTTGGCCAGAATAATTGTATGAGATCTTTCCTTAGTAGTCTAGTAAACTTGCAGGCTTAAACAGACAAACTTCAGATATTCAAATACTGAAAGAAATCATTGTTATATCTCTTCCCCTGCTTTTTAATTTCTCTAGTTTATAGTCTTGTAGGGAAGAAGTTACCACAAATCATTTTCATGTATTGTCTCACCATTAGTCAGGGACTGGGAGGTCAGAATCACTCTTAAGTGAAGGTCACTATCATGACCACCTGTGGAACTTGATTGTATGAAATTGATCAAATAGTAGAATGGTTTGGGTTGGAAGGGACCTTAAAGATCATCTAGTTCCAGGGCCATGGGCAGGGATGCCATTCATTAGATCAGGTTGCACAGGACCCATCCAGCCTGGCCTTGAGCAGTGCCTGGGATGAGACATCTAAATTCACCACCTTCTGAGTAAATTTCTTTCTAACATCTAATCTAAACTAACCTGCTTTCAGTTAAAATAATTTCCCTTGTCCTGTTGCTATCTGTCCATGCAAAATTTTTTGCCCCCTCCTTTTTATGAGCCCACTTAAATACTGGAAGGCCACAGTGAGGTCTCTCAAAAGTCTTTTCTCCTGTATGCTGATCTGCCTCAGCTCCCAGCCTTTATTCATAGGAGTGCTGCTCCATTCCTCTGATCATCTGTGTGGCCTCCTCTGGACCTGCTCAGCCAGGTCCATGTCTGTCTTGTGCTGAGGACCGCAGGTGCAGCACTCCAGGCTGGGTCTCCCAAGGACAGACTAGAGGGGGAGAATCCCCTCCCTGGACCAGCTGGCCACCCCTCTTATGGTGCAGCCCGGAATGCAGTTGGCTCTCTGGGCTGTGGGCACACCTTGTTGGCTTATGTTCAGGTTTTTATCCATGAGAACAAGCAAGTCCTTTTCCTCAGGGCTGATCTCAGTGAGTTTTCTCAGTTTGTACTCACATCTGGGGTTACCCTGACTGACCCATGGGCAGCACCTTGTACTTGGACTTGTTGAACTTCATGATGTTCTTGTAGACGCAGTTCACAAGCTTGTCCAAGTCACTCTGGGTAGAATCCCTTTCTTCTCTTGTGTCAACTACACGATTCAGCTTTGTATTATCTGCAAACTTGCTGAGGGTACACTTGATCTCAGTGTCTGGATCATGGATGAAGCACTGAAAAGCACTGGTCCAAAGAAAAAGTCCTCAGGGATCAGACTATGCTATATGTCTTCTTCCTTTCAGTCCCTTTAATCCTAAGCATCAAATTGTAAACCAGTCCAGAGCAGCCAGTGGAACTTTATTTGACTCAAGTGGTTATGTTGTTGGGTTCATTACAGTGTGCAGCATCTCTTTGCATCTTCCTCTGTGTGATGATACCAAACTGTGGATCTCCAATTCATTTTCATTTCCTCATGATCCATTATCTAGTGACACAAGCTGTGACTGGTTATTAGAACATACCTGTCACCTTCACAGGGAAGAATCTTAAGCCAAGAAAAATATTCTTTAAATCATGTGCATGGTTCATATGGGAGACTTGCTTCACTGGTTTACTTCAGTTACCCTTTCTTGACTGGAACCCTCACTTTGCTTTGAAATTTCTGTTCATGACAGCAGAACTGTAGCTATTCTTCTCCAGCTTTGAATGCCACAGACCTGTAAAGCTTGATGTGTTTTCTTGAATCAGGCCATTGGTGGTTCCTCTGAAGGCAGTTGCTCTTTTGTATCAGGCGGTTTGTTGGCAGGTACTGGTGGAGTGAGAGGTGTGATCGTGTCAAGGGGAGCCCTGCCTCTGTGGGAGTGCTCTTGTGGACAGCAAGTGGCAGAGTGATCTCACTGAGGAGTGCTGGAGCTCCTGCACCTGCCTGTGTGTGTAGAGCTCTGTCACTGCTGCCTCTGCCACTGTGGAGTTTATTTCACAGAGGGAGTTCCTTCAGCCACTCTTTGCGTACATCTCCCTAAGACTCAATTCCACATTATACAGTTGTGTCGTTTTGTTTGGATGTGCTTGAAGAAAGTCACTGCAATAAAGGTTTTGCTGCTTACTGCAGTTGTTTGAGAGGTGCAGCTTACCTGTGTGACTGCTGTCTGTCACTTTCCCAGCCTCTCAGTCCTTTGGGTGTAGCAGGGAATGAAAGTGACAGTCCCAGGCATGTCCTTACAAAAATTTAAGTAAGCTTACGCATATTCAGGTGTGTTCAGCATAAGAATCTGTTCTTCAGAGCTGAAGAAACATGTAGGTGTGGACCATACACGTGTAACTCCTGTTAACAGTTAATAATGCTGCCTTTTAATAGGAAACATATTTTACCACTGCTTTGGCATTGTAGGGCTAGTTTTAGCAAAGAAGATTGTTCAGCAGAGCATTCTCTGGTGGGTGGGTTGCTACAGCAACAGTCTTGTAAGGGTTCTGATAAAGATTGAAAATTGTCTGAATTTTAGCCGTGATTGTACATCTTCTGCAGTTTAAATCATGGGTATAGTGCATATTTTTATTGTACAGGTCAAGATTATTCCATTTTGGAGGATTCTTGACTGTGTAAGCTGCTGCTAAAATAAAATGCCTGTTTCAGTCTCAAAGAGGAGCAAAACTTTTGCTGCTGTGCTCAGAATACAGTACTTGGCTTGATTAACAAGCATGTCCCGACTAGGGAGATAAATAACTTAATGAGGCCCAGGGCTGGGGGTAAAATTCTTTCTTTTTATGGTTGTAAGCAGAGCACAACACTGATTCATTAAGCAAAGTAGAATGAATTTGATTTTCTTTGTATAATGGCAGTGCTGTATAGTCTAGAGACATCCAGACAAGGAAATCTGTCATACTAACGAATATTTTTGAAGGGTGTGGTGGGTGTAAATGCTTAATATAGTTCACATAATGGCTTGAAAGTAGCTGATCTATATAGATGAGATAAAAATAGCAATATTTAATGCTGAAATTAGTGCCACTGTGTTATAGTGCAAACTTCTTCCTCTTTACAGTGTGTTTGCCACTTTAAAAAGATGGTAATAACAGGTCACCAACACTCTGAATACTTTTTGTTAGATGGTGTATTCTGAGACTTTGCCAATCTGTTGATTATATCTATTTTGACTAACTGCTAATGAACTTCATATCTTAAAAATGAGATTTTGTTTGCTTCAGTTTATTCTCAATAATCTGAATGTAGATTGTAGTGGTCTTCATTGGACTGTCATAGTTTCTGCCAGTGCTTTTATAATTCTTCTCTCATCCAATTTTCTGGTATTAATGACTACATGGTATTTCTGCAAAGTTCCTATTTGTTTGGGAGAATTCCTGCTTGGTTGTGTCACAATGGGTCAGCAGTCTTCGGTATCCCCCATGTGCAGATTGGATGGTGATCGTGCCTAGCTGGTGGTTCTTTAGCATGCTGACTAGCGACCATGAAACTTGAGATCTCCTGATCTTGTTGCCACAGGTCTCAGTGGTCACTTGCCATGTTATGAATCAGTGTCTCTGCACTGAGCCTCTCAGTTTCTGCCTTAGGTTCTCATATTTGCAATGGCAGGTGAGGAGAGTATTCTTGATACTCTTCAGTCACACTTCTTAGACAATCAATTGTTTAGTTCTATCTTCCTGCCTCCTTTTTTCTTACCCCTTCTTCTTCCTTCTTGTCCTCAACACTTTGAGACACTTCCAGGATATGTTGTCCTGGCTTGGTAGCTAAGTTGGAAATGTCCTTAATTTACCAAAGCTTACATTAAATCTTGTTGTTTGCTGTGGTCTTTTGAAGAGGAGATGAGTAAAAGTAGGTGTTACTGCCTTGGTCTTATATGTTAGCTACCACTTGGGAGGTTGGTTATTGTTGTGGTTTGGTTTGGGGTTTTTTTAATATATATTTAGTCTAAAAAGAGAAGTATGTTTGTTCAAATTAATCAGAAAGGGAAGTAATTCTGTGTGACAGTGTTAGTTTTAACTGTTTATTGCCAATTACAAAGCTAATTGTCTGAGCTAAGTAGCATTCCAAACTAATGCAAAGAATTTTCCCACCATATCTATGAATCAGTATGAACAGTAAGCTGTGCTGAATTTCAGATTAGCATGTTTGTCCCTCTTTTATTCAGTCTCACCAGCAACTTGTTTTCACATTTTCCCTTTACAGGGAAAATTGTCTTTTAAGCAAGTGTGAAATCGGTTAAGCTGTAATACTCTTTCAACAAAAAGCACTTGTGTGGTGTTTTCTCCAGTACAAAAATGCAAGTCATTCCAAAGCACTTAAAAGAAGAAAAAGTTTACTCCAGAAGGAAAAAGGATTACATGACTGTGCTTTTTATTTTAAATTTTCTGCAAGTACTGTACCATGAAAGGTGCACTATTGATTGCTCTAGTGAATTCTTAACAAGAAACAGCATCAGTTTTAGGAGAGAGGGTTACTTCTACAGGTCTGTGGCTTTCATGTAAACTGTAGCTTATGCTATTCACTCTTTTAAAGTGACTACTTATATCAGCTAGACAAGGGGAACAAGTTATTGCCTTTTCTATCCAAAGCACTGCTCCAAGACCCAAAAAGTGAAGAATATAAAGTATATTTTCCTGGGCTGTTTTTTGTTCAGCTTTGCTGTTTTGCCACTAGCATCCTTAAACATGTTGCATATGACAAGTCAGTAATGGAAATCACAGTACTTCTGCTTATAAGAGTATTAGGACAAAGGGAGACTTTTTGCTGGAGTTTCTTTCAAGATTCTTTGAAGGCAACTGCTTTGTTTTGATCTGATTATTCTAGTGCATTGAGCAAAATTGCCAAGTGGTACTGAAATACTGTTTGCTAATATTGTTAGCTTGTTTATCTAGTCCTCCTCTGTTTTTTCTTACATGCTTCATCTCTGTTTTGCTCTTCCTTGATTTCTCTGCCATGATCTGTGGTGCTTTTTTGCTGCTCTTAGGAGAGCATTAAATTGAGTGTTACAGTAAAACAGACAATATTCCAGTCAAGTTAAGGGTTCCAGTAGGAAGCACTAGATGCTCAGAAGCATCTTCTGCTGCAGGAGAGAGATAGAGTGTGTAACTTTTTTACATACTGATTGTGTGGTAAGATCACCTTTAAAACCAAACCAGGCTTTAGTGAAGCACTTTGCCAAAGCTTGCATATTTCTTACCTGTTATGCCCTTGAATGTGATACCTTTGGGTTTTTGTTTTGGGTGAACGATATATAATGTGGTGATGGTATTGTAATTGCAAATGACCACGTGAAACAGATTTCTGATTCAGTTCAGTATAGTTGACATTTTTTATTGAAAATATTTATTTGGATATTAAAATCTAAGAATTTTAAGCATGTTCTTAATATTACCACTGGCTAGGGCAGTACAGACGGCTAACATAGACAATGCTGAATTTAACTTAAATTTAGCTTTTTAGCTAAACCAAATTTGAAGACAGGAATAAGCCTAGTTTTGTTTTGTCTTGTTTTTTAATATGATGGCTTGCATTTCTAAAATAGTTAACATTGGTTTTCTTACTTTCCAATACATAAACTTACACCAAGTTCCATTTTATCATTTGAGTTGCATTGTATCCCAAACATAGCAAGTTCTTTTAGATGGTTGTACTAATATGTTAGAAATTAAACAAATTTTCAACATTTGATGTTAGATGAGTTGAGAACCACTTTGTTCTGTTTCTTATTCAGGTGTGTGGGGAACTCTGTAGCCAAAGAGCTTTGGTGCTCAGAGGGCTCTGATTTTCCTTACCAGAACAGCCCTTGTCAGAATTGAAATAATGTTGTCAAAATCACTTTAATTACAGCTGACCATAAGAAAAAGGAGAACTGTGACTTTTGCTGAATGTCCTTGACAGAGTGAGCTCTGTAATATGCTTTCACACTGACAAACCTGATTTCTTTCTGTCAAGTAGATGTTTCTGCAGACAAGGGGATAGTGGCAGATGTTTTTTTGCCAGGCATCAGCAGGTCCTAGTATTTCATTTCCCATAGTATTCTTATAAACAAATCTATGAAATAGTCCACTGCCTGAAGTGTGGGTCCCTTAGTCACTTAGTAGTACAAAGTCCAGATGGCAGCCAGCTGCTTGTGGCTTCCTATCAAAGCTCAATACTGGAGCAAATAGTCTCTTAACTTCTTTATTAGTAGCTGAATGAAGGGACAGAGCACATCTTCAGCACTTTTGTGGATGATAGTGATTTGGTGGGAGCAAGCAAGGTAAGAGAGAGGTCAGAGAGTCTGTTGGGAGGGAGCTCAGCATCCGAGGGGAATGCACTGACGCATAGTTTGGCTGATGTGAGCACAGAGCTGGGGACTGGGAGGGAGTGTAGCCCCATGCACCAGTAGAGGCTTGGGACCAGCTCTGGGGCAGCAGCCCAGCTGTTCTCCTGAGCAGCTCCAGTGTGCCCTGGCTGAGCACCTGCTACACTCCCAGCTGTGCTAGCACCAGTTTGAGCGGGATTAATCCCTCTGTTGAGAACCTGTGGGACTGCTTCTCTAGGTACTGGTGGAGGAAAATCCTAAAAAATGGAATTCTAAACACTCAGAAACAGGTTGCCCATAAAGGCTGTAAAGTCTCTGTTCTCCAGGATACACACAGCTCCATCGGCATATTCCTCCAAACCATATATCATAGTGGCCCTGCTTTTGGCAGGATGTCAGACAGCCAAAACTACTCTCTCTTACTCTCAGCTTTCTGTGTATTATGCCCCTCAAGAAGCAAACAGTAAAATTGGTCATTGTAATCTGACAGACTCCATGCAACCTGCCATGGTGTAGGGATTAGTTTGCAGTGCATCAAGTTACCCTAGGCATGATAGCAGAGATCCATGGGGGATGTGGTTGGGATGATGATTGGATACTTTGCCTAAATGTGTGTCTGAGTCCCCCGGCACTGACTGAAATGAAAGAAGTCTTCTGCACTTTGGTTGCTGATGTTTATTTCCTCACTTTCATGAGTTTTAGTTTGAAATCACGGTTTGTAGGTATTCATGTGGCAAGTAGGAAAACAAGTTTTTTACTAATGAGATTTTGATGTACAAATGGTATCTTTAAAATGCATAGAACATATTCCTTTCAGAGCCTGTAAAAAGCAATGTCCTGAAGATACCTGTATCTTCAAGGTGGCAAAGCAGGGAAAAAGCAAAACTGTTCCTGGAAGTAGAAAATTAAAATAAAGACTAATACTTTCAAATTTACTTGCTTTAGAAGCTGAACTGTAGAGATGAATGTCTAAAAATGAGTTTTCAGTCCCTTAACTATGATATGCTCTTCAGGCTTCTGTATTTGGAAAATAGGAATGTAAAATGACTCATATGATGTTACCACAGGGAGGAAGTGTCAGTCATATCGTTTTTATATGATCACAGAATGATCGTGTGTGGAGTCTTAAGTGTCAGTTGTTAATGAAACAGTAAATTTTAAGGCAAAAAAGCCATGCCTTGAGAATATGTAATTCATATTAAGGAGATCTACTAGTGAGAAATTTAAAATTTTAAACTTAGATTTGTTCCTGATTTTTGGATTGGTTTTTTTTCCTTTTCCTAAATAGACTTTGTTGGAATATGCAGAAAAGTGGAAGACATCAGAAGATCCTCTGCCTCTGTTGGAGGTGTACACGGTGGCTATCCGGAGTTATGTTAAAGCACGACCTTACCTTACCTCTGAGTGTGAAAATGTAGCCTTTGTGCTTGAACGTTTAGCACTGTGAGTATGGTGTTTTGATTACTGAAACCAGTCTGTATGGTATTAACCTTTCATTGCCTAAATGTTTTCCCAATCCAGTTCTCAGCATCTACCTTTGTTATGCTGGATGCTGTATGTAAGGGAGAATATCTGGTTGCTGGAATTAAGGCAAGAAGGATTCCTGACCTAGGACAAGCCAATATTCCTGGCTTGAAACACTTTGCTGTTATTGATCTGCATACAATCTGAAAGGGCATCAATTTGCACAGGCTTTTACAGAGTTGGATTCAATGATGTGGTTTTTTATCGTGTCTTTTAGAGAGCTTGCTTTTACAGTTTCTGCAAGAGTGTTTATGGCCTCTTTTTCTTTATGTGTTCAAGGAAGCAAACTGTTTTGTGGCTGGTGTTTCAAGCAACTATTTTGATATTAGAATAAAGAATTGTTGATTATACGATTTCAATGTCAAAAATTTCCTCAAATAATATTCCTTTTCGACTTCCAGAAGCTGTATTGAACTTCTACTGTGTCTGCCTCTGGACTTACCTGAAAATAAATGGGAAGAATTTCAGGCTTTTGTACAGGTGAGTTTAGTTAATAAAATAAAGACTGAATAGCTTTTCAGAATGGTTTGGAAACCTAGGGATGTTAAGTGTGCAGCCTGTGTGTAAAGGAGCAAGGCCTTCAGCTGGAAATCCTGCATACTCTGCAGTAATTGCTGAAGGTAATATCTGTCTACATGCAGCAGCTGTGGAGAAAAAAATAGCTACAGATTATTGAAATAAAATTCATGTTTTAAAATATAGTTGACTATTAATACTCTTAGAAATGAAATATTATCATATAAGTAATTCTTTACTATATATGGTTGTATGTTTGAAACTTATGAACTTCAGTTGACACTGAAGGGTTTTAAATCTCTCACAGGGCACTGGCTGGTTAAGGTTTGAGCACTGCATTAAAGGAGGATGTTGGAACAAGTTCTGCTTCTCAGTATTTATCAGAAATATGTAGTGGGAGGTTCAGCATACAGTTTTTAAAAAAAAGAAAGGGAGCGGGAGAAAAGGATAATAATAAAAAGACCAGATACAGTTACCTCAGGATTCTGAGCCTAAATGACATAGGAAGATGAAAGGCTGATTATTTTAGAGTGAATTTTGACTAGCAATTGCCTTAAAAAATCAATTGCCTTATATAAATCAATTCTGAAGAGATGTGTTTGATGCTGAGGAGTTCCACAGCCTTGAGAGCAGGTGGAAAAGTAAAAGAAAAATGAGCCATTTCTTGGCTGTTTTTTTTTTTTTTTTTAAGGACCAGTGTAAGTTGTGCGTTGATACTTAAGCCACAGATTTTTGCAGGTATTTGTCTTGCTTCCAAGTGTACATCTGCTCACAGAATTTAATCTAGTATATAAGTGCCATGGAAGATATTTTAATTGATTTTTAAGACTCCTGCCTGTTTCGTCATATTTGCATAGAACTATGCAGTGAAATCTTGACAGCTAAAGTCTTTCAACATTATAAAAATATTTTTTCACTGTCTCCAGCACATAGAAATTGAGCTGCTGAAGAGTTTGAGAAGATAAAGTGTAGGCACCTGGTACCAGAACAGTATGTGGACTAGAGAAATTGCTCATCCATTTTTAAAAGAGAGGCCTATTTCAAAATTTAGTTTCAGAAATTTCAGAAGTAGCCCTGTTAATAAATCTCAAGGTGAGTTTGAAGCACTCAGTTGTTTTGGTTTTTCAGCTTATATCTCAGGCAACAGAGGCAGAAATAAAAGCTATATAGGCTGAATGTTAAGATTGTTTTGTTATACATTTAATGCTCTATCTGGTAAGGTGTTAATGTGGTAACATGAGGTATAAAGGAGTATGAAAGACACGTTATTTATGTATTTTTAAAGCAATAGCTTGTTTTGTAAAATATATTATTCAGGTGGCTCATAAAAACTTGATGGAAAATGGCAGCCAGGAGCTGCACATTTTAACAACACTTACACAAGAGAAGGGAGTGTGGAAGAACCCCGTATTGTGTGGTATTCTGTCCCAGGAACAGCTGGACCCAGATAAAGGTAAGATTTAGACTTATTTACTTCAATTTTATGGTAATTGAAATATTATTATGATCAATGGGAATTTTTTTGTTCAATATAGTTTGTGGTAATTTATAAGCTGTAAAAGTAAATATGCATGTAGCATTTTCTGAGCTATTAAGATAGTATGTTCATGGTAACATACAAATAACTTAATGTTGGTATTTTGCATAAAACCTCATCATGCCTCAAATTCTCTTGCCATTTTCTTTATAAGCCATGTGAAGGGAGTTTACATACAGACTAATGTACAATGGGGTAAGTTCAATACTAATATGCAAAATTTATTTGACATTAAACTCAAAAAATAAAAAACTGCATACATTTTTTAAAATGAGAGTGTCATTTACTCAGTTATGAAATGCCAAGAGGACCTTTACTGAAGATTCATTTAGACCTGAGTTCTGAGAATGGCTAACAGTAGTTGCATAGGGAAGAGTATATGATCCACAGAGGCTTACAAGGATAGTGTCCTGATAGGTTATTTTGGTTTTGGTGATTGCAGTTCAGAAGTGGTATCCTTGTGTGAATAAATCTTAGCTGTTTTTTTGATTCTATACCTAAATTGTTTTAGAATCTGTATAAAGCATCACACTTAAGCACCTATGGCAAAGTTCTTATATCAAGTGAAGTAGTTCCTCTTAGTGTCTGCCTCCTTTCAGCCCAGTGCCTGCTTGTTTCATATGATATTTTCTATCTATTAACAAGTTAACTCTTCTCACATCTTTTAATGAATGCCTTACAAGACCTGATTCAATAGACTGCTTTCATATCTCATCTTCTCTCTTCTGTAATGTCTTACATGTCTTCCAAATTCACTGTCCCATTCCTTGTATGGGGAACTGAAGGTTTATTTAGCAGTGAATATGATTTTCTGCTTTCTGCCGCATTCCTTTCATAATATTTAATAATAATAATACTTTCATAACATTAGCCTTTCTTCTTGACTGCATTGAACCAATGTTTTCTTAAATCAGAACGAAACAAGACATTTTCTTGAGGACTAGTACCTATTTCAGTGTTAGCATTTTCCCCTATCATGCCTGTATGTACAGTTAGGCTTGTATTTTTTTCCTCCATGAAAATAATTTTGGGGGTTTTGTCAACATTTTAGTTTTATCTGTTATGCTGTGTTATGGACTGTTGGCATGTTTTTACTACCCTGCTTTTGTCAGCATATTTTGTCATGGTTCTCTGCCCTTTTCCAAATGTTTATAAATGTGCTGGACATAGCCTGTCCCTGGTACAGATCCTACAGAAATCCACTGAGAGTTTGTTTGGGTTTTTTTCATTTTCCATTAACTGATAATTTATCTGTACAAGGCTTTTCTTTTTACTGCCAAGAGAGCTTGGTATCTTTAGGGATTTGATGGACTTCTTTTAGTGCTTTTAGAAAATAAGTTGGATCTCCTTTTATTCAAATTACCACAGCTCCCTTGGCTAAGTCCAGTAAATGTATAATATGATTTTCAATTTTTTTTTCAGAAGTTGGGCGTACTCTTCCACAAGATTTGCATTTTGTTGATTCTTTTAATTACTTATTATGCACCTAATACAGACTTTGGATTTGTATGTAGTCCTCAGGGTCCCACAGAGTATTCCTTTACTAGCTTCCTCTCAACCACACTGCAGCTGTGTAACTTGTAAGGTACTTGTAAGAAAGAGGTTTAATTAATATTTAATTGCCCTGTGTTTGAGTCTTTTTAAGACCCTGCTCATGAGTTCAGTATTGGATGAGGGGTACACAGGGCAGTAAGTAAGACTGTGACCACGGACTTCAGGAGAGCTAAATTTAACATCTTTAAGGAATTTCTTGTAAGAGTCCCATGGGAACAGGTCCTGCACTGCTATCAGACAACAATGCGTTGCATTGCTTTTGCATGGTGACTGGACCTGCTATTACTTAAGGTTTCACCTGCATGACTTTTTTTTCTCAAGATTGCATATGATAGACAAGAAGCACTTGTATTTGGAGAGAGGAATTTTCTACATTTCTCTACTTCATTAATTGGTTATGGAAGGAAACCTTAGTAAAGTTGTCTTAATTTTCTCACATTGTAGTGGGTCTTTTGTCTTACTGGCCTCCTCCTAAACTACCAGATAGCTTAATGTGAGATCAGGACTGATATTAATCTAGAATTGAAACTGATCTGAATTAATGACAACTGAAAATTAGGTTTCCTGAAGTCATGTGGCTGTCAGTGCAGCCTTATTGCTCAGTGTGCCAAAGACCGAAAGTTGAAGTACACCAAAGTGTTTAAGGTTATGCCATAGCTATGCAACGTTAAAACACTGCACTTCCATCCTCAGTTTGTCAGTGTGGCTTTTGCTCTTTAGCATGAACCTGCTTTTTCATCCTCAAAGTTACAATTTTCTTGTAGTGATGGTATAATCCTTCAAAACTGTCATTGGTATCTCCTCAGCTGATACTGAGGGTCAGTGGAGGAACTGTCTAGAGGAAAAGGATCTTTGATAACCTTAAGAAAAGTCAGGCTGCTGCTGCTCCTTTTTTGGTATCTAATTCTAATTATCCTTAGAGATTTAAACCTGGATGCCAAGAGTTGGGTTCTTGAATTTTTCATAAGTTTAAATGTAGTAGGGAGGCATCTAAAGAATATCTCACTGAAAGGAGGATCCGGATACAGCCATCACTATCCAGAGATTGTCAAGGTGGATAACAGGCAGAATGTAACAGCCAATGTGTATCTATTTTCAGTAATTAGAGCACCTGTCACCAGAAGTTGAATGATACCAGCAGCCTCAATTTTGAGAGGAGAAAAAAGTGTTTTCATCCCAGGTATATTCAAAGCAGCCATTTGGAACTTCTTGTACCCTTTCTCTAGACACTGTGCCACCACAGAATCATCCAGGATTGATGCTGCATTCAGCAGAATTGTGCTGAGATGTTTGCATGAAGGATTCTGAGTCACAGCTCCTGGTAGATATGGAAAGCATCAAGTCAGTTCAGAGTCACCCATAGTGTGAATGCACATATGGACTAACACTTGAAGATGACTAAGGAGGTGTTGTGGGTCAACCCCAGCCAGCAGCCAAGCCCCACTCAGCCACTCTCTCATTCCCCCACCAGCAGCATTGGGGAGAGAATAGGAAGGGCAAAGGTAGGAAACTCACAGGTTGAAGTAAAGACAGCTTCACAGCTAGAGCAAAAGCCACGCACACAGGCAAAGCAGGAATGAATTCCCTGCTTCCCATGGGCAGGCGGGTGCTCAGCCATCCCCAGGAGAGCAGGGCCCCATCACACCTCAGGGTCACTTGGGAACACAAACGCCATCGCTGCAAACGTCCTCCCCTTCCTCCTTCCTCCCCTGCCTTATGTGCCGAGCATGATGTTCCATGGTCTGGAACGTCCCTTTGGTCAGCTGGGGTCACCTGTCCGGGCTCCTCCACCTGTCTCCTCCCAAGCTCCCCCAGCCTCCCCACCAGCCTGGCAGTACAAAAATCAGGAAAGGCCTTGGCTCTGTGTAAGCCCTGCCCGGCAATAACAAAAACGTCTCCACATCATCATCATCACCGTGTTCAGCACAAATCCAAAAGCAGCCCTGTACCCGCCGCTGGGAAGAAAAGTAACCATACCCCAGCCAAACCCAGTACATTGTGTCCTGACTAGCAGCTGAAGTTCTTGGAGATGGATTGTCCATGTGTATATTCACCTCCTGGCTTCATCCTCCCTGGCTAAAGCAAGGCTGATAAGACATAGAGGTGGTGGATTAATCTGTACCTATGTTACATCTGATAAGGGGTCTGGTAGTAGGATTATGAGTGCTTTGTAAGGCAAATATTCTTTGTGCTCTTTAAATCAGCTAAAATGTGGCAGTAATCTGGACTATCTTCCACAGAGAACCTGGTAGTGCCTGGAGTTTATTCCTGCTCTCATGTGCTGCTAATCTGTGGATTACGTTTTCTCTGGTTTAGTCCATGTATGGTACGAGCAATATCTGTAATAAAAGTTCATATCCTTCTTGTGAATTTGGCATGGAATCACTTGGTAGTAGGGCCTGATATGCTAGCTATGGAATTCAAGGGAATAAGAGGGAAACTATCCAGAAGGTTAGATCCCAGTCTGTCCAAGTTAATTTGCTAGACTTAGTAGATTGTAGTATCACCTGTCAGATGCTATCTGCACATCTTCATTTTCCCTCATGTTCTGTAATTTTATATTTTGCACATGCCTTACACAAACATGTTTGTCAATTTTAATGGATGAGGGAGCATTGCACAAAAATTACATTCAATATTTTTTCCAGTAATTGTTCCTATTAATATGTCAGAGTTTACACTCATAAAAGTTAAGTGATTTGTTCTAGAAAAGCACTTGTATCTCAAAGCATTTTTAGAAATTTCTATTGTTATGGTAGGCTAGCAATTTGTCCACAATATCTTTTGAAATTGACATTGCATGATAAAATATATTTATCAAATATTTTAAAAATAAACAAAACCTTTCTCAGTAACTTTGGGAAGACTGTTCCCCGCCATAAACTTAGTCCTGTAACCCCAGCACTGCTTTTTGTCTTAAAATGTCAGCTTTACTTCAGTTACAAAACAAATGTATTAAAAGTCATGTTTTGAATAAGCTTTCAGATGTTAAACATAATGGTTATAATCACTGGGATTAGAATAAAGGCTTAAGAGCTAATATGTGACTGGTAACCCTGAGGTCTTCCTGTGTCTTGTTGAGAAGATAACAGAAAATGTGCTGATGCTTATGCAAGGTAGGCTGGCTGAAGCAGTAAACACTAAAGGAAGGGGATTATTGAGAACTAGCAGATAGAGTGTAGCGTTTACAATATTAAATGCAGCAATTATAGTAATAAATCAGAGTGAAACATCTTGGATTACCAATATATCTTAAAGTCTAAGGTCTTCCTGTATCTTGTTACAGAAATAAGGTAAAATGTTCCAATGTTATTCCAGACAGGCTATCCAGGACTAAATGTTGTGGGCGAAGGGATTATTGGTACCTGGTAGAGGAAGAGCAAGGCTAGGCTATTGAATGTGGTTAGTTACAGGGTCATTTGTGGGTTGGCAGGAGTGTGAGTGTCTTTTATAATGCATTGGTAATAACATTAAAGGAACATTTATCTGCTGCTTAGAATATCCTCTAATAAATACAAAAAATGTTAACTGTCTACACATTGTCTGTTAGTGTGCTCTGGTTTTCCTTTGTTCCTGCATAAATACAAATCTGGTCATAGTTTCCTTGCCATGGGGAAAGGAAGAAGGAGCTCATTTGATTTGAATATTCTTACACATCAGTAAGCCATTGCTGATCATCTCTAACATGGTAGAAGGGTATGGACAAATAACTAAGAAGTTGGTTGAAATGATAATTCAACCATAAATCTGAAAATGCCTGAAAGATAATGATGGGGTTTAACAGGCCTAATTTCTGAAAAAGGCAACATTTTCTGCCTAAAAGTGCATTAAAGTGGTAAAGAAAACGGTTGACCTGATTCTGATTTCAAGATGGACTTTTAGCAGTGTTCCATATAAGCAGCTAGAAGAAGGAGAAATCATTAAATGAAGACAGTAGTGAATCAAACTAAATAGTATGGGAAGAAGCAAAGAATGAGAAGCTAGTTTGTTTTTTTTAAACCATGTTTTGTATTCTACTAGTTCAAGTATTACAGAGAACTAATTTTTTACATGTTGAAAGTACTTCATCAAATTAAAACAGGCTTTGAAAAGTCAAGAAAATATAAATTAGGTGAATCGGCAACATGATTTAGGTGAAATTCAGGATGAGGAAATGAAAAGGTATATGATGAAAGTTCCTATCAAAATGTGTCAGAAAGTGAGCACTGCAGATGATCAGAAGTTTTGGGACTACTCAAAGGCTGGAAAAAATCTCATTCGAAATGATCAAGATTCTACTCCTAATACTGAAAGCATATCATGAATGTGCTAGTTTTCACAAAAGAAACAAAAATCAGTAGAAAAAGTGCTGGTTTTAGAAGATGTGATACTGTGTTATGAAATTGAAGTGAGGGCAGTTGAATACCAAGGGGTTTTTTATGCAGTGTGTATCTACCTTATGAAAACAGGGAGGGGATGATGTCAAAAGGATTAGAGAAAATTGATCGCCTATGTGTCTAGTTTTAATAATTGACTTTAAATGTTCTAGAGGTAGTACTAAGCCTCATGCTTCAAAGCTGAAACAATTCTGATCTTGAAGATCTGGATGAGACACAAGATGTATATTTAAGATTCAAAACATTAACCTGTGTTCCCCTTTTCTGTAGAATTTTTATGCCTTCCATTGAGGCACCTAGAATTGGGTTGTTAGTGTAGATTACGGAGTTTAGCTCTGGTGGGAGCATGTTTTAAAAATCCAGTTCAGTACCCATCTCTTTTAAATTTTAGACTATGCACAGTCAAATGTATGCAAGATATGCCTCTTTTTCCAAATAAGGAAAATTCTTTGGTTGAAGAACCATAAATTGTTTGACTGTATTCTGTGGGTGTATAATATGAAACATTTCACACCAATAAAAACAGGTTCAGAAACTTTTGTACTTGTCACATATATCCTTGAATAGCAAGATCTTTAAAAGGCAATGTTTAGCAAAGGCATAGCACAAGTGTACACAGGATGTGAGAGTAGTGGCTTTGTGTTGTCTTTCTGTAGAATGATAATTAAATGGTATCTAAATATTTTAATATTTATATGGTCTCTCAGTCTGTTTTGTGTGCAGCTGTTTAGCCAAGAAATTAGAATGAATTAAAACCTGCAAGTATATAAAAGGTCTGTGACAGGGAATCTTTATGATAAAGAAGTGCAGTTCACCAATAAGCTTTTCCCTCATCTTTGCTTCATATCTTTTGTATATCTGTTTTGATTTGTGTAAATTTTAGGGTCAACCATGATGAGTAAATGCAGTCTGTTAACTCTGTAACATGGATATAATGTTTTGGCTTCTTTTTTTTTTTTCCTTTTTTTTTTTTTTTTTTTTTTTTTTTTTTTTTTTTTTTTTTTGTTAAGTGAATGAATTTTTGGTGTCAGAAGGCCCTGTCCTGCTGGATATGCGTATTAAGCACCTAATGAAAACAAAGCAATTAACGCAAGCTACTGCCCTGGCTAAACTCTGCTCTGACCATCCAGAAATCAGTGTGAAAGGCAATTTCAAACAAACCTACCTGGTCTGTCTTTGTTCAGGATCACCAAATGAAAGGCTAATGGAAGAAGTAAGTAAACAATGAAGAATTTTTTTTCTTAGACTTATTTCTTTAATGGTAGTAAAGTCACTAATCATAAGCTGGTGTTCTATAGAATAGTTTTTTCTTTTAAAATATGATCTAAAATTTTTTTTTGTATTTTTTTATTTTCATTCAAGTCACTTTTAAGCTGAGTAGTAATGACTCAAAACACTCATGAAAGTGTATTATTATATCATTAATAGGCATTTTCTGGCTGTGCCATAACTTTGTGCTTAATTTTTACTTGAAGTATTTTAAAACTCTGCCTCAGACCTCCTTAGTAAAGTGAAGTTAATAATTTTTCCCACTCTTATTACTTGAACTATATTGCTTTTTGTGTATACCTGGTACATAGAATGGGGTCCTTTAGATGCTGCTTGCAGTTCAGAGAATAAATATAACTTCACCCAAATTCCTGAGTGCACTTGAAGGTGAAATCACATCTTTGATCTGGTTTGTAATATAAAATCCTTCTAATTTATAGAGAAGTCAGAGAGGAGATGACAGATTTGCTCTTTTGCATTCTTTTAGGTGGCGTCTTCATTTCTCATCCCACTCCAAAGTTTTAGCTGAGCCTTTTTCCTTCTTGAAGGAAAATGAACTGCAAATGTCACTTTTCTTGTCTGCCAATGTCTCTGCTGTCTTTTTGTTGCTGTCATCTTTTTATGTTAAATATTAAGCATATTGCAATTGAACATAAAGGGATAAGAGTTGTGCACTGATTAGAGCTGGAAAACTTTCCTGCCCTAGATACAGATGAAATTCTAAGATGACAGCTTCTCACTGAGCATGTTCTTCAGATACTCAGTAGAATTCGATCAGTCTTGCTCTCCTCCCAGCTCTGGCTGCCGCAGACCCGGTCAGAACAGGCTCAGGAGGGGCTGTGACAAGGCTGTGCAGTCTTACCTTTGTTTGCTGGAGACATGCAATGGAACTTTGAGTTTATGACCCTGCAAACAGGCTTCCTTCATTACTCAGCCCCAACACAGAATGGGCCGGTTCAGTGAATGAACCGTTGAATCCCCTGGACAAAAGGAATTGGTTAGCCTTGTTTCTTTGGATGCCATAACATACACATAAGTTCATACTGGGTTATCAGAGAGAACCTAATCCAGGTATTTCTGAGCTTTGGATTGCTTAGATTAGCAGCTTCAGGTAACTGTTTGCAGTATTGCTAACAGTTTTGGAAAGATCATGTTTTACCGAGAGAAGGCAGATAAGCTTTAACATGTCAGGGTGGACTTAAAAACTGAGAAGGACTGTCATTTTTGTAGTGTGAGAACAGCAAGAAAATAATTTTAAAAAAAAGGCAAAGAAGTATATTATCAGTGTGGAAATTTTTATATCCATTCAGACTAGGTAAGAAAGTAACATTTAAGCAAGTTTTCAGCATGGTTTCCTAATAATGTTTTCTTCAATAATGTGAAGAATTCAGACCTGCAGTATGTGAAATGCTAGACTGACCAACTTGGTGTACAAACCTTTGTTAGAAACAGGGTCCCTTAGGAAGCGTGACCAGCTGGAAAAGCTTTTAATGAGGAAAGTTCCTTTGTTACAAGTTCAGTTTGCTGTATTCTTCTCTAAGCTTTTATTTGATAGTCTCTGTCTGAGATGGGGCACTGAGGCAAAGCAGACCTTCAGTCTAAATTGCCATACATTTATACTGTTCCATGTTAAAAAATGCAGTTTTCTCTAGAAGATGACTTTGAGGTTATTAAAGCTCCAGTGACATTCAGTGAAGGGCTATTAGTATATTTACAAAGTGTCAATTTAGAGGTGTGAAAATAAGTAGTTGTACTATTCAAAATTGTAGTTTGATTGCTGGATACCGTGGTGCCCAATCCAGCTGTGCTGCCGCCTTACCCAGAGTGCCGGACCAGCTGGGTGTTTGGGTGAGCACTTCTGTTTCTTGCTTTGGGTGGTCTTGTGATTTCTCAAGAGAGACTTCCAACAGTGCTGTTGTCATAGTCAAGCTATTCTTCAGCTGCTGGTGTCAAAGAATAAATACCAGCATGTCCTGCCAGATGCACTAATTGATGTAATCAAACCAGCCTGCTGAGAATCAAATTAGTCAGTATTGTTATAGCAAGTGCACTGATTTAGTACTGATATAGCTGTCTAGTACTAATGGGCAGCTGTGATTTTTCCTTTGATTTGCCCTAAAACTAAGTACTTCCTTTGGTACTTGACAAATAATTTATATTGTACAGAATGTAGTGTTCCTCTAGAACAGCATTCAGATGACCTGCTTCTTACTGTACAGCTTTCCTTTTCTTCATATCTTTGATTTTTTAAAAAGTACTAGAACAGTCATGTTAAACCTCAGATTCATTAACCATCCAGCTCATTGTATTAAAGCAGTAGTGACATCAGTGACAACTGGATTAGAATTACAAGTAATTTTCTTTTTTGTGTTAAGCTGCAATTTAAAGTTATAAGTCTTCATATCACTATTACCATATGTATATGATATATATGAATAATAAATATACTTTAAAATTCTTAGGTGACTGGGGCACTAGATACAAATAAGTCATGTCTAAGAAAAAAGTTTATGTTCACTCTAATAAGACAATTTTTCTGGTGGCATAATGAGTTTTGATACTAGAAATATACTGATTTGCTTTCAAGCTCATCTCTATCCAACTGTTAAATTAAAGTTCTGAATTATTGTCTTGCAAAGGCTAATGTGACTGTGTGTTTGAAAATGCAACCGCTTTCTGAGTCTTGTTCTTCTCTTTCTTCTCTTCTAGATTGCAGAAGTAGATTGCAAAGATGCACTAGAAATGATTTGTAACCTGGAATCTGATGGAGATGAAAAAAGTGCTCTAATTCTATGTGCAGCATTTCTATCTCGCCAGCTGCAGCAAGGGGAGATGTACTGTGCCTGGTGAGTTTGAATCTTGTTTTCTATCTAACAACAAAAACTTAGTCCAGGGAAGATACATAAGCCATAAGTTAACTTCCTTTAGCTTGATAAAATCTGTGAGGTAAACAGAAAGGAGATAAGACTCTTGGAAAGCTAAAAAGAAAAGAAATGGATTTTGCAAGGTAGGCATCCATTACGGGAATGTGTATGATGAGGCAAATACCAATAGCTGGTTAATAATTTTCCCATAGAAATAAGAAATGTAATAACTGCTGGCAACTGGTCAGCATTATGTCAGCATTTAATGAGTAAGTACTATTCTTTCTGTCCTCTAATAACACAGTGTTTCTTTTTCTAGCAGACTTAGAAAGGAAGAAGCTATTTACTACTACTGTAACCACAATAATAAGCTAGATTAAGATACTTATTGTTTAGGGCTTGCTTTCAATAATGTGGGAACAAGTAACTGGTCTTCGTTGGCAGATATTTGAGCTGTTAGGGTTTTAATTTCTTCTGCTAACTAGCAAACCTGTATAATTCTTGAAGAATTTGCTTTGTCTGTGTATCTCTCTTTTATGTGCAGCAGCAGGAGAAAACCACTAATGCAGGATTTTGCTTTAAGAGATTCTGCTGAAGTTTTGGGTGTTACAGTATTTCACTAGGTATTCACAAGGAACTAGGTATTCTTGGCTCTTTGCACCTGAGGAGGAATCAACAAATAAGATAATGTAGATACTGTGATACTGTTTGGCTTTGGGGGCTAATGCCTTGCTAAATCACAGTCACATCCATCTCTTAAAGCAGAGTAGCTTTAGAAAAAGTGTATCTACCCCAGAGAAAAGCCAATGTTCTGTAAGTGTTAGTAATTACTAAGAGTTCAGAAGTATGCAGTTCCAGTCTGTGAATAGTAAACTACTGTGCAAGACTTCTTTTCTCCCAAGGCCACATAATGAGTAACTTATGTAGCATAAATTGTGGTAGTACAGGTTTTATTCTTAACTGTCCTTCTGGAATTGAGCCATTATCATAATTTTGAAATTTAGATACTTAAATAGTATGGATATTTTAATAAAAGATAAGGTGTAAATAAATAAATTTCAGGCTTTTCCTTTCTCAAAGATGAAATGGAAACTGTTCTTAGCCTTGCATTTCTTGTTATAAGACTAGTGGTTGCATTGATGGCCCTGAAATATTGTTCTCTTGTTCTAGGGAACTGACTCTTTTCTGGAGTAAACTGCAGCAAAGGGTAGAGCCTTCTATTCAAGTGTATCTAGAGAGATGTCGTCAACTTTCTGTGTTAACTAAGACTGTTTATCACATTTTCTTCCTGATTAAAGTAATTAATTCAGAGGTAAGGATACTCCTGAAAGAATATTTTTGGCACTTTCAATAGAACTGTAATCAGGAAAATTTATGAAAACTTTGACATCCTGTCTTTCTGTGTAGTATCAGTTTCAGGGCAATTCTAATTGGTTTTAGGAATGGCCATAGCAGCTTCCTACTGCAGGTAAATTATAAACTGATTCATTTTGAATCATTAAAACTTTGGTTCCTTTGCAAAAAGAGTGGCATTAAACAGAAAAGCTGGATGGCACAACTGAGATGAAAAAAAGAACTAAAGGTGAGGTTATGGCCTCTAGGTTTGTCTGTGTCCTCTAAATGTGGTATTTTCTGTAAGGAGGCCCTAACATTCTGCACCATTATTTTCCATATTTCAAAAATTACAGAAAATTGAGAGGACCCAGCTTATGAGGAAAGGAAATGAAGGGTGTATGTTAATATATAGGAAATGGAAAATTACAGGAAATTAGAAAGAAAATAAGAAACTACACAAAAAACTCAAAAACTACAACTCAAAACCTTTTGAATTGTCACTTAATGAGTGCAGTTTATTTTGATGAATGAAATACTTGTCACCTGTGGGCTTAAGTCCAATGTTGTATTAAACCCTGCTCATCTTTCTCAGCTAACCTTGTCATCTAGTTTTCTTAGTTTCTTCAGTAGTTGCAATATTTAATATTGATAGCTAAATAGAGCTCCTATGAAGATTTCTGTAAGTTGGGTAATTAATTCTAAGCATAAAAATTCCTGGTTTTGTTTTTCAGTGTTCTGGTATGGCTAATCATGAGCTTCTAAATTTAATGATTCCCCCCCCCCCAAGATGTGAAATAAATTGGAATTAGAGAGGGGGGAGGAAAATAACTTCCACACAGAGTCTTGTGATATTAAGATCTCTGCCTGCTCTGTGCCATATTGATTTTTCTCCAGTGAACATTTACTTGTTGGCAGAAATTGGAGACCATGTAGGTAGTACACTTGTGCATTCATAAATTTGCTGAAATTTATTCTCACATATGCCACAGCCTCTCTCGCGCATCCCTGGCAGCATAAAGAGCTTGTAAAGTCAATGTAAATGTAAATGGTGTTGCCTTAGGGTATGAATGAGTAAAGACCACATGACCTTTAGAACATTCAAATGATGGAACATTTAACAAAATGTAACTACACTTACTGCTTTCAGTGGGACCCAAGCCGTGTGTTCAGTTGAGGTCAGTTGACTTTGAAGTGACATAATTTTTAAAAATAAAAGTAAAGCTTTTACTTTAAGTGATTTCTAAGTTATAGATCTTTCTGAAGATCATGTGTATTTTTCTTTAACTGTAGCAGTTTTTGCCATTTGATTTCTACCCAGTGTTAAGTTGATGTTTCATAAAAGTTATCTCAAATACCTGTGGCACAATTGATAGGCTTTATTCCAAGGAAGAGGCTCAATATTGCTCCAATATAGACTGAACAACTTTAACATACTGTCCAAAAGTGCTCAAACTAGACAGAACATACAATTAATTGGTCTTTAAGTCGTATATATACTTCAACTTTTTTTAGTAGCATGAAGACAAATTATGCAACTTAAGGAATAGCATCTGAAGACAATCCATTCTGTTTCATGAGGTAAAAAGTATTACTGTGAACACCAGGTGCATTTTTTCTGACACTTATGATTGAATAATGACATCTTTTACTTAATAGTATAGAAAGAGTTAGATAAAATGACTTACTAAAATTAGTCTTGCTTTACAGATTGATGGTGCTGGACTTGCAACATGCATTGAACTGTGTGTGAAAGCATTGCGCTTGGAATCCAGTGAAAATGCAGATGTCAAGATATCTATTTGCAAGACTATCTCCTGCTTACTTCCAGATGATTTGGAGGTGAAACGTGCTTGTCAGCTGAGTGAATTTCTTCTGGAACCCACTGTGGATGCATATTATGCTGTTGAAATGCTATATAATCAGCCTGACCAGAAGTATGATGAAGAGAATCTTCCAATACCAAATTCTTTGCGCTGTGAGCTCTTACTTGTACTGAAAACTCAGTGGCCTTTTGATCCAGAGTTCTGGGACTGGAAAACTCTGAAGCGTCAGTGTCTGGCACTTATGGGAGAGGAGGCATCCATCGTGTCATCCATAGACGAACTAAACGACAGTGAAGTTTATGAGAAGGCTGAGGATGACCAAGAAGATAGTAAAGAAACTTCTCTGAATGGCCTTGCTGGCATTGATGAGGCTACCAGCCTTCTTAGGGGTATCAGAGATGAAAAGCAGAAAAAGAGAGAAATCAAAAAACTCAGAGAGAGGGGGTTCATATCAGCTAGATTTAGGAACTGGCAAGCTTACATGCAGTATTGTGTGTTATGTGACAAGGAATTCCTAGGTCACAGAATAGTTAGACATGCACAGAAACATTATAAAGATGGAATTTACAGTTGCCCTATTTGTGCCCAAAATTTTAATTCTAAAGAAAATTTTGTTCCCCATGTAACTTTGCATGTGAAAAAATCTAGCAAAGAGAGATTGGCTGCTATGAAACCACTGAGGCGACTGGGAAGACCTCCTAAAATAGCAACTGCCAATGAGAATCAGAAAACTAATTCTGTATCCAAACAGGAGCAGCGACCCATTAAGAAGAACAGCCTCTATTCAACAGACTTCATTGTGTTTAATGATAACGATGGCTCAGATGATGAAAACGATGACAAAGATAAACCTTACATACCAGAAATAGTGCCAGTTCAAAAGCCACCCCCTGTTAATGAATTCACCTGCCCTGTGTCACTTTGCAAAAAAGGCTTTAAATATTTTAAAAATCTAATAGCACACGCAAAGGGCCATAAAGATAATGAAGAAGCTAAACGTTTCCTTGAAATGCAGAGCAAAAAAGTGATTTGCCAGTACTGTAGACGACATTTTGTAAGTGTTACTCACCTGAATGATCATTTACAAATGCACTGTGGCAGCAAGCCTTATATTTGCATACAGATGAAATGTAAGGCTGGCTTTAACAGTTATGCTGAGCTGCTGACCCATAGGAGAGAGCATCAAGTCTTCAGAGCTAAGTGTATGTTTCCTAAATGTGGCAGAGTGTTTTCTGAAGCCTATTTACTCTATGATCACGAAGCACAACACTATAATACCTATACCTGCAGAGTCACAGGCTGTGGGAAGGTGTACCGCTCACAGAACGAACTGGAGAAGCATATTGAGGATCACAACAAGCAGCCTGAAAAAGAAGAGCAGCCTGAAAACCAAACTGATCAGCCTGATCTTAGTCAGCCTCCTAAAGCTAATGAAAGTACTGATGGAGTTGCAGTTAAAGAGGAATTGACATCTCCTCCAGCTGAAAACCGAAGCAGTTTCATTGAGGGAGAAAACGTCTGGAACCAAATCAAAGCAGAACCAGTAGGGAATGAAAGTGTAAATGCATCGGTGAGTGTACTGCAGCAAAGCAATTCCTTGCCTAATGCTGGTTCAGAGCAGTCTCCTATGGGTTCAATAAAAACAGAAGAAACAGTTCCAGCAGGCAGCATTAAGCTGTCTGTTGTTAACCAGAAGATCCGAGATAACTTTATGAAAAGAGGTAAATTGGCTGCTACTGTCAGTAAAGTAGATACTACTAAGCCTGGAGTTCAGCAGTTGTGCCCATCAGTTGACTCTTGTCTTCCAGTTTTCCAAGAGAGAAAGGAGGAAGGCTGTCTCAGTCAGACTCAGAGTGTTCAAGCTGTGACCTCAGACACATTAAAACCAGAAGCCCTTGAATCAAAAAGCTTAGAAAGACAAGTGAGCATCGTAAATCCATTCAGCATGCAGAATCAGACAGGGTATCGAAACGGTGTACCCATTTCCAAACTTGAAATTGAAGACAGTATTAAAGCTGCAGCTAATCTATATAACCTGCCTTTAAAAACTTTAGAAAGTATTACATTTATTCCATCACAGCCTAACATAAATAGCTCTTTAGTTCCAGCTGTGTCACCAGCAGCCCCAGTTCAGAAATTTAATTGTCAGGTTGAGGGGTGTACTCGAACGTACAATTCGTCACAGAGCATTGGCAAACACATGAAGGCAGCCCACCCTGATGAGTATGCTGCTTTTAAAATGCAACGTAAAAATAAGAAACCGCGGAAATCCAGCAATCTGCAAAATGTGCCGAATGATGGGAAGATTGTGTATCTTATGCCATCACAGGTGGGCAATCCCAATGGTGCTGCTTTTACTGCACAGAACAAATCAAATTTGAATCCCACCTGTTCCAGTCAAGTGCAGCATGTCTCAAGTACTCTTTTCCCAACCCACCTAGAAAATCTGGCGAATCCTATGTTGCCTATAGTGGAAAGTGTCATAAACCCAAATTTGTCTGCTCGTATTAAAAGTGAGCCTGAGAGTGTTCTGTGTTCACAAATGGAAAATCTGTCTGCTGCAACCTTACCTTCCCAGTTGGATGATCTGGCAAAAACAGTTATGCCTCTGAATATTGATGGTGGTTCAGATCCTTTTCTTCCTTTGCCTGCAGAAAATGGTCCAATGTCTCTATTTCCTTCATCAGCAGAGAATCCTCCAAATTCAGTCTTCTCACAACTGGACAATAACACAAATAGCTTTTCTTTGCAACTAGAAGGAAACACTAGTTCTACCTTCCCAAAAGAGGAGAGTGTTGATCAAATATTTCCCTCACAACTGAGTAATGAAAATAACTTCAGTGAAACAAGTTCTCAGCACCCAGCTTCAGAAAAGGTGAAAAAAGATCGTGGCAGGGGCTCAAATGGGAAAGAAAGGAAGCCAAAGCATAACAAGCGAGCAAAGTGGCCAGCAATAATTAGAGATGGTAAATTTATCTGTAGCAGGTGTTTCAGAGTTTTTACTAATCCTAGATCACTTGGTGGTCACTTATCTAAGAGGTCTTACTGTAAGCCTCTTGAAGGATCAGAAATTTCTCCAGAAGCTCTGCAGGCTAATGGACAATCTTTGCTTGCCAGTATGATTCTTTCTTCAAATTCATTAAACCTGCAGCAACCTCAGGAGTCTGCCTTCAATCCAGAGACATGTTTTAAAGATCCATCATTCCTCCAGTTACTTGCAGCTGAAAATCGTTCTGCACTGCAGACTATGTTTCCACGGGCCAGTGTGACTAACTTTAATACTAGTGGGAATGAGGAAGGTAATCAAATTATAAAGCAAGCCTTGGAAACTGCAGGCATCCCAAGTAGCTTTGATAACACAGGAGTACTTCCACGTGTGGTTACAACAAGTTGTGTCTCTGGTACAACTCAGATGAATGCACCCGTTCTCCCCAGCTCAGCCACGCCCTCTCTGCTGCAGACAGTCTGTAACCCCAGTTCCCTGCTGACAGACCAAAACAGGACCCTCAATGCCAAAATTCCTCCACTAAACGAATGCAAGACTTTGCCTGTTTTTGCAACAGAGGACTTAATGCTAAAGACTGTTGAAAATGGCTTGTGTCCTAGCTCGTATCCTAACACTGTTGCAGCAGCACAAAACTTCACAGGGAACAGTTCACGAGTTTCAGTTATAAGTAGTCCCAAGAATTCCGGATCAAGCAACTTGAATAAGAAAGGAACCAGCTCCTCAAAGAGGAAGAGAAAAACACCTACACCCCTGCTTGTGCCCAACACATCACAGAAATTAGCAGTAAACAATGCAACAGTAATGGGACTTCTAACCAAAAGCACTGAAGGAAACATGCAAATACAGGGAAAAAGTTTTCAGTCCAACTTGCTGGCAAATTGTGGCTCTCAAACGGTGGTGGAAAACCTTGCACAGAAACTCAGTAATGTTGACAATCAGTTATTCATGGCCAGTATCAAAGATAATTTCAAAACAAACCTTGAGGCTCACACAGTTCTGCCCCCTTTAACAGTAAAAACTGAAAATGGGGATTCCCAAATGAGGGCTGCAAATTCTTGTGTGCAGGCAAATTCAGCAGAACAGATTTCACAGGACAGTGTTATGCAGAACTTCGAAAAAACCCTGGAAATAATTAAAACTGCTATGAATTCACAGATGCTTGAGGTGAAAACTGAAATTCAGGATACTGTTGCTGCTTCAGGACAGAACTTGCAAGTAAATAACACCCAGGCTTCTTCAGAAAATTCAGCACACAGTGTAAAACTACCCACTTCTACACCGTTTTCTGTGCATACAGGGAATGTTACTGCTGCAAAGGGTAGCTCTGCACAGGCTGAGATACCTCAAAAGGATGATACTCAAATGTCAGAAATTTTGGAAGGCTTGCAAAAACTGAAACTAGAAGATGATTCTCCCATTCCAATCTCTGAGACTGTTTCTCAGTGTCCAGCAGATAAGCTAGCACCAGCAGTTCCTGTTGTATCACTTGAAAATAAACCCCTCCTCCAGCTATCTCCAGAGGCAAGTAACATTCAATTTAGTGATAGAGTTAATAAACCTTTTGTATGTCAGAATCCTGGCTGCAGTTACAGTGCTATGACAAAAGACGCATTATTTAAACACTATGGCAAGATCCATCAGTACACTGCAGAAATGATACTAGAAATAAAGAAACATCAACTCAAGTATGCCCCATTCAAATGTGTTGTAGCTACCTGTCCAAAAACATTCACAAGAAACTCTAATCTCCGAGCACACTGTCAGCTTGTACATCATTTTACAACAGAGGAGATGGTAAAATTAAAAATTAAGAGGCCTTATGGCAGAAGATCTCAAAATGAAACTGTAAACACACCACCACAGCCTGTTGAAATAAAAACTGTGCAGACACTAGTAATAGAAAACAAAGCTGTAGCTCCATTGGTCAAAGAAGCTCACGTAAAGGAAGCTGTAGAACCTGTAAAAGTATTGGAAAAACTTCTACCAGAAAATAATATTCCTGAAGGACTGGAAAAAACCTCCCCAGGTGGTTTCTGTTCCACTGGAGCAGCACAATCCAGCATCTTTTGATAGTACGCAGGAGCAAGCCAAAGTACGCAAGGCTAGGAAGCACCGGAAGGAGAAGGAGGAGAGGAATGGTAGGAAGCCCATAACAAAATCTTTGGAGTTTCCCACTAGGTACAGCCCTTACAGACCGTACCGGTGTGTCCATCAGGGCTGCTTTGCAGCTTTCACAATACAACAAAACCTCATTCTTCATTACCAGGCTGTGCACAAATCAGACCTTCCTGCTTTCTCTGCTGAAGTGGAGGAGGAGAATGAGCAAGGCAGAGAGGAACGTGAGGAGGTAGAAACCAAACCTGCTGTCAGAGAGTTCAGGTGTGAGGTGAATGACTGCTCTCGTATCTTCCAGGAAGTTACCAGCTTGATACAGCATTATATGAAGCTTCATGACATGACCCCAGAGCAAATTGGAAGCATGAAATCAGCTCCAGAGGTGGGAAGGTTTTTTTGTGACCAGTCTCAGTGTAAGTCTTCGTTTACAGCATATCTTAATTATGTTGTGCATCTTGAGACGGAGCACAGTGTTGAGATAAAGCCAAACAAAGTAGAAGATGATGGCATGTTCAAGTGTGACTGTGAAGGCTGCGACCGTATTTATGCTACTAGGTCTAACCTCTTGAGGCATATTTTTAACAAACATAATGACAGGCATAAAGATCATCTAATAAGACCCAGGAGGCTGACACCAGGCCAGGAAAACATTTCAAGCAAAGCAAATCAGGAGAAACCGTTGAGGTCCAAACAGAGAGGACTCAAAAACAGATCGGGAAAAGAGGGTAGCCGGCTGTCAGTGAAAACAAAGCGAAAGAAAAATGTGAATTTGGAAAACAAAAACTCAAAAGGAATACAGGTTCAGGAAAATAAGGCTTATTCACTGAAGCGTGGCAAGTATGTGTATTTAATAAAGGCCAGAAACGATGCCTTATCGGAATGTACCAGCAGGTTCATAACTCAGTACCCCTGTATGATAAAGGGATGCTCGTCCGTAGTCACAAGTGAAAGTAACATAATAAGGCATTATAAATGTCACAAACTGTCCAAAGCTTTTACTTCCCAACACAGGAATCTTCTTATTGTATCTAAAAAACACTCTGTCTCCCAAGTAAAGGAAGCCTCTTGTGAGCAGGAGGAAACTGATAAAAAAGCTGATGTGAAAGAGCCTGAACCAAGTTTGACAGTGAGCAATAATGATTCAAGCACAACTACCTTATCACAAAAGGAAACTGAAAAAGGTGAGAAGGATGAAGTGGATGAACTGACAGAACTATTCATTACTAAACTAATTAATGAGGATTCTTCAACTGCTGAAAATCAAGCAAAAATCTCTTCCAGTGTAAATAGTGACTTGCAGGAGACCAGCTCCTGCCCCTCAGAGAAGCAAAAATCAAACAACCTGAAAAGAGCAAATAAAGAAAAAAATGTATCTCAGAGTAAGAGAAAGAGAGCTGAGAAAACAGAGGAGGCACTGCCCAGTGGTGTGAGTAGCCTGCACAAGGAGGAAGAGACTGCTGTTGCCATTCAAACAGCCGAGGAGCAACCTGCGGCTTTTGACTGGAGCTCGTTCAAGCCAATGGGTTTTGAAGTGTCGTTCCTCAAGTTCCTTGAAGAATCTGCTGTGAAGCAAAAGAAAAACTCTGAAAGAGAATACCATAGCAGTGGAACCAAAAAAGGATCCCATTCAAACTCTCGGAAAGCTAGCGAGAAGGCCCCTGTAGCGAGCGATACCGTCTCTGGGTCGTGTTCTGAAACTGAAACCCTTGTACCGTTTGCCAACCCATCACAGCTTCCATGTGGTGATAATGTAAAGATAGTGTTAGACAAGACTCTTAAAGACTGCACTGAGCGTCTGTTGAAGCAGCTTCAGGAAATGAAACCTGTGGTCAGTTTGAGAAAGCTCGAAGGACGTTGGGAGGATAATCCAGAAGTTATAGCTGCAAAAGTAATTGTTTTGGGTACTGAGGAAGGGGAATCAAAATACTGAAAACCTAATGTGTTTAACCATGACCTGTAATAGAATTTATTTTGAATAGGAAGCCATCAAGCATGCTTGTAACTGTGGAGCTCTTTTATTTTGAAGTGATTTAATCTAGCAAAAAACATGACATGAGTCATGTAAATGTCTTATTTGTTTTTATCCCTATGGGACTTGAAGAAAGTAATTGCTTCAGTTTTGTAAATACTTGATCAAGACCTCAACTTTCTATCAGATTGTCCTTTCCATAAACTAAATCTTTGTGAGTTGTCTGTGATTGGTATCTTTCACCAGGTTACTTCTCATGTATAACAGTTTTCTTTATTTGTAGATACATTTTTTTGTATATATTTATTATTGTAAATCATTTGCTGCCACCAGCAGTCTGTAAGTCTAAACTATTAAATGACACATTTATATTCGGAATTTTAATTTGTAACTAAGTGAGCAAGTTTTTAAAACTGTCCTTTAATCATTTTAAATTAAGAACTTTTGAACTAAAGCTAGCTAAGTCTGCCATATCCAGTTTATTTTGCATAAACTATAAAACATTTATTTACAGAAGAAAAGCTGGATAAGATCACATTTCATAGGTTAAATGTACTGACACACTCTCATTTTTGTAAATTTTAACATCCAGTATCTATGGATGATATTCATATGTAGTTAACACATAAATATAATAGTTTTCTTATAGCTACATTTTTCATTGCTTTTAATTGGTTACAAAGCATTTATGATTCCATAATAAAAATGGAAATGTGAATAAAAATAGTTTGCTACATTGAAGATTTAAAACAATATTTGGTATTAAAGAATCCGTTGTGAATGTGATAGAAAATTAGTAGTGTGGAGCAGTGTATATATTTGAGGTGGTGATTTGTGAAGTAGCCCAGTATTGCCTTAAATAAAAACACATTTCATTTCTTGTTTTATACATGTGATCTTATAAAGGTTATTTTTGTTTCTGTAACTTAGATTGGTGTATAGTTTAATTTTTGTTAAAAAAACAAAACAAAACAAAAAAACTTCAGAAACCGTTTTTGTAAATAGTGGGTTTATAAAACAGATGGGTTTATTTTGATAATACCAGTTTGGTATCTATCTATAAAATACACGAGTCCTTATGCCATACCATTAAAAACTAAATAAACAAGGCACTTTCTGAAAGGGAAGTGAGATGGTGATCTTACAGATAAACTCGGTGATTGTGCTCTGTTGGTGGCATGGGCTCCCTTTGCGCTCCTCTGCCTCTCGCTGACTGCATGTGGCACCAGTCACAACCTCTCTTTTCCACACTGGAATGAGCCTCAGAAGCTGCTGGTGCTGCTTGTAGTGCCCGGGATTGGAGCAATTCCTCTGTATGCTGCTAACTGAAATGACAGGTATCCCGTTTGTTGAGTAACCAAAAGTGTGAATGCATTGGTGGGAGCTGTCAGTACCCAGGAATCTTCAGTGTTGGTTTTCATGCGTGGTTATGTTTGACTCAGCCAGCTGGATTGTGTGGTACCAAAAACTTTTCTTGGATTATTATCGTTACTGGATGTGACCTACCTTCAGTAATATAAAACAGTCTTTATCTTGGGTGAGATTGGCTTGAATTTTTTTTCTATAAACTTGTCTTGCTGTGTGAAGCTTTTGCATTAAATGCTAGATTTGACTGCTCGTAAGCTATTCACCTGGAATCTCTGACAGTTTTCCTGAATATCAGTGCAGAGGGCACCTTCCTACAACCAAATGAAGTGACTTACTGTGAGAGTGAGGATTATATGTGAACAACAGCAGCATTTGACCTGGGGCACAGCCCTTGGTTTGCTACATGGTGCTAAATTGCTTACCTTCACAGAAAGCCCGTGCTTCCATTTGAACAGAGCCCGTCAGCTCCTCTCACTTTCCATCCCTCCCAAGTGACCAAACTCTTATTATGCCACGTTAGTAAATCAAAGGTGCAGTCTGAGAATGGTAAAACCAAAACAAACCCTTGCATTGTGACTCTTAAGAGCGATCATTATAATCATTACAAGTACACAGTGCCATTTTCTACCTGCCAGAGGCCGCTGGTCCCCCTGGATGGAGCTGCTGTTGGATACCAGCCACGGTGATTGTACAGGGAACTTCTGCAGGGGAGAAGAGGGCAGAGATCCTCAGGAGAGGATCCTCAAAGCTCACCTGAATTCTCTTGTTTTCAGCTGTACCTAACCACTTCAGTCACTGTCAGCAGACCTCGCAACTGTTAGTCTTCAGAAGAATGTTTGTGTTGTGTAAGTTGAATAATTTCAACATTCCCAATGATTGATACTGTATCATTTGCAGTTCTTGGACTGAGAATAGTATACAACTATTTAGCTACACAGTGTTATACTAGAATGCTATTTAAAAAAAAGAGAAAAGGATAAAAAAAATCCAATGCCATAAATATTCAGGAAGCAATTTCTGATTTGTATCTGAATTTCTGAGAATAAAATATTTAATATTGTCTCATCCCAATCAATCCAATTAAAGCAGATGCTGTACCCATATAGTTAGTACATTCCATGGCACACTCCCTTTTCGGTGCTTACTGACAGCCTGTCCAACAGGTAAGCTAGTATGGGGGTTTTTTTGTTTCCTTTTTAAATAGGAAACAGGAATATTTTGAGCTTAAAATGTACCAAAGGCAGGGTCTGATTTAAAATGTCACAGACTGCAGAGGGTATTCTGGTTTGTAAAGCCACCTACAGACACTTCCAAGGAGATAAATTTGGTGTTGCATTCAGATACCTTGGGTGATACAGAAACCCTCCCACCCTAGCAGTTACAGCACACCTGGATGGGCAGCTTCCCTGGGGCCTGAAGCCACAGCCCTGCCCTCGGGGCTGCTGGGTGGGATGGGGCTCCGAGGTGGCGGAGCCAGATGTACCAGCAGCACTTCAGCCTGCTTTGGGGTGCCCCAGAAGTGCTGTCGGCCTCACTGCCCAGTCCCCTGTCTTCTGCCTTTTCTTTCTCCTTTATGTCTCTGCCTTCCAAAATTGTCACCCATTAACTGTGGAGCATTCAAGCAAAGGTCCTTTCTTTGAAACCCCGTGTTGCCATCAGGAATGTGCTGACTACAGCTGCAGGTGTTGCTGTTGGGGAAGCAACCAAATTGAGGGGTCTGTCTGAATGCAGAGCATGGACAGTTTTGTGATCAAAAGACACCTTTAAACTGACAGTCAGCCTCTCTGGTGCTCAACTATGTCTATAAAGAAATGTGCTCTTACCTGAGCCCCAGTTCAGTGTAAATAAGAGTAGTGGGTTTATCCCCACATGTTTCAGGGTGGTCCTTCTCAGCAGGATGGGGGGACGGTGGCTTCTAGAGCATTCTGCTGGGACATTTGGTTTAGGATGCTGGATAGTAAGTGAGCAATGCTTATACAAACAACACTGGAATCAGTTATTAGGTCAGGTGAGGGGCAAGTAGTTGGCTAATTGTTGCAATTAGTTTCTGTGCCAAAGAATTGTTTGGGGCTCCCACATGCGTGCAGGGGAGGAGGGACAGGGCAGGGACAGGCTACACTGGGGTTTAGGTCCCCACGTTGTAGAAGCTCCTGCTCATGCACTGCTCAGCCCTACTTGGAGACTTGGTATGGAGATGATACAATTAAAGGGATAGGAAATGGGGCCACTGGTACTGGAGAAGGGAGTAGAGGAAAGAAACTATCAGCAAATAGGGAAATATTTTGTCTTTTTTTCCAAACCTCTTCTGTCCCGAGGCAAGAATCTTACTTGGATTTTAAGGAAAATGAGAGTCTATATAAGACATGGATCTTTTGATGTTTGCAGGGATGTTTTGAAATACTAATGAGGTAAATATTTTTGTAGGAACGTGCATGCAGTGATTATGTTATTTCTCCATTACAGTATGGGCTCAGAGCAGCTTCCTTTCAATTGCTTATATCCTTGTGGAACATAGCACTTGAATTCAGTTTTTTAAAATGTTAGTCTGAGTGATTCAGAAGTTTAGGGACCAAACCTGTAAACTCATCTGAACCAAAAATGTAACAGCAAATGCCTTCAGGGGTGCATGGATGAGCGAAACTTAAACTGGAGAACAAAGGCATATAAAAGTGGGGAAAGGGAAGGAGCCAGTAAAAGACTAACTGGTTGCCAAGAGCAGGGGTTCAGAAAGCAGATGAATTGGTTTCTGTTCTCTCAGGTTAAGTGATGCTTATTTCCTTTTCATTAGTAGCCATATCAAACACTCAAATTTTGCAGCACGTGATGTGAAGGCTACTTGGCAATTTGCTGCGAGTGAATCGGGTTATGTGGAGTTGGTCCATAATAATTTTTCATAATATTTCTCATGTAAGGTACTGGCTTTGTCAAATCTGAAGCATCCTCCAAGACTCGAAACGTTGATTTTGGAATTTATTTATAATTTCTTGGCTGTTGGAAGATAGAATTAAGAATAAAACTTTGAATATCCATTCCAAAGAATTAAGAGTTCTTGTTTGATGGGAAAATTTTTGGTCTAAGTGGTAATCTCTGAGCAGCCACAAAGCTTTAGGGGGTCTCTAAAACCCTTCAAGACCTGACTTAATATACTTTTTTATTAGAGAGCTGCTAATGCACTAATTTTATCAGAAACCTGTGGTGGCTAAACTGTGTTTGCTTCTCTTCATTTTCTATCAAATAAACCTTACCTTAAAAAACAATGAATAAATATTTTTTCATTAATGTGCTCTTAAAAATCTGTCCACAGTTATTAAAACCCAGATATTTCAGGAACATTTTTTATTTTATAGTTTTGCCCTTGTCTTAATAAAATGATGCATGAGGGTCCAGACAGGCCAAGATAATTTTGGGGTTTATTCTCAGTTATTTAAGCTGCCGCAGTTGCAGTTTCACAGGGTTCATGGGCAGTTTTGCTTCAGACGCTCTTTGGTGGGCTGTGTCCAGGAGCTGCAAAAGACTTTCTAACTGCATTTCTGTCATGAGCCACCTTCTGTGTATATAGAGGTTTAACAGAAAATGTTCTGAATTGTATAAAGTGCCCTGTCTCTATATAAGCACTGATTCAGCATCAATCAAGAGTTAAAACTATGGCCGCAAGCTGGTATCTGAGGGACTGCTGTTGCTGCTAATTTCAGCAGCAGCAAATGTCTTCCCATATTTTATAAAAGTAGGTTTATTTTAGGGGAAAAAAAAACAACCAACCAAACAACAAACCCTACCTTGAAAATCACCATCAAAAGTGCATAGCTTGTTCATTAGTTGCTAAGTTTTGTTCTGTAAGTGCTACTCATTAAATGTAATGCTTTGTAACCAAAGCCATGGGGCCAGAGGGGGCCTCAGAGAGAAAAAAAAAAAAAGTAGTTAACCTGCTTTTGCCACTGTTTCTTCCTCCTTATTCTGGCGCAAGCAATAATACTAGTTCAGCATTCAGGCAGCTCCACTTCAGTTGATGTTTTTCTCTAAACAGTGCATTTTGATCAGGCTCAGTACCAGATGTATGTCGAAAGGTCTTTCATTCCAGCAACAGAAAGCAAACACCACCCTGAAGGAAGTTTTTAAGGCACTATTTTCGATTGTCTTAGAAGCCTAGGTTCAACAGAAGACATGTCTTAAATTATTTCTGTCCCTTTCCTGTTAGCCCAAACAACACAGATATCAAAGAGCAGAGGTGCTTGGTGTTTATGAGATACTTTGACATTTGCAGGAGGGAACAGGTGATTCTTTTTTTACTTTGTTTCTACTGGAGGCTTTTCACATTTTTAAATTTCATGTGTTCTTCTGCAGCAGAGAAATCTACTGAAGGAGTAGCATATTTTCAGCCTTACTAAAGGGACCAGATTCTAGGCTACTTAATACTAGGGACTGCTGGCTACTGTATTGTTCAGCTGTATTGTGTGGTCTGCATGTCTCTATTCAGATCCTAGGGAAGTAGGAATGATTTGTTCACTTAAATGCCACAGAGCAGAAGACAAGTCTAATGACATGGGAGCTGTTTGGTGCAGGTGACCAGGAGTTAACTCTGTACCCTGGTCCATGCTGCTTGCGCAAGTTTGAGCTAGTGCCTTTCTTAAAGGATGCTTTTTGATTATTAACACCCTAATAGCTGTAAAGGCTCAATTCTAGAAGGAGGTCCTCCACAAATAGCTAAATAACCAAATCTGTCTGTATCACATGGGCTAAACTAGATGTGTCTACCTCTTCTTGGTTCTTCTGTTTTTGAGATGTTTTATTGTACAATGGAGTGGACTCATGACTACCCAGTTCACTTCAAGGCACAGCAATCACTCTATGCCAGCACTTCACCATTGCCATTTCAGCAGTTACCAGGTCTGATCCATCCACCTGACAAATCCTGTACACCCCTTGCTGTTCATCTTAATCAATCCCAGGTTCTTCCTATCTCTGCATATAAAAAGCCTATTTTTTCTTGTACCAAAGCAATTCTGTGTAATATTCAGTACACAACTGTTTGAGCAATTGTTTCAGCATGATTTATCATAAGCATCTGTGTTTATATTAAAGCATAATGGAATTCTCAGAACTTCTACATTTCTTTTTTCAACATGAAAAGGTCTCAATGATTCTATGTATGACATACATAATGTAACCGAATTTGTCAGCTCAAGTAATGGGGAACTAACAGAGAAACAGCATTTCCTATGTAACTATCCTTTCAAAGGATAGTTCTGCAAAGCACTGATTGGAAAAGCAATTTGTCAAAAACAGCTTGTGTAATGGGAGGGTGGTCTCCAGCCTTCTTTCAAGTCAGCGGGGAATGTTTTTCATGTTCATCTTGCATATTCAGAGGCAAAGATGATGAGCTGTTGTGGAGTCGTCCTGCAGCTGCTGCTCTGTTGTGCCTGTTGAGTTCTGATTCACAGCAATTGCTTTTTGAGCCTTGCTGCTTCTTCACGTGTCTCTTCAGATAACATTTTATGGAGTATTTGAACATCAGATAACTCAGTTCACTTAGATTTAATACAATGCACAGGCATGACGTTGCCACCAGAAAATAGAGGAAAATCATTTTCTCTGTGGTTTTGGAAATATAACAGTCTACAGTATTGGGACATGGTTTTATGTCACATTTCACAAGATGTGGTATTTTGAATCCATTGTACAATTTATAGAACAGAACAAGAAAAAATATTTCAAGTCCTGTTTTTAAAATGAGGCTGATTAGGTAAGTGCACAGCAATCCACCATCTATCTTTCCTGGATTTTTGTAAAGTTTCCGGTTGTGATGTTTCTCTCTGTTCTCTCTGTAAGCAACATGAAAGACAACCAAGAGTGAAGGGGTGGAGACCATGATTAATTGCAAAGCCCAAAATCTGATGTGAGAGACAGGGAAGAAATGGTCAAAGCAGACATTTTCACAACCAGGTTGCTTGATATTGCACTCAAATTCATCATGTTCATGTTTCCAGATGTTTTCTGCAGCAGCAACATAAAGCAGTAAGCGGAACAGGAACACAACAGCTACCCAAATTCTTCCAATTCCTGTTGAGTATTTATTCACTCCACTCAGCAGATCACGTAGGAATGCCCAGCTCATTTTTCTCATCAAGGAAAGATGGAAATGCTGTATCAAAGAAACACAAGATCAGAGAGATGCATCCTCTTGGGTGAAGACAAATGAGACATTCATTCAACATGAAATATAACCAGTAGCTGAAATAATTTAAAATTATTAAACATTTAGAAGTAATAATATTATTAAGCATTTAAATAAGAACAACAAGCTGATCTTATTTCTGATAATTTAATAATTCTGATACATTCTGAGGCTATTGAACAAAATTTATTTGCTGTTTAAGTACATTTTGGCAATTAGGCTGAAGTCTAATAATTCTGTTAAGCTGTCCTCTGTAAGAAATGTGCTTGTTCTCCCTGAGGGTCTCCTGAGTGTCAGGTAGGGCTTTCTCTGGCAAGTTCAGGCTGGCACTACCACTGAATTGCACTCAACTTAGCCCTGTCAGTTATGCAGATGCTACACAGTCAAGTCAGATTTCACTTTCAAATTTATGCATAGGAACTAAGTGCCCCATACTAAGTTGACTACAAAAATGCAAATTGATTGCTTTTTGTCTGTGGTCTAACTTTTGGGTAAACTTGTGCAATATTTTAAATATTTTCCTGCTTCATTGGACTTTATTTGTTGTATTTCTTATCATTACTCCAAAATATGTGTGCATATTTTGTGTGTGTGTGTGTTACAGTTTCTTATCTGCACGAGTCTTCCCCTGTCCTAACTCTAGAACACTTCTTTTGGAAGAGCCACCTAAGGAGCCACTGGCAGGGAGACTCATCAGAGTCAAAAGGAGACATGAGGTATCCACTCACAATATACAGTCACCTTTGCACCTGGCTCCATCTCCAGGTCTGACTGGATCCTTGGGGTTATTAAGCTCCTTTGTTTGTAAGAGTAAAAAGTGGATGTATTCCTGGCACACAGAGTAGCTGGGAGACACGAGGTGAGGAGGGAAATCAGAAGTTTCCATGTGTTATGTCATTGAATGTCCTCATGGCAACTTCTGCTTCTGCAAGCTCTGCCTAGCAGGAGAGAAAATGGACCCCTCCGTGGCTGCAGGGGCACACACAAATCCCAATGACCCTGCTGTAGCTGCAGGTACTGCTGATGGAATGAACGAGTTCATCTGTGGGCAAGTTTGAGTAGTAGTCAGGCCACTCCATCACAAAGCTTCATGGAAAAAGTATTCAGGCATTGGAATGGACTGCCCAGGGAGGTGGTGGGGTCACCATCCCTTCAAGGTGTTCTAGAAATGACTGCACGAGGCATTTAGTGCCATGGTCTAGCTGACCATGAGGTCGGCATTGGTCAAAGGTTGGACTCAATCTTGGAGGTCTTTTTCGACTTAAATGATTCTGTGATTCTGTAAGGCTCAACACACACGGAAAGCTCAGTGCTTCTTTTGCTGTACCTCAGTTCTGCAGCCTTTCATGACCTCTGCCTATGGTCAGGCTTCTGCAGGGAAGCAAAGTTATTTGGATAGTCCTGCATTGCTAACATTAGAGCTCAGCACTAGCTTGAGGAGCTGAGGGACAGCTGCAGAAATTAATATATTCCTGATTTATACTGCCAAGAATGGTTACCAAGCTACTCCTTTATGCTGCAGATAAAAAAGATAACAGGGAAATACCAGCTTATATCCTTTCAGACATATGCTCCTATGCTTTTAAATATGTTTGGCAGTGTGGTTCCTTTTTCATTAAAGAGCTATTCCTGTCTTCCACAAACAGAGTTCAAGCAGAAGTTTAAATCAAACTTTTGAAGGCATGAGCTTCAAGGCTTTAATACTTTCTAAACAAGCAATACACAGTCACAACAGTCTCAAAGCATCTGAACAGCAAACATGACACACCACCACTAGTGGTATATATTACCACTATGTAATAAATCACAGGCAAGGAATCAAAGCATTCACTGAGCAATATTAGCACGTGCATGTGCATCTTGTGGATGAGCTGTCCTCTGGAGATTTAAAGGAAAATCTCAAGAGGCCTCTTCTAAGCTTTAAGATGTGCACATGGACTGTTGGAGGGAATTCTGAATTTTGTTATTCCATTGAAAACAAGCAATGGCTGCAAGGGGACTTTTGCTGATGGCCACTCTAAGTGCACCATCCTTTTCTAGAGTAAAAAGCCTGATTCCACCTATCAATCCATGGTTGGAGTTACACCAGTTCCAGGTGAACAGAAATGAAAGGTACACTGGGTCACCAGCAAGGCACAAAAAATCAGTGGGAACCAACACTGGTGGAGATGAGGCCATGGTTATGCCTAAATATAGATTGAGAAATTTACCTTGAGGTCTCTTTTTCCCAAAGCTGAGCTGCTACTTCCTTAACTGAGCAGCAGGAGGGATTAGAAAAGAACAACTTTACACTTTCTTTGCCAATCCCACATTGAGAAGAACAATACAGAGGAGAATAAGAAGTCCTGACCAAACAAAACAGGGATCAGGAATTTGATTAAAGTCAACAGATCCTGAGCAAGGGGCAAATTCCAGCCAGACAGATTGGATGGATGAAATTCCTGCAAAGCTAATTTGAAAGAGAGCAACACATTCTGTTACCTAGATGTTTAGTAATGAGGCATCAAGGATTGCACAGAACTGAAAGTGGTTCCTGGTCCGTGTGCTTTGTTGAAGAGATACTAAAATTTATTGAAGGACTGCAGGGCAGGTCTTGTGGCCCACAGTGCTTCTGCACCCAGAGGCCTGCAGAACTTTGGTTATATTTTTTCCAGTTGCAGCCTTAACTTGATAATGAGAAATGGCTGTAGAGAACAACCTTCAGCTTCAAACCTAAAGGCCCACAGAACCTCTTTTATAGTATTGTTTGTAACTAGCACAGCTCCCCTGTTCAAAGGAGCTGCAAATGTGCTTTGGAAAGGTTATGTTTGCTTCATGACCGCTGTTGCTATAGATGTGGATGTTAACTGATGCTTTTGAATCCTTTGAAAATACAATTAATTCACTGAAGCATTGCAAAGAACACATGGAATGGAAAAAAAAAAAGAAAATGGACTTCAAAGACAAGGAGTTACTCAACAGGTAAACGAGAGAATTGATTTATGGGACAGCACAGGCACAAGACTGATGAGGGTTCAAGTTAGCTCAGACTAGAGAAGACACATTAAGTGAGCCGTATGAAATTCAGAGCAAGGTGAAGATTCAGACAACAAAAAAAGAAAAATCATCTAGTAAGCCCATAGCTTGGCAGTAGGAAAAATATGACAGTGGTATTTTGTAACACTTCAAGAAGCGGCAGTGCACATGACAACAGACACTGAGTAGTGTCGGGGCTTTAGCAAAATTATATTCTGGCTAATGTAAGGACAAGAGAGGAAAAGTGTCATCCAAATCCTTGCAACCAAGGAGAGATTTTTGCCTTAGAATCTGGAGAAGGTTCATGTTGTGCAGAAAGAAACAAATGGAGTCAAGAAGGGAAGCTAGCTAAAGAAATTTAGTAGATTGTGGGAAATGTAGATGACATCAGTTTGTGTTGGGGTAATGTCCAATGCTGAAGCTAAAAATGAATATACTCAAAAGTTTTAAGAAAATTGCAAAAGTATTAAAGGGGGATCCCCTTGGCACTGTGGACATAAAGACCACAAAAGAGACTTAGCCTCTACTGGAAATTACCAAGGAGGCATTAGAGAGAGTTAAACAGTAGAAGATAGGTTATTTGCACCAAGTACTCAAGGAAACATTAAATGGAACAAGAAGTGAAAAGCAGGGATTTGTGGTTAGACTTACTTCAACCTTCTGCTCAATACACACATGCACACCCCAGTTTGAGCAAAAGCTGAAGATTAGAAGTATGTTGATTTGTTTTTCTCATTACTAGCTGAAGTGTGAGTGGTAAGCATGAAAGCAAGATCTGCCAGTCAGGAAATAGAGCAAATAATCTCTCTTCCTCATCACATACATCCTTTATTCCCTCTATGGGATTTAAACACCCCCACTAACACACACTTTGTCCTGCTCATGAGAGGCACAAATAACCAGAAAAGGCTTCCCACCCTCTTTCCCTCACATGTATCAGTGACTTGTTGGGCACGTGCTCTGCTGAGCAAACAGAGTAACCTGAATGCACCATTAACTTCTGAGTGTACTGAATGTACTTTATTGAGTAAAGTGTTTGAATAATGCTATTGTTGTTGAATATATTCATCAAATATTAATTTCTGTCATTCACTGATGCCTACAGGAGGTTGGCTAATGTGCACTGAGTAATGCATCCATTGAAAAGCACAGTGCTCAGAATATTGCTTCACCTAGATTTCAATCAGCTCTGCTAATTTAATTACTTTAAAAGCAGAAAACGTATTTTTGTGTGGAGGAAAATGGCAGGCAGAAGACAGTGACAGGAAAGAAAGAAAATGCAAGACCAAACTGAATAACAGGAGAGGAGGTGGGGAAGCATCCTAAGTGTTAGAGGCACAAAGGGACTTTGTGCAACTTGGAGCTCAAAGAGCTGGCAAATTACAGGAAGAAGGCACAGTATTTTGGGAAATGGAGATGGACCAGTGAAAAATAAGAGAAAGAACACAAGCCTCTGAACAGTGGATCAATCAATTCTGTACAAGCAAGCTAAATTATCCTCACAGTTTGAGAGATGGAAGAGCTCTTTTTTCTGATCTAAACATTGCTGGGGAGTATTTGCTCACCTACAACTTATCTTTACTTATTTATTTATTTATTTTTAATAACAGGAAGAAAGAGAATCATAAATAGTGACAAAACATGATAAAGAAGAGAGCATTAGTAGAAATCACAGAGGATATAGGACCATAAAAAAGCAGATCTGGTAACAATCTTTAGAGTCCATTCTCTCCTTTATTTTTTACACTTCAATCAAAACATCATCACAGCACCTTTTTTTTTTTTCCAAACACCAAGGATCCTCCCAGTGTTATGAGGAAAAGAAGAAACAAGTACTGGAATAATGGTTTCCATAAATAACCAAACAAATAATGAAGCTTATCTTCAGGTGTTCATTTAGTAACTGCTTTTTGCCCTTATCTTTTCTGTTTGTTGATATAAGGAGGCATGCATCCATTTTATGGTTGCTGAGTCTGTTTCATGGACTGCCTACTGCTTCCTTACTGACTGCCATAGGTGTGAGGTCCACAGGCTGAGAAACACTGATTTGCTTTGTTCTCTGGCCCTAAAAAGCCTTAGTTGTGCAGAAACTGTTCCTGGCACTTCACTCTATTCTTAAGTTGATGGAAGCTCCACTAGTCCCCCCAGCATGCTGCTCTCATTACTCACTACTCATTGCTCAGTGCTCTGCTAGAGTAGAGGAGGAATTCAGGAATCCTCCTGGGAACACCAAGGAACAGTGTCACTTGATTCAAAGTCACATTACCGAGCTGCACATGTACCAGCTGTGCAAACTACTGCACATCTGCAATAGGAGCTGAAAAACTCTTGCTACAAGTCACTAACCTTGCAATGGCTTTGCTTCTTGTTCAATGGTGAGAGTTCCACAGTGATCTCCACGTCTTTATGAGAAAGTCAGCAAGAGAAAACAGAAAACATAAAAATTACCTTTGCCTTCTTCAGACAACTCACCTCTTTTTATTAAATAAGTAAAGCTCTAACATTAATGTAGTATTGACACTCATTTTTTAAGTTTCTTCAAAAACAAGCCAGGCAGAACCTGACAACCCCCGAGCAAACACAACCCTCCTGGGTCTGTGTCCTGGCCAAGCTGTTCACTTCTGTCATGACCACTTCTAGTCATTGGTAGTGCAGCAAAGCCCATGGTTCTAAGGCTGATGTGAGCCAAAATTTTCCCACCTATTTCATCCTTCGGGTTCTTCCAGAGGAAGGAGAGGCCCCCAAATGGCAGAGGTAAATATACTGGCAATAGCTTGCTCTTCTCTCATGCACAGAGAAAAAGTAGACACTGTAGATGCTTTAGAATGAAATTCATTGATATGAACCCTTCATTAAGATGTAATGGGGAAAGGGCATCCTCTCCTACAAGCATTGTCAATCTAGACAGAGAAAACATGCTGTCAAGGGGCAATATGCTTTATCCAGCATCACTCAGCACATCAGAGGCAGAGCTAAGAAAAGAGCCATGGTCTCTCATAGCCCAGTCCCTTGCTTTCACCTGCCTTAGTTTGCTGATTCTAACCTCTCACTGTTCCATGCCTATTATTAACTTTTAACTCATTGGAGCAAGAAATAAGCTCTTTGGTCCACTGGGAGATAAACCTCTAACTACTGTGATATTAAAAGCAGAAATAAATAGGGCTTAAAATAGACATGTGGCATGTAAAGACATTAGCCTAGATACTTATTTGTCAACCAACTACAGGAAGGAAAAGGAAACACTAGATGGAAGAGGGCTCAGCTTCTCATTTAGCACAATACTGGAGCTTGTTGATTTGGCTTTACATCTGACTTTCACATGGGTTTCTGCAGTGGCTTGGGACAAAACTCCTTTTTTTTTCCTGTGCTTCAGGATCTTAGTTGCCAAACATTCACTTTCCTGAAAATACAATTTCTAAACTATGGCAAAATCCCATCTTGTTTTGTATTTGGGGAAACCACAAGCATCACTTAAAAAACCAGCAGCTGCTGAGTGTAATGATTTGCCAGCTGCTAATTGCTGTGGTCTCTTCTCTGCAGCAATGAATGCGTTTTGAGAGGGCAGAAACAGTTCACTGTTTTCTTTGTTACTTGGTAAATAATGTATTTTTACAAAATTAAGCTCAGAAGTAGCCAAAACTATTTAATTTTTAAAGCCATGATATTCCTATCTCACCTACATGACTACGACTTCATTTCTCATCACCTTCATGCCAAACAGATAATCCATTTCTACCATGCTCTCCTGATGTAAACAAAAATCTCCCTCCACAGCAAATGACCTTCAACATTAATAAATATTATTGCTCCATTCAGGCTACTGTTACTGTTGTCACACTTAAGTCAACTTGTAAAATAATAAAAAGAACTGACAAAGTCAAAAGATTTCCACTTGGACAATAAATTGTCACTGGCCACATCACAGAGATTTTAACTCTGTAATATTATGAAGTACTGCAATAGTGCAACAAAAAGAGGATTATCTCCATGGTCCCATTGGCTGATGGGACACTTGCATGAGACTACTATAAATCCTATTTAATATAAGAAAATCAACTTCTCATTCAGTGAAACTGTATTTTATAACAAGAAAATCTAACTTACCTGTGTCCCAGCGAATGATTACAGCTGTATCCCAGCTCTCTAGTGGAATTAACAATCAACAGCTCATTTCTGAGAAAGGGAGTTACTATTTTATGCCTGGAAAATGGGAACTGCTTATCTCCTAGGTAATACAAACTAAATGAGTGCAACCTGATCATCTCTGCTGGCACACAGCTCAAACCAGAACCATAAAGCAGCTTGTATCATCAGAAAGATATGAGGAAACTGGCTTTTATTTGAAGTTGTAGGATTTATCTGCATCTCTTTTGAGCACTCATTGGCATCAGCTCAGATGCTGCACTCTGTGTTTTCACAGCAGCACAGCCTGAAGACGTGTGCTGTGAGCCTTAAGTCACACTGTTGCTCTTTGACATTTTACATCAGATTTGCATTTTGTGTTCTCCTGGGCAAGTCAGCTGTCCACAAAACACACATATTCTTTTAGGCACACATGACTCCCAACAATACATTACACAAATGCTCAGAAAAGCTTTTCTCTCAGAATTTCAACATACAGTGGCTTTCCCAAGTGAGTGAAGCCTGGGGTTTTTTATTGAAATGTGTTTTGTTTACTGTACATGCTAATCAGTACCCACACTGGCCTACATAGCTGAACCACTCCCCACCAGGAAGCCTAGAACTTTACTCTCAATAACTAAGCAATGGAATGAGTGTTTATGCTCTGCCTTATGCATCTCACATCAGGGCTTTGGTGGCCAATTTTACTAGGGTTGTGGCTGTTCTGCTGAGTAACATTACAAAATATGCAGAAAGATTGAACTCCTTGCCTTTTAAATGAATTATTCACACTCTAATTTATTCATAGTATAATTTAATTAGCTCAAACTTAGTGTGGCTTTTATCTGGGAATTACATGTGAATGTTTGGTAGTTTTACAGAGAGGAAACTATCACACAGCCCTACACATATGCCCGAACCTGCACCTTGGTACTGCCCCCAGAGAAGCTGATGCCTTCAGAGGGTGACTAAAGGTGCCCTTGGAGAGCACCTTTAAAGAGCTTGGAGCTGGACTGCAGGTAATGCAAAGCTTCCCAGATATCTGCTGGCAGCTCACCATGGTGAAGAGCAGTCTAGGAAGCTCCTGGAGTGTGTGGAAAGTAGTTCCCTGACACAGCTGGTAAGGGAGCTTGCCAGGGCAATGCTCTGCTGGACCTGCTGCTTGCTGACAGAGAAGGGCAGGTGGGAGGTGGGGTGGTCAGTGGCTATCCTGGGCACAGCAACCACAAAATAATAATTTCTGGTCCTGGGTGAAGTAAGGAAGGGGGATCAGCAAAGCCTCTACCTTGGACTTCCAGAGCATGGACTTCAGTCTGCTCAGGACACTGGTTCACAGAGTCCCTTGGGAAACAGCCCTTAAAAACAAGGGGTTCCAGGAAGGTTGGACATACTTTAAGGAGGAAATCTTAAAGATACAGGAGCAGGCCATTGCCATGTGCTGGAAGATGAGCTGGTGTGGAAGAAAACCAGCCTGACTGAATAGGGAGCTTTAACTGAAAATCAGGGGAAAAAAGAGTTTGTGACCTTTGGAAGAAGGGGCAGGAAACTCAGGAAGTGCACAAGGATGTCATTAGGTTATGAAGAGTGAAAATAAGAAAGGCAAAAGCTCAGCTAGAATTTGATTTGGCCACTGCTGTGAAAGATAATAAAAAGTGGTTTTATAAATACATGAACAACATAAAAAGGGCCAACGAAAATATCCATCTCTTACTGGCTGCAAAGGGGAACACTGTAACCAAAGATGAGGAGAAGGCTGTAGTATTTGATGCCTTCTTTGCTTCAGTCTTCAACAGAAAGACCAGTGACCCTCAGGGCAACCAGTGCCCTGAGCTAGTAGTCAGGGACAGGGAGCAGAGTAGACCCCCTGCACTCCAAGAGGAAGTAGCTGGTGGACTGCTGAGCCATTTGGACCCTCACAAGTCTGTGGGATGAAATGGAATTCATCCAATGGTAGCGAGGGAGCTGAAGAGCTTGCCAAGCCCCTCTCCATCATTTATCATGAGCCCTGGCAAACCAGGGAGGTCCCAGTGGGATGGAGGTTGGCCAGTGTGACTCATCTACAAGAAGTGTTGGAAGGGGGATCCAGGAAACTACAGGCCAGTCAGCTTGATCTCAGTTCTGGAGAAGGTTATGGAACAGAACATCTCAAGTGCCATCATGCAGCACATACAGCACAACCAGGAGATCAGACCCAGCCAGCCTGGGGGTAGGGAAGACAGGTCCTACCTGACCAAACTCCACTCCTTTTATGACGAGGTGACCCACCCAGTGGATGAGGGAAAGGCTGTGACCTGACTTTCAGCAAAGCCTTTGAAACCGTTTTCCAGGGCATTCTCCTGGAAAAACTGGCAGCCCATGGCTTGGATAGGCACACTCCTCTCCAGGTTTAAAACTTGCTGAGTGGCCAGGTTCAGAGAATTGTGATAAACAGCGCTGCATCCATTTGGCATTCAGTCACTAATGGTGTCCCACAGGGATCAGTACGGGCCAGCCCTGTTCAACATCTTCATTAATGATTTGAACAGGGGGATAGAATGCACCCTCAGAAAGGCTGTGGATGACACTCAGTTGAGTGGGAGTGTTGAGGCCCTCTGCTTGAGGGCAGGAAGGATCTGCAGAGGGATCTGGACAAGCTGGATCAATGGGCTGAAGCCAATTTTATAAGGTTCAACAATCAACACTTCCATCCCTGGAAGTGTTTAAGAAATGACTGGACGTGGCACTTAGTGCTATGGTTTAATTGGCATTGTGAAATACAAAGCTGTGTTTCGTATCAGGTACATAAAGGCAATGTGTGTATTTGTGATTGTGATATGTGTGGAAATCGACCATGGGACAGTTATAAAGACGAATTCTAATAATAACTGAGGGAAGCAAAGCATGGAAGAAGGCCTTTGAAGCTATCCTTTGTTCGCAATTAACCTTTGTAAGTCTTAAGTTGATTTAGGAGCACTTGAATTAAAGTGTTAAGGATGTTGCTCTTTGACAGGAACTTTCTGCTTGTAGTTAAGCCTCAAAGAGTTTTGCAATAATAACCTTTTGAAGTATAATTTTAGAATATTGCTTGTCGTAAGGATCTTTGAAACTATAGCTTTAAAATATATAGAAAGGAAATGTGCTTATCTCACGCCTTAAACAGTGAAGAGCAGCTTGAGAAAGGAAGATGAGCATCAACTCAAGGATTAATAGCTTCGACCAAGGGAAGTTGGACATCACTGTTATGAGATTTATAGTCCCTGCAATCAAAAGGTGGACCCACACCTGGAGCTGGACCTCACCAAATGGGATACTTCTTCCTTCTTTCGGAAACTGGACCACCACCATTCTGGGGATACTCCTTTCTGGGATACATCCTGAGAAAAACTAAATCACAACAGTGTATAGAACTGTGACATAAAAATTGGGAATAGAAACTGCTGAGAAAGCTTATGAGTACCCCTGTAAATACCTGTAAGCCTCAACTATCAGTGTGCAGTTGGAGGGAAAACTTCCCCCACTGTACTCAGCACTGTATTGCTCACAGTTTATCATATTAATTAATAAATTGATTGCTGCTTGAATATTGCCTAGTCAAGCTTCTCATTTATAACAGCATGGCAGTGTTCAGTCAGACATAGGATTCACAGATCATGGAAACCAGAAGGGACAACAAGGATCATCAAGTCCAGCTCTTAAGTAAATGGCCCATACAGGGATTGAAACCACAACTTCAGTGTTATCAGCACCATTCTCTAACCAGCTGAGCTCCTCTCAGGATCAATGATCTGGAGGTATTTTCTAACCTTAATGATTTTATATATTGAAAGACAACTGTAAGGTGTAGAAAATCTGAAGAGTTCCAGAACACTGTGTGTCAGATTCCCTTACAACAGAGTTTGTTCTGTTGAAACTGTGAGATTTCTACCCACTGTAGTCTTCTTAGGAGCTGTGTTCCCTGCCTGAGATTAGAAAGGGTGCCTACATTAGAAAGGATTTTAAGTTCTCACAGCTTAAACTGATTGGGAGACCTGGTGTCAGAGGCAGAGGTTAGTCCTGGTCTGTGCCTCCACTTCCAACTGCCTTCCCAACTGCATTGCCCTGCTTACATTAGACTGAAAAATAAACTTTTTTTTTTCTTTGCTGGCAATGGACCAGGGAACAAAATTGGCATACTGCAAAGCTGAGCAATTATGACATTGCATGCAAAGAAGTCCAGAGCAATTACAAGTGAAAAGAGGTCTCTCCTTGCCCTTCCTTTTTGGAGATGCAGTCTTAGCTCAAATTTGTCTTTAAACCCCATGTAAGGTATCTGGCTGTACATTGTTGTAGTAAGAAAATTCAGTGCTACACATGTTTTTTTGCTCTTCTTTTGTAGTAGAAATCACCTTTTCTTTCTAGAGGGGATGCTTTGAGTTTTGATATTCTGTTCCCAGTCAGAACCAATTTACCCACTCAAAAATGAAAGTAGAACCAAAGTGCCTTTTTCCTTCCATACTGAATTCAGCTGAAAAGGATGTATAAGCTTGATCAGTGTTTGAAGAATAACAATTCCTTTAATCTTTGCTGGAAAGCATGGCTGAGTGATTTGTTTTGTCTCACAGAGACACGGCTGGCTAACAAGTATTATGGAAGACATACAAATAATGTTATGAAACACAGAAGAGACTTGGTTTTAAAAAGCATATTGCCTTAAAACTGTTTGGGATTGTAAGCAGTAGGGTCCCAAACAGTGCATGCTGCTGTCTGAAAACAGCTTTCTTTCAATGGGAACAACACAAAGGAGCAAAAGCTGCTGAAAATCAGCATAAGGACTCTTGAGGCTGACATGAGCAGAGCAACAACCACACAGAAAACCCTCAATACCCTCAATGCCACCCCTGTCTAGCAGGTCTGTTTGTTCCTTATGCATTTATGTCCTTAATATAGCCATACAGTTTCACATGCCTCAGTGCAACAACGATTACTCTCATCATTAGATTTGAGCAAGGAGAGAAAAAGTACTTCTAATTACTAATTTTTGCTTTCCCTTCTCCCCCAGATTTGTTCAGCACAAAACAAAAAAAAGTCCCAGTTGTCAACTCCAATTAAAATAATTGTGAAGCTTATGGCGCCTAAAACATTTAAAAATAATTTTTAAAAAGTGAATTTCACGTTCATATATCAAAACTCTAACAAACATGTGAAGGTAGCTGCCCCTCTCACTACAAGTCATACCAGTGCTGAAGTTCCAGTGTAGTTGCAAAAATAATTTTTTCAGCCCACAATAGCTCTGTAACTGTGTCTCTGAAGCAAGGATAAGCTTATCAGTACCTTGAGGCACCCTATCTTTATTCTGAAGACAATGTGAAGCTCTGTTCCTGCGCAGCAGTTTAAATAAGCAGGAGCTGTGAGGTCGGTCAGCCGGGGCAGGAGGCACGGAGCTGCTCCCCGCCCCGCTCCAGGCCGGCTGTCGCAGGCTAACCATGGCTGCGGGGCACAGCGCCGGCTGCGCCCTGCTCTCTGCAGAGCCTCTTCTGCAGCTCAAATGATAAGGGCATATAAGCCTCAAGAAAAGCAGGAATTGCTGTTAGGTTGTGAATGGCTGCGGCACAAAGCACAATACTGAATGCAGAATCCCAAAGGAATTTAGTTGAAAGGAAAATAAATCTCAGTAACAGGCTCAGGTTTAGAAAAGGAAGGGGTTTTTGTGTGATTTCTTTTCAGGAGAGATACTCGGATATTAAGAGGATGAGTGACTCAGAAATGCCACAGATGTTTACTATTCTACACTTTTATAAAGCCTCTCCTATAAAACATACCAAACAACTTCATAAGACTTAATGGATTGAATGTTTCAACATCCTTTGGGGTCAGATGATAGCAACATAATATTCACATAATATTCACATAACATACAACACTTTCCCACAGTCATAAAGCAAAACTACAAACAGTAAGCAGTCTAAGCTTTTCATCACTGCACAGTTAATCTGGTTAGTTGGCACACGATTAACATATGCCAAGTACCAGCATTCACATCAAAGCCTAAGCCCGTTTCTACATCCTTCTCTGCTTCTCTTTTTACACACAAAGCCTTATCCTGCAGCTCTCCATATGGAGAATATATTCTCTTCAGCCAGTGGTGTTTTTTGTACAGTGTAGGACCTTCCCCTGTCAGTGATGCCTGGGACCTACCTGTCCTTTTTATAAGACGGGAAGTACTAGAGAACTAGCAGCAACCTAATGATCCTTGCCACCAATATATTGCAAATGTGCTCTGGCACAAACCCATCCTACCAAAATCTGGAAAAAACTGTCATGTACGTGGCTGACTTTGGATTAGAAGTTTTATCTGCACGGGGGGTGTAACTGCTGGGAAGGGGTACATGGGCCAATAAGTGAGTATGCTTTCTTTCTGTTGATGTAATTCTTTCGGCTTCCAAAATGTGGGGGGGAAAATTGCTTGGGAGCTGTATGCAGAACATCTCCTATATTGCAGTAAAACATCCCTCTTCCCCTCAGGAAAACCAAGTTACCTTCCCAAAAACCAAGCTCTTGCAAAAACCTCGCATTGGCTTCTTTCAATTAGACAAATATGAAAACAAACAAAAGCAGCTTCACTCAGATTTTCTACTCAATAGTTTCCAAACAAAATCAGCGGCGTGGCATATGCCACCAAAACAATAGCTACCAGATTAGCAGATGGTATGTTGTGAATTAATTGTTGACACAAACCCCAGACATACCATTCAATCCTCTCCTGACACCTAAACTTATTTCCCTATTATTTTTCTCACCTCATTATATTTGCTCACAACAAGAAAAAAAAAATTTAGATACTCCATCTGGATTCAGACATGAAAAGTTAACCTGCAATTTATTATTATTCTGCCATCTTCCAAAAAAACCAAAAACGGCAGTGATTACTGCAGAATAAAAACATGGAACAGGAAGCTCTGTGAGCCTGGATACCTCTACATTTCATAGAATCATAGAATCATTAAGGTTGGAAATTATTTCTAAGATTATCAAGTGCCACTGTACACCTAGGGTCACTGTTTCCACCACTAAACCATATCCACAACTGCCACATCCACAAGCCTTTTGAGCCATTCCTGGGCAGCTTGTTCCAATGCCAGACTACCTTTTCAATGGAGAAATCTTCCCAATCCAAACTTCCCCAGCGCAATGTGAGGCCATTTCCTCTTATCTTGTCAGTTGTAACTTAGGAGAAGTGATCAATCCTCACCTCACTACAATCTCCTTTCAGGTAGCTGTACAGGACAATAAGGTCCCCCCTGAGCCATCTCTCCTCCAGGCTGAAAACCCCCAGCTCCCTCAGCATCTCCTTATGGGACTTGTGCTCTAGCCAGCTTCAGCAGCTTTGTTGCCCTTCTCTGGACATGCTCCAGCACCTCAATGTCCTTCTTCTACTGAGGGGGCCCAGAACTGGATGCAGCACTCGAGGTGTGGCCTCACCAGTGCCCAGTATTATGCTTGCCCAATTATCCCATCAAAAAAACCCCAATCAATATTTAAGGTAGCAGCAATTTTAATTGAATAGTTTAGAAAATATATATTGATAATATAATTTGATTAAAATTAAGGGATAATTTGGTTCAAATAATAGCGCATAAGCAAAAGATAACCGCGGGGTACGGAGTGCAGGGCTCTTGGACCCTTGCCACCTCACATACAAGCTTGCCAAGTGAAGATTCCCCCCTTATATGCCATGTGTTAATGCCATCTCCTCCCATTTTCGGTTTGTCACATTTCTACCTCTGCCCTCATTACCAACTTTACCGCGCATATGCCACCACTCAGTTTGGTGGTCACATAAGTCTTTGGGGGTTGTCATTTGATGAAGATTTGTAGTCTTCCTCTTTGCCCTTTAATTCACCTTTGGGTTACACATGCGCACCAAGCCAGTGCAATGTAAGCCAAAACTAACATAATTACTACATCTAAGCATCAAGGCAATAAATCCCTTATAATTGGCATTTTCCTGGGACCCAACCAGATTGTCCCTTCTTTGTTAATTTTTAGTAACACATATCTCTTGTTTCTTCCTCCAGTCCTTGAACATCAGACGGGAGGGGAGGGGGTGGAGCCCCTCCTCTACCTTTCTTCTTCGGCATTACAACTTTTAACTGTTTTATTATTCCCAAATATAAATTACTGTATCAATATTGATTACTGTTTCAATTTTTATCAGCACGAATCATACCTATTTACCACACCAGCACAGGGGAACAATCACTGCCCTAGTCCTGCTGGTCACACTATTGTTGATCCAAGCCAGGATGCCACTGGTTTTCTTGGCCACTTGGGCACACTGCCAGCTTGTGTTTAGCCACTGCTGGCCAAGACTTCTGTTTGTTCCCTCCGGCCTCCCTGGCTGCAATAAGCAGACACTCCACCAAAGTCCCCTCACTCACCCTCCAGGTACAAAGGAGTGTGAGCCAGGGCTGGTGAGTCCAGAGCTACATGTGCTAATCCAGCAGCTCACTGCTGCTAAAACTGTAATACTGTCCATCACATCTCGGTTCTGCCTGCCAGTTACCTAAGGGAGCACTGATCTGAACCTCTTCCTACCCTGCAGGTATTGTTTTTTCCAAAATTTCAATTTTGTCCCCAACTTTATAATGTGGCTGAAACTGCCCGGTGGCACTGAAGGTAGAAAGGGAGGCACAAACAGTCATAGGCAACCACATGGGCTTTGTTTCCTCTGGACTTCAAGCGATTTTATTAATTTTACTGTTTACAAATGAAAGGAAACAAAACAACACCACACAGCAGCATCTACATAACCAGGAGTTTCTAGACACCCAACATCTTGGGTTTGGATCTACACAAAAGAAGTTGGACACTTAAATTGTAGCATATTTTTCTGCTCAGCTGACTGTACTCCAGAGACCGTCTCCACATGAATCTTCCTCATTCCAGCAACCAGTTCTGGGCTCCTCAGTAACAACAATGACATGGAGCTCCTGGAGTGAGCCCAGTGGAAGGAAAGAAAGATGACTAAGGGACTTCAGCATCTCTCTTACAAGGAAAGGCTGAGGGAGCAGGGCCTGTTCAGCCTTGAGACAATAACAAAAAGGGGGCCTCAGCAGCATCTGTCAGTCCTGCAGGGAGGCTGAGGAGAGGATGAAGGCAGGACTGGCTGTGACCATGGCCAGGTGCTACGAGCAGGCTCAGAGGTGAAGGGCCGGTCGGATCCAGCCGGCTCCTCCCCCCATCTCCCACTTATTAGTTTGGAATGCTGCATTGTCTTCTGTGCCCTTCACTTTAAAAAAAGCACATTGAGGTGCTGGAGTGTGGCCAGCAAACGGTAAGAAGGCTCTTGAAAGGTCTAGAAAACATGTCTTATGAGGAACAGCCGAGGGAGCTGGGGTTGTTTATTCTCAAGAAGCGGAGGCTCAGGGGGCCTTTATCCCTCTCCACAACTCCCTGGAAGGTTTTTGGGGCTGGTCTCATCTGCCGTGCCTGCAGTGACTGGACTAGAGAGAATGGCCTTGAACTGCGAGAGGGGACATTTAGATTAGACATTAGAAAAATATTTTTCACTGTTAGGGTGGTCAGGCGTTGAAGTATTTCCCTGGGAAGTGGTGGAGTCACCATCCCCGTAGGTGTTCAAGAGGCCTCTGGGATCTAGCGCTGGGTGATTTAGTACTCATGGGTTACAGTGGTAGTGTCGGGTGGGCGGCTGTACTGGATGACCTTTAAGGTCTCTTCCAGCCTTCATGGCTGTGTACGACTGGGGAATCACGATCGCAACGCGCTTCTCCCGCCGCCACACGCACGAGGGGAGAGAAGGGGCGGGGCGGGACCCGCTCCCCGTCCCCGTCCCCCCGGCCCGCGCCGCCGGCCTCCGCCCGGGAGGGGGCGCCAGCGCGCAGGCGCAGCCCCGCCCCGCGGGGAGGTGCCGCTGGCTGTGCGCGGTGAGTAGCGGGGGGTGGGGGGGGAGGGTGGCGCTGGCGGTCGTGGTGCCTCTCCCCGCGCTGTTCCGTGAGGCGGTGGCACGGGGGGAGATCCCCGGTGTCCCGGGAGCCCCACTGGGCTCTTCCAAACTGGAGCCAAACTGCCCCCTTCGGCCCGGTGGCGGCGCCAGCAGCACTTGGCCTCCCGGAATGGGGTTGTGCGACTGCCCTTGCGCTGCCCTTCCCTTCCCAGGGGATCCCCAGCACCTGTGTCTCCCCTGCCCCTCAGTAATCAGGGGTAGCCGAGTGTTTTTCCGCCTTTGCTCAGGTGCTCATAGAATGGTTTGGCTTGGAAAAAATAATCTTTGGGTTAAAAATCATCTCGTTCCAACGCCCCTGCCAGGGACACGGACACCTTCCACAAGACCAGAGTGCTCATAAGCCCCATCCAGCCTGGCCTTGAACGCTTGCAGGGATGGGGCATCCACAGCTTCCCTGGGCAACCTGTTCCAGTGCCTCAGTACCCCCAGAAAAAAGAATTTCTTGCATATGCTAAGTAGCTTGAATTTCCCCTCTCATTTTGAGCCCAAGGCATTTGCCCAGTGAGTGCAAAAGTGAGATGTGGGTGCTGGGCCTGCTGGGGTGGGTGGCTAAAGTGACTGCACTACAGTGCTGCTTGGGCTGGCCTGCCACGTAGAAGGGTTTTTGTAGAAAATTTTTTCCTACGATTGTCTTTTTAGCCAGTGGTCTGAATGATGCTGTCTGGTCCACAGGTAGCTAAAGTGTTAGCCAAAGGCAAGTGAAAAACCCTAAGGTCACTATCAGGAGATTTAGATTTGCTGTATGAAGATGTGAATCTCCTAAGTTTAGTTTTAGGATGCACAAAATTAACAAGATCCAAGATCAGTGTGTGCAAGCTGGGAATGTTAGGTGACACCAGAGGTGATCAGTAATATTTACACCAGCTAAAATTGTAAGACAAACTGAGTGTGAATTTGCATTCAGTGAATGCACCTCTTCCAGGTTTTTACAGAAATTACACCTGTTTTTCATTCTACTTCTAGAAAGTATTCAACATTAAGCAACATGTCTTCTGCCAAACCTCCAAATGAAAATGAAACACCCAAAGAGAGAAAACCAGGACTGAGGAGTGTTCAGACAACTATGCTTTTCCGAGCTGTGAACCCAGAGCTTTTCATTAAACCTGTAAGACAGTCGTTCTGAGAGAAACTAAATATGCTTGAAGAGATACAGTTGCTTTAAAGTAATCATTACAATTCTCTGGGCATTATATAATCATCTCTTGTTATGCAAACCGCTCAGAAATGTAACAAAAATATTTTCACTTATTTCCACTCTTGACTGTGGAGAGCGCAGAGCATTACATTACTTGTTGCAGCTTTTATGTCATTGCCATATTGTCTGATTCTTTTGTACCTAGCCAAGTTGCTTTCAGAAAGACCTGTTGCAAGGTCATGTAATTTGACAGGTTAAATAATATTGTTTTTAAGTAATAAAAACAACAGGAGTTGTTTTGAATATTTAAAAGGGAACAAATCTTAGAATGCAAACTTTTTTGGTATGAAGTGAATTGATTTTTGGTAGCTTTTCAATATTTTGGGTTTTCCTTTTTCTTGCTTTTTATAATTGAGTTGATGATACTCGGGTTTTATTTGCATTTGCAGAACCCAGAAATGAGTGAAATTTTGTGCATATAATAAGTATAGATTTAATAAAAGTAGATTTTGTGGTAAGAATACAAAATGTGATTTAGAGGATTGTAATCAAGCAGGACCAGAGTGCATTGTCCCAGTGGTATATCCAGATGAATTCTGTTAAAAGTTTGTAGTGGAGACCTTCAGTAATTGGTTTTGTCTGGTTCATTTATACTCAATCAGCATTTCCAACCAGCAAAATAGAGAGTACTGGGCAATGTGCTGTCTCCAGAAAGAATCTTCTTTTTCAAAGGAAATTCCTTTTGCTGTCAGAAAATTCATTCTGCAAGAAGGCAATAATGATTTTTGCAGATAGATACAATAGTTTACTGTTCAGTTCCTAAGCTGCGATAGACGAATATAATGTTTGAGTTTAATGAAAAATGTTTTGACTAAAAACATTTACCACATTTTTTCTTGTCAGAACAAACCTGTGATGGCATTTGGACTGGTAGCAATTAGCCTCTGTGTGGCCTACCTTGGTTATTTGCACGCAACAGCAGAGAACAAAAAGGACCTCTACGAAGCAATCGACAGTGAGGGGTCCAGATATATGAGGAGGAAAACTTCCAAGTGGGACTGAGAATGTAAGAAAGGAAATCAGTAAATCACTCACAGAACTTTTTCAGGCAACTACTGTTTTTTTCTCTTTCCCTTGAAATAATGAATAAATGTCTCGCTTGCTATTTAATCCAATTCAAGTTCCTTTATAAAATGCTGTACCTGTACAAATAAACCACAGTAAAGATACATCTGAAAATAAAAGTGATTTTAAGAATTGTCCTCTATGATCTCCACAGAGATCTTTGTCAGAAGACATGAAATCACTTCGGACCTCCAATCAGTATTGGTAAATGCCTTAGAAACTGACATGATAGTTCACCTTTCTCTTTGCTTTGATTAAATGAAGTCAGAGGTTTATATATTTTTTTAACAGAATGAAAAATGTATTTTCTTTGAGAAGAAAAGTAGATATCTTGATCTGTTGATAACAGTGGTGCAAGTAAACTAATTTTAAGGCAAGGAAGATCTGATAAAGCAATTGGTGAAGGGTTTTATTTCATAAAGGAAACTCTAAAATACTGGCCAAAATAATTCTTGGATGCTTAATATACTCTTCCTTACAAATAAAAAAGGTAAATCAGTAGCCAAATAGAGAAAAAGTGCAACAAGTGCTTCTGTTAAGAGAAAGATAGGAGGAACTCAGCCATTATCTTTCCTGTCTGGCACCATATGACAGATCAGTGAGCAGGCTGGCTTCAGCCTGCCAGTTGATAGCTTTAGCTCCAGCTTGGCCAGAGTTTGTGTAATATTCTGACTAGTCAGCAGGACTGGTTTTATTTCAACTGCATTCAAAATTTTAATTTCTCTATATTGCAAAGTACATTATATGACGTTAATTTATTACAGGTTACTGAACTCAAAATAAGGACTGGAAAGTCTAAAATCCCCAGGTACTTCTGTGAGTGTGGCTGGAGGGTGGGTGGGCATTGTGGCGTTTCCCTAGCACACGTGGTGGTCCCTTGTGAGCCTTTGAGCAAACTGTACAGGCAGGTGTCTTCCTGTTCCAGCACCGAGTCCTTCTCCTGTGAGCTTCCCAGCAGCTTCTGGGTGTCTGACATTTCCTTGACAGTGTCCCATTAACCAGACTCCAGGACATGTGGTGGGAGGACACATACCAGGACACATACCTGTTTCTGCCATGGACCCTTACTGATGTTATGTTGCAGCTTTCCATTCAGTTTCTTGTATTTGCAGACCCAAGGAGGCCTCCCAGGGAGCCTCTTTGTTGACCCTCTTCTGACCAAGGTGGCTTCTGTCAGGCCAGAGAAGGAACATGCAGGAACTCCTGCTTTACAGTTCTGGGAGTTGCTTTGGGTTTTATCAAAAGATTTTGGTACTGAAGATAAAAAAGGTGACTGGCTGCCTTGAGGGACAGCAGTTGCACCATGGGATTTCTCTGTATCTCCCTCTAAGTCCTTCACTTTGAATCTGTGAGTTGACTCCTGTTCTTGTTTTATAGTTAACTGTAGCTTAAATTCAGCAGGGCTTTGGTTAAACTGCCTCCTTCCTGAGAAGGGAAGTGAGCTCTACCTATAATAAAGCTTTTTTTTTTTTTTTTTTAAAGGGGCGTTTTTGCTGCCTTTAAAAGCAGATTCCCCTCTGTGAGCCTGCTGCCCTACAACAGCAAGGTTCCTGGGCAAATCTAAGTTTGCAGGTGAGGAAACTACTTGCCTTTTGATTGGTGAAGGAATTTCCAGGTGAAATGATCAAACATTCAGGACTCTCACATGCTGTGTATATCCTGCAGAATCTATTTTGTTTGATGTTTGTGAAGGATCTTTAGAATAAATCTGTTCCTTTAAAAATGGTCACACAGGATTTTAGCTCTTTTCAGTTCGTTAAAATGCACGGGTCTTGTATGTTTGCATGAATTTAACTAAATTATTCCCAAATCAGTGCTACAAGTTTACCTGTTTTTCTGTAGGCTTTTAGAATACATGCTTTGATTCTCTGCAGGTGAATTGAAAGCCCATTCTCTTATTTTCACATATTTGAGAATAATGCAAGATTTGTGTTCTCAAGATTTTCAGTTATGTTTTGTGAAGTGAATATGGATCTGGCAGTTACTGGGGAAAAGAAAGTGGGACTGGAGGCAGAAAAGATAATAGACTGACCTGGACAGGATGTAGGCATGTCCATGCCAGTGGCACTTCTCACAAAAATGGATAGGGCCTCTTGAATGTCGGCTGGACTCAAGTCCTGTTGACCAGGTTACTTTAGAACTGCAAGGTTGAAGAAAGAATGGATATTTAAATTTCTCCTTTTATTTCTTTGGCAGCTGCTGTACAGATAACTCTTAATGATACACAATTTATATATAAAGAAGAGATAAAGCAGTGCAAATACAGAGAGGTATGTGGTAGGTTAATGAATGTTACAGTATCGACACAGGCATTTGCTGTTTTAAGTTCCTGATTTTTATCATAAGAACAATGTATGTATAGGGATTAAAGGAAAAAAAAACCCTCACCCAAACAAAACTGCTTTGATACCAAAATTTGTTTGCTCAGTTCTGAAAGCGTGACACCCCTTATGCATTTGGAGGACTAACACACAGCACCAGTATAGTTTCTTTTGTTCTGTGTTTTTCAATTTCAGTCTTCAGTATAGTGATAATTATCTATAAGGGATGATAACTGGCTTGACAAAAACTGTGAGTCAACATTATTTCCTGGGCAGAGGCTCTTTGAGGTTTTTGCCAGTTCCTTACTATCTGTGCTGACTTTAACATCTTTTTCCAAGAACAGCAACAACATGCAATGATTTAAATATCCAAAACTGTAGCTGTTGTACTGTTCCTAAGATCTCCTTAGACTTTGTCATATGAATGGGACTTGTTGGCATTCAACAAAAAAAGCATTAAACAATTAAAGTGCCGAAGCCTACTGTGATGCTGTTTAACTATTACCAGGGAAAGTTAGTTCTTTGTGGGTGAAACCAGGCCTTCCCCAGTAACAGTTGCTGCACAGGAAGCTGCATTCTGGCTGGAAAGGGTCACTTCATGAAACCCTCCCTTATCATCTGTCTCCTGGCTGTTACTGAATTGTCAGCATGTTTGAAATCCTAATTGAACAGCAAATGTTTCAGCTAACTTGGTAAACAATTGCCAATGATTTTTCTCCTTTTACCAGCTTGCGTGCTTTCTGTAGCAACAGTAAGAGTTTTGCCTGCAAATGAGATCTGTCAGGGGTAGAGTTCGGACACTCTAGTAAAGATTACAGAATGACACTGGAACATCACAATGATTAGAAGTTCTGATCTGGATTCCTTTGTTGTGCTGTGTGTATAAAAAGGGTACCACCACCACCACCTCCCAGTGCTGCTTTTGATCAGATTCAGGAGTGTAAGCCTTCCAGAACACAGCATTAAACTCATTGTAAGGTACTGGAAAAGCTCATTTCTGAAATTCCTTTCTTTTATTGCAATCTGAGATTTAGGAAAACCCAAAGTTCTCTTGCTTCTATGTGTTCTGGCCAGTCATGAATGCATTTACATCTTAGTAAGAAAGAACTGCTGCATATTAGTAACTCCAGTGTATTCAGGGAGGAAAAAGGTCAGCTGTTCTGCAGTGCATGAAGCATTCTGAGTTGGGCATAATGAAGCATGAAAGGCAAAGGAGCTGCAAGACCATTAGCAAGTGTTTTCTGAAGCTCAAGTGCTTAGGTAAGAATTATGTTTGATTTCATTTGCACAGATCATCCCATCATCCTTCAACAGGACACAGCTGGGATATTTAATCCTGAATCTCACCTTACACCTGATTCTGGCTCCTGACCTTAGACTGAAGCTCTGTACAGTCTCTTGAGGTTTGATTTTTTCATGGCATACCACAATGATAACCTCAGTGATGAAGGGCTTATGGTAGCATTCATATGTTTGAGGATCTAGGAAGAATCTGAAGTATATGCTGTGTCTGATTGTCTTAGAAGTTTCTGATCAGCAGTGTAAAGTTTTGCAGAAATCATGTTGTGCGTGGTTCTTTAATGTGTGTTGTGAAGAGGAATGTTTGGTTTCTGATTTAAACAATATGAAGAGTTTATCAATGTCCTGAGAGCCCTGGCAGCAGGGTGAGTGCCATGCCTGCCTGGGGGCATGAGGCTTCAGCCTTGCATTGACGCACACAGTGTGAAACACACCCAGAAGGCCAGAGGCCTTCTCTTTTTCAATTATTTTCTTTTCACTGCTTGATAAAATGGACAGGGGAAGAGCTGTGTCATCAAGGCACAACATGCTTTCATTACTGTGGAAATAGCTATCATGACAGAACTGAGTGCTTGACAACCAAGATTGTAATTCTGAATATAAATAAAAAAGTTTAGTTTGGATTTTTGGTTTGTTTTTTTTTTTTTAATGCTTGCCATAGCCAGGACCTTTATTCACCTGAGATTTGAATGCTAGTGCCAGAAGAAGTACTTAGCTTGAAAAATAACTGGCTTTGTGCTTGATGAGATGTGAGCTTGAGCTGGCTGGATTTTTAATTCATTTTCAGAACATTTCACTACCTTTTTTTATTGCATGAAGTTTATGGACTTCATTGTAAGTTCATTGTCAGGCCTTGTTTAATGATTAGGTGCATTTCCTAAGGGCAATAAAGTGCAGGCTTAACTTTAAATCTGTCCTGAACGTTTGTGGCCATCAAAGCTAGTAAAGTGTTTAACAGATTGGCCGACTCTGGACCCTAAGTGAGGAGAAGGAAAACTGCCAACATACATATATTCCTAAACGAAGCATGCCAGCTGTAGGTTTATGTTTCTCTATGTGCTTGACTCATGCTTTATATGGCTTTTTGGATATCTGAGAAAAGACTGAAATACACAAAGAGATCCTTCTGGATCTGAGCCTTCCTGCTTTCTGCACCACTTCACGGGCTTTTCACTGCCGAGCACCGGAGCGCTCCTCAGGCAGGCGTTACTCAGCGCGTCTGACACCTGCCAGCCGTAGTCTTGCAGCCTCCCACCAGATGACAAACGGCTCACAGAGAATTGCTGGAGTGTTTTGCTTTGGAATTTTATTTTATACAAGTTTCTAAATAGCTATCTGTTTATACTGCAGGCAGTCAGAGTAATGCACTTGGCACCTCAAGAGGAAAAGCAGGGAGGTTTACAGTGGTCTTAAGTTTTCAACTTAAGAGGCATATTTAGAGACAGGCAGCAGGAGCTTCAGATCTGGCCAGCTGTGTCTGTACATATCCATGCTGCCGGCACACTCTGGGATGGACTTACTCAGCAGTGTGTGCACAGCTCATACAGCTCATAACAGTCTGTCAGACCCTGGCATTGCTTCTCATTGCCTCTTGGGAAGGGAAAAACATTTTGTTTTACTGCTTTCAAGTGTTAAGTTGAAGGTGTGTTTGTTCCACTTAGAAACAGCATGTCCTCTTAAATCTATGTGCTTGGTTTTGGAGAGATGAAAGGAGCCACAGCTTGGCCTAAATGAGTAGCTTGGTAATGTAGATAAATAGACAAGACAGCAAGTGGTAGGATTGCTACAGCATCTGGAGAGTTACTCACCATGGACACTATTTGGTATTTCAAGGAAATATTTTAGCAAGTAAAGTAACTAAGTGCGATTTAAGAGATTTTTTTTCCCTTGTAGTTGTACTCACTGCACAATATTAATTATGATGGACTGGCATGTTTAAGAAAAAAGGCCATTTCATATTCTTTAGATTTCTGCATGCCAGGTACTGTCAGTACATGAGCTACTGGTAGCTGAAAAATTGTGGGCTCAGACATAACAAGCAAGCCTTCCATTGCATGAAGCAGAGTGTTATGGTTTGACACTGGCACTAGCCAATGCCCCATGAAAAAAAAGCACTCTCCCCGGTGTCTGCTGTGAGACTTTCGACCAGGAATAAGAAAGAGGCAGGCTCCCACTTAACAAAAGAAAAAAAAACATTTATTAACTAAACTATACAGACAATAACTAAACTATACATAAAAAAACAAAGAACACACACGGAAAAAATGAAAGCCCCACAAAACATCTCCCTCCTCCTCCCCTCAATTCCCCAACACAATACACTTCCCAAATCAACAACCATTAGTCCATCACTACTCTGTACACAATCAATTCTCCATTCATCAAGAGGAGAGGAGTCCTTTTTGCTTGGCCATGGTGGCCTTTTCCAATTTCCAGGCTCTCTCACCGCCTGGATGAAATCAGGGCTGTTTCCAGGGTCTGTTTTTTAAGGATGCTCTGTCCCATTCCAAAAAGAAACACAATCACACCTTTTGGGACATCTGTCCCCCCCATATTTATATACCCCTTGAGGCGGAGGGGTAAACTCCATCCTTACATCTTCTTCTTGGCTCCGAGACATTGCGCCCCCCTGGATGCAGTCTCTGTCTCACAAGGAAACACGGCTCTGTCCATGGCTGTACAAAAAGAGTCCAGCAACAGCCACTCCAATCATCTCTTGCCACCCGGATGCTTATGCTTCTCTTTTTTCCACACTCTCCCTCACTTGCTCCACTTGCTCATCTCATTTCTCCCACTCACTCTAACTCCTTTTCCGGGGCAGGGTGATGCCTTGTAAGCTTTCATTGTCCACAAAAAAAAACAAAAGGCTCTAAAAACGGCAGGACTCTTTCACAGCGCCTTCTCCCCCCCCCTTCTTCTCCACAGACACAAGCACGCAGGCAGCTCATATCAGGTTTCAAGATAACAGTCCCGCTTGGTCTCTCTCGGTCCCTCTCTCCCTCGGTCTCTCTCTCTCTCTCTCCATCTCCGGGGGGGGGGGGGGGGGGGGCAGGCCTACCTCTCCCGGGCCGGGCCACATGGCTTCCCTCTCTCTCTTCTCAGCCCGCAGCAGCACACTAGTATCTAATTTCAAAACAAAGGTCCCAGAACACTCGCTCTCTCTTTTGGGGGTCTCCATCTCTCCACCCTTCCACCTTCAGGGTACCCTCTCTCCCGATCTTGGTCTGGGGCCCAGGCCTACCGCGTGGCCGCCCCTCCCCCGCCCAGCAAGCGCCGGGCAGGGGAGAAGCTCCGACCTGTGTCCCTCCGACGTCCCAAGAGGCCGTGCCTGCGCAAACACCTTGCTTTTAAAGTGGCCTCAGAGGTGACCTGTATCCCATAAATCCTATTTCCGGCATTTCCGGGTCAAACCATGACACAGAGACAGCATATGTTTGTTGGCTTGATTTTGTTCCTGTCTGAGGAGTATTGCAGCATTAGAAATAACAGTACCCATGTTACTTGCAACTCTGATTCTGAGGGAATCATTCTTTATGACTGTTATGTCTGAATGCAAATAAAGAATCTTTCAGATAACATCTGGACGCTGGAGTGCCAGTGATGGCAAATATTGACAGCAGAGTGCATGAGACAAAGCCTAGAATGGGGAGCTGTAATGCTGCAGTGAATAATACAGAAAGCAGGATTTCTCTATTAGTCATTCAGGAGACGTCTAATAATTGCCAGAAAATACCACAGTCTTAGGAGCAGTCAGACTTTCTCTCTAAGGCAGTGTTATGGAAGACTGAAAAGTGGGTTGTCTAATTACTGTAGCTGAGCAGCTGAACTAGTAGAGAGCTGTGGAGTATGGCTGAGAAGCAGCTAATTAATAAAATAGAGACATCTTGCTTGTTAATCCCTCAAAGGTCTGCAGAAGAGCTCTGTGACATCTTAAAAGGAAGATATGCAGATTGTAAAACCTTTGAATGCCTCACACGGAGAAATGAAGTGTGAAAGGAACTAATGAGGCTGGTAGCATTTGGAGTGTGAGTGCACACTGTCTGTGCGTGTCAGGCAATTAAGGAGCTGCAGGGCTTGATGGGCACCAGAGCGCAGAATGAATGCACTGTGGCTGTGCTTGGGTGGAGGGGTAGCCACACTGAGAGAAACCCAGCCTTTGGACTGGAGTTACTGGTGTGATTTCCTTCTCTGCTCTTAATTAACAGAAGTGCAGTGTTACATTTGCTGCTACTTAAAATATAGATGGAGGAAAACAAAGTGAGTGACCGATTGCAGAATGCAGCAAGTGTCTGGTGGGAGATGCAGATGCTGGAACAGCTGGCATTAATATTGGCTAGTAGGTACAGTACCTGGGTGTTTTGGGGATATCTAGGCAGGGTTCTGCCTGGGCATGTGTCAGCAGTGACCAGAGAGAAAGACAAATCCTAGAAGGAAGACTGAGCCAATAACAATGATGGCAACATCCTCAGGAGTGAGAAAACCTGTGCTCCCTTCATTACATTTTACTGGGACTAGCAATCAACTAGCTGTCTTTGGGTCTGTGAGCAAACGAAGAGTAAGGTAAACAGCTTGTCTAGCAACAACTAGTAATCTAACTCCAAGCCTCATTCCTATTATTTGGTCTTGCCTTTCTTTTGTATACTTGGACTTTTCCACTGTGCAGCTGCAGTCTGCTGTTGCTTTTCCTAAAATTTGAGTGACCAGAGAAAACTCCTACTCATCAAGGTGTCTGAGCACCATATTTTTCCATTATTTTTCTCATAAGATTACATTCTTCCTTCCTCAAGTCGGCTTTCCAAAAGGCACAGGTACTTCCAATGTGTTTGTTCAAAAATTCAATCCACAGTATAAACAGAATATTGCTGGCTATTCCACTTCATTGTTTTCCTTTGTGGCTTCTTGGCAACTTCAACTGCTGATGTCAGATTAATTGCTGGGCTCTGTGTGCTATATCTGCTAGTGATAGTAGCTGCAGTCCCTTCCCTGTGCTGCCTGTGGTATCCCACAATGATTCCTGGGGTTTGGGGGTTTTAGGATTTTTTACCTGATGTGCCACACATTAGAGGAGTTAGATTTCAGAAAAAGAGTAATTTAACTTTGAGTCTAGACAAGTACTGCAAGTAATAGGTTTTGTAAAAGAGTAGTCTAACTCTGAGGCTGGAATCTGACCCACATTGACTCTATACCTAAGGTGTTAACCATCTTTGATATGTTTCTGATAGTCCCTCTTTAGTATGAGGTTTATTATCCTGATTTATAGCCAGTCCTGATTTTCAATGTGGATTTAAAAGTCAGTGATCTGGACCTTCAGCCTTAAACTTCACCTTGAATGATTTTATCATTTCATTATATTGACACGAATCTGATGCTGAGTCACTAAGCTATTCTAGTGAGCTTAAGTACTTCTGTCACATTCCCATTAAAATACTAAGTATGTCTGTCTGCCAAATATGCTTATTTCTGGGTCAGCTGACTAGATGATTCAATTTTATCCTGTTTTCTGCTCTCCTACATCTACCTGGACAGCATCACCATTCATATTTAGTGATCTTTCAGGTGTTGCATCTAATTTCTCAGTTATGAGGCATTTTTAGTATCAATAATGATCTCAACTTGAATGTATCTTTCCTATATTTTGAGGAAAGTGGTTTTCTGCATACTGTTGTATTATAAACACATTCTTCGTATACAGGAATGAAATTTAGGGACTTTTGAAAAAGGTCATTGAAATAAGAGATTAGTTCTTAGGTTACCTGAACTAGAATATTTAAATGCTTTAAATCTTTAAAGCTGTCATGAGAAAAATACTGAGGAGTTGACTTTCAAAATAATGTGCAGTGGGATACACATTCTCTTACATTTCCAGTCTGACTTGATATCTGATCTACATAAGCTGTTGTATACAGACATAGCTTTAAGTAACCTTGGAAATTGTGTCTTGAAGCTCCCAACCTCTTCCTCTAAGACTTAACATCTTCCTTCTGAACACCAAATGCTTGCACTTTTTGACTTGTGACTTTCACTGTCCACAGGTTGGAGGAATCGAGGTGCCAACACCTGTTAAGTAAGCTAGCTAGAAGGTCTCCCTAACCATAAATTCTACATTCAAAGCGTAATTCTGGAGCACTTCAGAGCTTTTCAATAAACCATAAATTCAAACAGAAGTGTTCTTGATATTGTAAGCAGTGGTTATGTGAGTCACTGCTATGCTTGTGTCCCATTGCCTTTAACCTGACTTCTAGCCCAGATGTGGTGACAACATCAGCACAAGTATGTTCCTTTGTCCTCTGTGTCACCACAGTGAATCCTGGTCAGACCACCTGGCATAAGCATGTTCTTGCTTATGAATCCATGGCTATGAGAATGTGAGTGAATCCTATTTAATCTAAAATCAAAACTGCCTGTAAATGTAATACACAAGAGCCCTTTTGTTTGAGGAAGAGGCAGGTGTAACACTGGAAAGGTACTGCAAAGGGAGATAGTAATGCTTCTCTGAGCCTTTTCATTAGTTTGTTAAGTAGAACCAACACAGAAGGTTTTGGGCAGCTGCACTCTCAAAGCTCATGTTCTCACAATTCTCGTTTAGCTACATAAAAGTAGAGCACATTTCCTTTTGGGCACTGGCTCACAGTATTTCAGGTACTTTATAACCAAGGCTGTGGTACAGTCTTTATAGTAACACCTTAAATAATGAGTTACAAATTAAATATTGATACAGTTTACCTAGTGCTTCAGCAGAAAAAGTATGAAAAATCCATAGCAGAAACTTGTGGAGACTCTTGTGAAGCTGTAGTAGGAGCTGCCATGGTTGAACATGCATACAAGTCATCTAAAGATGGGCAGTCCTGGGAAAAAAAAAGTGTAGCCTATGGCTCTTATGAAGAAGACCTTTATGAAGAGTTGCTGTCGAATACTACATAGGGTGTCATAAAATATGCGACGCCTGCAAACTTGCTAATCCCAAAGAGCTGTGGTGCATGTGTCTCAGATATGTCAAAGCATAAACTAAAACCTGAAATATTTCCAGCACTGGTAAGGCTAGTATAAAAATAAATGTCAGCTGGGTCAGCAATGGAGCTCAAGTGTCAGTTTTTCTCAAGGTACTCACTCTAGGGCTGCAAGGCAGCACTAAAGAGAATCCTGTAGGAGTAACTCTTAATACAGCCTCTCCCCCTTTGTACAAAAGGGGAGATTTTTTATTAAAACTGGAAAATTATTCTGGATTTGGAGCTACATGTTGAAAACAGACTAAGTTCCTTCACTTTCTGAATCGGATATTAAAAGGTCCCCCACCTTACTAAAAAGACATTAGCATTACTTTCAAGTAAGACCACATTTTCACATAATGGATTCCATTTTAAGAAGGGAGAGTTGTGAGTCCAGTCAACTCATATATTTGTAGATCTTTTTTTATAAAACAGGATCTTTGCTTTTGATTCAAAGGTAAATGCTTGTTGGAATGTTTAATGCATTATCATTAGTCATGTGGGGAATACAGAGGAGAAACTGGCTGCTGCTGTAATGTCTGTGTTAAACTTCTCCTGAACTCTCTTATCTGTGAGATTGACTGTTTTGTGGTATGTGTATATCTGTGTGTGTGTGTGTGTGTTAAAATTCTTTCCCCACTAGAAATTAAAAGTCACATTAGTGGTCACTTTTGAATAATAACTTGGATGAGCTTAGGTTAAAGTTAACTCCCTGAGGTGTGTTTCTTTTTACAGGGCAACTGCTGAATTCCACAACAGAAAAAAAAAAAACCCAAACCTGTAAATGTGTTTGTCTTCTGACTTTAATCTATATTTATACATTGCATCCTTGTGCCAATGAAAAAACAGAAAGCAATGACAACCTGTGCCATCATTGTGATGAGGAAGAGGAGCCAGCTCAAAGAAATGAAAAATCTCACCATTTCTTAATGTGTTTAATCAATATCAGAAGATAGCTGTGAAAGGATTATTCTTGTTACCAGTTTGTGTTAGTTTCCCTTTCAATCTAGGTAATTAAATATAAATGGTAATTTGTCTGTGGATAGTTGAGAATGGAAACTGATTAACATTCAAGAATATAGGTGTATATTCAATAATATCCATCTCTTGGTTATTAAACAGATTGCTTCCATAGAAGGCTTGCTGACCTCTCCTGGATAAAGACTTCTAAAGGGTTTGGAATGCTGTGTTTGTTAATGAGAGAAATCTGATCTCCATCACAAGCTGGACTGATCCTTTCATCTGTTACAAACTACATTAGATGAAAATGATTGCTGTAGTCAAGAGCAGAAAATTCCCATTCCATCTCACAAACCATGTGAAAGAAACTGTGTTTCAAAGCATGACTCAGACAAGGCTGTAATACTGGGTTCAGTTCAGTAAGCTGAGCTTTGTAAGTGAAAGCTTGGAATTACTAACTTTGCTGCCAAGGGTAAGTTCTTATTCTTTTAATTCTGCTGCCAAAAAGGGCTCTATTGGCAGGTACTGGAGAGTTCCTGGGTGACTTTGCTGGAAACCTTGCAATGTTACAGAAACCACCAGCCACCCAGTCTGCTGCAAATGGGACATGAACTGTAATTCCCTGACATTATTGCTGGTCAATTAGAGGTGCACCCCTGTGACTGAGGCCTTGATCTGTGTCTCTGCTGTGCAAGCTGACACATGCTCTTGCAGGCTTGCCAATTCTGCACTGAGTTCTGCAAAGACCATCCTCTGCAGGGCTTTCACCAAGGACAATGGGGAGTTTGATTCCTTTCGTAGTATGATGTGGGACCACTATGATCTTGCCAGAGGATTCCTGGGAAGCTGCCAAAAAGACAGCAAAACTTTCTTTTATTCCATTCAGAAGGAAAATATCCTGGGATTCTCTACACACACCACACTAGCAGAGGTCTTTTCAGTATGTGCCCCCAATCTTTTTAACTTTAAATCCAAGGTTAAGGTGTTAGAATGCACGTGGTTCAAAGATCCTCCTGAACAAAAAGCTTCTAATACTAAAAGCCTGAAAGCCTCAGTTTCATCTGTTCCTGTGCTTGGTTCTATCTAAGAAGCAATATGTTGAGTGACTTGGAGTAGGTCTTGAATGTCTGGCAGTGTAAAAGGACATACATGGTATTGAAAGACTTCTTGAAAGAACTGAGCTCATTTGGATGTGAATAATAAGAGTTGAAGTCCATAAGCCCTGTTAAGTTTCTAAAGGCCCTGCTGTTTGCATCTTTTTTTCTTGCTTACTAAAATTATTTTTCCTTTAATAAAATTGTTCTTCCTCTAAGAATACTAAAACTGTATATCTTGTATATCTTTCTGTTCCTCTAGGGAAAAAAACTACTTTTTTGGATACTGTGATCTGTAACATAAAATCATCATATTTTAATTGCCTTGCAGCCTTACTTAGGACAAAAAGATCTGTGTTCCTGCAAATTACTTATGTGTTCTTACCCAAATGCTGGTACAGGAAGCAGGCTGGAAAACATGAGGGGTACAATACTGTCTAAAGCCCAGGGGAACAGTAAGAACCATTATAACCCCACAGGAGGATGGCAGCTGATGTTAGGTAGTGGTTTTTTCTTGGTTCTCAGTAGGTTCCTGTCAGGCCTCTTTCCTCTTGTACATGATGTTTTTTGTTAAATCCAACATATGGCATTGAGGAGTTTCTGAGTTCAAACATGCTGTGTGGATTTGTCACTGTGCACTGCACTAGGTCTCCTTCCACAGCTCCGGGCAATAATGTTCTTACAGCACCTTCTACTGAACTCTTTTGAAAGTGGAAATTGTCCTTCCAGTAAAAAGTAATGCAGGCTTGATACCAAAATGTGCTGGAAAAGCTGGATGTCAGTGGGTATCAGTATGACTTTATACTGAGGATAGCAAAACTTTTCTCCTTTGCCCTTTCCTTGCAAATATCTTAATGAAGAATCTGATGTCTGTAGACCAGAAGTGGTGAGTCTGCCAAAGGATTTACAATGCTGGAAAGCCACCCTCTTGAATGTATGCTGGAGGCAGGAATTTCTTGACTATTTTGGATGAATTTGTTTCTCCCTCCTGAAAGTGACTGTGCTGCAGTGTCACTTTATGTGCACATAGAGGGGAGCAACCACAATTTTTTTTTAAATATTTAAGTAGCTTTGACTAATCTACTATAGTCAGAGTCAAAGAAACCAGAACTAGAAAAAAAAAGTGCGAAAAATTGCGGAAATTCTGAAAAAAATTTGCAGAAATTTCAGGAATTCTTCAGTGAATTACAGAGTCACACAGAATCACAGAATGGGTAAGATTGGAAGGGACCACAGAGGGCCATCTGGTCCAACCTCCCTGCTCCATCAGGATCATCCTAGAGCACAACACACAGGATTGTGTCCAGATGGTTCTTGAATATCTCCAGTGAGGGAGATATTTTCCACAACTTCTCTGGGCAATCTGTTCCAATGTGTGGTCACCTGCACAGTAAAGAAGTTCTTCCTCATATTCAGGTGGAATTTCCTGTCCATCAGTTTCTGCCCATTGCTGTTTGTCCTATTGCTCAGCACCACTGAGAAGAGCTTAGTTCAATCCTCCTGGGCACCCTCCTTTCAGAGACTGATAGACATTAATGAGATCCCCTCTCAGTCATCTAAAGGCTGAACAGCTCCCTCAGGCTTTCCTTGTAAGAGAGATGCTCCAGTCCTCTCAACATCTTTGTTGCCCTCCACGGGACCTGGTCCAGGAGTTCCATGTTATATTCACATGCACAGTCATCTCTCAGCTTTATTTCCCCCCACACATACACCTCACACTGTAAGCATAGCCCATTTTTCTTACCTGTTGTTATTTTCTTCTTCTCTTGACTTCAAATGGTAGAAACATTGCCTGTCAGTACAGATAAGAGGCAAACATCTTTCCTTCAGCTGCAGGCCTCTAGTTAGACCCAAGTCTTCAATGGGACATGAAAACAGCTTTTTTATTTTTCATATGCTGATCACAAGTCCCTTCTGCAGCTCATTGAAAGACTGCTCTGAGTCACTGGGATAGAAAATTTTTGACCAGCAAAGTAGTGCAATGACTGCCTCACCCACAGATGTGTCTTCATTAGAAGTAGGGAGTGCAATGCAGGAACAAAGCAAGAGGCTATGTCTTGCAAGCCCTAAGTACAATAGCATTCCAGTCAGGTATTGTGTAAATGTTTGATCTGCTGCTCATGTTTTAAGGTGTGACTTGGGCAGGTTCCACTTGACTGGAACATAAACAGATTTATTGCCAGATATACCCATTGATGTAGAGTCATTAACTCAAGCTTTTGGGGGAAGTTTTACATTGTGGGTATTTTCCAGACAGTTCTAGAAGAAGTCTTATATAGAGAGGATACAGATCTTAGCAAGCTGTAAACTTATATTCTTCCTTTTGATACTATATATTTATTTGCCCATCTAGATGTCCATTATCTAGAATGCTGTGAAACCTCTAGTGTAAGAAGGTGGTCAAAGAAACGATCAGTCATCTTTCATCAAAACATCCTTCCAGAATTTCACAGGTACTTCTGAGAGCAGTTTCTGCATTAAGAGTCATCTGCAAAGCTGAGAAATAAGCTTTTAATGTCAGTGTGGGGTTCCTTCAAAAATTCTAACTTTAGGAGGAAGAGGATATTCTTCAGGATGAAGTAAAAGGGGATTTAATTTTCAGAGCTGGCTGAAAATCTTGAAGGTCTTCAGAAATAAAGAATTGCAACAAGTGGAGTCACCAGGCTTGGAACAGGCATGAAAATCCTTGCTTTTCTCCAAAGGCCCATTTCTCTAAATCTGTAAGTTACTGCTTTGATAGTGTAGGTCAAAGCTTGATCCCAAATTCTGTGTTTATGGAAGACACTTGTATCAATACTTAAAGTCTTTTAAATCTCATCTTATATGGTGCTTACATTTTAAATTAATTCTATCCCAACTGACCTTTGAAAAGAGGTTGTGAATGTTGTCAGTTGGAAGTTCTCAATCTGGTGTGTGCAAGCTTAAAGCTCAATATGATGTGTCTTGTATCAACACAAATTATTCAGTCCTTCAAACATTATAAACCAAGAATTTTACAATCAGATTAAGTTGATAATTGAGAGACCTATTGAGAGGAGCCATACTCTCCTAAGAATGGAGCAATGACGTGAAATTGAGCTAGGAGCAGCCCTTTAAGGTCACCACTGCTTAGACATCAGGAATATGGTGACACACAAGTGGAGAGAATTACATGAAGTTCAAACAGATTAATGAAACCAGACTAAAGATAAAGCCCATAGAAAAGTGATTAAGGTCACAGATTAAAAGTAAAACAAGAACTTCCTTGTCTGTCCTATAAAAGTGATCATACCCAGATGACTACAGAGATGACCCACCTTAGCTGTTTCTGAGAACAAATACCCTTTGTTCATTATTGGAGAGCTTAAGATTGAAATAGCATGATGTTGCACATGTATTAAATTAGAACTAACTATGAGGAATAGTATAAAAAAACTCGGTTGAAAGAGCATTATGAACTATGGTTACCTGTTTCAGAATTTGTTTCAGTAAAATAATCCTGTTCACTTTCAAATGAAACAACACAGGGGTTCAGCTAGTCAGAGAAAATCAGATTTGAATAGAAACTATAATGAGGTGCTTTTTTGGTACATAAATATTGTGTTTAAATATGTTTGTTTTAGCCTAAAAGATTACCTGACAAAAAAATCAAATTTTCTACTAAAGCAAGGCCAAATATTCTACAGCAGGGATAATAATCAAACTCAGATTTTCAGATTGTGGTGGATTATCTATAATACCTCTTGTCTCATGTGCAGAATGCCCATGATTTGCAACACTATAGAATCCATATCAAGGCAGATGGAAGTGCTTACACCACCGTTAGAGTGGGATTTAAGGAGCTGCAGGAGTCACAAGGCTTGCAAAAGCCAAGAATTCTAAAAAGTGAATAAAAGCCATGAAAGGACTGCTTTGTTTCAGCAGGAATGAAAATGAGAGATTCACTTCCCTCCTGATCTGCCCCTACAAAGCAGCAAGGGCACTTCTCATGAGAGGCCAAATACTGGCCATGCATTCTCTTGGTCCATGTCTGGGTGAGGAGAAGTCCCTTGTTGGTTGGGCGGGGACTGAAGATTTGAACTGCAAGGTAATACCCAGGGTCTGAAAGGCAAAAATAGGAGCAGAAATCAGGGCAGGTGATTTGCTCACCAGTGAGTGAATTCTGCAAAGACGTAAGAAAGCCTTCCATAAGTAGAGGCCCAAGTCAGGTATATGAAGTTTCTGTTTCTAATGCAGCCAACTGTAAGCAGCTATCTAGTTAAAAGACATGTAAATACTGACTAGGAATTCTGGGAGCTGTCAGTTAGTCTGCCCTGGGCTAAAAGATATTTCTTACAGCTTTCTGCTCTTGGTTGATGCTTCAGACTGAAAAAGCTATTAGCATGCTGCTTCCCTCATGTGCAGGTATCCATCCATATGTGCATGTCAAGATGTGTGTAACTTATTAATAGTCTTCCTTCCAGGTATCATTAGAGGTATCTCTAGAAGAAATTCTGATTAAAATGAGACTTAAGGTTTACAAAAACCAGAGTTGTGTAAAAAGGAGGTCTCCTTCAGGATGAGGGAGTTGTAGCATTGGCTGGTGACTCTTTTGCAATGATGACTACCTCTGGCACTTCAAGGGAGCAGGACATGCTCATGATTGATGGTCATGTGTTTTACATCCTTGTATCTCCACACAGAGCTGTTACTGAGGAAGTGCCAGAGGATACAACTGGCAAAGCTTTGGCATCAAGGACTCAATTTGAATGTAGGGATTTTCTTTCTGCTTTTTCCAAATAGTCCTAGATGTTGCAAGCAACCAACTCGAAAGAGTTGCCCAGAACTAGGGCTTTTTGGAAGCTGTTACTTCTCATTATATTTCTCAGTAAAGCTATTCTGTCAGCAAGATGGATTTTATGGGCATCACTAAATCCTTTCATTCAGATTTTTTTGCTATAGTTGAACAGTTCCTTCTATATCACATTCTGTGTGCTTGTAATTTCACAAATTAGTTTCCTACCTCCTCAAGTTATTTTCTATCCAAATAATGTTTTCCATTTCTATTATCAAGATCAGCTGACATGCCAGATTGAAAAAACAATCACAGCTGGCCAGCACTGAATATCTGAAGAAAAGTCTTAGAATTCATTTCTAAACTAAAAGGTAAGAAAGAAGTGCTATTTCAGCAATGCTTCTGGTTTTCTGAAGGTTATTAGACATCCCATGATGTTAAAATACCACTTTTTTTCCAATCTGCTTTTGATTTAGTGCTGCTTTTGAAGATTGCTACAAACAGGCACAGCTCTCTAAAGAGTTTTCCTGACAAGAATTCAGCACAAATTGACAGAGTCTTAAGCCTTAATAGCTGCTTTAAGGGAGAGAGGTTGTATTGGGAATAGAACTGCTTTTGGGGCAAAACAAAAACAAAAAAAAAAACAACCAAAAAATCCCCAGAATTTTGGAGAATAATTGAAATCTGCAGGGAGGGCTCTGGAGTACTGTGGATAATAATCCTCTTGCCCTCCCACTCTGATTCACTGATCATTCCCTTCCTTTCTGACAGATGAATTAAGAGCATCCTTGTACATCAGTGAGAAGCCTGTAGCTGAATAAAAGTAAGCAGAATGAGAAGGTAATTTATAAATGGCAGAATAACCACATTCCCATTATTAATGCACTTTTTCTTTTTGCATTAATGGAGTCAGACACAGCAGGATATTTGCTGTAAGATTTTCTCCTTCATCTATTTATTGAATAGCTGTAGTTCCATAACTTTGGAATAAGTTCCTGTAGCCTGAACTGAGAAGAAAGTCCTCAGTCCTGCATCTCCTGATGAATCCCATCAGTGCAGGCTGCTGCCCAGCAGTTGATTCTTACAATTGTTGAGCTCAAGAGAAAATTACACCAGGGATTTTTTTGCTGTTGTGTTTTGTTTGTTTGCTTTTGCATACTGGTGGGATATTCTATATGTTAAAACGACTCATCTAAAAATTGTACAAGGAGGTGGTTACCTGTAAAAAAAAAATAATGTTTCTGAATTATTATCAGGCCCAGTACTATCGAGGTATCCCATGAAATAAGCAAACTCTGGCCAAACTACTGCTCTTTTGAAACATAGCTCAGCAGAAATATAAGTAGTGGCAACTACTTGATATAGATTGAGTCACGGCTTGGACAGGAACACTCTGCTGAGTTAGGAACTGGCTGGATGGGTCCAGAGAGTGGTGGTGAATGGTGCTACATTCACTGTCACCAGTGGTGTCCCTCAGGGATCTGTGCTGGGGCCAGTTCTGTTCAATATTTTTATTGACAATGTGGATGAGGATGTTGAGTCCTTCATCAGTAAATTTGCAGACGACACTAAGCTGGGAGTGTATGTCAACTCGTTTGAAGGTAGGAGGGCTCTGCAGAGAGACCTGGAATGGTTGAATGAATGGGCAGAGTCCAGCTGGATGAAGTTTAATAAGCCCAAGTGCCAAGTCCTGCATTTTGACCACAATAACCCCCTGCAGAGCTACAGGCTGGGGATGGTGAGGCTGGACAGTGCCCAGGCAGAAAGGGACCTGGGGATACTGACAGCCGGCTGAACATGTGCCCTGGTGGCCAAGAAGGCCAATGGCCCCTGGCCTGTGTCACGAATGGTGTGGCCAGCAGGAGCAGGAAGGTCATTCTGCCCTTGTACCTGGCACTGGTGAGGCCAGACCTCGAGGGCTGTGTCCAGTTCTGGCCCCTCAGTTTGCGAAGGACGTTGAGACCCTTGAGCACATCCAGAGGAGGCAACGAGGCTGGTGAGGGATTTGGAACACAAACCCTGTGAGGAACGACTGAGGGAGCTGAGGGTGTTTAGCCTGGAGAAAAGGAGACTCAGGGGTGCCCTTATCACTCTCTACAACTCCCTGAAAGGTGACTGTAGTCAGGTGGGGTTGGCCTCTTTCTCCAGGCAACCACTGACAGAACCAGAGGACACGGTCTTAAGCTGTGCAAGGGAAATATAGGCTGGATATTAGGAAAAAGTTTTTTACAGAAAGAGTGGTAAAGTACTGGAATGGTCTGCCCAGGGGGCTGGTGGAGTCACCATCCCTGGATGTATTTAAAACAAGACTGGATGTGGCACTCAGTGCTGTGGTTTAGTTGAGGTGTTAGGGCATGGGTTGGACTTGATGATCTTGAATGTCTCTTCCAACCTAGTGATTCTGTGATTCTGAGTCTATGATAAGTCCTGGGTTAGCTTTGAGCCGATTTTTTTAGAGGGATGATTAATGCAAAATTCTCTTGATTACTTTTATAAATGTTTTTAACTGAAATGGTAATTTAATGTTAATATTGTTTGGGAGCCTTAAGTAGTGATTCATCTGAATACAGCTGAATAATGTATCTTTTGCAGGAGTTTCCAGTTGAGGCACTGATGGTATGTCTGGAATCTCTCCACTCCCTCTGCATAGTGACTGCCAGAGCTCTCAAGGTTTGAAGGACAAATAATTGTGCTCTGCACCCTTTTCTGTAACCTGGAAAATACAGTGCATCTATTGTGCCTGCTAAGGGATTCGGGCTAACAATAGTGCATTTATTAACTGGCTTTCTATACTTATGGGATTTTTTCCCCAGAAATACTCAAATGAAAGGTAAATTTTTTGTGCCATGTTATCTGTAGTTTTTTCTATTTCTGAGTTAAAAGACAAATTGGACTTCTTTGTCCAGCAAAATCTTGCTGCCTTGGTGATGGTTTCATCCTGGGAATAAATTGTCTTCCCTGATCTGAGACCCCTGTCCAATGATTAAGTCTAAGGTCCCTTCCAGGCAGCCTCATATTGCAATGAAACTGTGATACAGTGGGAATTAGGGGGAGACACAGCACTGGCATCCTCAGACATCCCTTCTTTAATGCAGAAAAATGTTGGAACTGGGAGAAGTAAATAGAAGAAAAGTCTAACATTCCTTTATCATATTTCAAAATGAGAGGGTCAGACTCTAAACTATGCTAAATGATTGCTATAAATGTTGACTAGGATTCCTTTGAATGTGAACCATTAGTCTGCACTGTGCCTCAGTGAGTCTGCAGTGGTTACATACCTACCACTCACATAGCTTTTCAGGAGAGTCATGGAAGCTTTAAATAGCACTGCGTGCTCTTGTGTGATCATGTCATTAAAGCTGAGCTGGTCAGCATGCTTGGCCAGCACCACAGCTTTGTGCTTCAAACAAGGCAGCATAAGCACAGAGGTTTCCATTTGTTGATGCACAGATTTAAGGAGGAAGAATAAAAATCCTTGCACCAAAACATTCGCAGCTTTGAAAGTCAGCTTTATTGTGAACTAACAGACAAGTTTAAAAAGTGGCATGACTTGTCTATCCTCACAAAATGGATTTCTGACTGTTACACTTCTCCATGACACTTTGGAAATAAAGCCAGATAGATGGAATGTATTTTCCTCTCAAAAGAGACAGGCCTTAAATTCCTGTGTGAAGACAGGCTTTCCTTGCACTGCTCCTTTGAAACAACCAAGTGTAATCAAGTGGACTTTAGTTTCTGCATCAAGGTGCAAGGTAATTTCAGGACTCTGAAGAGTAGAAAACAAAAACCTGCATCAGCCAGTTTATGTTTTAACTTCAGAGATGAGGAAAGGGACTCAGTTTCTGCTTGTGTCCTGCCCTGTCAGCTGTAAATCCTTGCACTTAGGTGTTTAATCTTCAAAGAACTTTAACTTGGAGTATTTATGGCAGCAGAAGACCTTCAGGCCAAGGGGCTAGGGCACATTCACCAGCAGGGCATCCAGTCAGAGGAGCCCTGAGTGCAGAGAGAGGCTAAGTGAGCTGGAAGGTCTCTTTCAGATGAGCCATGAGTGAGAATGACTGGAGGATTAGGGATTGCAGAATCCCTTGGTGAATGTGGCTGTATTAATGGAACTCAGACAGACTCTTGCTCAGCCCAGCATCCCCACTGGGCACAGGGCAATGGGTGAAGCTTCAGCAAGCAGTGCTTTTTGCCATCCTGGCAATTGTTATCTTCTGGGGTGCAAGTGCTCCATTCACCTCATGTGCCTCAGGCCATGCCCAGAACTGGACTGCTGAGTCATGAGCTGCTTCTGGGTTGTTTCTTCTGCACATCAGTGGTGTAAGAGCACCCAGCTGCAACTTTGTCCCCACACTAGCAAAATGAGGGTATGTGCTCAGACCTGAGCAACTTGTTAAGTAAATCCCATCTTCTGTAAATAGCTGGATAAAGGGGTGACTTCCTAGATGTGATAGTCAGTTTAATGGGATAGCCAATTCATCAAATAGCTGATATGCTTTCCCACAAATAAAGCCCTAGGGTGTCAAACTTTACAGAGATTTAAAAACAATCGTGTGTGTTATTTTTAATGACTCTTCAAAGTAATCCGGGAATTCCTCCCATCACAATCCAGGAATCTTTTCACAGACCGTCTGTCAATGCCTCACATACGCCGCCAGGGGGAAGAGTTTATCTGTCTTTCAGGTACCAGGCCTCCATTCCTGGAACTGTTTAAAAGTTGATACTAACTCCACAAGAGAAATCCAACCGCTTTGGCTAGAAAACGGTCTTGTGCAACCTAAGGTCTTCAGCGAGTTACAAATAAGTTAAAGTAATTTTTGTCGTCTGGAAAATAAATAATTCCCTTCCCTTCCCTTCCCTTCCCTTCCCTTCCCTTCCCTTCCCTTCCCTTCCCTTCCCTTCCCTTCCCTTCCCTTCCCTTCCCTTCCCTTCCCTTCCCTCTTTTGGATTCTAGTGCTATGTGATATATACAGCTTTCTGCTGGGTTAATACTACTGAAATGCTTAAAACAATAAAAGAATTTAAATTCTCAATATGCTAAACTGAAAATATATTGTTCTTTCCTTCCAGCCTGCAGCCTAAAAGTGTACAGGCAGTTGGGCATTTCCTGCTGGGATTTATGGCTGTGAACTAGCACTAGTAGCTTTTTAGAAAGCTTGTGTTTTTTCCCCAGGAAATACTCCTGCAGAATAACATGACTGTGAATATTGGGGTAGGGGGAAGTGGGATGTTAAGGTGTATGGTTTTTTAATTTAGGATCAAGTACCTGTTCACTGAGAGAATCTCTACATAGTCCTCATCTGCTGTGCTTTGTTTTGCACAGTACAGCAGGCTTTGAGCATGTGAATATTCTGTGTGAAATTAACCTTGAAGGAGATCTCTGGCAGTGCCCCTAATGCACTTCAGCCACAAACAAAGCACCAGTCACTAGGACCAGACCAAAGCTAGGCTGAAGTAACAACTGCTAAAGTATGTATGTTGTGGCTGTCAGGTCCTCAGCACCAAATGTTCTGCAGAGATTGTGCTAATTGCAGATGTAGACACAGACACATATTGAAATAATCTGTAAACCATCTTTATAGAGTCCTTAGATTGCTAAACCAAAATTGCGTAATTACACATGCTCTGCATACATACTAAAAACCTGGGCAAATCCTTCCTGCAGATTCCTGTTCTCTCTGAAAATACTCGTGTACTAAGCCTGTGAAGGTGTCAGCAAAAGTCTCACTGACGGTTATGGGATGGGACCTGACTTTCTGCAAGCTCCACCTCCATCGCTACTGCCAACTGCGTTTGGTTGAACTCAGTAAAACTGTCTGCTTTTAGCTGGTAATCTTTTCAGGAGGAAGTGTTGCCAGCACTGCTTTGAGCACCAAGGTTTATGACTGACTTGAAATTTGCTTTTGTAGGGGGAGAGCTGGCATTGGCACTTTCTCTTACTCCTTCTAATCCCCAAAAGTACATTCTTCTTCTCCTCTTGCTCCTCCCCACCTGCATCTGCAGAAGAACTCCTTCTTGTGTGATTTACCAGGAAGCACAGAGGAAAATGTCTGTGACTCTAAGCTCACTAACAGCAAAGCACTTCTGCTCCAGGAAGGGCCCCAAAAGTTTCTCATCCAGCAATTTGCAGAAAAAGAGGTACTATAGATTTTTATGCTCTTGATGAAAGTCTTGCTATAATTACTGAGCTTAAGGGTACAGAATTTTAAAAATATCAATGCAGAGGACATATTAAGAAGCCCCATTAGCTGTGCTACTAGAATGAAACCTAAGACTTTGCAATGTCCGTTGCGGGATTGTTTTGATCCCTGTTCCACTGACCTTCCCAAAGCATTTCCCATGGGTTATGCTGGCACTCCTTACACTGCACCTTTGTACACACACAGACAACATGGATGTAACCCTGCAGCTACTTGCCAGGTAGCATAGTATCATCTTCACTTTACTGATAAGAGTGTCTGAAGCCACAGTGGAAAAAAATTATCATCTTGATCTCATCATGATCCTCAGTGGAGCTCCCTCTGTCTGACAGCATAAATCAAAGGGAAAAAAATTAAATCAGTGGAAAACTGGTGTAGCTTTTCATCTGTTATCCCTACATTCCCTGTGCCTTTTGAGCTTATTTGATTGCCTTTCAGGGACATGGCTTTTAAATTTCATTAGCATGCTATTATTCTTTCCTCTATCTGACACAGAAAAGTTAGAATTAATTGCATATTGACTAACTGAACCACTTACAGCAAGGCAGTGCATCCAGTGGTGTGCCCACTGGTGTGTGCAGGAACTTGGGGCTTACTGGGCTGCTACTTGCAGGCTGTGACCTGTAGTACTTGCAGACACTACACACAGAGGAGCTGCCACCTCAGCAGCAATCATGAGACCTGAAAGCAAAGATGCCTCTCTTGCTTGTGTTGCAAAGTTGCCTCGTCTGTGCTGCCTCTGCCTACAGCACTCGCTGTGTACCAGATACACATTTTGTTTATACCTGTATGTGTGAATTTATCTATATATTGTATGCATTTATAGGTGTGTAAATACATTTATCTGTACCGGGTCTGGCTGGGATGGAGTTAGCTTGCTTATCAGCATTCCCTGTGATGCTGTGTTTTGGATTTGTGGTGTGTTGTTAACAGACAGGTGTTTCGGCTGTGTGCTTGCATGGCATGAAGGTTTTCTTTTTCCCACTCTGACCCCCTCCAGCAGACCATTCATAGAACAGTTTGGGTTGGAAGGGCCCTTAAAGATCACCTAGTTCTGACCCCCGCTGCCATGGGGGGGATATAAATTGTATGTATGAGTATATATGGGTCTAGAGGAGGGCCATAAAAACAATATGGGGTCTGGAACATCTCTCTCATAAGGAGAGACTGCAGGAGGTGGGCCTCTTTAGAGGCCCAAAGACTGAAAGGGGATTTCATTAATGCACATAAATATCTCAAAGATGGGTGCCAAGAGGATGGTGCCAGACACTTTTCAGTGGTGCCCAGGGAGAGGGTGAGGAGCAGTGGCCATAATCTAAAGCACAGGAAGCTCTACCTCAACATGAGGAAGAACTTCTTTACACTGAGGGTGGCAGGGCCCTGGAACAGGCTGCCCAGAGAGATCATGGATCTCCCAAACCCACCTAGACATGTTCCTGAGTAACCTGCTCCAGGTGACCCTGCCTTGGCAGGGGGGTTAGACTGGATAATTTCTATAGATTCCTTCCAACTCTAATAATTCTGGGACTCTGTGATATTAAGGTACATATACTTATGTACGGTATGTGTCTTTATACATATGTATGTATGTATATTTACACACACCTGCATACAGCCACAGCTGCAGACATCCACCGCACGGTTTGTGTGTGTGCCGAGACACTCACACCTCCACTCCTGTGCCTCTACAGCCGCGTCTTTGGAGTACGTGCAGGCGTTTACATTTTGCACACACACTGCCCCATCTATCCTGCACAAACCCTGTCTCCCTGTGCTCCGAGTGTAAATTCCCATCCCCGCCGGCCCTCGCCGCTCTCCCGGCAGGCCGGGCCGGGCCGGGCCGCGTCCCCATGGCAACGCCCGGGGCTGGCTCAGCGGCCGGGCGCGGCGCCGGGACAGGCTGCTCAGCGAGCGGCGGGCTCGGGCCGGCAGGGACCCTTGCTGAACTGAAACCTCGCTGACCGTAACCCGGCTAAGGCCGGCGTGCTTGGCCAGCATGGCTGGCGAGCTGACCCAAAGTGTCCTCAAGAGAATAATCCGCCAAGTGGGCCTAGAGTGCGCTGCCCAGGGACAAAGCGTCTCGGAAACCTTGGTGGCCTTCATGGTAAGCGCGACAGGAGGGGCTGGCAGCAGCTGAGGTTGGCAGGGGTGACCTGAGCTTGGAAGTATCTTGGTTTCCTATTGCCTGCTGTGAGGTATTTTAAAAGGACACTCAGCGACATCCAATACTGAAAAGGTGTTTTATTCCCCTGAAATCTTATGGGAATATAATGCTCCAAGGAGGCTGCCGGTCTGGAGTCCCGCAAACTCTGTGAACTCCAACTGAGAGCTTTCTTCTGCAGGCAGATAAACCATTGTTTTTTTTCAGAAGTGAAAAAGAGAAGTTTTACCAAATTTTAATAACGTTTCTTCACACTCTCATAAATGAACCTGAGATGCATAGGTGAATGTTTAATGCAGCAGCTATATTTATTCTTCGATGTTCACCTCCTCCCTCTCTTGTGATGGATAATTTTGTTTCTCTGCTCAGACAGGGCCAGGTAGTATAAATGGGCTGAATATTTGAAGGAGTTGGCTTTGATCCCATTTAAAGTGAAAATTTAATGGATTCAATCTCAGTATTGTCCTTGGTAGACAGCTGTAAGTATCCTAAAAGCATTTTACATTTTGGCATCTCTTAGGAGACACAGCACTGCTGCGGAATATAGTCTGGATGCGCCTGCAGAGCTGTGTCTGAAAAAAGATGGGCTAGATTCTTTTCTGATTGATGATCAGCTCTTGATAGACTTGTATATAAATGTAAATGCTTCATAGCAGTACTGTTAATATGCTTTTTTTTCCCCTAAAGGTGACACTGACGCTTTAGAAAAAAGATTGAGCTCAGAAGGAGTATTAATCAATTAAGCAGAAGAATTTTAATGAGTAAAAAATTTGTACAAGTTGCTGGCAAGACACCCAGCATGAACACCAATTGCTAACATGCACTTGTTTTCCTGCATGTAGAACACTATAGGTTTTTTAATTCAAATGGTAAATTTTTATATCAATGCATATAGCACCAACTTAGAAGTTTATAAACAACCATGATGGATTTTCAAAAAATGTTACTTAAGAAAATATTTTTCCAAGTAAATTTTAAAGGAGCTATATTTAAGTATTTTTATCACAAATTTATTTTTTTTATTTGTGCCTGAGAACTGAGATTGAAACTAGCGAGATGTGAAATTAAGTAATTTTGTTTTATTATCAAGGACTGAAATTGATAAAAAAATAGTAAAGAAATATTGAATGCAGCTGAGATATTTCAGAAAATAAAAAGTGAGTTGCAACAATGATATTTTCTGATGTAAATTAGTATCTTTCTTTTGGCAATCTGTAGGTGAAAGCTGTTGTGTTAGATCCAAGAAATGATTTTAATATGGATCGAACCCTTACAGAAAACGATATGCAGGATCTTATCCAGGTAATTCTGACATGATATTGAGAGTCACTACTTATATAAGATTATAGCATTATTTGCTACCTGTTCCTGTTAACTAAAATTACATGAACACACTCAAAATTTTAGTGCTGCTTGATTCTCGTGGCTCTGTAGCTAAAGACTGGACTATGTTTCCATAAATAAATGCTTTAGAAAACATTTATATGGAGAAAATGGTAGTGAGGGGGCTCTACAGCTGTTGTGAAACCTTTAATAGATCGCTATTAGTTCAGATGTTTCCCCAGAGATGAGAAAGAACTCACTTCTCTGACTCTCTTTTTAGCTCTGTGTTACCAGACTGCTTGACACAACAAACCCATCCCTAAGCACAATTAAGATGCAAGTTTACTTTGATATGAACTATGCAAACAGAGGTAATTTCAAATATGTTTTCATAGAAGTTGATGCTAAGTTTATAATTTAAGAATAGTAATTACTGTTAAATGAATCCTGGCAGTAAACAAAATAAAAATCCCAGGAGAAATTTACTGTACAGGAGTCTGATGTTTCAGTATGGATATAGTTGGGAAAAGCATACATTAGATTTGAGAGTACACTCTTCTCATGCTGTCTGAGAGATTTACTGAATATAATGTATTAGGTTGCTTAAGGACACTTACACTTTCAGGTCCAGTGGTTAGCTGCCTTCAGCAAGAAAAGCTTGCACCTGCACCTGTGTGTCTGAAGGCACTCAGAACTCAGTATTTTATCAACATCCCTAACTGGGAGATCTGAGTAATCTTGAACAATCAGTTACAGCTTTATCTGTGTACATTTTTGTCTCATCGGTAGTAATTTCATATGGTCTGAGAATGAGAATGTGAAAATAAAATAAGATGGGGGAAATGCCTCTGCTGTAAATGTAATTCCTGATCTCAAAGGGACAGTGGAGGCTGGCTGGAAAAAGAAGTCACAGAACAAGCATAGACATGAAAAAAGTGTCTCTGTGGGGAGATAATGAAAATGTTTTCCTGTTAGCATGGATTAAAACCAAAAATTAACAACATGGGGAGCTGCTCCTAAATCCTCTGAACTCTATAAGCTCTGTGATGGCTTATAGAGTTCAGAGGATTTAGAGCAGCAGTAACTCCAGCAAGTTTTTGAGATTCTGAGTAGTATTCAGACTTGAGCATGTAACTTCAGGTGTCTTTGAAATCTGTGTGTGTGTAGGTTAGGTCCTCCTACAGTCAGAGGAATTCAGAGAGCCAGAGACTTGCTGTCTACTCTGGCCTGAACGGTTCTCAGGACTCTACTGACTGCTGCTAATCATGCTAATTAACATCCCATTAAAGTTTAACTCTGCTGGTTTTAGTTCTAATGGTGTGGTACTACGAACATCTCTTTCATGTACCTGTGCTTCAGAAGCCTTAAGTTGGTGTCTGACTGTGGAAATGAATTACACCCTCTGTATAAGCCAAATTTCAAAGGATTTAGATAGCACTTTTTAAATGTCCTTCTTTCCTAGATGAATTACTGAGTGAGCAGGAGCGTGTTCTGGAAGGAAAACTGGCTCCTGTAGTTAGAGCCATCACTGAGAGTGGTCCACATACACAAGAAGAAATGGAGAATCTGTATCAAAAGATTGTTACCTATGTGCTGCTGAGATCTGGCCTGGGATCTCCAACAGATATTGAGGCTGTCAGGGAGGTAACAGGTCAGTAAACTCCCAGCTGTGAAATTGGCCTTTTCTTCTTGAAAAAATAAATTTTCATTTTCTCTTCGCTGATATTTAGATACAAATGGGGTAAACTGTGATGAATGCTTGCTATCCAAACTGTCACTGCTCAGCCTTGAAGTGTAAATTTCCCATGTATTTCCTACTTTTTGCATTTGTTTGGAGAGGCTATTTTTGCTTATTTAATTATTTTCTTTTCTGTTCCCTCATATTGAGGGTTTTCTCCCACTTTGTAATGCTTACAGCTGCCTTGCAGAGTATATTTCCCCAGACAGAGATGATTACTTTCATCTCACTCAGTAAGAAGGACAAAGAACAACAGCTGAAAGATCTTGCCATGCTAGTGACGGGAATTCGTTTGTATAACAAGCAGTGCCAGAAAGGAGGAAGCTGCATTGATGACTGTAAGTAAACAACTGCATTTGAGCTGGGTATTCCCAATTCATTCTTCCTGGACTTCTTCACTGGAGCTGCTCCAATAATTTCCCATCTCAGGGAGGCGTGTTATTGGTATTGGTATTTTACAAATTAGGAAACTGAGAATTGAAAATTGTGCAGATTCTCTCAGGAAACTCATGTCAGTTGTAGCAACAGAATTGCATCTACTATAAAGCAAGTTTTCTCACATTCCTTGACTTGACTGTGGTATCTCCACACCTGTAATTCTAAATATTTGCAACAACCTGACTAGTGAGATAGGGTGATTTAATCTGGTTTGCAAATATTTGGAAATGCATGAATATAAGAACAAAATGTAGAAATCAAAATTTAATTGGAAGACCATTATGCTCAAATATTGCAGTTTAACCATGTGATAATGACTTCATTAATTCTTTTTATACATGTTTTGTTCCATGTGAATAGTGCCAGGCATCCTGAGCGAAGCCATTCCCTCGGCTACGCGGACTCTGGATGAGCGTCTGAACTCCTGCCAGCTGCTGGCCCACCGCTACACGGCCCTGCTGGAGGCCATGCAGCAGGACCCCCAGAGCTTCTCCCAGCTTAGATTTCTTAAATTAAAAGAAGCACTATTCAATGTGAGACAGTACGAAGCCTTCCTTTGCATCCTTCGGGTGAGGTGTTACATCCCGTGGACTTTTATTGCGGGTGTAATGTCTTCAAGTTACCTACTTGCACAGGACAGAAATATAAGAAAAAATATTCGGAAATAAATGAAATAAAATAAAATATATCTTTAGATAAAGAACCATAGATTGTTTAGCTTTGAAAATATTTTTAAAATCGAGACCAACCATTAACGTATTAGCCTGGCACTATCAAGTCCACCATTAAACAGTTGTTTGCATACTGATTCTCTGCCCCAAAAGGCATAAGAGAAAAAAAATAGCCTTGATCAATCCATGAATCATCTCAGTTTTAGTCTGAAGACACCTCCAAAATATATTGAGTCATCAAAAGTCTTTGAAGAATACAATTTAAATTATTGTTTTGTTAATGAAGAGCTTTTCATTTCTCTTTTGAGAAACTGCAGTTTTTTATTAGTTTTTCCTGTATAAGACATTGAAAAAGAGTTTTGTTTTTTTTTATTTTTGTTCTCTTCATTGGGAAAATCCAGAGGATTTTCTATAAAAATTGGTAGTTTATGTGTGACTGAAGTGCCTGAACACCTGAACATTTAAGGAAAAATGTATTTTGTGGATAGCTAGAGTACATTTCCTTCCCTTAAACAATTGTTCTGAAAATAGTTGAATGAAGAGGCCCAGGTGAATACTTATTACTAAATACTTGATTTTTGGAATGCAATACATCTTACCTGATGTTCTCTTTCCAGTCTAATGCAATTACAAGTGCTCAAGAAGTTGAATCGTTGGATGTTCAGTTTGAAGCAGCAATGATGTTATTGAAAAATACAGTACAGGATAAGACTTCCATAGAGTCCAGAGAAGTTTTTGTAAGTATTATGAATGGAAAACCATTACTTCTTCAGTAGAAAACATTAATTAAGTAAGATACTTTGCTGGTGTGTTTTCAAATAGTTTATGTTTAGCAAGAGGCTACAAATTTTCTCTCTAGTACAATATCATCTGTGATTTTTGAAGGGGCAACTAAAAGACTTGCTCTTAAGGTAAAAAAGGTAAGGTACCAAAGGGGAGCAAAGGAATTGAATGGTATTTTACTGTGTCTTGAGTTGTCATTATTTGTAAATTTCCTTTTTTTTGTGTGTATATATTCTTTCCCATTCTTGCAGAAACTGTAAGAACATAATCATTGCAGAAAACAGCACATCAGAGTATGATTCTTTTAAAGTTCCCTCACACAGCAATCCCTGTAATTACAGCATGAGTCATTGATATAATTTTTCTGAAGAAACTGGGTTTCTGTGATGGGGCTGTCAGCTTCTTTTCCCCTCCCAAAAGCTTCTGAGCCTGTTGGCAAGTTTCAGGCACATTTGTCAGAGTTCAAAGATCTCAAAATATGTCATTTTCTGCAAGTTTTATGGTGAAAAAAGAGAGCAACTAGAGACAATTAGAGTCTTAGTACGATCAGGTCTGAAATGGGGTTCGTGTGCTCTCTGGCCAGTGAGCAGCCACGGAAGGATTGTTATTCTGTACTGTTGCACCCTTGGCTGGGAGCTACAGGACATGGGAAGGAGGTATTAGGGGGATAGGGACGGAGTGCTGTGAACTACAAGTATTATGAGGGAGGCTGCTTAATGAGCCTGTGAAAACCTGGGAATATTATGCTGGCATGTTACAAAGGAAACAGGAGAGAAATATGCTAGAAACCAGCTTAATTTAATTTGCTTTTCTTGTAAGATCTCATTATTTTGTATGATTTGATTATCATTCCAATTCCTTGTGGTTGGCTGCTGCACCAGCATGCAGTTTCACACATGTTTTAAGTTATTTTTTAACATTCTAAACTAATTATTAGAAAGCAAAATAAAGCGTACTGTGCAGGAAGAGGAAGATCATGACCCCCACCTACTCAGAGTATCTTTTACACTTCCCATAAGAGCATCCAAGCTGGAAACTCATGGGAACAGCACTTTAACTGAGTGATCCAAACTTCAATTTATGTATGCTTTTGATTTTATAAACCAGATGTTCTTGTTTGGAGAACATTTTCCCCTTTTGTCCAGCTACTTAAAGCAGCTTTTCCTCTTCTATATCTTTGTGGGGCTTGAGTGACTGATATACCTTACCCTTTTCCCTAAAAGCTGTCTATTGTTGTTTGCTGCCTTCCTGGAATTTTTTTCTCTTCTGGTTAGTAAGTTGTTTTGACTTCTCTGCTGAAGACAGAATATATAATGCCTTTTGATTTCAGATCCTTTTCAGGTAGAGATTTTTATATTAACACACTATTTAAATAATTTTTCTTGTCTTTGGCTTGTTGCTGACAAGCTGGATTCTCTACAAAGATAGAGAAACAGGGCATTCTGTCTTAAAAAGGATAGGATAAGGCCTATGTTCATAGCAAACATTTGTTTTAGGAAAAATAGTACATTTCACTAATATTCTTTGTTTATTCTATTAAGAATGTTTTTGATCTTCCTTTAGTTTCTTCCATTTTTGTAACCATAACATTTCCACAGCATTAGCAATGCTGATGAATTTCAGAGCTGGCTCTGTTGGCTGCTCTTATGATAATGTTGTTAACATGCATAAAATGTGTGGTTAACTGTGCATTTCAGATTGGTTGAATCTCTTGCTGTAAATGCTCTCTGTGTGTTTAGATGTAACAGGGCACATTTTATGTCACTGTCATTGAAAACAGCACATGTATGCCAACAGCATGTCAGTGCTGGGAAGGGCAGCCTCCAGTTTTGCCTTGGACCCTGGACCACTCTGGAGAGGCCTGCGCCCCTTCCATTTGACACACATGATGGCTTGGGGCTGTGGTACCAACTCACTCTGGAATCAGGGCAGACAAAATAACAAAGCCTGATAGTTTGTATATAGGTGTGGTTTTACCTACTTTGGTAATTAATCAGGTGTGTTCCTTCTGGTCCTTACTCCTGTACACCATATTTTCAGCTATAAAACGGTATTGTCAGTGAAGTGCTAAATTCAAAGCATGGCCACAGAGTACATTTATTTGAGAAAGGCTCTGAAGTAAAATGTAGAAAAGTACAACTCTTGCCTGTGGGTTGACATGCTGGATATGCTTGCTTTAGGCATATGTGATAGAAACTCCTCTTACAGTGTCTCTGAGTTCCCCTGTAATTTTTGGTTGCTGAAGGCCTTGGAGATCAGGCCTGCTTTGTTCATAGCGGAGATTGTTGTGCACAGTGCTTGGGTTACACTGTAGACATAAAAGAAATCTGCGTTTCAGATAATTTTCTTTATGTTCCAGCCTCTGTTTATGGAACTTTCTAAGCTTTGGACCAGCTTTCAGGATGAAATGCTACTGCTAAGCTTCCTCACAAATATGGCTGACAATCTGCAACAATTCTTGGAAATCCAATCACAGCTTTTTCCAGAGGAAATGCTAACATCTCTTCTGGAAGGAGTGACTGTGAAAAGTGATGAGGAAAGGATAAAAGAAACCATGGGTATGGAAAGTTGAAACTTTTTGGTTTTCCTTTATTTTCCAAGATTCTGTAGTTTGAATATTCTTTACAATAGGTGCTTTACAGAAGGTGTGCTATATTGATTTTTCAATACTCAGAATTTGCACAGTAAATTAAAATGAGCCTTATAGGGTATAGATTTACATTTTCATGTAGTGTAGCTTGTGATTCTATTTTTTACATATAAAATTAAAATAAAGCTTCTAGATACAAGTATGCCTTACAAAAATTTCAGAATGATCAGAGAATATTTATATATATTTTAAAAATTTTTTGAAGTGTAATAATGTCTTTTTATACCTTTCAGAACTTTGGAAATTGAGGGGTAGGGTATAAACAAAATGATTTAACAGGGCTTTGGTTACCAGAATGGATTGTTTGTAAGATGATATCCCCAGGAACCAAGTTTTATGCCAGGGAGTTTGTAATGCATGTGTGGGTGAAAATAAAATCAAAGAATAAAATATTATCTTCCTTATGTTGTCCCATGTTTTCAAAGAAAACAGATGCTACTAAAGAAGGTTCTTGCAGGACTGATTTTCAGTAGATTCTCTTTCAAGGCAGGATTAAACTTTGGCTTTTGAGATCTGGGCACTGCAGGTCATCCTGTGAAAACCAGAGTAATCTGGTCATCCTATAATATCATTAGCTTTTAGACATCTGATATTTTAATATTGAAGTCCTTCCTTTGTTTTATCTTTTTTTAGAAACCAGAGTGAATGTTTCTGATTTTACGAACCGAGAATGGCTTTTTCCAGAGACTACTGATAACTTTGATCAGTTGCTGATCCAGTACCATGGTTTCTGTGCACACTCAATTGGTGTGAAGGGTATCACCCTACCAGGTATGCTTTTGGTTAGGTATTTTCCATACAATATATTTACAGGAGGATTAGGAAAAATGTAAAGGCATTCTGAATTCATCCTCTTATGTCAAAGCTGGAATACTGTTTTTCTACATTTGCAATTTTCACCCCAGGTAACTTATTCCCCTTGTTAAAGTATCTTTTTTAAAATACACAAATAAACTGCCCTTAGTAAAAGGCAGGATGGCTTGAAGAGGAGCAGGGGCAGAAACAAGATGGGATGGATAAATCTTTCTTCCTGCTGTATGTGTGTCTGTATAACCTACACTGCAACTGAATACAGGTTTGGCTACTATTGTTAATGTGCTGTGAGGCAGGCATAGGGAAACAGCCATTCCTTCTATTTTGTGCATCCATATGTGTAAACATAGCCATTCATGCCTACCTCATATGTATTTTAAATAGTCATGACAAAGTACTAAAAATCTTCCCTGAAAAAAATGCAAAAGTGCACTTGATTAAGTCAACTAATTGTAGGAATTTTTGGTCTCTCTAGGCTCATCTGTCTTGAAAGTTAGCCTTATTTCAACTATCCTAGTTCATGTTTCCCATCTTCCTGTCCTTTCTAGAACCTGTCAATATAGAATTTTTTTAAACCTATGGAGTTTGGGAGGAAAATATGGCCATTTACTAGTCAGTATTAAAGAACAGATATTTTTATGGCAATGTAATTTACTTACACTTACTTAGTATTGCACATGAGAACAGCTGTCCTTAGTTGGATTGAAGGTCTCTCTAGCCTTGTATCTGATTACTGCACATGGACAGTCATGAACACTTTAAAATCATGAGAATTCAAGTCAGAGTGATCTTTCCTTAACTATATCCTTTCAATCCTAGCAGTTGGTGGTTATGGGATTTCCTCTGATTAATGTTGAATCTGTAACCTTCTGTTGAATAATCCTTCAAAGAGGTTTTCATTTATGTAATTGATTTTGGACTTCATCTAGAGTTTGTCATGGGATGTTCTTATTCTCAAGAGCCCCACAATTATAATTATACATGCTATGAAAAGGTACCTCTTTTTGAGATGGTTTTAAGCTCTGGTTTGATAATTTCAATAAAGACTTGATAGTCCTTCTGTTAGGAAAATTACTAAATAGTAATTTTACATTGCACACAATTCATGGTTTTATAACCCCCTATCTTATTATTTCTTTTTTCTTTTTAATGCTGAGGAGGCTTTCTTCTTTAAGCCCTCCTTCTATGAAAGGTATCACAAGCCTTTGATAATCCCTAGCTCCCTTGTACTTGTTCTGTTGTGTTGGAACAAAATGTATTATTACAAATATTATTACAGGTTGTTATTATATTGGTTTTCTTCTCTTCCTCTGTTTACATACTAATAATTCCTTTATTGACCATGTTCAAGGCACTGTCTATGATGATTCTGGTCTTTCCTGGGCAATGACATCTGAAGCCCAACCTGCCACTGTCCTTGAAATCAGTTTGTGTTTTCCTGTATAAGTTATTTTGCCTTTATTGACGTTTCATTTTCTCTGTTAATTTGTTGTTTGGTTTCCCAGCTGCTTTATCTGCTTCTTCAGTTCATCTCAGGGTTATGCCCTTTGGTATAAATGCACTACTGATCTGCAATCAGATATTTGCTGAAGATTTTAGGGGAAACATTTGAGGGTAAAGACTGGTTTCTTATGCCTTTGCTCTATCTGTTTTATCTGTTGTTTTTCTGAGACATGCACCTAAGGCATGCTGGATGTGAACTGATCAAAACAGTTTTACTGACCTAACAAAATAAAGTTTTCTATATTTTAAAAAAGCTTGCTTTTAAGGGTTTATACTGAGTTCAGAAATGAAGGAAATGAAACTAACTTGAGGAAAACACAGAATCTTGGTTACAAATGTCTTTTGTATTGGATATCATACCGTTCAGTATTTTAATTTGTGGGGCTTGTTTTGGGTTGGTTTTTCTTCTCATTTTTAGGAAATCCTGCTATTGGAATTTTGAAGCACAAGGAGAAATACTATGTTTTCAGTTCAAAAGAAGCTGCATACATCTTTGCTGAAGATCCAGATAAGTTCATTCAATTGAATATAGAAAAAGCAAAAAAATATGCAGAGCTAATTCAACTGCTTGAGCTCCATCATCAGTTTGAATACCTTGTTCCACATGCACAGGTACACACTGCCCATGCCTCTTGCTAAACAGCTGCTAGGTCATTGGTTGGTCTGTCCTTTCTAGAAGAGAACAGATGATACCTGTCTTTAGGAAAGAAGAAAACCCTCTGCCTGTCTGAAGGTCCATCTTTTCCAGGTCTTCAGAGGGTTGAAGAAATGTGTCTACTTAGTGTCATTCTCACCTTATCTATTCATAGGAGAATATGTAAATCCAAAGCATTCTGGCAGTGATAAAAGCTGCTAGTCCATAGCCTAGGCAGGTCTTGTGTCTGATGTTTCTTTTCCTCATTTTTGCAAAAGTAGCTTAAAGGACCAGTAAATAAATGGAACAGAAGATATGTCAGATATCACATTAACTGGAGCTTTAGCTCAGCAGTCCATTCATATGTGCTGAATGAGGGTGTAATGGTATCTGGGGACAGGTGTTATGGAACATACTAGAAAATAAAAGGAGAGTCACCAATAATGAATGTGATGGTGTTACTCTGTGAAATTCAAAGACTTGGTTTGGATTTATAGGCAACATTCTCTGTGATCCACTTGTGAATTTTAGATCCCTAGCAGTGGAAAGAATGTAGTCTTGAACTGACCCTTGGTTTGAAACATAGTTTATATCCCAGCTATAACAGAGATGTGTGCACTTCTCCCAGTTATGATTTGTGATTTTTAGTCCACTCATGAAGACAAACTGGGGTGCCTGCATCATAAAATACTGGTGGTGATGGGACCCATTTTTTCTAAAATCCAACAATTAAGCACTCACTCGGTAAACAGGAGCCTGCAACTCAGCTGTGGCCTCTGCCTCAAAGATTTTCTGTCAGAAATTAAATTCACCATGTACTTAATGTTTTCCTTTTAGTGGGGGCATGGGGAGCAAAAATATTGTTGAATGTAAATATCATATCCACTTGTGGTTTGCAGGTCTCTATTTGCTTTTAAAAAGTACCATACCCATATGCTATTTCTGTGTATTTTTCTCAATGTCTTGCTTGACTTTGGTTTTTTCTTTTCATCCAGGCCAGAAAGGCAAGCAAAAGTTCGATGAAACCACCCCTAAAATGTGAGAGTGGTACTCAAACTGATACTCATATCTTGCCTCCAACTATTGTGAGATCCTATGAATGGAATGAATGGGAGCTGAGAAGAAAAGCTATAAAATTGGTTTGTACTGTTCTTACTAGATTTTCATTGTTGGATATAACATATTTATAATGAATTATTCCTAACTTTTGTTCCTTGAAACATAAATCTAACCTTTTATTCTAAGACATACACTTCATTACAACTGGTTCAATTTTTTTTCTAGATATTCTCTCTCCTTATTTTTAGACTTCTCTCACTTCTTACATATTTTTCCCTGTTTTCTGAGCAGTACTTCCACTGCTATATTTATTAATTTCAAAATTTTCAGTTGCCTTCTTTATGTAATAAGAGTTTGTTGTTTTGAATTGAATTGCATTGAATATTAAGGTTGTTCTACATTCAAGTCAATTTAATGGGTTGAAGATACTACTGTATAATTTCTTTGTGAAAAAAAGCCAGAGCAAATGTTTGTCATACTATTAGGATTTTCTGATGGATTAGAAATCACAGTCTGTCCATAGAAGGTTGACCACATACATACATAAAAACTTTTAAATTAACAGTAAACAAGTCAGAAGCTTCTTTCTAGGGTTTGCCAACACATGTAGTTGTCAAGGTATAGCACCTGATTTTCAGAATTCAATCAAAATGAACAACTTGTGAGTACAGGGATATTGCAGTTTTAAAATATCAACTGAACATATAATACTAAAGGTATTTTTTTTTCTTCTGTGAACAGATGCACTGTGGAGGTCTGTGGCCTACTGGGCAGCCTATTTCCTTTCTGTTTTCCTTTTGCCATGAAATTTCTAACATTATGAAAGGAAACCAAAATTTTGGACTGAGGAGTCTTGCCAGTGTTGCTAGCTCATAAAGGTTTCTAAGAAATAGTTGTTACTGAGGTATATAAAGAAGCCAATTAGGTTAACAAGAAGCCTAGCTAAAAGCCTCTTTTGCTTCTGTAAAGGACAGAAGTACATAAATAAACATAAGATGTGGCTCTTCAACATAAGCAAAAGTGGATATTTTCCAATATCTGGTCATGAAGACCATTCCCAAACAAATTTGTAGCTCGTTAGTTTGAATTATTTAGAGAAAGTACTTTAAAGTACTAAGAGTGTTTTAGGCTCAGCTGTCCAAATGTGAGATTAGTGATGTGGAGCTGAAAGAAAAAATCCAAGATGCATGCAAAAGTGCTTTGACTATGCTAATTTGTAATATGGAGATGATGAAACATTTAATAACAAAGTGATAAAATAACAGAAATGGTTTACCAGTGCATCAATGAATTTGATACTTCAGGAGAACCTCAGACATATTTGTGGGTTTTATTAGAGGATGAGCTCACATGCCTTTGGGGTTTTTTTGTGTTGGTCATATTTAGCCAAAAAACTTGTAGTGGTATGAAATATTAAGCTATTACTTTGTTAGAAAACCTATATACTGTTAGAAGTAAAATTTTTAGCTCACATTTGTTTCTCTGCGCAAGCACAGTTCCTTGTAATAGCATACATTCCATCATTAAAACCCTCAGGAAAAAAAAAGACTTAATATATTGTCTTTCTTCCCATGCCATCTCCTCTGTAAGTTCCTTATTGTTCTTTGCTGGATTCTGCTTGATGACTCTGCATATAAGATTCAGTTGTAGATTAAGGTATCAAAATGTGCCTACATTTAGGTACTTCAGCTTCCATTCCAGCAGAGAGAGACCTCAGTGGTGGAGGCTGGAGAATATTTTAACTTGTCCTGATACACATTTAGGACATTTGGCCAGCTGTATCACTCTCCAGGTTCCACTGACTCCAGTCTTCACTGACTGGACTGGACTCCAGGGACTTCCTCACTTACTTGGAGGGCTCTGAATTCCGGCATGAGACTATATTTTGTGTATTTTGAGGAGAACATTATATCATAATTTACAGTGTTTTACATTGTGGCTTTGGAATATTAATGCTTTGTGAGAAGTAGTTTTGTTGTTGTATATATGGCAATTTCTGTGAATAATCAGCTTTAATCATAAATTGCCCTCACTTTTACCGCTTGTCAAGGGGTTAGTGAGCAATGTGGTATAAAAAGGCATTTTTTCACTTTTATCTGATACTTTGTGACACCAACCTCTAAACCTCATCACATTTGGCAGAAACCAGACAAATACTGGAAGCACTTGCCATGAAAACATTTTATTCTAACAAAACAAAGGTAAAGCATTTAACAAAATTTGAAGGACAATGACCAATGGTATGAAAATATTAAGAGACTAGTTTAAAATTGTGTGGGGTACCTAAAGTCCCGTTCACACATCCTGTTAGGTGAGGATTTACCAAATCACAGTCACAACTGTGTATTGACAGGAGGGTAAGGTGGGCCATGTTCCAGGTTTGTGAAGCCCATGGATGTAAAATAGACAAACACTCCTGAGTATATACCGGTGCTAAAATGTTCAAACAAAATTTTGCTTAATCTGATTCTTTTTGTGTCTTCAGGCCAACTTGCGCCGCATGTTAACTCATTCCATGCAGACTGATCTCAGCCACATGAGAAGGGAGAACTGCACCCAAGTGTACCTGCCAAAAGATGCTGGCACCCAGACTAAGCGTGACAACTCAAGCAATGTACCCAAACCCCAGATTTTCTTGAGAGGTCTCCGAGGAGGATCATCTCCCACTACTCATATGGTCGCAGTAGACTTAACAAGACCACTGGATGAAACTTAAGTGAAAATGAGAAACCTGAAGCTGCATCTTGAATGTGTATATAAAAATCCCTGAATATATGTGAATTTAGACACTAAAGATTTTGCTGTGTCTGTTGATTCCAGGAACAGTTGGTCTGTTTCATTTATTTTATCTGTTGGGACTGCTGACTGGCTTTAAGTGACAGAAGTGATAAGCCTGAAGCACAGATTTTAAATAGCAGTTTAGAATCAAGATGTTCCCAAGGACTTTCACTTCCAACATTTAAATATGTAGCATTCTGGGACTGAAGTTTTAATGCAACAATTGCTTGTTGAAATACTGTCTTTAAGTGAAAAAACTTACCCCAGGAAAGTCACTCAAATGTCACAGCTCCAGCCTTAGAGCAGAATTGTCAAGAAGGCAAAACCAACAAAATGAAACCAGTCTGGGTCCTTGGGCCTGTCTGTTTGTGCTGGCAATAACCCAACCCAATGAGTGCAGACCAAGGCTGGGAGGCTGAGAAGAGGGCTTCTGTCTTGGGTGGTTCTGGCACCCTTTTAGGTCTCTAGCAATTTCTTGGCTGAACAGTGTACTGGTGAGCACAGTGCAAACCAGAGGAACTTGACTTCAGGGGACCTTTTTGAAAGTTATGTTTTGCTTGTATTTGAAAAACTAAAGCACAAAGAGAAAAAGTTTTTAGCTTTATGTCACTGTGGCAAAGAATTATGTGCCGGGTCTGATCAGTGCAACTGCAGATGGTATTTCTGTTTGTGAAAACACAAATTATTTGAGCTTCAGGATGAAACATCTTCTCAAATGGAAATGGGGTACTTTAAAACAGATTTTTTTGATGACAATAAAGACTTCCTCAAGCTGCTATCTGCACAATGTCCAGGTGCACAACTGTGATTGCATAGGGCGTGCTAAGGTTTCTAAATCTCTTTTTTTGTGTGTGTGCATTGTGATGCAGTGTGGTTTCCTGGTTCCTAGCTAGACAAGATTGTGACAATGAAGATTCAAGCTGCTGAGTGATTTTTTTGTGGCATTGTGGAGGATAGCATTCTCTTGTTGTTTTCCAAGGTATTAGGCTTCACTTTTAAAAGTTACTCAACAGGGACGAATCCCCAAAGCATTATTAAAAAACACAAAGGACTGTGAGGGGAGCACTAAGAAAGAACTCTGCTAAATTGTTTTTGACTACGTGATTTTCTCTGTTGGGAAAATAAACTAATCAGCAGCAGCTAGATGTGCTGCTCCTCCATGTTTTTAAATTATGAGTGGGCACCAATGATTAGATTTATTAATTAAAATGTCAATGCAGTTACTAGCTGCAGCTCTTTCCCTTTTTTTCCCAGAGAAAAATACCCTGTCGCTTTTTTATTATTGCTATGATCTCTCTATATTATCATAATTTGATTTGAGGCTTTTCTGTTACAGTTCTTACCAACAAACTGGTATTGCAAGAATCCAGAAATACATTTTGTTTAAAAGTAAACCGATGATTAAAATTTCATTTTATCCTACTTTGTTATTTTCCACTGGAGAAGGTACTGCAGTGCTGTAAAATACTGGGAAATACAAGTGTAACCGCCATCTCGGTTTTTCTCGCGGCAGAAACGTGTCGGTGGCTACGAGCTTGCTCCTGGCAATGAGAAATACGCGTGTGAGATTCCTGGATGTTTGCTGCCAGTGAAACAGCTGCGGAACGCGGCCGGGCGGAGCAGGATGCTCTCCAGGATATCCAGGCGGGACGGAGCTCGACTCGATGGTTCGGCGCGGGCGGCGGGGCGCTCTGGGCGGCCGCGCCGCACTCTATGGTGCGATGGGAGGAGCGGCGGGGCACGGCGGGCGGCCCCGGCCCGGCGGTCCTGAAGCCTTCGGCGAGCACCATGTCGCCTCCGAAAGGTAAGGCCGGCGGTGCGGGGCGCCCGGCGGCTCCCGCGGCTCCCGGTGGGCGGCACGGCCGGAGAACGGGGACAATTTCCACCCGCTTTCCCAAGAGGAAATGCGACCCGCGCGCAGACTCCCCCTGCCTCCCCCGTGCCAGAGGAAGTGGAACTGTCCTCCGCGCTGGGGGCTGTGGCACCGGGCGCCACCACCGCGGGAGCGAAGGGGGGGAAGGGGCTGTGCGGGGCCGCGGGGTCGCGCTGGGGAGGGGCTCACCCCGCCTGCTTTCCCGCCCTCCCGCTCTCCTCCCGCCGCCCGGGAGCTTCTCCTCGCGGTGTGGCACCGCTGCGTTCCCGGCGTGTGCTCCCGGTACGGGGCTTGCCGGGTCCCCGGGACGCCTCCGCCTTTAGGATCCGCCACAGTCTCGGCGGATCCGCCACAGTCTCGGCGGATCCGCCACAGTCCCTCCCCACCAGTTCCCCTCTGGGAGCGTCTGACCGTGCGCAGCATCTTTGGGGCTTATCCCGGGGCGCGGGCGGTCAGTGCGCAGGGACATCCCCAGCGCCCACCCTGTGGGCACCGCAGGTGTCCCTGGAAACGCCGCCGCACCGAGGTGCATATTGGAGTGTGCTTAGGTTGCACATTAGGAGGAATTTCTTCACAGAGGTGCTGGAATGGACTGCCCAGGAAGGTGGTGGAGTCAACATCCCTGGAGATGTTTAAGGAAAGACTGGATGTGGCACTTCGGGGCACGGTGTAGTTCACTTGGCGGTGTTCCGTCATAGGTCAGACTCGATGACACCCAAGGTCTTTCCCAATGTAATTGATTCCCTGATTCTCAGGGATTCTGTGTACAACGAGGCCAGAGCCCACACGGTCCCGAAGCCAGAACCTCGGGCAAGCCAGGAGGGCTTAAATCCGCCAGGACGGCGCCGCCTGCCCCTCTTCCAGCTCCCCCATGGAGGGCCTTGCCCGTGGCTCCCCAGCTCCGGCGGTGGCTTGGCGGGGCCTGGCGGAGTGAAGGGCAGGAGGCTCCCAGCAGGGTGAGGGGCAGGAGGCTCCCGGCAGGGTGAGGGACAGGAGGCTCCCAGCAGGGTGTAACGGGCGCCTGCCACCCCAAATTACCGGGCAGGCAGCGGGCTGTGCTCCCATGCCAGGCTTGGCCCGGGGCTGCCTTCCAGGAGCCCTGGCAGAGCCCTGAGATCAGCCGCGGAGATGTGTGGGAGGCTTGCACTTTTATCCTGAGGCTTTTGGCCTGTCTGGTCCCTTTTTGCCAGAAATAATTTCATCCAGGTGGGATTTAGTGGGAAAAAACCCAAAAGCTTCTTCCGGCTTTTCTTTTCTTTAGGCAGGTGTAAGTTCAGATTTTTTCAGCAGAAGTTATGGGTGCCCCAGCTATGCTTTCTTCTGCTCCCCTCGCTGCAATGGTACTGATGCATGGGAGCCAGCCGAAGAAATGTCCAGGCTGAAAAGAATTACAAATACCTTTTTACATAATGCTGGAACTATCTAGTCTAGATACTAGATTTGTTCTGTCTTGCTGCCTTTGTCTTACCCAAGTTTCCAAACCACTGCCAAATTGGGGCTTTTTTTTTTTTTTAAAGAGTATAGAGGCAAGGATTAAGTTTAGCTTTAGTTTGGTGGTGCATAGACTTAAAATCTTTATGTATAAAATCACAGCATTAATATAATTTCTGTCAGCACTGAAACATCATTTGAAGATATGTTTTTGTAAAACCAGATGGGGTTAGTTATATTTCCTGGTTGTTATGCCCTTGTATTTCCTCCCCACAATCCAAATTTAATTTAAAAATGGGTTACAGCTTGTAAGTCTCTTCTAAGCATTGTTAGTCCAAAAACTAATTGCCTCTTCCTTTTAAAAGTGGTTACTGACGTGGGTAAGATTTTTATCTATGAGGAAGTAGCTAATTTAAATGATTGCAGTGGCAGGAGGTATTAACTGTACCTTGCAGAAATGTTATGCAATTGAAGACATCTCTGGTTTGAAAGTAACATGAACCAAAGCATTGGTCGCACTGGTTTCAGCAACTCGTTCCTTTATTAAATGAACAAAGTTACTGCAAAACTACTTATCCTGTATCTCATTCTCTAATCAACAGAGGAATACAAACTTACACCAATTAAAACACATTTCTTTAGTATGTTTAGAGCATGACAGTGACCCCAAAGGTGCTGCTGAATGACCAATACCCACCAGAGAGATGCCAAACATAACAATCTGCCAGTGTGAAAAAGGATTTTGTAGAAGCCACACATTTGCTGATGTCTCGTGGTGGGCTTTGCCTTTGTGCAGAGAAATCCCATTTGGAGTTGGGTGCTGTTCTCCTAGCTGGTTCAGATGCAGGCTCAGCCATTCCCTGACCTGGGAATGCACTGGAGTGGCCTGATGGAGCTCTCAGGCCTTGGAGGAGTGTGGAGGGGACCTTGGACAGGCTAACTCCAAAATTTTGCAGGATAGTAGTTGGTCCGGGTCAGAATTGTTACAAGTATTGCTACTGTTGTAGGAATATATCAGTGGGGAAGACAGAGAGGGTAGCACAAATGATGCACAGTCCTTGTGTGATTTAATTTACTGCAAGAGCCTTAACCTTAGACCTTTCCGCAGGGATTTTCTCGAGAATGTCCTTTGTGTGAAGTCCCATCACCAGTCAGAGCAAAATCTTCTTCTTTAACTGACTTAAGTGGAAAATAGGGCTGACAGAAATGCTGCCTTTTTTATTAAGATTTGCTAGATTTCTTTGCTTATATTGAACTTTTCCTTTCTTTTTGCTTTTGCTAGTCTGCCAATGCTCTTTGTGTCAGAGTTCGGTTTATTTCATGAGGAGGATCAGCTGCCATTTCAGAGCGAGTGCCTACTGTCAGCTAGAGAGCAGGAAAGCACAGAAAGACTTTTTGATTGTTATTAGATAAATGTTAATGTATGATTAGTTTTTTCTAGAATGAAGGATGATTACAGGGGCAAGAGAGCATCTCATTTTCAAACACTTGGGGTTCCTGTACAAGCTTCTTTGAGAAAACTGTAAAATTTAACCAAAATTTTTTTATGGAAAGTGTTTCCTAACATTGTAATTATTGTCTGCTGACACAGTGGTGTTTGATACACCCCTCCAGCTGGAGAACACACTGTTTCAGTTCTTAAATTAAAATGGGGGTCACACTGTGTCTCTCTCTGTTTTGTTTCAGAAAATGTCAGCTTACTGTTCAAGCTGTACTGCCTCACGGTGATGACCCTGGTTGCTGCCACGTACACAGTGGCGCTGCGGTACACCAGGACAGTGGAGACTGAGCTCTACTTCTCAACAACAGCTGTGTGTGTCACTGAAGTTATCAAGCTGTTCCTGAGCCTGGGCATCCTGGCTAAGTAAGTGTGGGAGTGCTGATCAGTGTTTTGAAAACCAGTCCTTGCTTCTAACCTCAGATTCTCGGGTCCTGAAGTGCAGGTATGTTTGAGAATGTGGCTGGATAATGGTGCTGTGAAGGGTAATTTAGAGCAGGTTAGAGCTTGTGAGTCCTCATCAACTGAAACTGCTTTGTATACAGCGCAATATTCAGGTGTATCCTTTCCACATATTTTCTATTTTTGGAATCAGTTCAGAGTGCCAGCATGGATTATCCATGATGTTTTGTCTTTAAGATGTTGGTGTAGATGAAAGTTGGACTTTGATCATCTGCTGTGAGCCATCATCTGCTGAGTTACATAAAATTCTAACGTTCCTACTAATAAATTTTCCCAAACAATGTTGCAGACAGACATTTTGCTGTCTCTAATAATATACAAGTCAATGCTGAAAGACTGTGATCAAAAAATAGTAGTCTCTGTAATCCCAGACCGCTGCTAAGAACTAGAACTTTAGTCCATGCATGAACATCTCAAATAGGGAGGCTATCAGTCTGCTGCCTTTTCTCCTTTTCAGCTTCCCCGTGCTACATCCTTCCTAGGAAGAATATTTATATTCTAGGAATATAATGATTTTTTCTGTATTTTCTATCTTCTTTTTTTTTTTTTCTCTATTTTCCAGAGCCCAATTCTTGCTGCTGTGATAGAATTTGTTCTTTTAGGGTCTCTGTCTGTCTTTGTGGCTTGTGGTACATCAGAAGGCTGGCTGTTATGTGCTCATGGAGTCACATGATGTACTTCAGATTTTCGTCAGCTCTTTTCCTCTTAACACACAAATGGCATTTTACTTGCTTTAGAAGTGAGGCAATATTTGAATTTGCTAAGGCAACTGTGACAAACTGCTTTTTTTTCTTTAACCTTTCATTAAATGAAGTGTGTTAGAAAAGGCAGATGTGTCCAGTGGGGAATGTCTATTTTTCTTTACATGCACCCTGGACTTCTCTGTCAGCACAAGATGCTGGCAGAAATTACTCTGCTGACACATGGTTCTCCTGTGGTTCCCACTGTTGTGACCAATGAGGATCCCACTTCCTCTCTGGAGATTGTAGCAGCCCATGCTTCCCAATAGTGAGGGCAGAGGGCTACCTCTGGGTAGCCTCACCTGTGTGTGTAATTTGTCAAATCTTGTGCACCTGGGATCCAGGCTGTTTATAGTACACCTAGTGCAGCAGGGTAAGCAATCCCATTTGTTAAAGGTCTGTAATATTTTGTTTGTTAAATGTATGAATGGTCCTTTTTACTTGAAATAATTAAAAATTAAATTACTTTTAACTCAGAAAGAAGTCTTAGCATGTTGATGTTTTTAGAACAGCCAGTACAGCAAAAAGTGTCTGTAGCCCATTATTTTCCCTTTGTCAGCAGAGGATGTGTAGAATGGAAGTGTAGCCAAGGGGGCAAGCATGGGCTGAACTTCCCTTAGCTGGTGGCAGAAACTTATGGAGCCTGTTGTTTTGTGTTGACAGATAGGATGAATAATCTTTCCTCCTTCATTTTGCTTTTCATAACTCTACAGATCTGTGTTTTCATCACTAATTTATTTTCTAAGCCAGGAGCCCTAGTTTAATTTTTCTGGGATCATCATAGTACCCATCCTTAGAGCATTTCCAGTATTGTTACATCCCTGTGGAAACAGGATCCAGAGCTGCATGCTGTATTCAGGATGTGAACATGCCATGGCAGAGGGTGAAGGTGTTTTCTCTCTCGGCCTCAGTTCCTTTCCTAAGGATTCTGCTCATTTCTCTGAAGCTGATGCCATCCTTGAGCTGATGGCATCCAAGTACTACTTGCATTTTTTTGACAGGTGCCCATAACTAGATGAGAGAGGGTTGCTGTATATAAGGGTGGCCATTTCTTACGGTTCTTTCTCATTTATTGACACTTGAGCCTTATTTACCAGTTAAAATGGGAAGAATCAGATTCACTGAGCTGTTTGGAGGTTTTACGGTCTGTTTTGATCTGGTCAGCTGGTAGGTTCTTTACTCCATAGCTGAGGGAGAGATGGGCACCAGCAGACACTATTCGTCAGGCCATGCTCACCTCTCCTTGATAACGTGTCTGGCATACTGGTGGGTCCAAAAGTTGCCAACTTTCTAGTAACCTCCCCTTTCAGATCACTTATGAATATGCTGAACAGCATCAATTCCAGCACAGCTTCTTTCTCTGTCTCCTTTACAGCTTCCTTCAGTTTTAAATTCTAACCAAGGTAAGGTGCCTTTGTAGTTCAGGAGCCAGTCCTGGTTTTTTACTGTACAGCAGCATACATTTGTTTGGGTACCTTTGCTTTTTGAAAGAGATAGCATTGGTAACTGCAGTATACAGGATACTAGAGTACAACTCTCCCACTGTTCCAGCTGCCAAATTTGTTTTCTTACACATTATTACATGATGCCTTCACTGTTTACTCTTAAGGCATCTCCTGGAGGGCACGTTGAATGGATGAATGCCAAAGAACTGTCTTTCAAAAGAGAAGCTTATGATGGTTTAAGCTGTGCTAATTGTTAACTGAAGTATACTCTCCATTTCTCATGCTTTTTTAAAGTTCTGTTCACCATCTGGTAATAGCATTTACTACATTCTTAGCTGGTACATAACTAAGTCATCCAACTTAGTCATGGATGAAGAAAAGCAGAGCTATTTTGCAAACTCTAGTTTTAACTTCAGCTTTTCTAACAAATGTGTTTTTCTGTTGCATAACTGATAGTTATTAGTATCTCTCACCTCTTCATACCTAGAAATTGGCTTTGTCAATGGGGTAATGAATTTATGAAAGGGGAAATGATTTTAAAGTGAAAGAAAATAGGTTTAGGTTAGATATTAGGAATAAGTTCTTTAATGTGAGGGTGGTGAATCTCTGGAACAGGCTGCCCAGTGATGTGGTGGATGCCCTACCCCTGTAAGTGTTCAAGAGCAGGCTGGGTGGGGCTTAGAGCGCACAGGTCTAGTGGAAGTTGTCCCTGCCCATGCCAGGGAGGCTGGAACAAGATGGTCTTGGGGTCTCTTCCAACCTGAACCATTCTACAAAGAAATTGATTATATTTTAAAATTCAAACCTAGATCAACATCAAGAAAGCTGAATTCAAGCTAGATACTTGTTTATTTGCTAATTTGATCTTGCAGCATACTCCTTTGGGCACCTAATTTTGCATGATCAGCTGTACATGGAGGTTTGTTTAAGTTGTTTTTGGGCCGTGTACTGAATTCAACGTACAGTTAGAGATTCTTGGTAAGTGCCTGCTTCAGAAAGCACATCCACTGCACAGCTGAACTATTAGATAGTTTATCTTCTTGTTCTCAAAAACTAAAGGGAAGGTGGTGATTATTAGACACATGTTATTCTTCGTTGCTGAAATTTTGTTCTTGAAGTCAAAGTAGACAGAAGTTACTGTTGCTGCTGTGACTTTAAAAATGTGATCAGCAAATTCACTGAGCATGGTCTGGAACAGAAGCAGTTTAAATATTATTTTAAATATTATTTTAAAGTATTTTAAATATTATTTTATAGTTTAAATATTATTTTTGTGTTTGACAGCCCACCTTAGTATCAATGAATAGAAGAAGTTATTCCTGTGTGGTATTTTTTTTACTTCTTATTTTCATAGAGTAGAACCATGTCTGTGCTAAATATATTTTATTTTCAGTTAGACATTTGAGATAGAAGTGCTTTAGTCCAGCTGTACTTGGGAATTACCCAATTTTCTTGTACATCTTATCTCCCAATCCTAGACAATGTAATAAATACATTCAGAAATGGAACAAACCAAAAAAATCTGCCCATAACATCAGTGACTCCTAACATTTTATACAGTTCTGTATCTAGTGCAATTAACCATAGTGAGCTGTAGCATGAACTCTTCCACTTTCTTGTATTGCAGACTTCACTTTAAGTGCTGTTTGTCCATGGATTTTCTTGTCACGGTTATTCCCTGTGGCCAGACATGTCTGGTTTTTTGTGTGTTCTTTCTGTTACCGAAAAATGCAAAAAGAATCCCTTGCAGCTGCCTCTGCCTAACGACTGGGGAAAATAAAAGAGGAGAAGGAAGTAAATGCTTGGTGCAAGTTGGGAGGAAGGCAAGGAAGGAGAGAAATTTGGATGGAAGGATCATGAGAGGGTAAAGCCTGTAAATCTTCAGAGAGGAAAAGTTGAACAGCTGGAGTGCAGAGTCAGGGGTTGATCAGGAAAGGAAAATATGCTGAAACAAGGTGGTTAAAGCTATTTATTCATACAAGTGTGTAATAGAACCACAAGGAGAATTAAATTTAAGAGCAGTACAACTTACAAGTTGAAAGGCCTGGGGAGGGGGCAGGAATGATTTGGGATGTTGGTATTTGTCAGTGCTAAGTGAGAGAAGATTGGAAAGGGGGGCTGTGGAAGAACTGGGAAGAGGACTGGAGCAGCAGCAACAAGTAAGCAGCAAATGTCAGATTGATGTATAAGTGATGAGGGAGTACCAGTAATGCGGAGGGCAGCTGTGAAAAGCTGAGTAGCAAACTGCAAAAGCAGCCAGCAGCAGCACGATCTTCCCCATTGCCTGCTCTGTCACACACTGTAAATACTTGAAGGAGAGGTGTGAAATGCAAAGACAGGGACAGGTGACAGGGAGCCCCCACATGCCCACCAGACCTCTTCATGTGTGTGCTGCTGCTGGCCCAGCCTCTCCCACAGCACAGGTGAGGCTGGGAGCCCATGGCTGCCTGAGGAATGAGAGGTTTTTCTAGGTAAGTAGTGTGCAAGGGCACAATCCTTTTTTGACTGTATTGTGAGGCCTAGTTTAAAGGGGATCTGGAAAATCAGGGACATTTGACATCACACACAAACATTAATACCCAGTAAAAAAGGGGAGATGTGAACAACAGCCTTCTGTTCCACTGCCTATATTGACACACTGCTACACATTAATGCATCTAACTTCCTGATTCCAGAATGTCTCTCTCGCCTTCAGGGCTTTCTACTTGTTGAAAACCTCACTTGTTTTTTGCCAGTTAACCTTTTTTTTCTTTTATGAGAAGAAAGTAGAACTGATCATGGAGGACAAATTTTCAGCCCTCCCAAGAGATTCATTGATTTGATTTCTGTTTTAAAATACCAGTTTAGGAATGCCTTCCATTATGCTAATATTTTATTTTGCAGAGAAACTGGAAGTCTGACAAGATTAATAACATCTTTAAAAGAAAATGTATTTGGAAGTCCTAAAGAATTGCTAAAATTAAGTGTTCCATCTGTGGTGTACGCTCTCCAAAACAATATGGCGTTTGTGGCTCTTAGCAACTTGGATGCTGCAGTCTACCAGGTAATGCAGGTTTCTGTCAGTAACAGACCTGGAAATATATTTCTCTTTCCTGGTTCATTAGGCACATGTGTCAGGTATCTGCCTGGCACGCAGCACTCTCTTCAGCCTCAGTGTTAAAAGCGAAACTGTGCTTTGTTCTGTTCAGAGCATACACTCTGCTGCAGAGCTCTGGCTTTCTGAGCCAAGCCACTCACTGTTAGAGTCACTTCAAATTCACATTGTTGTAGCTGGAGATGGATATGTAGGAAATCAATGAATATAAGAATTTGTCATTCTGTAGTTGAATTTTCTATTTTATTTTCTTGGTTTGGAGGAGTTTTTAAAACCATGCCCTCTACACTACATTCCCATCTTTTTTAGGTGACATACCAGTTGAAGATCCCTTGTACAGCTTTATGTACAGTCCTGATGCTGAGCCGTACCCTCAGTAAATTGCAGTGGTTCTCTGTCTTCATGCTGTGTGGTGGTGTTACCCTTGTTCAGTGGGAGCCTGCTCAGGCTACCAAAGTACAGGTAAGAGTTAAAATTTTCCCTCTTCAGATAAAGAATAAATGATCCTTGATCCTTGGCTTTCACCTTTATTGTGTACCAGTTCCGGCAGGCTTGTGGTATTACTCTGGTCTCACTTGTTGGAAATGCAATGGATTGCTACAATTAGTATAAATTACCACAGCCATCATAATCTAATGCACCATCCTAGGAGTGTCTGAGTAATAGATTGTTTCCAGCAGTTGGCCTTGGTAACATTGTAGTTGTTGGAACAGAGAACTTGGAATCAAAGTACTGGGGGGAATTAGGAGCAAAACTCCTGTGCAGTGTGGGCATGTCATTTAAACACATCCTTCAGAGGCACTGACTTAATGCTGTTGTAGGGAGAAACAAGTGTCTTCTGTTTCTTAGGTCGGAGCTGCTGCTCAGCTGCACTAGTGGGAAAGGTAGGTCATGCCTCTGGGAGAACTGGCACAGCCAAGTGGACAGTGCCTCTGAGCACTGTGAGAGCGCCCACAGAAAGGGAAACACAAACAGCTCCACTGAGCTGATCTGAGGGACAGCCCTAGATCAGCAAGGGCATGTGGTGCTGCAGTGAAATGCTAATAATTTTGCTGTACTTAATGAAGTAGCTCTGTGCCCTTGTTTTGGCTGGGAGAGAATTAAATTCCTTCCTAGTAGCTGGTTTGGTGCTGTGTTTTGGAATTAGTATGAGAACAGTGTGGCAACACTGGTGTTTAAATTGTGGCTCAGTAGTGCTTAACCATGAGTCCAGGGCTTTTCAGTGTCTCCTGTTCTGCCAGTGAGGAGGGGCACAAGAAACCAGGAGAGAGCATGGCCAGAATAGCTGACCTGAACTGGCCAAAGGGATATGCCATACCATAGAATGTTATACCCACTATGGAAAATCAGGGAATTTGGCCAGGAGGGGCTGGTTGCTGGTGCAGGATGGGCTGGGCATCTGTCAGCAGGTGGTGATCAATTACTTTGTGCATCACTTAGCTTTCTTGGGTTTTATCTCTCCCTCTCCCTTTGTTAATACTAGAATTATTAGTAGTTTTAATTTTGATTCAGTTATTAAACAGTGTGTATGTCAACCCACAAAGTTTACCTTTTGTTTTCAGTTCTTCTCCCCTCTGTGGGTCTTGGGGGGAATAAGTGAGGAGCTGGATGATGCTTAGTTGCTGGCTGAATTTAAACCACAGCACTCTGGAATTGATTATTGTGAATGACTGAAGTGTTGTATCCTTTTTAAAATAATCGTTGATGTTGCAGGTGGAGCAGAACCCATGGCTAGGGTTTGGAGCGATTGCTGTGGCAGTGTTTTGTTCAGGATTTGCAGGTACAGTATTATTTCTATATGTGGGCTGTATCTAAAGGACTGGAGAACTCTCAGTGCTTAAAACTGAACATTCTACATTTGTTAACTGTCTTCTTCTAATAGTTTATTCCCTCTGCCCATAACTACTTTTGGTAATTATGGCAGATTCATAACATGATTACTCCCATTGTCAAGCAAATGATAGGAGCATGTGCCATTGGTTTTACACGATGCAACATAGAGGGCTGGTTTGCAATTGGAAATGTCTTTCAGATGCTGTGAATAAGACTGTAGGGAGCAGCATAATGACTCACTGCGTGCATTTAATTAATGTACATCAATTTAATAAAGTTTACTTTGCAGTGAATAGCTCCCCTTTGGTGATCACATGAAATACTTGCATTTTTTTTTACAAGGGGAACTGTGCTCCTCACTCAGTTCTGTACCAGCTCAGCCCTGAAATACACATTGCCATAGTTCTGTAGGTGGAAAATCTAACTGGGTTGGAGAGGGAGCATGAGGAAGGTAGAGAGTTAGAGTAGTAGCAGGAAGCCTGGATAAACTCAGTGAAGGATTTTTGGTTTTGTTTATTTTTGCTTTGTTCTACAACCAGTGTCTCCTCTCAGCGTAGTTTTTTCTCTGGCTTCTGGAGAAGGACACCAAAACTTTGGGACAAGTGAGCTGGTGCTCAGAAATAAAGAAATGCAAATTACTTGTTAATTTGAAATTTGACTCACAGGGGCATATTCCCCTGACTGTAAACTGGATTCTTCTCCTCTCCCCTGTAAAAAACAAGGTACTATCACCCACCTCTAGTACTGGAAAATCTTGCAAGAATGATCTTGTGCTGTGCATAGATGCTCATTACTCATGGAAAAACATTCTAGTGGGTAGAGGAGGAGAGTGTCATTCTTATTTGGCGTCATTTCAGTAAAATAGGCACTTTGAAGCAGAAATACTAAATAAAACTGTGTAGAGCTCAGTCAGTTTTTCCTGGAAGGTTATGAATTTCCTCATTTAAATAGGTGCTCCAAAGCTGCAAGACAAAATACAGCCTTCAGAGTCTCCTAAAACTCCTGCTTTCCCAGATAATGTGGGCCAACAGCTGTGCTTCCAAAGACCTGCAAATTCAGAGCACTGACAGGCTGATGCAGGCAGCATGAGACACTTAGGGCTTTCTTCTCCTGCAAAAGGATTGCAGCTAGGGTTTCCTTGCTGACAGCTGAAGCTCTGGGGCAGCTGGAAGGGACTGTGTGTTTCATCCACAGAGCTCCTTGTGCCCTTGGGGCTTTACATGTTGAAAACATAAATTCTATTCAAATTCCCTTCCTGCTCTTCCTTCCCACGCTCCCATGAAGCAGTTATTTTGCTGTTAGACCTCCAGTTTCTCGACTGACCATGTTTTACGGAGTGTTTTGTTTGTCCAGCAAAATGAAATAAAGGTTGTGTATGTTTGTCACTTAGAGATAGAAACTAAGTTTTTTCTTCAAATTGCTGATCCTGTGATAATTTCCAAGTATCTGGGGCCCCAGCAATGCTTTTAAAAGCATTGGAGGGATAATTTAATGGCAAATCCTTTGTAACTTAAAACAGTTCTGAGGAGTAGGTTCTCCTCATCAGCCCCCATTCTTTCCTTCTTCTTGCCTAGTGGATTTTTGAAATGTACATTCACAAATCTAGAAGCATAGTTTTATTGATTTGCCTACTGTTTTCTCAGTTTATAACAATTACAAGTATGGTTCATATTCAAGCCAAATTTCTGTTATGTTGATTACACCTTGTTGTGCTCTGTGGGTCTTCTCAGGGGGAAGAAATCTCAAGGTAATTATTCTGGGTTATTTTAAAGGCTGCAGTCATTAACAGTACTAGTTTGTTGTTGTTTACATTTCAAAAATTTATATTCTTATGAGATAATACAGTATTTCCTTGGTTTTATAATTATTTGAATCCCTGGAGTATAAATCTGCCTTCTCATTTATTCACCATAAGTATTTACTGTATTCTATTAAATTATAAATTGCATTTTTCAATAATAAAAGAGTAGAAAGACCTTCCTTGAAGCTAATTTGGGGATATTTTTGGGGGGGAGGGGTGTGTGCCTAGGGCTTCTAACACATGGGTCTTTGTGCCACCTTTGTTGGTTCCATATTAGTTTCTCATATTGTATGAAGGATGGTGTGTGATACTAATCACCAATAAACTTCTAGCCAATAGGGCTCTCACCAGAAGGTCATGGAAGTCACTGGTAAGAGTCCTGCAAATGCAGAGGAAATTCCAGAGCTTGGAAGAGTCCTGATTGGGTGAGCAATGGTTAAAAAGGCAGGTGGTGAGGGCCTTGCCAAATGTCTGCCTCTTAGTCTGACAAATGCCTCCCAAGTAGAATAATGAAGAAGTATTTGGGGAGTTTCAGTAATGCAAAGCAGAAAAATAATGCTCTTCAGTGTGGTATCGAGAGCTAGAGCTTTAGATTAAAACGAATTCCACTTCCTCAAAACCAACCTGTATTTTCAATTAGCAGAAGGCCTCGGTTTTGATTTGGTCTTGTAATCCCCTGAAACTGTGGTTTCAGAACGAGCTGCTCTGCCAAGTGCTCTGCCAGCACAAAGCTCCTGAGGAGTTTTCAGTTTCAGTACTGAAGTAATACAGATCCTCCCTTTCTCCCCTAAAAATCAGACTAAAATATATCTAAAACTAAAATCAACATAAAATTATTTTCATGGAGGCTGTGGATTGAAAAGGGGTAGGGATAGGAAAGGGTAAGAATAAACAGGATTGAGAGAGACCTTCCCGTTTAGTCAAAGCGGATCCCCTTGCTAAATTTAGCCCAACTTGACCAATGGTTTAGGCCTGAAGGCTTTAACTGCTCTTAAATGTAACAGCCCAATTGAAACAATTTACCAAAAGATTCTATGAGACAACAGTAACTCCTTATAGGGCTCAGTTAGTTACAAATCTGAAGTACTTGAGAATATAAAAGAGGAACATTCATAGTCCCTTTGCTGTAGCATATTCATGCTCTCACAGATGTAAAGGAATTTGTACAAGGGTTGAGCCCTGAGATGTGACGGCACCAAGCCTGGATCCATCATTGGTGTTCAGCAGTGGTCTTCCACAGACAGTAAACTTCAGCACTTGCTGGCTCTAAGAGGTTGTCTGGTTTTAAAATGCAATAAACCATGAATCATTCTTCTCACTAAAATATTTTTGGGTTTTTGTTTGTTTTGTTTTTTTCAGGAGTTTATTTTGAAAAGGTGTTAAAGAGTTCAGATACTTCCTTGTGGGTGAGGAACATTCAGCTGTACTTATCTGGAATTGTGGTGAATTTATTTGTTGTGTACATGTCAGATGGAGCCAAAGTTCTCGAGAAGGGGTTTTTCTATGGCTACACATACTACGTCTGGTTTGTTGTCTGTAAGTACCTTGTGGTTTTTGTCTTTTGACATTGTTTTTCTTCTTTAACAATGATACAACTGATTGCAGGAAGCTACAAATTCAGTCTGACACACTCTTAACTGTGTTTTGAGGGATTTTATTTAAAAGTATAATTTTCTTGGAAGTTATTCACTTATTCAATTTAAAATTGTGCTGAAACAGCAGCCAAAATAATTGACTAGCAAGTAGATCGTCTTTAAATGAGTTGTATCTTATTTACTGGATGCCATGTAGACATCCCATTCCACGGAATCATCTATTAAATCATTAATTAGGACAATGTAGCCCAAAGCAGGAGCACACTAGTAGAGTAAAATGCATCATTTCAAGAGTAACCTACTGCACCTGTACTTACGGTAACACCTCATCTGCTTCCAGTTCTGGCCAGCGTAGGTGGCCTCTACACCTCGGTGGTTGTTAAGTACACAGATAACATCATGAAAGGCTTTTCTGCAGCGGCAGCCATTGTTCTCTCTACTGTGGCATCAGTCATCCTCTTTGGCCTCCAGATAAGTAAGTGCCTTTTTGCCTTTGATTTGATGGCCGTGCATGTTTGCTGCCTGCCCAGCCTGCTGCACGAAGCTCATACCAAAGCCAAACCTCTCAGTTTTTCTGCTTTTAGCTTCAAGTCTTCTCCAGGACTCCTGTGCACTAATGCATCATCGGTCCCTGTTGTGGTGCACAAAGGTGCCTGATGACTCTGCTTTCAAAGGCTTCGGTGCTTTGTTCTTTCAGAGGCATCTGCAACTTCAAACAGAAAGAACCTTTCTGGTTTAAACAGCTTTATTTTCATGCATCACTTTCTGATGCAGTTTAGTGTGTGATACAGCTGTTTACCTGGGACTGCTGTTGATGGGTTATTATTTCATGTTGGGGTAAGTACAGCCAGTGCCAAATTAATTCCTCAGCTATTTCTTCAAGGGCTTTACACATCTCTAATGAGTTACACCCACTACTGCATTAACTTTTACTTTCTCCATCTGCTGTGGACACCACCATGAGAGAAAGTCAAAGAGCAGCTGGGGTTGTGACTTACTGACTGATGTGGTGAATGTCTTTGAGAGGAAACAGCAGATGGCTCTGGGCTGTTCTGCAATTTTCTCCCCAGTCAAGTCTGCGTCTGATACTGTGCCCAGCACTCCCTCTCACTGGGAGTCCTTCACTGTTTAGTTGTGGGTAGTTTCCTACCTTAATCCAAAGATGGCGTGGAAAACTAGCTTTTTGATGTAGTACTAGTGAGAAAAAACTTAAGGAAAGTTTGCATAAGGAGAACATAATCAGTGTTTAGCTACAAAAGAGCACCATAAAGCAAGGGATGAAAAAATTTTAAAAAATTACTTGGGCAGTGTTTTCTTGACAGTTGACACAAATCAAACCTGGACTAATGATCTTTCTATGAAAGCTCATTAATAGAGTTTCTTAACTCTGTCTAGACATGGAAAGGCAAAAAAGCTATTATCACAGGGTACTTAGTTACATCCCCTGGCTTTTTACGATTTAAATTTATTATAATGCAAGCCTCTACAGATGGCACCTGGGACTGCGGGAGATGCTTTACTCTTGCTTTTATGACCACCACCACCACATTCTTACGATGAGACCAACTGGAACTGTCTGGGGATTGTAAACACTCAAGAGATTTCAGGGACAGAGGATGAAGAAATGCTGTGACTTATCAAGTTTGCTGTCTTGTTTAGTTTTGGTTAACTTCAATACTGTCATTCAGATATCATAACTTACATGGCTTGCTGAAGGTTTCTTATATGAATGTATTTATTTAAACTGTTTTGTCTCCTTTCAGCTGTTACCTTCTCCTTGGGTGCTCTCCTGGTGTGTATTTCTATTTACCTCTATGGATTACCTCGGCAAGACACCACAAAAATCCAGCCCTCAGAGACTAAAACCTCTAAAGAGAGACTTGCTACTGTGTGATGTCCATAAAAATGGACAAATGGACAAGAGAAAAAATAGACTTTAAACAAAACTGTTTTTTCTTTTTTAATTAGCCTTAAGCTAGTCATGAAATGGTTTAAGTGGGATAGACTAAAAGCAGAAGTTAGTTCTGTTTTACATGTGGAGTTTCCAGTGGCTGACACTGAGGCTACACTGCAGCCGAGGAGCTGGCTGGGTATTTTATGGAAAGTATTCTTCATTCACATCGACAATGAAGAGTCTTATTTACAAGGAAAACCCAATGAAGGAACTGATCACTCAATTGTATATAATGTATATAATGGAGGGAAATTGGTTCTTTGTGTATTTGATAAACTGTCTTGCTCTTTGAGGGCAGAAATGCCTGAAAAGCTTCATAAAAAAAACTATTAAAAAAAGCAACTACTGCCACCATTTCCTCTTAAGATACTTGGCAATTGCCGTTTGATTAATGATAGGAAGAGTTCCTTTTCTAGGCACTGAGCACCAGATGATGCAACTCTACAGGGAATACCTCTGCTCTGAGAATCACCTGCTTCAGAGTGACTAGAGGTAGCCCTCATTGTTTGGTTTAAAAAGTCAGATGAAAGACTCTGAAGCTGTGGCTTTCCTTTTACTCTTTAAGTGTTTTTTTCTATCAGCTGTAGGTGGTAAAGGGATTTTCTATGCATAGTAAAGGGGAAGGTTTTTACTTGTTCCTGTACCTCTAGCTTAAGTGTAAACAAAGTTTCTATCTAGAAGATCTTTTCTCTCTCAACCTCTCTGTGCCTACAGATGCTTGAAAAGGGCTCCTGTAATGCATGTTCACCTTTAATTTATCAGTGCCAACTGTGCAACTTCAACCTCCTTCCTCATCTTCTGAGGCCTTCCAGATATTTCAACTCCACCCTGAGGGAGAAGTGACCCTGGTGCATTTGGGCAACTTGTGACATTCACAGTGGAGCTGAAATGTGACTGATTTCAGACTCTTGGCTACATTTTTGTAAACATGAATTGTTTTACTTGAAAGTGGGGCATGTTAAACACAGCAGTAACAAATACGCCTAAATTCTCTTCCAGTGGGAGAAGATGGTCCCCTCTGCCTTTTGCCAACTGTTCCACCATAGTGTTGCTCTTGGGAGTCGAGGCTTCCATGGTGGAAGGTATTGCCAGGCACGTGTAGGACCTCACAGGTGCTGCTCCACCTCTCTACAGCAGTGTGAGGCTAAGGGGCGCCAAGCAGCACCTGCCACGTCTGCCTGTGTGCACAGTGCTGAGGGAACACTCTGCTTCCTGTTCCACCAGCTGGGCAGCAGTCTCTTCTTGCCAGGCATCACGTCAGTGGGTCCGAGGAAGGGCTGAGGAGCAGGGTGTGACAGCTGGCAGTTGGGCTTGGCTGAGGTTTCTGAAGGAGGAATGCAGCACAACACCCAGGAAAAGGGCTCTGCAGGGTCTGAGTAACTCCTTTCATTACAACAGACAGAACATGAAGCCATTCTGCCATTAGGTCTTGGTACACAGTGGCAGCCTCAGGAGTGGAGAACTTTGCTTAGGGCAGCACAGTTAACACCACTTCCTCTACTAAAAGGATGTGATATTTACATGGCAAATACACAGCAGTTCTTTTCACGGGAAATTCCAGGCAGAGTAGTGTCTTAAATACACTACTCTGTGTATAGAGTATGTGATGAGAGTATGTCTGAAGAAAAGGATTGTGGTAGCCTTGCCCCTGCAAATGGCTGTGCCACACCTGCTGGTAGCATGGAGAACACAAACCTGCCATGGAGTTTCCAGCCTGCAGCAGCAGTGACACACAGGAGAGGATCCATATTATTGTGGAAAAAATCATTTTACTACGAGATATGACTTGACATGGGATATGGCCTTGTTACATTTGAGTTACGGGTGTAATGCCAAGAAGTTTCATCCCGTTGGCTAGAACTGAGCGTGCTGCGTGGAAGAGACAGAGCCGTGCCTGGAAAACAAGGAAAAAAGTCATTTTAGGGTAGTGCTAGATAATAGGGTGTGGTTCTTGGGACAGCAGTTAGATGCCGAGGTGAGAACACCGTGCAGCCTGTTCCTGTGCAGTCTCTGCCCCCACTGGGTCCCGGACCTACACAAAACCTGAGTACTGAGGAACTCGCCCATGCTGCCAGCATTCACACCAGCTGTTGGCAGTCCATTGCACTGTCAACAGAGGGACACTTTGTCAAACAAAGGAAGGTGGAAAGGAATGCCCAGCCCAGCCCTCGAGGCAGAGCAAGCAGAGATGCATGAACAAGAATGCAATGACTAAAAACTGAAAATCTTTCATGCACCAGGGACTAGTACAGCCTGAGGATACCACTGGAATCCCTCCCCTCGCTGTGCCTGGGTGACAGGCTGTCAATCAACTAAGAGCTGCTTTGAAAATTTCACTCCCTCGTCCATGTCTTGGCTGTTACACAGCTGGCTGTTTGGGAAGGGCTCTATCAAGCTTGCTCCAAAAATCATAGCTCTTGAAAGCTGTCACATTGCAAGATATTTATTTTTATTTACAGGATAAGGAACTGAGGTTTTTCTCGAAGGTTGATGCACTCAAAGGAATGAATGCCTACAGTATCAAAGCTCAAATACAGACTGCAGCTCCACCAATTCCACGGAATGTTTTTCCCCTACAGCTCAGCTCAACACTTAAATGTGATTTCCTACCAAAATCAAATAGGTAATTCCTTTTGAAATAGATGAAAGAAAATAAAAGAGGCAGTGTAATTAATATATCATTTACTGAGTTGTTAGGGGCTCAAACATTACCCGGGAGATCAGTAAAAAGAATTTGCATTTATTTGGAATGGCACATTAACAGTTGTCAGCCTCTGTGCTTTAGCTAGAAAGGCAATACCGACAACTTGGGATATGTAGGTGGCAAGAGGGAGGAGACAGATTCAGGTCTCTCCTAATTCTTTATCTTCCCACATAACCACTAAAGGAAACCATCAAAAGTCAACAAGCAAGTTAAATGCTTAAATGTTTACTCTTAAAACATTTAGAAGGAAAGGTGATGACAAGGTGTTTCACGGGGTTTGGAGCAGCTGTCCTTAGGGAGCGTTGTGTTTTTGGAGGATCAAGCAGAGCAGCCCTTTCTGGAAGGCACAGCTCTGAACAGCAATCCCTGCCTTCCCTAAGCGGTTCCGCCCACGGGAGAGCCTGGCTGTTGGCTCCTCCGCCTGCGGGCTCGTATTCCCCCCAGCGGTGACACGGCTGGGCTGGCAGAGCCCTGATGGATCCTGCCTGGGCCGCCCCCCAGGCTCCAATCCCGCTGTGCCGCACCTGTGCCACGGCGGGGGCGCTGCCTTTCACGGGGAGGGTTTTGTGTGCCACGGCTGCCAGGTGGCTGCAAGGGAAAACACGGGAGAACGGTGAGAAGGAGCAAGTCACCCGACAAACACAGCAGCGCTGTGGGCTACAGAAAGCAGCAGAACTGGAAGAGCCACCCACAACAGCATGCCACGGGCTGATTTCCAACAGGCTCTTCACCTGGCTGAAGGAGGGCATGGTTTTCTGTAGCCTGCATGGTGTTGGTGGCATGCCCTGACAACTTCATTTTCCTAAAATAACCCCAAAATCATCTCCCTGCTTCACACATACCTTCCCACTTCCTGCCCTCCCTCCCCTCAAAAAACCCACAGAACACTCTCAAGACTGATCTGGGAAGATCATTGAGATCCTATCCTATCATTCCCAAGATGCATGATTCTTTACACAATTTTCCTTAACTTGTTAAAGCCTTTCCCATACACAGGCTCTACAGCTTCCTCCACCAAGCCTACACCAGCATTTCATGGTGCTGTCCACTACCCCTGGGAATCAGATACACAGTATGACTTACACTAATACTTTGTTCATGGGCTGAGATAGTGGTTAAAAGCAGTTTGGATAAAATTTCGTAGCTGAAATGTTGATATTGAGAGGATGTTATCAGCTAAAATCTGCTCCTTAAGACATCATTAGTCAAGCATGATTTTGGGTTCAGATACTGGGTTTCAGTCAAATGATTATTTTTTCTTAAAAGCTGTTAAGTTTCTCAGGAGGCTCCTGGCTCCAGCCTTAATCTCAAGTATTTATTACATTATTTGCTATCCTACTTTATATATTTCCTGCTTCAGGGAAACTGTGCCACAAATTTGCATCTTCCCACTATTTTTACTCTTCAAAGCAGAGCAGATGTGAGGGCTGCAGAGCCAGCTCAGGAAGACCTGTCCTCAGTGGAGACATGGCCAGTATCAGCAAACACCTTACCTCAGTGTGAGGAGGTAGCTGACAATGTGCTTGGGTTGCAGATCCTGAGAAGATCTGTACAGGACCTCATCATACCTGTGAAGGAAGGGAAGGATTGTTTGGTGCTGAAGGGGTACAAGGTGTACTCAGAAGGCTCATCAGACTTGCTGAAGTCAGAAAGAGCACACAACCACAGCTGTAGAATTAGCAAAACTAATCTTCTGAAGCAGACCTAAACCATGTCATTAGCACACAACTGATTATTCCTTCCTTGTTCACTTATTATTGAAGGAGATTGCTTCTGCTCCTCATCATGCAAACAGCCCAGAGAGGCAGATTATAGCAAAGAGAACACAAGAGCTATATTTGTTCCTGGAACATTATGTCTGGTTTTACATCTCAACGCTAATTGTACGTTTCTAGGAGCAAAAAACGTGTTAAATAACCAAGGAAGTCAAAATAGTCCCTTAGAGGACATTGCCTTTAGTAAATGCAGCTTAGAATTTAAAGTAGATAAAAGAAATCTTGCAACATTAGAAAAAGACAAATCTTGGAATACAAAATCACATAGAATAGTTCAAGTTGGAAAAGACCACAATGAGTGATCTGGTCCCACCTACCTGCTCAACCAGGGTCATCCTACAGAACCTACACAATACACTTGACTTTGTCAGACAGTATTAAACAGGGTAGTACAGGCAGTCATGACAGCTATCTTTTTCTTCGTGTGTTCTGCTGTCCTTTTTCACAGCCTGCAAGAAAATACCAACACCTCCAGGGCTGAAGAGATTTCAAATTCAGAGTGGGGACTGGATTTCCTGTCTCTGCTCAGCTCCCAGGCCCATCCCTGCCAGCACGTCCAAGCTGAACTGCCATGGAATCTTCCATTTTTTAAGACAAGCTGCAGAACTTGGGAGCACACAGTGGTAACAACAGCTCAGCAGTCATGTAAGAGTATAAAAAAGTCCCAAGGAACAGCTCACATATTTTCTGTGAAATACAATGACACTGCATAAATAGACCCTACTGTTCTTGCTGAGAGCTGGCTGGTCCTGCTGTTGCTCAAGAGAGCGTGCAGCAAACGATGGGCTGCAGTCAGGCCTCTGGAGGCTGCCACAGTTCATGGCAGGGCTCTGCAGCCCACACCTGCAGGTCAAAGGAGCCACCTGGCACACTGGCATGACTTTTGGAAGTCCTAATTTTAGACAGATGGCCTCAGAAAGGTCTTAATAGGGTCAAAAAAGTTCTTGCTGGCACTGCACAGTGTGCAATGCAGTATACAGGAATTCTCAGTACAAATGCTGAAAGTTTTGGTTGTTTCTGACTCCATCACAGGCTGTGCTGACTCCATCACGCTGACAACTCCCTCGTCTCCATAGTTTAATTACACATCTATGAATGTGTAATTAGTGAAAACAGAAACTGCTCAACCTAAAGAATGAATTAATGAAGAACACCACTGTTATTAACAGGTACCAGTTGTGCATGTTCAGTAGCTCAGAAGGATGCTGAGCCCCCACATGTGCACACAAACTCCATGTGCCTCACCACCTCTCTTTCATGACAAAAACAGAACATGAGGGACGAAGCAGATCTGCAGCTAATGTTTATACAGAGCTGAGCACACTTTTGTGAAGACAAGAAACTCAGGTACACAGAGTATGTTCCAAATATTGCTTTTTCCATCATATAGCTTCTAAAGCCACAAACATTTCAAATGCTGCAAATACATGTGGCACAAAAGGAAAGTTATTGCCTCAAGCCATTTTTTCTTACAATCATACAGCCTGTGCCTTCTCAATAGGTCAGTGGCATATCCAGATATTTATTTGAAGGGAAATGGAATTTAGAAAGAAAACTAGACAAACCTGAGGAGATGCTGAAGAACAGAGATGGCATCTGGCTCTTGCAAGCATGACACATTCACATCAGTTAGCTCTGCATTCCCATGCATCTGTTCTAAACTAAAACATAAGAATAGAAAATAAATGTTGGATGACACCACCTCTTAGCAATGCTGAACAGAAAAACCATAGTAATCTGTGTTTTTAAGAAAAGAGAGTAGGCTCAGCTCAAGCTGAATGGAACACTGAAACAGACAAGCTGACTTCAACCTACGATAAAAAAAATGAAAAATGTGTGCTGGCCATTCAATTATCAACAGGATTAGAGATATGCATGGACAACAGGTCCAGAAGCTAAAAGGACTAGGGAGGTAGACAATCCCCCACTAATGGTACCCTGGAACCACCAATATGTGACAAGGGAGTACAAAAACAGACCAGAGAAAAGGATCAGGCTTCCACGTTCTCCCTGAACACCATGTCCTGCTACCATTGCCTCACAACATCAACCTGCTTCACACCTTTGGTCTCACCCAGGAAGGAATCTTACATGAAAACACATATTGAGGTCTGCTCTGGCAGTTCAAGATAATTGATAAAACTGTTCAAAGTGGACTCTTCTGAAACTCTTTAAAAAAAAAAAAATTAAACAGGTTAAGTGTTTGACCTGAGTCAACAGGAAGGGATCTCCTTTTAATCTCGGCTATCAACAGTGGGAAATAACAATGTTAAAAATAATCCACTAGTTACTGTGGGTAGCCAAAACATCCAAGTTCTGTGATGTGGTGAGTTTTACAAGTGTGGGCATTTTGGCTTTTACATCAGTTTCCTTAGTTCTAGGCAACCATTCCTCATCAGTGACACCAACCACAGAGAAGCTGTTCCTAGAACTGAGAACCTACATGAACAGTTAGTTCAGTTCTATGGAAATGAGGTAGAAAATTGATTTTAATTGGCCTGCTCTTCTGGAAAGTCTCAATGATTTCTATCTTAAACTTACACTTCTGCTGAAAAAGTGAACATGTGTCATATTGAAGGAGTTAGCATTACTACTTAGCAAAGCAGTAAGTTAAAAGGTTAAAATTCATGTCCGACTGTGCTGTGCAGAAATGCTCCTCTTACCTATGGAGTCTGGCATGGGTGTACTGCAAGAACACCCCTGTATCTCCCCGACTCTGGAAAGCTCGCTCCCAGCTAAACTGGTAATCAGATGACAGAAGGCCCCGGAAGTCCTGGAACAATAAATTGATGGCACTCAGACATGGCTCTTCATCTCAATTTGCAACTCCTCACAGACAATGCAGACACCTTGTGAGGCAGCTCAGACTCACCTGAATTATGAGTGCTGCAAGACCAACCTTCTCTGCTGTCTCCACAGGATCTTGGATCTCTTTGGTTGCTGAAGAGAAACAGAAAAACATTGTTAAGTCTGCAGCACCATAATGACTCCTGCTCAGACTTGGAGATGCCAAAAAAGGAGCAGATCTTCCATAACTGTAAACTAGCAATATGGAAATTGTCAGGATGCATGCAGCAAGGAGTTCAGGATATAAATCTTTATTAAAAGCTGAAAACAGCTGTTTCACATGGCCTTTTTCCCACTTCCTCTTGTATGTGTAGCACAGATTTTGAGGTGAGAAGGGTCCATTACGACAGACTATTCAGGCTATGCTGAATTCCTTTTCACAATTATGACAGCCAATCTCCAAGATCAGGGAAATGCAGATTTTGTTGAAAAACTGATAAATAGCTCCAAGTGATACAAGAGGCATAAACAAAAATAAGTTGTTCCAATGGCTAATGGACCATTTGGATGTACATTTAGGGAGTATTCACACCATCCACTGTAAATATCTGACTACACTGAGGGATCACAGAATGCTTTGGGTTTGAAGAGACCTTTAAAGATCATCCAGTCCAAACCCCCCTGCCACATGCAGGGACATCACCTCCTTGTCAATTTTACAAGGAAAACCTCCTGTTTCAAAAAAGCTGAGGAGGCAGAGCAAGGAAGATGCATACTACTAAAGCTGATCAGATCGCTGAGTCAATCCAGCACCTAACTCCAGAGAGCACATGAGGGGGCAGCATTTCACTGGGAACTGCTTGGATCTGTAGTGCATCAGGAGGAAACGATCCTGGAGCCACAGCCCAGTGAGGCGCAGGCAAACCCCCCCTTCAGCACAAGCTGGGGCAGAGCAGTGACCTCCCTGGCACTCGGGAACAGCCACGAGGCTGGCAGGGTCACAAGCCAGAAGTGGCAGGCAAGCGAGGGTCACTCTTGCCAGAGAAAACTGTCAGAGCTATAAATCCTTTGGATGAAATCTGACTGATCCCTGAACTCCAGCCCCAAATCTACTACTAATTTGTCCCTCCAGAAACAAAACAATTGTTCCCAGAAGGCAGGTACCTTCCTTCTCAGTGCATGATAAAATAATTTCACTGAATGTTAGAATTGGCAAATTTGCAATATGGGGGAGTTCACACAGTTGCAAAGAATCATTGTAATGTTGTTTATATTATGGTTAGTACAAAAAGAAAGAAAAGGAGCCTATTACTGTGATTAGTGCAATACAGGGAGAAGTGAAGGGTGGAAAAGATGACACAATGTCATCAACACAGAACATCAAAAGAAGCTAATAAGACTTGAAATTGCTAACTTTTTGTGGAAGTCATGTTTTGTAGCATCCTTGAGCGAACTTCATTTAAAACATCTTCCAGAAAAATTACTTCTCCTCTCCGAGTTTTCATTCCTTGAACTAGACCAAAAGACACATGCTGGCACCTGTGTTGAGAAGCATCAGGACCAAAATTAGATTTCAATCGAGAGAAACATTTGCAGTATTTTTTCAGAGCTGGATTCTCTACCAGGAAAGAGCAATAACAGCTGAATAAATAACACTCCAACGTGGGAAGCTCAGTGATACAATCAGTAACTCTCATTTCAGCAACCAAGCTCCATACTTATTATATAATGAGAAAATTACGATCAGAGTTATGATAGCCTGGTCATTTGTGCGCTCTCAGGAATCTCTTGCTACTAGCTTTAGTACAGAAGCCTCAATGCAATAATTTGCAATAAATTGAGGAGAGGCAGGATGTAGACAGATCAAATTACTGTGGCAACAGAGATCTCTTAATATAATTAGAAAAGGAGTCATAATAATTCTATTGTGGCCACATTAAGCGAACAGTATAATTAATCATTGCTAATAATAAAGCATTCACTGTTTCTGCTCGTAATAATCCCAAGCATTATTCTTGATTCAGAATCTAAGGTAATTTTAGCACAACTTTAAGCACTTTGAAAGGAGGCAGTTTGGTATTCCTGAAGGCTAAAACCCTATATGTAACCACAAAAGACAGTCTGGCAGAGAGGAATATGATTTCGTCTGGTGATCCATTACTGACCTTTGCTGAGACGGCTAACAAGATTGGTAATTACAATGAATAACAGCAGGGATACACTTCCCTGCAATAGATACTTCGAACCTGAAGCATGATTCACAAACTCAGATTCTGATCTCTGCTAAAATAAAATAGTTTAAGAGGTAATAATTTAATATGTGACCACACAATATCCCAGAAGCTATGTCACAAAGTCTCTTAAAAATGGTTTCCCTTTTTCATACCAGGCAGTTATGAAAAACCTGTTAAATGAGAGACAGGGCTGTTTTTCACATCCTAAACACACGGCAATGACTCCATCCACAAATACATCAGACCAGAAGGAGTGGACACACAGAATGAAAAGGCTGCTGAAAAGGACCTGACACCCACATTGCACATAATTCTGAGGGTTTGTTTCTCTGTTGGACTAGTACTAGTTGGGTTCTACAGGCAAAATGTCTGCTTGTACTCTGGAGTCCATTACGTGCACACCAGCATCACATCTTGTAGCTTAGTTTCATCCAAAATGCCTACATGACATGTGCTGTAGCATGATAGTGGATGGACACCAGCAGGAGACTCCTCAAAAGAGCACTTGACTGAAATTCCAATGTACATATTATATACATTCTTGAGGAAAAAAAAAAAAAAACACCAAAACCAGTATATAATTATGATTTTTAAGTACATACCTTTCTGCCCAGTCATAACCCATGAGCTTCAGTATTTGGAATAAATGTTGAAAGTGATTACTTTGGCTTTTATCTGTCTAAGGAATAGAATTGATGAATATCAGAAAACACTACAAATCTGATAAGGAGTAGCTTTTAATAGACACACACAATACCACTGTGCCAGTAAGTCACTGCAAGCAAAATTAAAACTCATGAAGACAAGCAAGACTTGAAAATTGTGACAGCTGGAATCTATGGCAATGGGATTTTGAACTCTGTTAGAAAAAGAAATCCACCTTTTCAGAAGTGATTATTCTCAGATCATGAAGGCAAAGACATTAAGTAAAAGGAAACCTTAATGTTCTTTAGTTTCTCATTATCTGAGAGTTGCCCATCAAACAAAACATCTCTGTTTTCACTTCAGAACCTTGCTGCTCTTGTTATACCCCTGGGTTATATCACCAAATTCCAAGGGTCCTTTGGCTTAGAAACAGAACTCCTCTTTGGCTGTCTACCTCCAGAACCCAGTAGTTTCTATTGTCTCCAGCATGATTTGTAGTTTTACATCATAAGGCAGGTACATAATTTTAAAAAATTGTAGAAATTATCACAATTTCATGACAGTGATGCACCTTGTGCTCTCTTCCTCTTTCAGTTACACTCTCCTACAAATTGAAGTTATTTCTGACTGTATGTTATGTGTAACAGCAGCCTTCACATGTGTTTCTAGCTGCTGCTATGAGGTTCATTTTCCTACCGAGTTGTTTTGACTGCTTCACTCAGACTCCTTTTTATCCCTCCTTATAAAACAGTGCAGAGATAACCAAATAATCACTATTTCTCATTTGTTTGCTGTTCTGGGACAAGGAGTGAAATGCTTATCTTGTGTTCCTTCTCAACTACCCCTGTATAAGCACCTGCCTCCTCTCTCCTAGCTCCTCATAACCTGCTCTGCTCCTGGAAATCACCTCTCCATGCTGACTCACAAGCAAGGCTGATAAAGGGACAGCTGATAAATGGACAGCAGTGGCTGGTGCCTCAAACAAGGCTTTCCAAGTCCTTTTCCATGCACATTACAGATGAGATGCATCTCTGCAAAAAGCCAGACCTGTCTCATTAAGTGGCGGGCTTTAAGGTAGAAGTCCGCAGTCTGCCAGCATGGATTATATCTAATTCTTCATCTCTAAAAGCATTTTCATCTCCCTCTTGAGTGCAACATTCAGTGGAATCTTAGTACCTCTTTCATACCATGCCACACATTTTAAGATGTTTTGAATATTTGGCTTGTACCACTGCCTTTTTATGAAAAAAGTAGGATTTTTTTAAAACCTAAACTGGTGAATGCACTGATTTACAGCATTACAAGTAGTAAATCCATTTAATGTTCTTCTGAAGAAGCTGATCTGAGGAAAATAAGACAATCTTGTGAAGTAAGACTCTAGAGTCTCTAAATAATTTTCTTGTAACAAGATCAGCATTCTGAAATGTTTGTATTTAATTATTAAAGACTAAAATCATTAGCATTCTCATTTAATCCCATGAAGTCCTCCTGCCTCTGGTAACACTGAGTAAAGTCCTAACTCACTACAAAGCAGTGCCACAAAAGAGCAGCAGAGCTCAGCAAGGCTGGCAGTGCCCTCACCAGGCTGTCTGTCCCACAGGAGTCTCCTAAGAGTTTGTTTCACTCTTTGATTTAATGACCCACTTTTTCAGCCCTCAGAAAGTCAGAAATTATAAAAATACTAACCATGTCCTCTGAAAACCATACAACCTGAGCAAGGCTGAGAGGGCAGGACAGGCTAATCTGTCATTTCCCACTTGGATGAGATACTGGCTGTGATGGACACGAGTCACATCACAACCTGGCCGTGATGTGTTTCTCTTTGGACTTAAAGGAGACCAGGGAAGCCCAGGCAAGAAATTAAACAGTGACTGGAGTTCAGCTACAGCAACCATCTGCTCAAGACTCTTGTTCACATGCTTGCTCATGCCACTAGCTGAAAGTTCAGCTGACATCCTGATTTGTGTAAAGTGGACAACTGGTTTTTTTTCTAATTGTTCTTTCTCCCTTGGTCCCTGCTACCTCCTGGAACATGAAACACAAATAGTGCCCACCCACATGAACCAGACAGGAAGCATCCTTAGCACCTAAAGCATTGCACTTCCACAGCCACACTGCCCTGGGATGCTGCTGAACTCACTGTTCCAGAGGGGCAGAAGAGCTCCCACCAAAATCACTCAATTTCCTCCCAGAATAACCAAAAAGTCCCTGTTCTACAACAACATCTAAGAATGGCAAGCTACAGGAAACTTCCTAAAGACTGAAGCTAAAAGGAGGAATGAGGTTTAACTAGAAGTTACACTTTAAAATGTGTATTTAATGTTTGGCTTACTGCTCTCTCTCCCTGCACCTTACGTGCCACATTATATAGACTTTTGAAAAAGTTGTACAAAGAAGGTATAAGGACATTACTAAACATGACCCCATACAGTTTTTTTCCACATGTTACTAATTCTGGACTTGATATAAAAGAACATGGCTTTTGTAATTTTTTTTCTAAATCTGAGAAAAAGAAGATTTAAAAGCATCACATGATATCTTCTTGCTAATATGAGATCAAAACCAGTTTCAGACAAGTAAGGAGACAGTCCTGCTATTCATATCCATTATTGATACTGCTAGAATTGTGAAAAAACAAAATAATGAAACCAATAAATATAAAAAGATTCCCTGTCTCCAACTGCTTCATTCAGATTGATTAACTAGTACTTTACCTGCAATTTCCACATAATGAAACTAAGGCATGTTCAAAGCCATAAAAATGTACATTACAGATAAGATATCAGGACTTCAGAGTAGACTTAGATTCATTTTAGACCATTAATTTCTAAATTAACATTTTAAAACCCTTTATAATAGTAACATCCTTTTCTGGTTTGTTTATTAATAATTACAACATCTATAAAGAAAATAAAATGTCAAATCAAGTAAGAGATCCTTTCAAACTAATTGCAATGAGTAGATAATAACTCCAGAGCTAATTTCCATAAAATCATATAAAGGCTTGGGTTGGAAGGCACCTTAGATCATCTTGTTCCAATCCCCCTGCTGTAGGAAAGGGCATCTTCCACTGTACCACCTTGCTCAGAGCACCATCCAGCCTGGCCTTGAACACTTCCAGGGATGAGGCATCCACAGCTTCTCTGGGCAACCTGTGCCTGTGCCTCAGCACCCTCAGAGTGACATTTTTTCCTAATATCTAATATAAAGCGACTCTCTTTCAGTGTAAAGGTATTCTTCAGCCATTCTGGGGGTCATGCACTGAAATAGAACCAAGAAACACTGCCACACAGAGGCACAGCTGCTGGGCAGTAAGGGCATCCATTTTACTGCCAGAAATACTGTGTGCCAAAGTCATATTGCAAGCCAGAGGCCCCTGGGTTACTGGTGAGAGTCACCACCAAAGTGTGTGCTGAATGCAGAATTACTTACCACATAAATCATGGTATCCCAACTGTGCTTATTCATTCTGTCTATAGCAGCTGCAAGATCTCTGAAAGAGATAATGAGAAACTATTTGGACTTTGGCTCAGACATACCTCACTACTTGCCTCTTAGAAAAATAACCTGCTTTTTATGGAGGAGAGAGGACTTCCTGAAGAGAAGGATCCATGTATGCCTTACACATGAAAAAGGACATGGGTACTTTGCTGATGACACATCTGAAATGTTTTTTTAAACCACTACCTAAGAAAGTTACTGGGAAACTGTTCTTTGGTGCAAAGTCCAGTGTCTGTCTGCCTGCTGGGACCTGAGAGAAACAACCCTTTCCTGGAGAATGAACCCGTGTTCAGCCTTAGCTTAAATGGTACAAAGCTCATCTACACACACACAGGACTGTCCCAGGAGAACCATCAGCCTTGTACTCCAATCTGAAAAAAGCATTTGCAATTGCACAAGACTTGTTATGGAATGCTGAGGGGAGGAACCAAAGATAAGAAAAGAGAAGATAAGGCTTGTAAGTCAATTGCTGGTTATATGTTTGTGTAGTTCTCTCCTGCACCTCTTCAGCAGTCTGTCCTGTCTTTCCATGAAACTCCATTTCAAACTCCCTGGGGTGAGGGGGCTCTCTCTTCTGTGTGCACACGTGTTTGGAGTGTCAGCAGCTGCAGCTGGGGACCACAGCTCATGTAGGCTGTGCATCTGTGTGTCAGAGACTGAGGGGACCGGGCATGAGTGAAATGAAGCAGTAACAGCTGGAGCCTGACCAGGGGTCACAAGGTGTCTCAGCCAGCAGCTGGAGCGAGGGCACACACATCCTCCTGTGACTGACAGCAAATACCAAGCTGAATAGCCAAGCAAGTAGGCAAAGTGTCCCAGGAAGTCTCCAGATGTGCCTGCAGAGACGGGGCACCCAGAGCAGTCTGTACTGCTGGCATCAGAGGGTCCAGGCTGACTGCTGGGGAGACCACAGCGGCCTCCAGCTATTAGAGGATACATAGTGCACATACAATATATATGTATATTGATTAAATTCTTCAGTAATACACTTATCATATACATAACACAAGTATATCTATCACAATATATATCATGTACACATATGTATCTATACACATAAATCTATTTTTTCACAGGAATAGATACTCATCCTAATCTTCCAGAGGGGAACAAAATGCCAAATGTGCTGAGTGGTTCTGGGCCTGTGGAGATCAGGTGCTCATGCTTACTCCTGGCTGACCTGCGGGCATGGAGCTGTGGCATCTTTGTCTCCATTTGGCTACAGGATGCAGCAGCTCCCTAATGCACAGGATTGACTGTAGCATCTCTCTAATACCCTTGTGCCATGGTTTGACCCGGAAACAGGATTTCTGGGATGCTGTAGATAGGGCCAATGAGTGCTCAGATTTGAATATTGCCATCTGGCCCAACCACTGGGCATTGGATCCACCTCTGAGAACACAGGGTAAAAGCAGGGCTCTCCCCCTGGCAGCTCCTCTTTGGATTTCCGGCGGGAAGGAGTTCGATCCCTCCCCCGGCCCTGCTGCTGGCTGGGCGGGGGGAGGAGAAAAGCCATGGGCCCGGCCCGGGAGAGGTAGGCCCGGCCCCCCAAGGGTGGAAGGGTGGAAGCGAGAGAGACACCAGGAGCCGAGCCGCTGGGAAGCCCTTCCCCCTCCCCCTTGGGAGACGGAAGGAGTCCTGCCGCTTTTAGGAGCTTTTAACCCTTTTTTGGACAATGAAAACTTTATAGAACATTAACCTTTCCCAGAAAGGAGATAGAGTGGAAGAGGAAGAAAGAAATGAGCAAGTGGGATGAAGGTCTGAGCCAGTGAGAGATGTTGGACAAATAGAGAAGAACCTTATGATGGGAAGAGATGATGGAGTGGCTTTTTGCTGGACTCTTTTTGTATAGCCACGGACAGAACCATGTTTCCTTGTGATACAGAGACTGAGTCCAGGGGGAGAAATGCCCCAGACCCAAGAAGATTCAGTGTGGGTACCCCTCGGCCCCAGGGGGTATATAAAAATGGGGGGGACAGATGTCCCAAACTTGAGACTGTGCCTTTTTGGAATGGGACAAAACATCCTTAAAAGACAACCCTAGAAGGAGCTCTGGTCCTGTTCAGTGGTGAGAGCACTGGACAGGAAAAGAAGAGGTCACCATGGCACAAGAAGGACTCCTCTCCTCTTGATGAACTGAGAACTGATTGTCTGAAGGGTGGTGCTGAACCGAGAGTTGGTGATTTGGGGGACAGATGTATTGGAATTTGGTGGGGGGGGGGAGGAGGAAATGGATTTGTAAGGTTTTCATTTTCCTGTGTGTGTTTCTTTATATATATGGTTGTAGTGTAGCTAATAAACTTTTCTTTCTTTTTTAAGCAAGAGCCTGCTTTTTCTTATTCCTGGTCAAAAATCTCACAGCAGACACCAGAGAAGGTGTATTTCCATGGAGGGCATTGGCCTTGTGCCAGTGTCAAACCATGACACCTTGCCTTGAAAAAGCTGTACAGAGTTTACCCTGAGGGCAAGACACTAGATTTATTTACATTCCTGACACAAAGAAACTGTTAAGGCTTCCATATTAAAATACCCAAGAGGAATTTTAGGATACTGATGAGATGGTTGGAAAACAGCAATAAAATTGATGTTACAGCACTGGTGGTCCACTGAGTCAATGAAGGCAAGGCTGAACAAGCAATTTTTTCCTGTATCACACCATCAATAAACATTTTAAGCAAAAGTCTTTTTAAAACCTATTTATTAGATCCACAGATTCCAGCCTCATTTTCAAAGTTAGTAGCTGGAGGAAGTATTACGATTTATGCAAAGAGGAGATTTACTAACATTACTTAGGCGGAGGAAAAGTATTTAAAAGCCATTTTCATCCCATCATAGTTACATTGCTAGTTTCACTTACAACCATCCTAGAAATAAAAATCTTCAAAATCCATGCCATCAATTATCAATGTGCTGATGTTCAGAAGTTCCCTGCCAGAATGACTGGCAGGGAGCACAGATGGGCTTACTTGCCTTGTTATATAAAGAGATGTCCCATCACTGCGCATGACGGTGGAAACTGTCGAGAGGTCTTTCTTCTCCGAGAGATCCACAATTCCTGTCCCTTTTCTGTAAGTCAAGGGAAAAGACTGATGGCACTGCAGGCTATTACACACGTGAGTTCAGGTAAGACTGAGGTCAGGGCCAAAACCAAGGCCTCTTGCCACAAGCCTCCTTCCCTCTAGACAGTCTCATTCTTTTTCTTTGAATGACCACCTCCTTTAAGCCTTTCTGAAGTAAGTTTGCTGTCACCACTGCTGATGCCAGAGGAGCAGCCTGCCCACATTTTGATGCATTCCATGATTACAGCTTCCATCCCAGTTCAGCCAGGCACCTCCTTCATCAAGGTAAGGATCTCATCTAATTCTGCTCATTAAATGGCACACAGAGCTACCAAACCAATCAACAGCTTAAAACACCATTAGGAGTTGAACACTGTCATTGTACCCAATTTGTCAAGGCCAGGCTTCTGTGCTAGTCACAGAAAAGGAAAATGTAAATTTTAGCTATGACTGCACAAATCCTGATGGTCTTCTACTAGAACAGCTACCAAAACCACATAAAGAAAACACTTCCCCTCAGATTATGTACAAACCTCACTCATCTTATCTTGTTTGAAGTGCAACTGAGATGTTAAATAAAGTGCACCAATAGATTGAATGAGTTCATACATTGTTTTCTGAAGGAGTCCTTTCTCTTCCAACATCTTCAAAACTTCCTGGGCCTTCTCTTGGTAAAATGATTCTCCAGAATATTCATCAAAGTGCACTCCTAGACGCTGAGAAGTTACAAGAATATCAAAGAAGGGTAATAGTGTTAAGATCAAGGCTAATTATTTTTCTTCAAATTAAGTCAGATGATAGGTCACAGATCAGATACAGTGCAAAGATTAATGTCATTCCAGGAAACGTCACTTCATTGTTAAAAGGAAAGGATGCTTAGATTTTGATTTAATCGATTTCTGCATTAGAATGAATCTCTCCCTGAGGTGACTGTGGTGTTCAATGTAACATTCATGAGAAATCAGGCATAAACTGGTTAGAGCAATACATGCACAATTCCGAGGCAAGTCTCTTCCTTGCTGTGCTGGAGGTGAAACCAGTGGGGCGCAGAGGAGCTACCTGGACATGAAACCAACCCTATTTTAAAAGGATGCTTAAAGGAATTTTGAAAAGTAAAAGCTGCTCACAAACATTGCTGAGCATACAGAAATTAAGGCTGAGGATACATTCAGAGGAGACAAGATGACCTTAACTGTCAAACCTGGTCAGTTAATCAGTTCAATACTTTTTCAAGTTTAACTGAAATTGGGAGAGAAAGACCAAGCAGTACCAGTCATCATGTGATCAGTGATGGGTGCCCTTCAAGATGCAGCTGCATACACAGCCCTGTACCAAATTACCTTCAGAGGCCAGCTTTCCACAAGAATTATCAAGTGTCTCACTTAGGAGGTCTCACTTAGGAGATCTTAACTTAAGAGTACTTTCTTGGCTTCAGTGGCATGCTTCAGGGAAGAAGTTAAAGCACAGCCAGGTTATCTGGATTACAAACTGTTTCAAAATTTTTAGTGGTACAAACATGTCCCATGAAACAGTGGACACTAGCTCCACTCATGAGATCACAGTGTGCAACAGACAGCTGTGTATTAGCTCAACTCCACCTGCAGGGAACTCCTGCTGCTGTAATGTCTTACACCCAATTTAATATGCAACATTACAACATTAGATCAGAAATGTGAAGAGAGTCATCCTCTAATAAAATCTATTACATGGAAACATTTAAATTTGGTGGGTTGTTGCTGACTTCAAAGATAAAGCAAAGCCAAACAATATTTATTCAACAGATTTGCCTTGTTGCTTAGCACCAACAATTTGAGCTTCAGGACTTCTGAGAAGCAAGAATTACTCTAAAGGCCAATTACCTGGACTATATGAAATAAAATATATCTAGCACGTCAGCAACTGTAGTGACAGCCTGCTTGGATGAGAAATCTACTACTAAGTTTTTTTCCAAGCAGAATGAGGCTTAGACTGGCATACTGAGAAAGAGCTTCCCCACAACATTCTAAAGTTTTAAAGTTAAAGGAAATGAACTGGTAACCTTGGAGCAATCTCTGATCCCAAGTGAGTCCACTGCTTGGCAGTCTCCTACATGAAAAGGTGCTGTGCACTGTCAATTATGTTGACAAAGCAACAGAGAGGGAGAGATCATTTTACCAACAACACAGAAAAAACATTTGGACGATTTGTACCTTATAAATCCGGACGTATTCCTCAATACTGAGGTCTCTAAATTGCTGCCAAATTGACAACGCCTGCTCATCATGTTCCTCCAGTTTTCTGAAGAAATCCTTAGCCAGCTTTTTTGTGTTTTCATCTTCTGCTGCTTTGTTAATCTGCACATACACCTAAAATATGACACTGAAAATGTTGAAGTAGTATAATCCTCTCCTCCAATAAAAACAGTTCTACAATATAATACATTTAAAGATTACATTTTTAACATTTTAGAAGACTTGTTTAAGCAACACATTCCCAATGTAAAGAAAGAATGAACAGCCCAAAGCCCAGTAGGAAAATGGGCAGCTTATCTTGAAAGAAAACTAATGCCCTAATTCCTTACTGCTGCCACTATCACCCTCTTCACAACCTTGAAACAACTGCAGCAGCAAAATATGGAAGAACTAATTTATGCACGGAAGGGAACCTATCATGGACTTTTAAACAACAGCCACGTCTCCAGAGGACCAGAAAATTGACATTTATTGCAACTGCACTGTCTAAAATTGAGATAGCAGTTGAAGCAGCAAAATCTTTTTGACAGACTCAGTATTTTACAAACTTATATTCACAGGAAAGATTGATTTCACACACCAGCAGAAAAAGCACCACTTCGAAACACATCTCAGTTTTTGATACAGCCAGGCATACAGCTGAACAAACCCTTAAAAATTTGGAATAACTGAGAAACTAATTTGGTCTCAAACAACTCTTTCAGAATCTTTTGCATCTTGACTGAATTCTGTTCTCTACACTTAAAGGCATTTTTTTAAGGTCATAAAGCCTACATGCTACTGCAGTAGCTGGTGTTTTGAAGCTTTAGCACAAAATTCAAGCATAAAAAATTAAAATTCTAGGAGTGGACTGAAATAATAAATAAAAATGAAGTAATACACTGTGATTCACAACCTCAAAAATATGACTGCTTCTTGTTTTCTCTTTAAATCAGTCCTACAGCTCTAAAACACCTCAGTGCTGAGAATCTATCAACTTAAATCTGCAGGGCTCAGGGATGAGGGAACAAGCAAAGTTTACCTGTGTCAAAGAAGCTGGCAAGCTCAGAAGCAGCCACCCTGCCATATAAACAATCTGACAGACATGCATTCAGCTGCTGAGTGCCCAAGTATTCAAACACATTATGTTCCTTTGCCACGAGACAGATTTGCACAGAACAGTTATCCTGTGGCACACTGCCTGAACAGCAGCATCAGCCACAGCTCCCATACCAGCTCCAAGGAGGAAGCACAGCTCAGCTCTGTGGTAAGAAAACACCTGAGAGTGCCACACAGGAACCCTGACTGTGATTAACATGTGAGATCTTTTAGAGGATGAGAGCTTGAACATTAGCCATCCTCTCCTCATGGCTACTGGGTCTGTGCAGGTCAGTACATAAATCTCTTATGTGTTTTGTGTCTATATCATGCACAAAGCACCACTTAAGAGTACCAAAAAATCAAGAAGAAGTAAATGCTAGCTCAGATGGTATCAGGCATGTTTGAATGGAGCAAGCCAACAAACCACAACCTGTTTAATCCTGCAAAGACAAATCTAGTTGGTCTTCTCTGAACTTACCTCAAAAAGGTGTTGCAAAGGACTAGATTTCAGTTTTTCTTTGTTGCCAAAGGATTGGAAACCTACACCCAATAAGCCTTGAAGAACAATTACATACAGAGTCAGACAACAGACCAGAGTATATTGACAGGTTATTTTGGTAAGTCTAGTCTTAACACTGGAACATTTTAAAAGAATGTAATGGTGTATGCTACAAAAAGAAAATCAAAAGCATAATCTATTATTACACTGCATAAACATCACCCCTCCACCAGAAATATAACAGCTAGAAAACAGTAAGAAATACTGTGTTAATTTCTCAATTCCTCATGAAAGGAATTTGTGTTTCTAGACTTATATAGACAATTATCTTTTACACAGCAAAAAGATGCAAATGAGAAGCCACATAATGGAAACTGTCCAGCAACAGAACATGCTCAAAAATCCTTGTTTTGCTTCCTCCCTTATTAGTGTTATCATTTTAAGCACAATAAGAACTGGGATACAACACAGAATTCCTCATACCACTCATGCAATGTTTTCAAGGGAAATTTTTGCTGCCTGCTCAGAATATGCAGCTTTTTGTAAGCATCCAATTCGACTTCAGGACTTTTCAAAAGCCATCTAAAAGGGAAAGAAATCCAAAACCCAATCTTTTTGTCTAAATGAAAAGACCCCATTAACTCCTTCAGTAATGCAGCAATACTAACCCATCAGCCTTTTAAGCCTTTTAGATTATCTGAGACTGACTTTAAGGCCAGCTTATCCCTCTGAGCTGATAAGAACCAGGACTGATGTAGGAATAAGTATGCAGGTATCCTTTTGGAAAACTCTCTGCAACTAAACAAATAGCACTGTCTCAAGAACTTCCCTCTTAGAAACACTGAGTACAGAAGAAGGCATGGCAGAAGAAAAACGGGTCAGGTTTTAGGAAAGAAAATTAGTATTGTATTAGTAATCCTATTGAAAGGAAGTTTAGTTAAGGACAGCTTGTTCTATGAGCAATCAGAGGTGGGTTTCCTAATGATCTCTCTTAGATATTAGTGTACCTAAACATTCCACTATTCAATGCTGACTTCACACTCCAATCTCCAGTACAACTGTCAGTCTTTATTCAACCCAAACACATTCTTCCATATCTTTCCAATTTCTGTCTTTCCCATATCATCCCCAGACCTTGTTACACTCACCAGGTAATGGCAAGATGCAGCCCATGTTGGAACTGATTCTGACTTAGGGGTGCTGACTGGTCAGCCAGCAGGTTAAACACAGAAGTTAACTTTCTCTCCCAGAGGTCAACACATTGTATTTCTGCCCTTACTGGGCTGCCAACTGTCATAATGCCAAAAGAAATTTATTCTCGTGGAAATATTTTTCTTTGTCAGATATAGCCAAAGTTGCCCAATGGGGTCAAAATTTATTAGGAGCAGAGTGACAGGAAGACAGATAGACAGATAGTGTGACTGCATACGCTTTGTTACCTTAAGAAACCTGCCCCAAAACTGCCTAAAGGCTGAGGGCCTCTCTGCTATGTTTCAGGAAAATATGTTTTCAATTCTTACATTTTAAAGCCTCTGACAATAGCAGTTGTAAAACCAGCTGACAGATCGTTAATTACAGCTCTGCTTCTGAGAAAGGACCATTACAGTAATACTGCTATGCTATAATTCTGTGAAGCAGCACCATTATTTGTTATAATACTGCCATATATTTGAGCTGAGTCAGTCCAAATAAAGAGGGGAGGGAGTACCTACTTTGAAAAAAAATAGTTGGAACTACTAGGTCAGAAGCATGATTCTAGGAGTTGTGTGCTGCACGAATGGCACACGTGTAAATAACAGGTACTGTGATTCTTATACCTTCAGGAACCTTTATATTAAAACACATAAAATTCTTGATATTCAGATTTCAGAGTGCTACTTAGCATCTTCAAAGGCAGACTGAATGAGGTCAGCTGAGAAGCCTTTTATCTACATAGCATTTCACTGCTTAACTGTCATTGCCATGTTCATTATACAATAGCATAGTGATAAAATTATGTCTAAGGGGCAAACATGAAAGAAATATGCAAGGATGAAATTTACTCAATTTTTGGTGAACTCATTCTGTGTTCAGTTCTTATGAAACAAATCATAAGTGAAACAAAGCTCTGCTATAAGCTACAGTTTCATGCTATCAGCTACAGAAACAGGATCAGGAAAGACAAGCTGCAGGGGATGTAATTTAGTAAAAGAATGTTTTATGTCCTGAGAATGTTACACTGCACTGTCTAAAACCCAGGAACTTAGTCTAGAATGACAAGAGGTAGAACTGAATGTATTTTAGTTATCTACACTTACAAATATGAATATAAAGGTGGAGTGAAAGTAGGGTATTGACTTTAAATTTTTAACCTGATTCTGTTCACAAAATTGATTCCTTGATGTCCCCAAAACCAGCAGTACCATTGAAACTGGAGGGGGCAGCATAAGGGCTGGAATAACCAAAAGTGACCACTGCACTTTGTGTTTGCCATTTAAACACCCATAAATGGACAGTTTCCAGAGCCTAGTCCAAAAGAAGTGGGGATTTCTAGTTTTCAGAGGTGTACCAGCTTTCAAGAATGAAGAAGTGGGCATGACTGCCTTTTTTTAAATGCCTAAAAATATGCCAAAACCAGCTTTTTGGAGGAAATTAGAAAAGGAGAAGAGAATATAGATCAATTTGAAATGCAAGACTAACAACAGAAGTCAACAAAGTTGTGAATGCTATGGATGGGTCAGCTGCCATAACAGAGGGACAGCTATAGGTCCAGCAATGGGACATAAATGATCTCTGGTGTGGCAATAAATATCAAGCCATGCATCCTCAGGCTGCACTTGAGAGGACATTTCTGAAATCATCAGATCAGTGAGGACTGAAAAGATGGGGGTGCATACGTGTGAGCATACTGGACTGAGAGTCTTCCAGTCCCTGTTCACGTGCACATTCCCCAGCTACACACCTCTCTTCTGCTACACTTTAAAGGGAAACTGAGTATTTAGGGGAAAGCGTAGCTATGTCTCCAAAGACAAACTCTTTGGGCCCCAATGTGCCAAAATGTGGTTGTTGTGGAAATTAATTATGCTCTATGAATAATGGGAAAAGGAACAACAACACCAAACAAAGGAAAAAAAGAACCAAACAAACAAAAAAACCCTAAAACCAACAAAAGAAAAAACCAAACCAAAACCAAAAAAACCCCAAACAAGCAGACAAAAACCCCAAACAAACCGCCTCAAAACCAAGCAATCAAAGAAACAAAATCCAAACCCAAACCCCAAACCAAAACATATAACCCCCAAACTACACATTTAGTCTGAGAGAGGAGCTACTGAGGGACAGGTGGATAAATCTGGTCCTGTTATTTTTTCAGTATCAGTACTGGTCATACTGCTGATGGATCAGTCTGGATTGTTTTGTTCAGATTTTTTAAGGACATGAACTATACATTACCGCCATGGAAACAAGATATCATTCCTTATGAGCACAGAGGGAATCCAACAGGCCTACAAAAACTGAAGGTGGAAACCTAGACCATACTATACAGTAGAAAAGGGCACAGCATAAAAAAATATTGAGACATACCAAACTGCATGCCCCAGTCACCAAGGTAATTTATTCTCACTACTTCATGTCCCAGTGCTACTTTGAGATTTGCTATAAAATTCCCTGGTAATGAAACAAAAATGATATTATTATTCAGTTGTAGGTAGTCTCAACCTGATGGAACAGTTTTCTGGTTTTGCATCACCTGTATTCAAAATGAAGAGGAAAAGCAATCAGATGGAATACTCCACAGGATTTGCTAAAACACCTGACAACTGAAAGCAGCAGTAGCAGTAATTGCAAAAAGCAAGTTCCTTTGTGAGCAGGAAAAGAAAGGCTGTGCATCTCAACAGTGCCACAAAGTGTCTCACACAGCAGCGACAGAAACATACACAGGTGGATGGATTTACATGCACATACTGTAAAGTATAAGATCACAAATGCCACAAATAAGTGGCATTATACATACTTCCATCACAGTCAGGCACCCTCATACCAGGTTAGGCAAGCACTCAAAATTCACAAACTGCTGTTAATTGTGATGCTAAAAAGAGAACATCAAGTCCTGAATCTCTATAGACTGCTGGAGCAGTTCTGAGCTCTGCACTTAACAGACTATGCTCCAAACTTGTCATATCATATAAGGACATATAAACAAGTCCCAGCTGCTCTTACAACAAAAATCCTTCATCTCTCCCCTGAGCTTAGTTATAACCTTAGAATTACAATGAAGAAATACCCATATCCTTTCCTCTATTTTCCTGTGCTTCAAGGGTACCTTTTAATTACAATACTGTTGTAAAGGATGCAGAAAGCTTTCTCTTCTTGTATTGTTATAACACCACGTTATAGCTTGCAATTACTTCCAATTCCACTCTCGGTAGTTAATTGATTGTCTTACTCTGGGACTAACACGGCTCTACAGAGCTACTTCTGAAAGAGTTTTTTTTAATGTAACAAAGGATCCAGAAATGGAACACAAAAAAAACCCCAAAATACATCATTTCACTCAACTATCTGTCCATGGAAGAAGCAATTACTTTACATAATTAATAACTATAAATGATTAATTAAGTATAATTAAAAACTAATACATTATTAGACACATAGATTTTGTAGGATCTTCTGTTACAACCTACTAGTTTTTATTGTGAGATCAGGAAATAAGGGACAAATACAGTTTTCCATATACCATTAGAGCACTGCACAAGGAATTTATTAATTATTCTTATTCTTAATTTATTATTAGAAATTACATCAACTGTCTCAGTAATACTGGCATAAAGTAATTAGCATATAAAAGCAAGCTTTTTGCAGGACAGCCATCAAGACATAACGATCTGAGCTGCTCTGCAGTCCAGTACAAATTGAGAACTTAAAATTCAAAGGACTCTCATAACACCTCAATGAAAACTGCCTTGGGTGTCTTTGAAGACCAATTTTAAGCTACTTCATTTAATATTCACAGTCATAAAACTATATTATGTGTGACTTAATAAATCTGCCAGCAACACACCACGTTCTTTTCTTCCCTGCATAACGAGCAGAAAGGTTTTAATTAGCAAGTGGAGCCTGACAGGGCCACTCACACCCGAGGAGGGAGATGTTAGCAGCGCTCCCCTGCCAGGTGAGGCAGGCAGACAAAGCAGCCCTCCCAGGAGGCAGGGAAATGCACACTCACCTACTATGGTGGAACGCAGGTGTCCTATGTGAAACTTTTTGGCAATATTAGGGGAGCTGTAACAGATTTTAACAAATAACATTTGTTCAGTGGACAGAACTGCCAGATCACCAAGTTAAAAAAATACAACTTGTGCTTCTAGAAGAGCTGAAATAAAAGCTCCATTTTCAATTTTCCCATAGGATTCCCCGATTAGCATCTGTCCTAGACAGCAAGTTCTCCTATTCAACCAGCTTCCCCTCCAGTATCAGTTAACTGACAGTGTTGTGATTAAACCACCTCACAAACAACAAAAAAAAAAATCTAACCAAATCCCAGTCGTGATGGTGACAAAGAAGCAAAATTATCTTCTCACTTTTTACAAGTTTTGGACATATGGATCATTCTCCTGATGTCTTTTCCAGAGATAAACCAGGATGAGAGATTTTGTGTACAAGGATCAGTAACCAAAATTACACCTTTCCAGCAATGCCCACCCCCACAAAGAAAAACAACAAAAAACCAACTCTCTACACAATGGTTTGCCCAGATAACAAAAAAGAAAGTTCAGCTATGAAAATTCAACTTCCAAATTAAAGCGAAGTTCTTACTTTCCATAACTATCAAAGCCTGCAGAGGGAATATTACTCAACGAAAATATTTATGCATGAAAATCTCAGTCAGCCATTTTTCATTCCATGAATAGGTGACAAATCAACAAAATTGCACTGGAAAAAAATTTTGGGGGCTGCAATTAACAAATACTTGCCTGCTTTAACAAGTCAGGGAAGGTGTTAAGGTACAAAAAGAAATTCATTAGTGCCTGGAAATTTGGATTTTATTTTTTCATAACCAAATAAAAATAAACTTTCTTAAAAACTGAATGCTATTATGTGTTAAATGAGAATATTCTTAATGGAAAGCTGTGTAAGGCATGAGTTCCTTAAATACTGAAAACATGTTCTGGGAAAAAGCCTCAAATCCCTGAATATAATTTCTATTCTAGTTGGTGAATATATCAGAGTGTCAAATACAGCTAAATATAATACTGGTTAATATGGTTTAACACCACCAGCATCATATTTTACAGCAATGAATATCAACCAGAAAATATCAATCAGCAGACAAGGCATGTGTCTTAAAGGACCCCTCAGATGTGCTTACCTGAACTCAACCACTGCCTTTTGTCTGGGAACTGTAGAGAAAAGTTCACTTTTTACTCCGTACTCTGAGCCATCTTTCCACACCTGCTGCAGCACAGTCTAAAGCACAATTAAAAACAAAATCCAACACAATAAACAAACAAAAAAAATCCACACAAAAAGAGTTTCATCAACAGAAGGCATCACCAGGAAAACTGTTTGTCAGCCACAAAGGAGACTGATCCCACATCCTTTATTCACATTAGTAATTAGACTGCTGGTTTGCCAAGCAAACAAGGTCTCATACACAGACAAAAATGCCACTAACTTTAGAAAGCTGTATCTGATCAAATAAAAATATCTAAGAGAAACTGTAGGCAAAGTCTGGTGAAAATTAAGGCTGAATTTTGTGAAAACCTTCTACTCTTTTAGTGCCAAAGAAAGCCAACTCTTCCACCCTAATGTGTCCAAACAACTCTTCTTTCTCCCACCTGCAAGTCTGTAAGGGCAGTATGAATGATCTGTAGTAAAATATGTCTGCTTTGAAAGTCTGGAGGCTATGTAAAATACCTTAAAATATTCCTCAAGACAGTTTGAGCGAGTTTTGTCAGTAATGTGCTCACAGCTACATAAACTGAAATGTGTAAGGTCACACAGGCCAATGCACCACAGACCTAATCTGTGAAGCTGTATGAACTGGACAAGCTTCCTGAAGATAACAGAAGCCCTTAACAAAGTGAAATAAAGTGGAAATCTCACTTCATTCAGTGGAATTTTTTCTCATTTTTCTCACTCAAAAAAATCACTTCAATGTTTTTCTGCAACAGCTATTTTTCTGAAGAAACAGCATCTGAAAAAAGCCTTTAATTCTGTTCTTATAACGACACCTAGAAGGCAAGCTGGACATACACAAAATTGACCTATAGACCTATTCTCTAGTAGCCACTGGCGTGGTTACAATGTATATGTATACTTCAGTCAGGATATTGAAGAATACATCTTCTCTTTGGGATTTTTCCCCCTTGATTTTTTTTTCCAGGAAAGTGTGTAATGAAAGATTTGCTATCAAATACTTCTATGCCAGACAAAACCAAGAGTATTTACAAAACGAAAACTTTTGAGTTGTACACAGTAAAAACCTCAAAGTAGATATAAATAAGCCTGCATTTTAATGCAGGGAGAGAGATGAAAATGAAGAGTTATGATTATGAGTGAGCAGTAGATGCATTGTTTCCTCACAAGAGGAAACTTTCTTGAGCCTCATTTCAAATTCTAGGCCTATGTAACAAATCAGCAACAGGGATCTGCAGGGAAAACTTGTGAAGGACAATTTTACATAGAAAATACCTTCCTAAGACAAGAGTAGGTATTCTATAGTTTTGTACTGAGAAAAGTTATTTTTACCTTAAAGCACTTGAAAGACTCACCTTTGCCAATAATTCCCTGTTTATTGTAAAATTCACTGTTCCTGGACCAGCGCTGATTGCACTCACTACTGAATCACATTTTAGCTAAGAGAATAAAACAAAACAGAAACTTGAAATGAAAACAGGTGAACTGGAAAACTGTCATTCAATCCACTGTGAATATTAATTTAATCCACTGTAAACATTAAATGTTATTTGTCTGAAGCAATCATAAAGGGATCATTTCATCAATGCTGTTGGAAAAGGGACAATTGTATTATTTCCCATTCATGCTTAATAAGCTATGAATACAACTCAGCTTGAAATGCCACACATATGTTCCACTTCAGACCCTGCCTGTGCACAATCTGTGCTTCCTTTTGATTGGGAGCAGCAGTTGAACTCTCTGTACAGACAAAAGCTGAGGTACATTTGACAACTTACACAGTAGCTGCCAGCACTTAACAAAAAAAAAAAAAGTTAAGTGACAACATTCTGTGGCCCCCCATGTCACAAAATAAAGATATTGAAGGCCAATTTATTAAAAATTTCATTTACAATTTCCATAAGGCATATGTCTTGAAAAGTCTGAACCCGTAAGGCATATTTGGCCAACCAACACCTAATGTCAACAGGAGTTTGAGTCTCTTCACAGGCCAAGAGCTTTGGACCTCAACCTGTCAGGTCTGAGAGTTTCTTATTAAACCAGCTGTCTTTCATAGTCAAGAAGCTGTCTAAAAAAAAAAGAAGGGGGATGGAAAACATATAAAAATATGACACAATCACCTTCTCAGTCAGTATCTATGAGAGAGGCAAGCTACACTCCTACTGAAGCTCATCACCATGAAATTGTACCCCTGTGCTAGGTCTCCAGCTTAGACATTGACCTGTCCAGGAGAAATCATAGCTAGCTTTGAAATTCCTTTATTTTCACAAGCTCTGCTACCAACAAATTCCAATGCTAACTCCCAAGCCACGTGAAAAAAAAAAAACATTTACTGTGTTGACACTGAATTTTCCACCTTACTGTTTTACAAATGGTCCTTTCTACTTATGGGGCAGAGAGAAAACAGAAATACCCACTGGACTTTCTCCACAACGTTTGTTCCAATAAATGTTTTCCACATAATCTGTCAATTGTCACATCAGTAGTTTTAATCTCTCTTTAATAATAGTGCTCATTTGTCCTCTGCACAGCTTTAACCACCTCTTCTCCAAGTGCCCTGTGGTCCTTTAGTAACCAGATGTCCCTGTGCCCAAGGCTTGGACTAGGATGCCACTGTGCAGTACAGAAGCACTAAAAAACCCCACACAATGTCCCCTCCACAAAGAAGTAACAGTACAAAAATGAAACAGCAATCAGCCAGCCAAACAAAATCAAAAGCCCATGGAAACAAGACCCTTTGACTTTCTAAAAGACAATTCTCAGTACTTCAGAGCACATTGCCTTATCTATTGTCTCATGGCCCTACTATTTAAGTCAACTGGAAAAACTTCCATCTCTTTTTTTCTAACCTAAATATCTGTATTTTAAATATTGTGGCTCATTTCCTCAGAAGTGACTAAGAGCATTCTGTTGAACCTTGAGGCACTCCATCAACTGTTTATCATGACCAAAACCAGTAACTGCTTGCATTATTTTTCTCTCTGCTAGTTTTTGATATATGGTTATATTTTGCTAGTTTATACACTGCTTACCTGCTTTGGAGATGACATGACCACTAAACAAGTCAAACTAAATGCATCTCATTTATTCACCACCCAAAAAAAAAAAAAAAAAACATTCCTTAGAGATTATGGACTTTTATTTTCCTTTGTCTAGCTGGCATAGTCTATTTAGTTTAGGAGTTTATATTGATGGTCTGTTCTTCTTTACTGTTAAAATTGCTCCTCTACATAAAGCTGTAGGGGTTTGTTAATGCTTCAGGATTAACAAATGTTTCAGGATAATTTACTGAGCCACAAACAATAAAGCAGGGAGGAAACTTGCAGCTTCCTAAACACTGGGAATAGCAGCTGTTTTTAAAATGACACACGGGGGGGGGGGGGGGGGGGGGGGGACCAAAAAAAAAAAACAAAACCCAAAAAACACCTTACTGTGATGATACAGTCATTGAAACAGATTGAGAGGGAGGCTGTCAAATCCTTGGAGGCTTTTAACACCTCGTTGGATTTCAAAAGTCCTCAGCAACTTCATCCAAAACACCTGCACTGGGGAGGACATGGGAACAGATAACTTCCTGAGGTCCTTTCCAACCTGAATTATTTCATATTTCTAGACAATCTTTCAGTTGTTTCAGAACTTTTGGTAGTGTATTTGTGCATTGTCAGTTCTTCTTCCACCCAAGTCAGAATATTTATCTTGCTAGAACAGGTCCAAGACATGGATAACTCCAACACCTCAGCAGTGAAGAATGGCATGAGAAATAGTTTAGGTCCTCAGCAGTATCACAACTGGTTTTATTTGCCCTTTTTTTTCAGTTTTAACACCCCAGCTACTGCCATTTCCCAAACTGGCACACCTGAAATAACTGCTGTTCCAAGAAAACTCAATTTCAAGCAGATAAGGATTTGAAAGCTAGGCCTGTTTGTCCCAGAGGCCAACTTTACCCACTGGCTTTCCAGAGCTGAGTTTTGCAGTCTGGTTTTCCACACATCCAATTTCTTCCTCAAGCACTGGGCAGCAGCACAGACCATGGCACACCTCTAGACACCCACCTAACTTCACCAGCACTGTTTACTTCAAACTGTTTGAAAACAACAATTTCAGAAGAACTTTAACCAAAACTGCTTCTCTGTGAAGATGCTGTGTACAATTACAGTAAGTACAGCCATCAAACTACCCTGACCCAAACAGATGCTTGCAGGAAGAATACTTTTTAATCTTACTATGCCCCTTACAGCTCTAGTCTGTAAGTTCATTATTACATACATATCATAGGTGATGAATTCCTGAGCATACCCTTTCAGCAAGCTGCTGGGCTTGAAGATGCAGGTCCTGTGCTAAGCAATCACTAGAACTGTTTTCTATTATGGAAGCAATGGAGAGCTGGAAATCAGCAACATGCCTGAAAAAAAACCCAAAAAAACAACCAACATATGAAAATCAAGAAAAAAAATGCTGAAATGCTGGGGAGATTTGGCAGATCCAACCTGACTCTGCACACAACAAGTGCAATTGCCAAGCACAACCCAGCCACAAATATCTGACGATTCAGTATATTTAGAAAGGTGGACGAGAAGGCCAAATACCACTTTTGCTCTAATATAATCAATAAGTAGATATGGTGAGAACACCATCAGAATAAACAAACACCATGCTCATGAAAAAGTAAAATTTACTTGCTAACATTATTGCAGCTCTTGAACAGGACAGTGAAAAAAAAACCCCATATAAGTTCACATTGGCTCTAAGCAGTTTCACATTCAGATCAGCAGTGTTGAAGCATTTGCCATCCATGCACTGCCAGTAATTTGTACAAGCTTATAAGCAATTATATTTACTTCGAGCTTCCTTGAAAAAATACAAGGATTTAACTCAATTGAACTATCTTATAATTACATTGGTAATTACATCAGTGTTTTTGTCCATATTTTTCCCTTGTAAGTCTTGTAAGCCTTTGCAATAATAGGCACGACATAAAATAATAAAATGTGACCAACATTGTAAGATAAAATGCAAACAACTACCGTTTCTTGGAGACAGGAACTGCAGATATGGATTTTATTAAATTCTCTGGTGGCAGATCCAAAACTTTTGAAAGCTAAATTTAAAAATAAAGAAAAAAAAAAAAAAAGACTTAAGCAATAAAGACAAAGATCCAAGGAAAAATACTGCTCCCTGTTTAAACACCCACCGAGGATGCACCTTTTATATCTGAAATCTAATTTCAGCCCAGGTAAAAACCAGTAAAGACTTCATAACTATTATGAACACTACAATAAAATAGAAACCTAAGAGGTGTTAAAGGAGCCTTAGGAAAAAGGCAACAAAACACCACAGAAAGTTGACTTTTTTTCTCACGAAGAATCCCATCGAACCTCGTGGGATACTTATGGACTGAAGAAGTCACGGAATGACAGAACGGTTTGGATCAGTAGGGACCTTAAAGATTATGTCGTTCCAATCCCTGCCATGTGCAGGGACACCTTGCACAGCAGGCCAGGCTGCTCAGAGCCCACCCGCTCTGGCCTGAAGCGCTTCCAAGGATGGCAGCAACCCCTCACCCCCTCACTCCATCCATCCCGACCCCTGCGGAACCCCAGAGCGCGCCCCCGGCCCGCGCCCGCGGGTCGCGCCCACTGTGAGCCCCGGGGCAGGGGGGACCCGGAGTGAAGGCACGGAGGGGACGCCAGGCTCAGGGGACACTCCCGCTCTGCGCCAGCCGTGAGAAGGAGCAGCGCATACCTGGGAAGCAATGCTCCTCCGGAAGGAGCCTGCTGCCATAGCCACACCGTCCGGCGGAAGCTCCACGGCCGACCCTTATCCCCCCCGCCCCGCTCCTTTCCGTCCGCCCAGGGGCGGGCTGGGCCGTACCATTCTCAGGCTACAGGAGGAGGAGGAGGCATTGGCTGCGCTGGGGGCGGAGGAATCGCGCGGCGCGGCGCAGAGGGGGCTGTACCACTGCTCCGGGAAAGGGGGAGGTGGGCAGCGGCGCGGGGACGCGCAGGGAGGTGGGCGGTGCGTCGGGAGCGCGCGTGCGCGGGAACTCCTCCTCCTCCTGCTCCTGCTGCTCTCCGGTACCGGCGGGCGCGGGGTAACAATGAGCACGTGCTCCGTCTCCAAGGTGAGGAGCGGGAGAGAGCGGGAGGGCTCCCCCGGGAGCAGCGCGGCCTGCGGGAGCTGGACCCGCGGCACCGGGCTCCGCTGCCTCCCGCGCCTGCTCCGCTTTCCGCCTCCTCCCGCCGCTGCCCTTCCCGCCTCCCTGAGGGTGCCCAGGCTCCCGGTTGCCTTGTTCCGCTGCCCCGCCCTTCCCAAAGCTTTGCTGGCTCCTCATCCCTGCCCGGTCTCGCTTGTCCTCACCGCAGTCCCACAGGATCACGGCCTTTCCTGGGTTGGAAGGCAGCCACAAGGACCATGGAGCCCAGCGCTTATCCCTGCACAGGGCAGTCCTAGAGTGCTGAGTGACCCCGCAGTGTCACCTGCCTTCCTTCCACAACAAAACCCATTCCCACCTGGAGTAAATCTCACCCAGAACAGAGCCTGGGGTATGTGGCTGAAGGTTTTGTCACTTCCAGGTGAAGTCTGGTGGCTTTGCTTGCTGCCATACTCACTGCTTCCCCGCCCCAAAACTAATTCAGCGAAGAAATAGAACTTAAAGTGCTGTTCCCCACACGTAGTGTTAAATATCTGTTACTGCCTTAATATTTCCGAATTGAACGCTTTTATGTGGGCTGTGTTCAGAGTGGGCAGTAGGGATAGTGCTTTCATCAGAGCAGCGAGACTTGTCATGTTGGATTGAAACACTTATTTCATCTCTTGTTTGGTCATACAGTGAACAACAGCAGTGGTTCACAGCGTGTTTTATCAGCACAGGAAGACTCCTGCCCCTCCCATGTTTTTCACTGAGTTGTGATGTGCATCTGCATCCTTTGGTGTGGAAGGCACTGTGCAGGTGATTGCTTCCAGAAGTGAAGTGCTTCCAAACAAATTTAAGAGTCAATCTGAAACAGCTGGATTTCACTTTTGACAGTGGCTGTTGCCTGATAGTTTGGCAGTGAATCATGTCCTTCACCTTGCCTCCCACATCTTATATGTTATACTTCTTTGCAGTTTTATAGTCTACTTTTGTTCTATTTTATTCTCAGCCACATTTAGTGGTGTGGAAAAGCCAATGCTTGCAAAGCATTCAGCAGCATTTGTGTTTGGTTTGATTAAGCATCCACTCTTCTTTTTTGTATATGATTTATACTTCCTGTGGCCAATTCCATTTGTGCATTCAGCAGCACAAATAAATCCGTGGGACACCTTTTTGCAGTGGAATTGTTCCAGAGTGTTTAGCACTTGTAGAATAACCACCACTTTTGTCCAGCTGTTTTTAAATGGTCCTTAATACACGTGGTTAAATGGGATGTGTCTGAAGGCATCTCCAGTTCATGAGGCTGTTTTTCAGAGACGGTCAATATAAATGTTGGTGTTTTACTCCAGTTTCTTACTTGTGGAAGAAAGGAAGTAACATGTCTGAAGTCATTCAACAGACTGGTGACTGTGATCAAAATTGAACATACCTCTGGTGTTTGATTTTCATTACATTCATTCTTACTCTAGTGGCTGGACTATGCTAGGTTGAGTTCAGCAATCCTTGTGTAAGCATCTCCATTGAGAAATATGGGATTGAATCAGTCTGTTTATTTCCAGCACTTAGGTGTTTCCTTCCCTCTTGCTGCAGCACAAGAACCTCACATGAGAGTTGGGCCGTGCAATAACTCTTCAAAAGAGATGAACTTCTGTAGAAAGGATGGGGGAAGAAATTTCAGATTTTCTAGAAGAAAATGAAAAAAATCTTCAAGAACTCAAAGCTTAATACTTGAGTGATGAAATAGGTCTAACTGGGAGATTACTTCTCTCTACAGGAATTTGTTGGAGCAGAGGGTTTTATATGAATCTTTTCCCAGCCATTTGTCATTCTGCTTCTAACCACCTACTTTTTTGGGTTTAGATGCAGTTCAGTGTGGCTTGGGCATGTAATTTCCTTTCGTAAGTGACTTAATAATGCTCATTGCATTATTCTGGATTGAGTTTCCATTAATCTCTGCCTCTTACCTTTTGTTTTGTATTTAACTGAAACTGTACTGAGAAAACTGTACTGATGTGTCCCCAGGGAATAATTTCCTTTTAATTCTAAACCTGTTGGAGGTTTTGAGATATTTAAAGAATCTCCTGCTGGCCCAGTTGATGGCTGAATTGCAAAACATAGTGGAAAGATGCAAAAATTCCTAACAAGTGTGCTGGGTTACTGCTTCCGCTAGTGTTTCAGCTTGAAACACAAATACAAAGGGGCAATGTGTAACTTGATATTCTTAAGAGGCTGGCAATTCAGTGCAAATTATTGGTTTAATAGAGCACTGAAATAAAAGAACAATGAAGTGGCCTCTGGAGCCAGTCAGATTGATGCATGTATTGAAATCTGTTTGGGTTTTTTTTGCTGTTCTCTAGGGCTGCTTTGTTTTTAAACCAAGTACCAAGAAGAGAAGATCGTCTGATAATACAGGTTAGTGCATTTTCCTTTATGTTTCTGTTTTTGAGAAGGGTTAATCCTGAAAGCTTCATCATATCTGATTGAGTTCATATCATGAGTTCTGTGATAGCTGTGTGAGGTTTTCTCTTGCTGCTTGATTGCTGAAAACTCATTTCTTCAGAGGAATGCAAGCAAATTATTGGCTAGGGTAAATGCTGGGTTTTTCTCATCTCCTGCAATCAAGATTGTATAGCCATCTTTGTCTTTGCACTTTTTTTTAACAAGATAACTCCTCACCATGCTACCATAAGTATTTTGCAAACAGACAAACAATTCACCTGAAGGTCTGAATGAGCCATTTTTAAGCTGTGGGAGTCAGAAATTATATCCCATCCTTAAATCTCACATTTTTTATTTTATATACAAAATATATTAAGTATTTTTCCTACGTTTCTTTCGGAAAAGAAGGAAGAAAAGCCATTTGTGGCTTCTGTCCATTAGTATTTGCTGTGGATAGCAAATATTTGCTATACATTTTCTCTAGATGTGTCTGCACCTCTGTTTTCATTTTAGGACTGACTCTTCTTGGAACCAGAAATAATGTATCTTAAATAATTGCTGTTTGAGACTCAGTTGGGAAACTTACTGTTTTTATTCCCAAGTTAAACTACTTTTATCATTAGAGCTGTCAAGAAGTTTGACAATTTATGTGAAAAAGATGGAGAGGAAAGTAATGAGGTCAGATTTTTGTCATTGCAGCAACCAAGTCCTATGCACTTAGACCACATTGAAATTTTACCCCTTACTGGATATTATGTTTTTGTTTTTGTGAGATTAGACATGCTTGGATAAACTACTAAGCATATTGTTCTAGTTAGCAAATGCTTTGAGGTGGAAAAATAAATTTGACTGGACTAGCCCTAAAAGAGAGAGGCAGAGCACACAGTTTCACAGCAGTTGTTAGAGTGGTGTTCTAAAATATGTACTTGGATGTGCATCTGTCCAGTCTGGAAGCCCAGTCCTGTCCAATGGGAAGTTTTTGTTGTGGAACTCCTCTGCATCAATAGTTGATAATACAGTCACACCCCACAAGAGGCCTTTTGGGGACATCTGCACCTATAGTTTGACTTTTGGTAGTGAAAGAGGGATATTATGCCTTGGTATGTTACCAGACTAATGTGGTGGCTGGATTTTCTTCAACTAAAAGTCTGTGTAATCAGAGTTGGTTATGTATTCTAAGTGATTTTTCGTAGGGATACAAGTGAGGTGATGGAGGAGACAATGAAAATGGAGGTGGAGGGATGTCTCTCATTTGTCATTTACAGACCTATTTTGGGTTGCTTTAGTGCTGTAGGAGATTATGCTCATCAGCTGGCTCTTTTCTAGAGATCAAGCCACTGCTGATGCTCCATTGAATGGCAGCCAAGTGGACCCACAAAGCTTTCTGAAACGAGCAAGATGATGATGATGTTTGTTTTACTTGATTGCTGTTTGCTCTGATTTAGGCTTTAGCTTATCTAGGACTTGAGATAGAAACCTCTTCTTTACCTTTTGCCTGCATAGTTGGGTAATAGATTCTGCTTGTTCCCTTGCTTATTCTACCAAATACCAGCAATTAATTAATTGCTTAAGAGAAAAGTCATCTCCCTGAAATATATATGTACAATTGGACCCTTTTTTTATTCTCAGGAAAAAAGTTTTGTTTTCCTCAGCTTATTTGTGCTTTCCTTTGCTTTCTGTGTTTCCAGCTCATGATTTCAGATGCACAAGCAATGATTCAGAGGACACTGAGCTACGGTTTATCACCTGTCAGTCTTTATGGAACCAGATCAAATCTGAAACAGAGGTGAGTCTTGTGCCTCACATTAAAGTGGTGCTTTGCATTTGTAACAGTGCTGCTTGCTTATTTGTTTCTGGGGATCTTTTTAACATGCTTAAAAGTGTATGGTGTAAAGATAGTTAAAGCAATGGGAGGGCCAGAAATATTGACTGTCCAGAATATAAAGTAGTAATAATAGAAGCATCAAGTACACATTACTTGTAACCACAGAACTGTGCGCTTTTGCCACTTCAAGCTGCTGCTTCTAAGCTTCTCTTCCTACTAATTGTCTTCTTTATTAACTCCTGGCATCCTGCTGTTTTAGTTCAGTTAATGCTTGCCAGCCATCTGAGGATCTTGGGCTGGTCTTGACCTCAGTGTTCCAGAATTCATACACAGCAGCCCATGATTCACAATGGATTTATGTGAACACAGCTGCATGGATGTCAAATACAGAATGACACTGCTGCAAATACAGCCTTTTGAATTAGTATGGATGTGTGAATGGAGTCAGAGTTAATTTCATACTGAACTGTGGCTTCCTGACTGTTGTGTGTTACATGGCATGCTGTTGTTGTGTCCCTATAGCCAGCTGGCTTGCATTATAGTATGAATAATTGCTTCCATACAGCAGAGATTTCCTTCCCTCCTCTATTCAGTGTCATGGATTCTGGGCAAGTATTCCATTTTCCTCTGCTTGCCCTTGGGCTCTATAGACATTAGGAGAATTTTTTTCCCAAAGTTTGTTTTGGGATGTGGAGTAGAAGCCAGATGGATGTAGCACGAAATCTGGACCCTTGGGCTAAGCTCATAAATTCTTCTAATTTTGTTCCTACCCTTGTTTTCTTTGAGACTGTCAGGAGTTTTCCAGAAACTTTCTTCTGGTCTTACTCCTCCTGATGGAAGACAATTCGTCCTATACTGACATATTGATATGAGCATTTTTTTAGAGTTCGAATTGCCCAAGGGCAGATTACCTGAAGTTATTTCTGCTGCTACAGAGACTTTTTCATACTGCCTCTGGTGTATCAGTGATATCTTTCCTACTGAGTTTTGAATCATCATCCTTTTATTCTACTGTTGGCAAACATGGAGCTGATGGTTGTTCTTACATCTAAAATAGTGTGGTAATTTAGGTTGGAAGGGGCCTTAGAAAGTCTCTAGTGTGAACTCCTCAAAGCAGCATCATGTGTGAGGTCAGACCAGGCTTTAGCTAGTCAGGATTTCATTTCTTAGGTGTTTTCAAACCCTAGTTAGCAAACCTGATCCATGGCAGTGTATGTGGGAAGCATGTGGCTTGCTGGTTCGGGCTTTTATTCTAGGGGTTCTGGTAGCATGCTAAGGGAGCCTGGCAGAATGTTCTCCAAAGGTTTTGCCAGGGCGCTGCTGCCTGGTGATTTTTTGGCAGGCCTTGTGCTTGCACTGGTGTTTTCCTGGTTCTCTGCCTGAGGTGTTCAGAAGAGGATTTGTCCTCCAAGGCACTTTGTTGTAGAGCACTCCTGACCTTTGTATGTCCATCATAAACGGTGCTGTGGCTGTGACAGCACCATCTGTCATCAGTGATGACGTCCTTTTTATGCTTCTCATAACTAAAAAGCTGGCAGAAGTGTGGCAGGAACTACCCTTTGTTTTTGGAAGGTGAATTTTGGACTTTTTTTGGTTGCAGTATTGCAATATATCCTAGTTTTGACTCCTGGTGTCAGAAGCGGCCTTGCAAATGTTCTTATGATAAATCTCATCAAGGGCTTACAGAAACATTCTTCTGCTGTGAGGTGAGAATTTGTTCTACCCAGGATCTAGGCTAGAAACAAAAAAGCAAAGTGCAGGGCTAAAATATAATAATTTTTGCTCTAATATAATGGTTTTCAGACCACATAGCAAATAGTCATGATGAAACCTGGTGTCATGGCAGTAACTGAACTTCCAGTTCTTGTGACTCTTCCAGAGTGGGAATGCCATGGAAGTAAGTGACTTCGTCACTTGAGATGCAGAGCAGCCTGGTGAACTTTCTGGAACATTATTAAAACAATGCTAGTAACAAAGTTGTTTTGCCAAGAAAAGACTGATGTATTTTAGAAAGCTAGGTAAATGTGTAATGCTGTGGCAGACTGAATTCCATTGGCACAAGTGCACAATGTAAGAAATGCATATATACTGTAATCACGCAGAGTAAAAATTGAGGTTCTTGTTAGGTCAGCTTAGCAAAAACAATAGTGATCACAGGAAGTATAGAGTTTGATGGAATCTGAAACAGAAGCTCAGAGGATTGTTAAGAATCTGTGGTAATACAGGAATTGTTACAGTGGTGTTATAATGCTGATGATGTAAATTCTTCCCAAAATGTCATATTACAATTTGTTCTGAGTTGCATAGGATTTATCAGGTGGGAGTTCTGAGCTGCACAATCAACATCAGAAAGGCCAGAAGAATGTTCTTCAATAAGTGGAGGATGAAAAGACTAAAATTACTTTGTGTACAGTTTTATCAGTTGTTTAGGAGACCAACAGAAGCTCTTCTGTATTACGGAAATGGAGTTCAGGCTATGGAGCAGGCATCATGTGCAATCTCCTGGAGATGTGACTGACTGTCACTCTCTGATAGTGACCTCTTCAATGCTGCCCGAGACAGCCTTTGCCACTTTGCTTAAAATCACATTCCCAGCTGTGTGTGTTACTTTTTGTTGCTAATAAATCTTGATGATGATTTTGTTTGGAACAAGGGTTTAATCTTGTTTCTAACATGTGTTCTAGAGTAGATATTGATATCCTGAACTTCAGAGTACAGGAGGGTTTTTTGTCTGTTCTAGCATATCTTGGTTTAGGGACAGATTTTCAAAGGCACACAGATAAAAAAAAGAAACAGAAAATACTACTGACATATTTGCTTTTAAAAGTTTTATATTCCCCCCCCTGCTTTCTGTCACCTTGTTGTGTGTTCCTTCTTATGTAGATTGTTGTGTGAAAATCATCCTGAATGTCAAAGGACTGTAGCAAATATTGGAGTCACATGGTTTAGTATTTTTCCCTGTAAAACATACTTAATGATTTCCTTTAATACTGTTTTTACTTCTTTCATCCCAAATTAGATTTGGAAGAGCAGAATATTTGCTCTCATTTAGATCTCTCAGAAAAATGTGTACAAGTGTTTTGTAAGGTGAGAAGGAAGAATAGGAATTTGCATTAACATTGTTCCAGAAGCTAATTATATTGGTTTCTTCTGCCTGCATCACTGAGGCTTTGTCAGTATGTTGTTTTTTTCTCCTTCTTTCAAGCCTGTGCTGTGACAACACAGTTAAGCTCACTTGCTTTTCAAATTATTCTTGAGGCACTTGACCAGAAGTTCTAAGGTGGGAAACGGCTGTTTGCCACACAATTAATAAGTTAGTGGTTTATAGAGCACAGGAGAATTTTAAACCCTGGGGTTTTAAGGGTTAAAAATTATGCAGGAAAGGAGTAGAAGAAGGCCAGTGCAGTGGTGTTTTCACATTTTATAGATCAATTCTCTCTGTCTATGTTTGCAGCAAATACAGGAAAACTTGAATAAGCAGTTGCTTGATAATCTGGTGAGTTTTTTGAGCCGATCTCATTCTGACTTTCAAGAGAAGACAACAGAATGGACTTGCAGGATGAAATTCAGAGAAATCCCTACTGCAGCTCTGGTCTTAGGTAATTTTTTTAAGATATTTTTTGTGATTTACATTTGATTAAATCTCACAGACACATCAAAGAAAGTTACTGAGTCCCAGCAATTACTGTGAGCAATATCAGCCTCAAACATGTCAACAGAAGAGCTTGGGCAGGGAGAAGGAAGTCAGATAAAACCTCCTTCCCCTTTTGTTTATGTTGTTTAATTATCCTGTAGGTCAACGACTCCCCTACAGGTCTCTCTTAAGCAGCTGGTAGCGATTTGAGGGTTTTTTGTTTGAGGCACTGGAGATAACTTTGATTACATCCCTGTTTCTGCCACCAGCATGCTTGGTGGTTTCTACAGCTTAACCATGGGAATTATATAGCTTCTGTTAAGTGTTCTTGCAGTGCAGATTTACATGAAGGAAAGTAATGTCTTTATCTTGGGAAAAGAGCACAGGGGAAAAAATAGCTGGAGACAAAGTTAGTGAAGTTCTGAAGTCTTTTTTTTTTTCTTCCCTTCTCCTTTCAGAGGTTTTTACTTATAAATCCTAAACCTGATTTAAGGCAAGTTGATTACATTTTCAGTGGATTATTTTAGGGAAATAAAAATTAGGCTTTTGCTTCAAACTTACCATGTAGGCACTAACAAAGAGTGGATGGTACTCTACTTTTGTAGGTAATAGAAAGTGCAAAACTACTGCTTCAACTATTTCTGTGGACAAAGTTCTGAATTGCCTCCTGGAGGGGCTTGTTCTTTTTTTCTGTTGATTAAGGATATTAATAAAGGTAGTAAATGCTAAGTAGTTCATAGTGAATTCAGACTGAATTTCACAGCCATTTACAGTAATTTTCCTCTTTACATGAGCCATGAGAGGATCCACGTATGGATGCAGTATTCTTCTAGAGAAGGTGAATTTAACTTCTTGTCTGCAGGCCTTACATGGCTGTGGATGGCTTCTGAGGGATGTTAGAAAATCAGTCCTGCTTCTTGCAGGTTTGCACCCTTGGAAAACTTTCTTTTAATAACCCCACCAAGCTATATGATGAAGGGTATTCACAGTGACTCCCTGTTTCTTGTAATCAGGGACTGTCAACATGTGTCTAATCTTATGTTAGTTTTTCAACTTTCCTCATAGCTGATGTGATACTTTTCATTCTTTAAATATTTGAGGTGTCTTCTGGTTTTTGTCCGTTGTCCAATCATTGTGCTCACGAGTCATGGAAAAAATTACTTAAAATTTTAGATTTTAAAATTTTTGTCCTTTTTCTTTTTTAGGTGTAAATGTTACAGATCATGATTTGACTTTCAGAGGTCTCTCAGATGTCCTTCAGGATAACATTACTCCTTATGTAGCCTTGCTGGAAGCCAAAGATTGCCCAGGTAAATACTGCAATAATATAGCTGCTTCTTTTGAATAAGGTATCAATCAACTAAGAATTCTAGCTTTTGCCCCTAAATGCAAAAGTAATGGACAGAGGGATCCTGAAGACTTTCCAAAGATTTGCTGAAACCTATGTAAACAGATCAGTAATGCCTACTGTATTTTGAGAGGTATCCAGTTCAGTTTGAAACACTGAAGATTGAAATGCTCCTTAGCTGTAGTGTAACAGTTAAGAACATGCTGCTTAGTGTATTGCATGTTGATGTTGTAGGTTGGTTTTCTTCTTGTTTAATTGGACAGTGGATGTCTGCATTCCACTTGGTAATGCTTACAGTCACATTATTTAGTGAGAGAATGGGCAGAATAAAATTGTCCCACCCTTCTTGCTCCTTTTTTATTATTTCAGTAAAAAGATTAAAATCACATGTGGCAGCATCCTCAGTTCTGTGGAGTGGCTGCTTTACTTATTTCTAAGTCACTCTTAAAAGCCTGTGGCTGGAGCTCAGGTAAAGATGGAAGACCAACATCTTGACCTCAGTTGTTGCCATCTAGGCAAATTGTATGAACAGCATGCATATCGTTAATGCTTTCAGGAGCATGAGATGTGCATTCTGGAGAGAGAAGGAGGATATTTAGAAATGTGGAAAATAATGAGTAATAACTTCGGGGTGGTTTCTTATAGTATGAGACAGAGAAGTGTTGCCAGATAACCAAAGGCCTTACCATGTTTTTAAAAATGTGTTGTGAAGGTATAAAAAATCTGATGCAGAAGCTGATGGGGCAGCTGATGAACTGTGATATAGATGTGGACTCACTGGAAGATGAGGACTGTGTGCAGGTTTCACAGAATAGAATACGTTGTTCGATGCCTTCTCTTATCAGCTGGTATGCCAGTGTAACAAAGGTATGTTGTTGGTGTTTTTTATCCCCAGTTTATCAAAATGCCTGACCTTTAAAACAAATTTAATAACACAGTTTTGTGTTTAAAACAGAAATTTAATAATTCAGCTTTCTGTGAGAAAATGCCAAAAGTTAATTAAAAAAAAAAAACCAAACATTATATTGAGGTGATTTGAATGTAGTATGTGATGCATAGAACCAATGTGGAGTTAATTATTGATGATGCATGAATGTCAGAATTATGAAACACAAGCAAGAAGTACCATTTTATCATATGTATAATCGGCAACTGGAAGCTTAAAATGCAGTATCAGCTTCATGCCAGATGCTTTTCTCCCAAGAGTGCTGAGTTATTTTGTTTATTAAAACAAAACTTTACAGAAGAACAGCCATCCAGGGCAAAGGTTCTGTATTAGTGCGAATGGGCCATGATGTCATCTGCAGCCCACACTACATTGGCAAGCAGTAAGGAAATAACTTTCAAAATGTTTTTGTATCTTTGTGTTTGCTACAGCTATTGAAGTTTTAAGTTTTGTTTCTGTCCGGAATACAAGTTACAGTTGATTTTCTGGTGACTTCATCAGAGCAGTGTGATAAACCAATGTGTACTGAGTGCATGCTCTATTTGTTACTATGTTAAAGATACGGAAAATAAGCGATGTCTGTGTCCACAATTCAAATCTCCCTCATTCCCAACAGAACTCCACCAGTTCTGTCTCTATGAGCTATTCTTGTGTGTTTAAAATCTCTTTATTCTTTGTACTTCATGCTGTGCCAAACAGAAGGAAGAAAAATTGCAGTTTTGGGTGCTAATAATAAATACAGCTCACAAAAAGTCAGTCATGTCAATTTAGAATACTATAATATCATAGATATGATTCAGTCTTTTTTATTTTGCTGGCTTCTGTGTATTAATGTTTAATTAATGGCTTTAAAGAAAACAGATTCTGAAACTCCAAACAAAAAAAGAAATTCCTCCTCTAGACACTGGCGGTCTCCTCCAGTTGTGGTCATATTCAAAGACATGGAAAGTTTCACCACAAAAGTTCTTCAAGACTTCATAGTCATCAGCAGGTAATGTGACTTGAACTTTAGTTCTTCCACTCCTTTACCTGTTTTCTATTTGCAGCTGTTTTGAAATTTAACAGTTAGGCCTGTGAAGCATTAGAATCAAGTATTGTGCTGCTTCTTTGCAGCAGTGATTGAGCAAAAAACTACTTGCCAGGTTTTAGGGGTAAATTACACTAAAGCTAAACTTCAGACTGTGAAACAGAGTGCCTAAGGGCCAAGCTGAGATAAGGGGTGGCTGATTTAGTTCTTCACATAGTAGGATTTACTGGTACTAGTTGTTAAAGAATTTGTGAATGTGAAACTAAATTTTCAGGATATCTAGATCTTTTAAGATTGTTTGCAGAGTGTATTTTTGTGTGACTACTGAGGTAATGCTGCTGCTTTAAGGTCCCTAGCTTAATAATAGGGGTGTATATAAAACTTCCCCAGCTGGCCAGGGTCTGTAATCAGCAGCTGACTACTTCAGGTGCTCCTGTACTTCTGTTCTTCTTTAATGTAATCTGTCTTCCTTAATGTAATTCTGTTTCTGTCTTCCTTAATGTAATCTCAGGCATGCTAATCAAAAACTCATGCTGCTTTCCAAAAACAGCGCCATGCACTTAAGTCCCCAGGTTGGAGCTGTTAGGATTAGGGCTGCAATTCCTCAGCAATTCACTTGTGCCACCAGCAAGAAATTGTATAGCTTGTGTTATTATCTTCATCTCAGTCTTAAACATGTTTAATAATAAAGGTGAAGTGGACAAATGTGAGAGGTTCCTCTGATTTGTTGATCACCAGTTCTGATTCCTTTTTAAGATTCTCTAAGGTTATCAACAGTGGACAGCAATGTATAAAGTTTATTGGTTTTATATTTGTCTTCAGCAATTTCTTTTGAGAAGTTAGAGAAAAAGTAATTGTGGGATAACAATAAAATCCAAAGTCAAAAAGTTGCTGTGGCAAAAACAAAGGAAAGGAATAAATTGACAATTTTAACCTAGAAGGTATATAAGATGGCATATTTTGTACCTCCTTGAAACTACTAAAAATGGAAACACTGAAAATACAGTAAAAACATTGTATTTTGTATAAATTGTGTGCTGTCCTCAAGGAATACACATTCAGTCCTGATTTTCAGTTCTAAAGCAAATACTAAAAATTACCTGAAGATGAAATAGTTTAATCCAGAGAAGTTGGAATTTTTTTAAAGTGTGATTGGAACATTCACTCATCTCCAGACATTGGAGATATTTCATATTTATTTGGAATTTATGAAAAGGTGTAAATCTTGTAAATTTTCTTGCTTGCTACCTATTTCATGAATCTTCTTATTTTGTCTTTGTATCTTTAAAAAAATCCTATTATAAGACTCAGCTCTCTGGACATAACTTTTTGGGAAAGTAGAATCAGCACAAAACTAACTGAAATTATGCTTTTTGTGCCACTTTTTGAAATTTGAATCTGAAAGTGGAGTTTCATTTTCTTATCTACTTTAGGACTTTAAGTAGCATCCTTTCTTTTTAATTTTATTCCACACTAATTCCTCTTTTGGTTTACTGGCAGCTAATCTATTAATTTACCCCTTTCTGCATTTAAACTCAGTGCTATAGTAGGAACATAATGCATTTGTTACACAAGCTTCTATAATGTAACTATTACTTTTTTTTTTTTCTCTTCCCCCACTCTCCAGTCAGCATATCCATGAATTACCTCTAGTGCTGATTTTTGGAATCGCTACATCACCAATGATTATCCACAGGCTACTTCCTCACTCAGTGTCCTCTCTGCTGTGCATAGAGCTTTTCCAGTCCCTTTCCTGTAAGGAGCACCTGTCTACTATAATTGACAAGGTAATTCCCTTTCTAAATAGAAATGAGGAGCGTGTGTGTATTGAAGCACAGTTCACATGTGTGGCCTTTAAATGCAGGTTTGTCTGAAGGTTTTGGAAAAGACTCTGTTCCTGAGAGCTGTGGATTTTAGATATTTCTACTTGCAGGTGCAGAGTAGTGTAATACTGAGAGCTCTCTTTTCATACTGAGACACACATACACACACCTGCTTTCATCTTTCATTTGCATTGCCTTGTGCAATTGCACTTTGACATTCACACTTCTTCAATAAACTTGAGCTGTCATTTCAGTTTTATTTTGTTCCAGAAAAACATAGCTTTGAAACTTAGCTAAAATTCTGAAAAATAAAGTTCAGCCCGAGTTTTGCCACCTGTCAAGCATCAGCTGAGTTATCCATATGTTTAAATGTTGTGCCTGTGGATTCTTGGTAGACCACAGGATTTCCAAAATCTGTTACACATGCTGAAAATAGTGGTATCATTGGTTATTACAGCAGTCTCTGTTCTATTTGTAATTTTACAAAAATAGCATTAAGCAAAATTAACTTAAAATATTGTATTAGTGAAAGACACTTACAAAAATGTGGTAAAATAATAAACTGAAAATCAATCTTTGCATAGATATTTTAGCAGAAATACTATTTTTAGAAGCTGGCAGTGTATTTAGTATCTCATTTAGTTGAATGTGAACACATGCTAATAGTTGTGTCAAGTTACATATATAGGCTTTACTGATTTGAATTCAGGAGAGAGTTTATGCTGTGGCTACTTTTTCTTTTTGTCTCCCTTTTAGCTGCTTCTGACATCCCGGTTTCCCTTTAAACTGGGAGAAAAAGTTCTGCAGGTTCTCATCAACATATTCCTGTACCATGATTTTTCTGTACAGAATTTTATCAAAGGATTTCAGGTAGGCAATGGTAACAAGAATTCAAATAATGGTTGTGAAAACAAAGGGTAATTACTAGGCACTGAAAGATTTCTTAGGTCCTAGTAGTGCTGAATTGCATGAAGAAATATCCTTTGGAAACAGTTTGGATCTGTGAACAGATGGATATTTAAAAATCTTTACTGATAAGGGTTTAAGAGCAAACTTGTAGGACCTGTATGAAGAAGCAAATAAAAGCTTACTGTGCCACAAAACCAATGATATTTAAAGGTTATGTTTAAAAGGGTGACCTGGCTTAGTAGGCAGAAAGAGCTGTATTTTGCTATAGATTAATTTGTAGCTTTGTAGCACCCCTGACAGAACTCCCCAGTTCTGATCAAATGTACCAGCTCCTTGGTCTCTGGTTTGTGTTGGTGTGAGTAGGCTACAGCAGTGTTTCTTCCCCACTTGAACTCCTCTGGCATAATTTCTGGATGCACATTTCCCGCCTTTTCAGGGAGATAGGAGCTGCAGGGTCATTTACTTGGAGCCTCAGAAGAAGTAATACTTGTGCTCCAAGCAGTTGTGTAGCAGTGTGGGAGTTACATTTACCCTCTCTCAGGAGACAAAGTGGAAGAGCTCAGAGAGTTTCCAAAAAGAGTCTGTAGAGACCATGATAGTTAAGTTTTTATTGTCTTATATAGTTCTCCATATCTAGATGTATTTCTGTGTCTATGTCTCCTTGTAGTTTTTGTGGATTGCGGACAAGAGTTCTCTGAGGAATTTGTAGGCCCTGTCATCTGTTTTAATGCAGGATTGTGAAATGGTTTCTTTCTTACCTAGTTCCATGTGTGAACCTGCTAGTAAAATACGCCCTTTTAATGTCATATACATTTAGAATTCCTCTGATCTTTTGATATAAAAGATTCAATGATTGCATGGGGCCAGGAGAAATATCCTGCCCATAGTACCTCTTCTTGAAGACAGACCTTTGTGGGCTTTCATAGGTTTCAGTTCCTCTTATTTGAAAGAGTCATCAAAGTTTAGTACTTCTGCATTGGCCTGTCATGCAGATACAAGTTTTAGACCTGACGGTATATGACTGTGTCATTGTGTGTAAAAGAATTCAAGGATGAAGCAATTTCAGATCAGATTTTTTAAGTGATAAATACAAGAGATCAGCATCATCTCATTTTATCTAGGTGTGATGTTACATAAGAGGGGGGAAAAGCTGAGGTACTGAAAATGAATAGCACATATAGCAAAGAAGATAATTATGTGACTGTGAACAACAGTCAATGTCCTGTAGTGACTTATGGGATATTTATGAATTGTAATTAATTTTTTGAAGGAGTACCATTACTACCATTGTAGTATATGCAGTGTAGTAGTAAGAAAGCATTAAAAGGTAGATATAGCAGGGAGATTGAATTTTATTAACATCCCTAGTTGTTGGTTTGTTTTTCAGCTCTGTATTGTGGAGCACTTCTATTCCCAGCCTCTCAGTGTACTGTGTTGCCACCTGGTAGACATTAAGAAGAGAGTTTATTCTTTATCACATGATCAGTGTGAAAACATTCGAAGACTGCCCTCTTTTAGAAGGTAAGGGTGGAAATACATTTCTTGGACAATCATGTACTGATTAGCTTTAAAAACAATTAAAAGAATCTGTAAATGTGGTTCTGTGAACACTGTAGCTTATTTTTGCACTTTCTATAGCAAAGGTAAATTGATCAAACAGAGGACATTTCTAATAATTTCAGGAAGCCTTAATGTTCTAGTTTAGAGAGTACAGCTTCTGTGATGTGTAATCACTTGAATTTACTTTTTTTCTTCTCATTCTTAATACAGAAACAAGTTACTCTGACAAATAACCATAAATCACTTTTGAACTTGTTAAGCTTATTTGAAGCATAATCTCTAGGGTTTTGGAGTGGCCTTTCAAGTTGTTGGATTTTTGAATCCTTTTGAATCTTTGCAAAGAAAGATGCATATTTCTTATAGCAGCATAAGCATTTTAAATGTTTTTAAACCTAGGATCTTCCTTTACAGTATAATTTTATGTTGATTTTATTCTTTTCCTGCCATAAGGTATGTGGAAAAGCAAGAGTCCGGGAAACAGATTGAGCTGCTGACAAATGACAGCTTCTTAAGGGTAAAATTTTAAGAATGTCTTTGGAGAACAGAAATAACTTGCCCAATATATCACTTTGTGGAACATAATAAAATACAAGACCAAGACATATAATTCTGTGTAATATCTTTCATGCAGAACATACTGTGCTTTGTGACCAGTAATGAGGAATTAGGATTGGCAGATCAAAATTCCAAAACTCTAGGGTTGCCAGGTCAGCCTTTATATGAAGCTGCACAACTTTCTTACATCAACTTTTAGCTATGTCTAGAAATACAACTGCTTAAAAAGAAGGATACAAGGTTTATTTATGACCAGGTCTTTTCTTGCTTGCCCAGACTGACTTTCTTGGAAGGTCAGTTAAGCGTTTGAAGAATATGTAAGTTATCTTGGAGGTTATTTCATAAGCTTTTAATCCTTCATAGCCTCTGCATAGTTTCTGATTGAACTCAGTAGGGCAGAGTCTGTGTCCCAAGGCACACATTCACTCCACACCTCATACAGGATTAAAACTAATTTGTTGCATGTTTATCTGAAGCTTTGCCAGTGAGTTGAAGTCAGACTACTACTATTGTGAGCCCTTTAGGAATTCACCAACAAAAATCTGTTGGTTATTTTCACCATCTGAGCCACTCCCAGGAGAAGCATTGCTGAAGGTAAAGGGTTTCTCCTGACTCTTCATTTCAAGTATTTGTAAGCTGACAGGCACATGGTACTTGCTTGGTGTGTAAGGCTTTTTCAAGTGTGAAGAACAATGGTAATGGCTGGAGGGGAGTTAAGAGCAAGCAATATGGCAAGTATAGTTACAGTATTAATGATGAAGATAGGATTTTACGTAATTTTATTATCCATTGGCTTCATTGGCAAAAGTAACTTAAGCTACAACTGTTCCCTTGCCCTCTATTCATACCTGGTTTGAAAGTTGAATAATCATCACCTTAAACTTTATATGTTTTCAGCCTTACATGTTTAATAATACACCCTTTATTTCACAAGCCACAAACTGGAATTCTCATACTTAGGTGCATATGATACTTCTCACAGATTTTAATTGCAGACATTTGTTCTAATCTCCACAGTAGAGGTGGGACCATTACTGCCTTGCCAAGCTGGCAGAATATTCTGCCTGGGGAAAAAAGGTCCTACTGCTGCATCAATGAGGTGCTTTTTATTCTGATGTCATGCTACTCTACAGTGTCATGCCCAGCTTTGGAAACACTTTTAAAATCACTATAGTAATCTTTCATGTGAACTTTGTGTTTCAGCACCAGGTCACTTTAGTCTTCCAGCTTAGCCCCTAAACTTGCAATACACTTTATCAGCCTCATTTATATTCCATGTTGTTACCACTTCTTTTAATAAATATGGAAAGAGTTTCACCTATTTAAAATTACCAGTTTTGAAAGCAATTTCATATCGTAATTTTAAACGAATCTGTCTGAAATGTTTCATGGCAAATTTAATTTGAAACTATGTAAATGTGGCAGTCTATGTCTTTTATCTCTGTTCTGGAAATAATATTGCATAGACTTCTAATGACATTTTCAAACTCTTCTGAAATGGATTATGCCTTTTCACTTCATTATTTGGCAAAATACATTGCTATTTACTTATATTAACTATATGTGTCTTGAGCTACGACCAAGATGAGGGAAATACAGATGTGTTAATGCTTGGGGTTTGGGAAATAAGGTTGATGAAGCAGCATTAGAGAGAACTTGTTTTCTTTTCTTAGCTTATTTTGTGGTGGGGATAATTTTTTTCATAATGATCCTACTTAAAATTAAAATATAGACTTGTGGATGTCTGCCCTAAGGTTTTAGAGGTTGCCTTAAAAGTTGTTATATCAGTGACTCTTAAATTTCCATATATAAAAAGTCTATGGGGAGAAAGTTTGTTAATGTTTTTAATAATTTAAAACTTTTTTTAACATTAGAAAGCTCTCTGTAGCACTGTCTTTGTTACTTTCAGGCTTTTCGATGTGATACCTTTGCTTTCCATACATCTGTACTTCCTTATATTGCCTGTAGACAAGGTTTTGCTTTTCTTGTATCTTGAATACCCTTTCACTTTCACTCTAGAAAACTTCAGTGGCTTATTTTGTTTTTCCATTTGGAATAGTTTGCTCAGACTTAGGCAAAAGGGTAATTAAATACATAGAGGATTCTGTGGTTTTTCCTCCTTTTTTTTGACTGAAGACAGAGGAAAGATCTTTTGATTCACAGACTTAAATGTAATGACCACAAAGACTAGATGACTGCAGTACAGTTACCAGAATTTTTGAGTGTGGCTTTCCAATTCCATATTCCAAGCAATATGCCTTCTATGGCAGGCCAGTGATAATGTGGTGCCATCCAGAAAATTCAGTAGCAGTAGTCAATAATTTCTATTTTTTAAATGTGTTTTTTTTATTTCTGTTGTTCTCTACACATTAATAAGCAAAATCAAATTAAAAACACATAGGAAAATCAACTGAATATTTCTTTGTTTTCTCTGAACTGGTCTTTTTATGTACATGTAACTAATAAAAACAACAGCCACCCACAATGTAAGAAATAAATTTTTTAATGCATTTGTATATAAAAATGCAAGTTTTCGAGTAAAAGTAGCTACGTAACTTCTCATTGCCTGCTAAAGGAATAGTGTATACTCTCATTGTTGTGAGATGACATTTCAAGTCTAAAAATGGTAGAATACTAATGCTAGTCAATAGCAAATTTCTACTGAGTGGAGGAAAAAAGTAAACGTAACAATGTGCAATGAGAACTGTTGAAATACAGCTCATTTGCTTAGTGGTCTCAATTTAAGATTGATGATTTAAATCAGAGCACACTATAATATCAAAAGTTCAGAGTAATTTTAAGTGCTTTATGGAGGTTTTAAATGGATGTCGGAATTACTTTTTAAATTATTCTATTACTGTAGGAAGAAACAGAGAAGTTGCTGGAGGACTTACATGTTTACCATGAAAATTATGTTCGAATTCTGAGATGTCTTCATGTTTTCACATCTTCTCTTCCAAAGTATCCTTTGGGCAAGCAGGTGATGTTCTGTTATATGTGGGTTTTGTTGGGTTGCTGTTATTGTGGTTTTGGTTTGGGTCTTTTTTTTTTTCCCTCAAAGTATGACAGTTAAATAAATATTTACTCTTTATTTATTAATGTGCTGTTTTGCCCCCTGCTTCTTAAAATGGAGAGAGATGCTCTCTTTCTATGGGCAGAGGATGAGAGTATGTGGTTTCTTTACTAACATGGATGATACCTTGTTAGTCAACAGGAAGGAGTTTCCAGGAGGAGGCAGGTGCACAGATCAGCAAGAGGATCCACACATTGACTTTCCCACATCTGAGATTTCCTGTATGCATTGCAGACAGTGTACACTCTTCTACCATCTATTAGTTCACTAGTCAAATTCAGATGAAGAGACTGTTTTTAGCAATGTTCTGTACAGAAAAAAGCAGTTGTAGGAGGAACAGTGATAATTGCTCTGTTAATAGTCCTATTACTCTTATGTCATTTAATCCACCTTCTCATGCTAAGCAATTTCTTCCGCTAGAAGAGCAATTATATATTCTGTGCATGTGCACCTGTCTCTCAGTTCTCAATGTATTCCATACTGTTACTAGAATCTGTCACTGGCTACAAAAGCATCATGAACTGTGCCACTGTTTGAGAATAAAAGGATGTTTTAGCTGGGGTATTTGATTGGAGTTCCTTTCTGTTCACTGCAGTTAATTAACTTCATCTGAATGTTAGTTGTTTGGAACCTGGTGCAGAGCAAGAGTCTCCCGCAGAAGCTTAGTTCTGGAAGATGTTAAGAGCTGTCATTCCTTTTGCAATCATTCTGCACCTTTGGAAAACAGGCTCTAAAGGAATTGCATATTGCTTTGAACAGCTTGTTGTAAGATTCCCATATTACTTTGTAAAACACTTTATCCTTTCTTCACCTTCTGCATAACAGATCAGGGAGTTGCACTGTGCTTGTTTGGAAAACCGAGTGTGGGAGACAGAGGAGTATGAGTCATCTCTTCAACTAGCAAGGTGATTTTTTTTCCCCATTTTGTTTTAATACTGCCATATACATGGAAAGTATCAGTCATCAGTTATTCTGGAACTTAAAGCTGAGGCAATTACCTGTTCACAGCTAGTTTTAGGGTTGTTTGCAAGTGTAATTGGATGCTGTTTTCAGTTTGGTTTTCTACTGATTTCTGTGAAATACAGGCAGGTTCTCGTATCTCATATGCCCTGAGTAATTTTGCTGAAACCACTGAGATTACTTTGTGTGAATGAGAATCAGTTGGGTTTGTCTTTAAAGTATGATAGTGGTAGATATTATCAATCAAATTATTAGTCTTAGTTGTCTCAAATTTTAACCTGTTGTGAAAATTAGAACCTCTTCCAAATGAATAGTAGCTGAGGCCTTTCTTTTTTATTTTACTGCTTTCCTTCTCTTCCTAATTTGCCTTAACAGTTTTTACAGGGACTGAGTTAATTTTTTTCTGATACTGTGAGCGTAGGACTTTAGGAGAGGCTGTACTTGTGTTGTCTGTCAGTGTTTAAAATGCCAAAGTTGTCAAAGCCAATTTTCTTGATAGAAAACCTTTCAATTGCAATGTTGCAGCTAAAGACTTCTAAATGTGCCTTCAACAGACATATGGCAGTGTCTTTCTCTTGATAGTTGCACTCATTCAAATGATCGCTTGGCTTTGTCACACAACTGTAACTGCCTCTCCCAGACCGCCTGAGCTGCTCAGGTTTGATGTGTCTGGCAGTAAAACTGCCCAGAAAAACCATTTCAGTGGTGGATGGAGGGTTGCTTTCTGGGCTGATACACACACACACACACACACACACACACACACAAGGAAACCCACTCTTCAAATTGTACCTTTGCCATACTGAGTGGTTCTTGCACATAGCTACTTTTCTGTGTTCTTTACTCTCATCCCTTTGAAAGGATTACATGCTTGAGTTGTCATTTCTGCAGTCTTTCCTTTGTGTTCCTTCTCTGATTCTCCTGAATCTTGACAGCACTCAGTCACCTCTCAGCTCTTGCCTACAAATGTGTCATTCTGCTTTCTCTACTGTCTGTAATCTCTTAATAACTCTTGGCCTTTTTTCCCCCTCTCCTTTTTCTTCTCCTTTGTTTAATTTGCTTTCATCCTCTCTGAATTCATCTGTCTCTTCTCCTATCTCAAAGTTGATGCTACCATCAGATTCTGGCTTGCTCCTCTTTTATTCTTATCTGTTCATCTCCCTCCTGTTGTTCTTCTGGTCCTGGCTCCCACTGTGGGAGCCTCTGATAGAAATACAGTGATCACGGTCTCTGCTTTCATAGTTGGTGATTCTATGATTTTTATTTTTTTTTAATTCAGAAATTCTGCCATTTTCCTAGCAAAACTTGTCCAACACAACTTCATCAAGTGCTTGGAAATCTAGTTGTGATTATCATTTTTTAATCTTTTAACTTCTGCTTGCCTTTTTACAAATAATTCCTCTCATCTCTGCTTTTTCTATATAGAATATTGCTGTTATCTTTTAGAAGAAAATTATAAAATGTGGTCTTTCCCCTTCTACTCACAATCTTTTCTTTCCCCTTTTGCTCAGGTTTAAAAGTTACTCACTGTTCCTTAATATCCCTGCCTTCCTAGGAGTCACATCACCTGTTGATATCCTTATGTTCACCCTTCCCCATCCCTTACTCCTTTTCAGTGTTTTTCTGGAATCCATCTTTTTTTCTCTTGTATTTAGAAAGTAAAAAATGGAGAAGCTTTAGATCAGCTTATTTCTCATTTCTAACAAAGTACCTCTTTTGCCTTTTATGAATTATGTTTGAATATAAGTTTTTACATTTCTGAATTGTGTTTCTTTTGTGATTGGCTTCTCTACTTCAGCCTTTCCCTGGACAGGCTTTTATGCCTTCTGCTAGAAGTGCTCTTCCCAAAGATGGTGTTTCAGGTAATCTAACTTGAGCAGTCTAAACAGTAGTTGCTCTACCTGAGTTTTCCAGAGCCTAAAAGATGCCATGGGGCGACAGAGAATATGTGAGCTTTAGTTCATTTTGCATTAATTCCATCGCAAGAGGATTGGAGAGCATCTCACTCGATTGGTTATGTGGAGCTAACTGGCTGGGACATCTCATCAACCTTTTGGGTGGCAAATCTTCAAGGACTGTGTGCCCTATTGTCTTCTGTCTAGATATGGTACTCTGGTTTTTGTCTGCTAATTATGGGTGGCTTTTCATCACATGCTGCTTATCACAGTCCTGCCCTTCTGTGACCGGTGCTGACCAACATGGTATCACTTCTTCAGGTGATTTCCCTCTTCAGCATTCAGAAGGAGTTTCTGTGGACTTCATTGTAGCTTTCTTTCTTCTCTTGCATAACTTGTCTGAATAATCAGAGTTAGATTCATTTGCTGCCTTTTGGTAATCTGGGATCTTCCTTCCTGCTTTAAGCCTGACTCCTCACCAAATTAAAATCTTAACCCCACTGATACCTGGCATACCTTGCAGTAATCTCAAACCTAAAAGATTGCAAGGGATCTTTACTGTTTTCTCATATGTGATAACTGTCTTCTTGCTTTTTCTTTGGGCCCTGTAATCCCTGTTGTTGTTCATAAGCTTTTCTAGAACTTGCAGTTTCCTTTTGAGTAATAGTAGGAAAATAAATTTGTTCTTTCCCATTCGCAGATCTCCAGATCCACTTATTTTCTCTCCATATTGGGTGTTTAACTGCAGTGTTTTGTCTGGCCTGGAACAAGGCTATCTTGTTTACCCATTATAGTACAAGACAGTTTCAAAATGTTTTGTGTAGTCAAGGTCACACTTTCTGTTGTTAACTCCTGATGCTTTTCTGTACAAAACAAGTGCATCTGAAGGCAATACCTGACTTGCAAAAATCTGAAACCCTGAAGCAGATAAACTGAAGTTTTAAATTTTAACCTTTATAAGCATTCAGTGTCCTTTGCCAGTTAGAAACTAGAGCTCAAATTGCAATTGTCCCTCCAGATATCCACAGAGCTTCCCCAGCCTCTTCTGAATTCTTCCTTAAATTTCTTAGCCAGTTTTTAGGTAGCTGATACGGAAACCCACTGCTTGAGAAACTGACCACCATCATTGCTTTGATATCTTTTACATGAAGATTTTGAGACTGTGCAGTGCTCAGTGACACTTGGGAGAGGCCCTAGTAACTAATTAGTAAGTAAATGCTGAGCTGGAGGTTGGGCTAGATCTCAAGAGATCCCTTCCAATTTGAATGGTTCTGGGATTCTAGTGATGGCTAGATTTACAGCAATTAAATACAGAAAAAAGCATACAGATTTCATTTGAGAGTCATTCTGAGTCACAGAGATTAATTTTGTGGATGTGTTTACATAGTGAATTTTTTTTTACCATTTCATTTACTGGTTTTGGGAATGAGTTCTGAGCCCTACTATGAATTGGTTTTGAGTCTTGGGGTTTTTTTAAATTTTGTTTTGATGTCTGACTCGCAGTTTCAAAAATTGCAACTCCTGTGTCCAGCAAGTGTTTTTAGATAATCAGGAAAATTACTGTTCTGCAAGAAAACATGAAGGACATCATCACCAAAACTAACTGGTTTGTTTCTTTCTATTAATGATAGCAGGAAAAAAAAAATTGACTTTGCTGCAAGAGTGAATGCTTGTAATCCTGGAGATTTGTTCTTTTAGAAGGAGTTTTTCAATTTGTTGGGGTTTTTTTTTAACTTTTTTCAACTAAGAACATTGAAAGCCGTTTCATCATTCTGCATTTCAACTTCAGCCAACAATTGTGTCTTTTAGGATGCTGAATAAGACTGATTTGGTAACCATGCTCCAACAATGTGTGGAAATTTTGATGTCATCTTCTGGAAAGGAGTTTAATAGGGCAGTAGAAAAATTGAAGGAGTTCCTGACCCAGTTTCAGAATCTAGAAGGTGGGTGTGTACCATCATGTATTCCATTACAGATTATATAAAAGCTATTTTGTAATCTGACCAATGAGTAATCCGACCATTTTCCCTAAGACAGCTTGTCATCATATTAAGCCATCATATTTGTAGGATTTTTTTAATATATGCACAAATTTAGGAAATGTTTATATTCTTTACTGGTATGTGGTTCGTGTCTTTTATAATACGGAAGAGTGATGTAAGATAAGAAATTGGACAGATCAGCAAACATTATCCCCTAAATCTCTCATACATGTATTTTGAACATTTTAGCAGATGTTGTAGTTGCTAAAAACAAACTGGTTTTAAAGATAAATAGCGGCAGGCAGGCAAGGACTGCATAAGCAGTCCTTATGACATGGAATTTAATCCAAATGTATGTAAGGTTCTTTCCCCTGCACGTACAGAGCTAGGACCCCAAGTGCCAGTTGTCAGCTCTGCTGACAAGCTTGACCTGTCAAGCCCCTAGATTTGATTGTTCATGGTACAGAACATATTTCAAAGTTTGGCAAGGCAAATGAGTAGCAGTATTCTGCCTTTCAGAGGCAGGTTAACTGAAACTGCTGCATTTTCTCTAAAACACTACTATGATGTATTCCAGCATTCTTCTGGAATAGGAATGTTGTTGCTTTCCCTGGATTATGGAGAAGCGCTCCACAAAGATTGGCTTTTGAAGATTAATTAATTATCATCTAGTCTGTTTTATGCATATTAATTAAGGTCATTATCAGTGTGGTTGCTGTACAGCACTTGGACAAGTAGGCAACAATCCCCAAATACAGTCAATATTAATTAAAGTAGTCACATCACACTGTAGAGTTAACTGGGGCTTGTCTAAAAGAATCAGCTCTTGTCTGTACCATGTATTTTTTAATAGTTGTAGTAAGAGCAGAGCTGTGGTAGAGAAAATAGGTCATCACTTTGAAAAAGCTGTGTATGTCACTGCTGGTACCAGCACTGAGGAATCTGAACTATGATGGAAAACCAAAGGTTTGTCTAGTTTGGAAAAAAAGAATTAAAGCAAAAGGCTTTTAAGTAGATGGATTCTTACCTTGAGGAAATAAATAAGGAAATAAATATAGTTCTTGCAGAACTATAAAGCAAAAAAGACAGCATTTATGTTTACTTAGGATTTGAAGATGGGTTTAAAATAGAGAAGGTCTACTGAATCCATGAATAATCTTAGTTTGTTTTCAAAGTGGATTTAATTTAAGCTCCAAAGGAGAAGTGAGAAGGGGAAGTTCAGATATACTCTGTGTGAATAGATTGCTGTGTTAGATAACTTTTTACTTTATATTTATGTGACGGTGTTGTTCTTTAGTGAGGGTTCTCAGATGTCTGCCAAAAATGTGATGTACCCAAATTGCCCACAGAGCTCTTAAAGTGAATGGATAGTCCAAAATACTATATTTTATAACAACAGAGTCCATTGTCCTGACTGCCTAATGAACTGAAAAACATAAAATCATGAAGATTGAATAAACAAAATATCTTCACATTCAGTCTATTTTGAGCTGCAGGATTTGGAAAATAAAAAAAATATATTGGTGTATTAGTGGAGAGGAGTTTTCTGATTTGAAGTCTTCAACACTTGGACAAATGTCCACAGGACCCTGGAAGATACCAAATTGTTCTCTGCAGGTCACCAAAAAGCTTTTAAATATGATTGTCACTGCTGAAAGAGCTTTACCTGTGATGTGTGGGTGGAATCTCCATCTGCCATCTTCTTGAATAAGGCAAGAAATCTAGATTCCTTTTTTTCTGATTATCTCTCATCCTGGCACTGATCGTGCTTTGGGAGGTTTTGCTTTTTGTTTTTACCTAAAAATTACTAAGAATTGGTGTAATTGATCACCGAACTACATGTCCATGAAGATGAAATTTTCTTATAAATTAAGGTGAGAATAAAACTGGGCAATGAAGTACCTTAGCATGCTTCTGTTTGCTGCTCTGGTTGCAGTTGCTGCATTAGGTAGGGAGAACTCATTTCTAACTCATTATTTTTCTGCACATGAGAAGGAAAAAAAAATGCAGCATGTGGCTTTTTGAATATTCCAAAAGCATGAGTAGTACCTAGTCCTAATCTGTCAAATTAACAAATGTTGAGGGTATGACCTAGGATGACCTAACCAGAATTAAAGTGATGCACAAGGCTTGTGCTGGGCCTTTGCTCAGGGCTGAATTGTTACTTAATCACTGACGGCTAAGCTGTACTGCAGACTCCTTTTTTAACAATCTTCTACAAGATGCAAGGCCCAAAAGCTGCCTCTGGTTGTGTCTGTGTGAACAAGGAACTACTGAGTACTTTGAAGATTGCTTGGGTTAGGAGGTTTATGCAGGAAAAGTCTACCCCACATATCAAACATTAGTTTTGTTCTAGTAGCAGAAGCTTCCCAAGAACGAGATGTGTCCGTGTCGCCACAAAAGGAGCTCCAGAAGAAGACAGACCTTTATCACCTTCAGAAGGTTAGGCCTGCCTAGGCTTTACTGACTGGTTCTTTAAATTAATGTTTTAAAATGTTCATGGTTAGTTCTTCCTAGCTTGCTGGAGCTCTGAGTAAAGGGTTGTGTGGGAGTGTCTCATCTTAAAAATGAATGAATAAGTACCCAACTATGTATTTCAGGACTTCCTGACACATAGAAAATTATAGAAAATAATCTATCATAAACCAGGATTTTAAAATGCAAATTAGAGGTTTTCTTTTTATTTAACTTGTAATTTAGACATTTTGCCTAACACATATTTCTTTGAATTTCTCGAACTCCTACGGGTTTGAGAACTGAATACATTGGCCTAAATAAAAATAACTGCATGATTACATTTCAAACATCATCAGTGAGAACATGCCAGCAAAAATTAATTATACATGTTAAACACATAGATTGTGTTCTCCAGAGAATAACTGCCTCCCATGTAGTCTTATGCACCACTTTTTTTTAAAGACTTTGTTGGAGTTGAAGGAGTCAAGGAGGTCTAAGAAACTGACAAAGTTTGAAATGCTTCGTTTTGAAGTTGTTGACTATATAGACAGTCTTGTAAGGTGAGCCTTCCTGTTTTATATTCCTGCATTAGTTTGCACCATAAGTTGCAAATGAGATTTTACTAACATGTTAATCTTGTCAAAATTGTGTCTAGGTCCCTGTGGCACGCTTTTTTTTCTCTTCCTATTCTTTCTTTGAGGGCTCTAAAAATATTAACTAAAAAAACCAAACAAACCACACCTCTTTTCAAAGAGATCAGTTGAAATAATTAGAATACAAATGGACCAACCTACTTTGGCTACTGAGACAGTGTTGAAGGAGGAGTGGGTATAAGTGGCAAAATAAAGTCAAGAGTCTTCACCCTAATCTTTGCTGATCTGTTCTGCTTACGAAACTGTACAGATGTCAAGTGTGATATCCTGTCCATTTTGGGAACTGTTTTGGTGAGCAAGCCATAGCAGATGCAGTTTTGGAGGCAGCTCTGCGGTGGAAAATGTGAAAGGCTTGTTGTGGTGGGGGAAGAGATGAAGGCATTTGTTAATTATAGAGGGTGGGGGGGAGGCAGAGAAGCTAACAGAGCTATCACTGCCAAGCAAAAAGCTTCAGCTAGGAAGGCCAAGATGAGCAGAGACTCATGAGGCCCTGAGATGGATAAATAAGATCTGTGGAGTGCTTGACTGGGCTAGCACTGTAGCTGCTGCCCTTATTTTTGAATTTGTCAGTGTCCCAGCTAGAGTTCTGTGCTAAATCCATTAGATACAGGGTTGATAATAACAGACTTCTCTGCTTAAAAGTTTATTTCAGTGCTGTTCATCTTGTTTTCCAGAGATTGTTCAGTACTGGATGGGAAACATGCATTTTTATAGTCTGACAGCAGTAGACTTGTGTTGTTTCCCTTCAGCTGAAGCTTGTGTCTCCCCCACACCCCCCATACCTCCTGCTTTTCCAGAAGATACCTTGTTCCTGCAGACGAAAGGACCCTGCATGAGATCGTGTACTTCAACGCCGCCGCCGTTCTGCGGGGGCACCTGAACGCTGCCCCCAGGACCGCGCTGCACACGGCTCTGAACAACCCCCACTGGTACCTCAAGGTGAGGAACTGCTCCGCTGCTGGGCTCTGCTGGAAGGCTGGGGGAGCATGCTGTGCAAGGCTGAGTTTGCTGTTTCATGAATCTTGGCACATGCTCAGCTGTTTTGCAGAGAACTAGCAAGTGCTGATAAGCAACTGGGGACTTTGTTCAAGGAGCTGGGGAATCTGTCTGGCAAAGGTAATTCTGGGGAGAGTTCTGTAGGAGGAATCCATTTTTCAGAGCGTGTTCTAGCCATGATATTTTCTTTCTTCTGTAGATGTAGCAGAAAACTAATTTTGTCCTCCACTGCAATGAGGATGACTGTCCACAGGGAAAAATAAAGTGTCTGTTACTCTTTCCAGAGACTTTCTTAATAGGGCTGGTGCTCAGTCCTCACTATGTAGATTAGTTGTAAGGTAAAGGCTGTTCAGGTGGAGTCATAACATTAAAATAGCATAATTACAGCGTATTTGACCAAGTCCTTTGTTTTCCTCTATAATTTTATTTGAATCCTTGTTATACATTGATATCCTATGTTTTCTGAATCCAAGAAAAGGATCAGCTTAACCCTGTCCTTTTCTAGAAGAGAAAAGCAGACTGTTCTCCACTTCTTTCATAAGTCAAACTGAAAGGATGACCAAAAGAAAGAAATAGACTAGGATTTGGAAAAGGAGTGAACATACATTTCTTTTTACTTGATCATAGAAGGTGCTTGGACTTGTTCTTATTGCCTAACATTTTTTCTAAAAAACAGATCATAATTTTGAAGAAAGTATTGGTCGTGGTTGTATCTGAGTAATGCACTACTTGAATCAAAGCTAACACTTATCAGGACCTGTAAAGGCTGATAAAGATCAGCCTTTGAAATCTACATTTGTATTGAAACCTGATTTGTATTGGGTTTGCTGGCACTGTTCTCGATTTGAATGAGGGTTATCAGTTTTGCTGTGTGCAGGAGTTATTACTAAAACCATCTACAGAGCTTATTTGTGAGAACAGTAGTTAGCAAGTTACCATTAAAGAAACCTAATATGAACCTCAGTAATTTATATTTTTAGAAAACCTGTAAATACATAGACTAGGACAGCCAAGAAAATGTAATTACTGATGTCTTTAATAAGTATTCTGTTCTCTTTGATGATTTGACAAGACTTAAAGCCCTTTGTCATCCTGTACTTTGTACTTGGACATGCTTTAACATATTTCCAGTGTTTTCTGAGAAGATTGAGAAGTTTTGGCATAGCTTCTAACAGTAGCAGTATTGGCTGAGTACCTTGCTTAGCATTTTAATTCAAGCGAGTCAAATATTTTCTGTCTATGACTTCTGCATGGTTTGTGTTTTTCTGCTCTGTGACCAGAGCAAAGTTCTCCAAAACTGGAGAAGAAGGCCAGGAAGGCCTTCCAGAAAGCCAGGACAGAAAAGTGCTTCAGTAGAGTACCAGTGAATGATTAATTTGTGATGCACTGCTTACTGGAGTCCAGTTAGTTATTTAGCAAAGCGTGAACCAAGGGTCATATTTATCAGGTTGCGGGGAGAAGAGAACCCAAAAAAACCCTGCATCAAACCCAGCGTAATTCTGGTTTCACTGAGCCCTTGAAAATTTAACAAGCTGAAACTTGGGATACCAGCTCACATATCAGGGAAAGAGGATTTGGTCCTTGGGATAACAGCATTGATTCCAGAGCAACGTATCCTCTATCTACCCTTGGGGCAGGGTCAGGCAAGAGCAATTCCTTATCAGCTGTGTTCTGGGTTGCTCCCACTCCTGTTCTGTTCTTTTGGGAGCAGCACCTCTGTGCTGTACAGATGGATTCACAGCTGGCTGCTCGTTAGGGCAGCTTCCTGCTTGTCAGCCTGGGTATTTCCTCTTGGGACCACACGTGTGCTGCAGCCTCAGAGCTGAGGTTTCCCTGCTGGCAGCTGCAGCTCCCTCCACTGCGCTGCAGAGGCTCGGCCCAGGTACCTCAGGGGAGGCTGGCATCTCAGGTGCTGCCACAGATGAGCCTGTTCCAGGAGTGTGCAGTTGCTCTGGAAGTTGCATCCTCTCTTGGTTAACTGTCCTGACCTTAAAATTAGAAAAGCAATGCAAAGGGTCCAGCATTGCCAGGTTGGCACATGTGTGAGTAGTAGAAAGCCAAAGAGCTGGGTGCTGTAGGAGAGGGGAACAGAGAAGGGTATAGTGTTGTCCTTTTGGGCAGTGGTGAGTCACTAGATCTAGATCAGCCAGAAGTGTAACCTCATGTGTGCCAGGTACTAACACAGGAGTATTGGAAGCTATTGTGGTACGCTCCTGAGTTACAGAACTGTACCATAATACTCCTGAGTTCCTGATGAACTAATGTCAGCATTGTAACACTGTGAGGGATTAGCCATATTTCTCTGAATTTTTCTGGAAACCCTCTTGTAATGAACTGACAGATACTAACCTAAGGTCTATAGCTTTTATGTTCCTTGTAGAGGAGAGTAAATAAACTTGAAAATTACTAGGTGTTCTGTAAATTGTGAAATGTCTCATAAGTGACAGAGTCCAAACTGGGGCTGAGTCTCAAAAATTGCAGGAATTGAGATCTGTGGGTAAACTACAGATTCTTCAGCAAAATTTTTTTACCTAGCCTTCTCTCCTGTCTTGAAAAGCATTTTTCTTTTAAAGGTATCTGTCATTGCTACAGCTTTATAACTTCCCTAAAGTGGCTTGTATATTTTGCTAGCATACGAAAGTGCTTTAGAACAAACTTCTATGACCTGAAAGGAATGATCAGTGGTCGTTTTCATGTTAAGACAGCTGACTTCTTAAAGAGCATGAAACTGAAATGAAATGCTGTAAATTTCTGCAGCTGTACAGAGACTTTTGCCTCTGGCTTGAGTGGCTTTTCAACTTCCCAAGTAAATGGTTCAGTGGTGATGACCTTGAATCCAGGAGGCTGGAAAGCTGCCCAGCAGAAAAGGACCTCAGGGTGCTGGTCAAGAGTGGCTGAACGTGAGCCAGCTGTGCCCAGGTGGCCCAGAAAGCCAATGGCACCTGGCCTGGATCAGCGATGGTGTGGCCAGCAGGACCAGGGCAGTGACTGTGCCCCTGTACTCTGCAATGGTGAGGCTGCATCTTGAGTGCTGTGTCCAGTTCTGGGCCTCTCACTTTAAAAAGGACATTGAGGTGCCTGGAGCATGTCCAGAGAGGACAACAAAGCTGTGGAAGGGTCCTCTGAGGAGCAGCTGAGCGAGATGGGATTGTTTAGCCTGGAGAAAAGGAGGCTCAGGAGAGACTTTATCACTCTCTACAGCTGTCTGAAAGGAGGCTGTAGCCGGGGGTTGGCTTCTTGTCCCAGGGAATCTGCAACAGGACAAGAGAAAGCGGCCTCAAGTTGCACCAAAGGAGGTTCAGGTTGGATATTTGGAAAAATTTCTTCCTGGAAAGAAGCAGCATTGGAACAGGCTGCCCAGGGAAGTTGTGGACTCACCATCCCTGGAGAGATTTAAAAGACATGTAGATGTGGCAGTAAAGAACACAGTTTAATGGTGGCCTTGGCAGTGCTGGGTTAATCATTGGTCTCACATGATCTGCAAGGGCTTTTCCAACCATAATGATTCCACGAATTTCCTGAAACATAGTATACTTAGTGAGAAATTAGACTTTTGCCTTTACAGATGCTGAGTTTCAAGCCAGAGATAAGTGATTGTTACATTTCAAAGATAAAACTCTGAGATGAGAGAAGCAATTATTCAGATCTATATAAGTCTTCCTCTTCCTTTCAAGGGGGCTGGGAAAAAATGATACATTCCTATTTTCTACATGGCAAATCATGACTAGTTTCTTCTCCTGACTCCATAAAATGGAGTATTTCTCTCTCATATGTAAATAGAACTAGCAAGAAAATTGCATGAAAGAATAATCAGATAATCAATCACTCGTTACAGTAGATACTGCTTCAGTGTTATAGAAGGAACACCAGGAGTGAAGTAGCTGTAGGGGGGTTTTGTTGGCTTTTTTAATAGTATGCTTATTTTCCTGTTTGTTTTTTGTTTGTTTTTTTTTTCTTTGTACCATCAACTTGCCATCAAATACACAAATAGTAAACATTTGCATAAAATATCTACTATCTGAATTACCTGAAATAATGTCTTATCTAGCCCTTGGAATTGCTCAAGATTAGACACTGATCAAAGTTACTGCCTTCAATTTTTTTTTCATCAGAATCAAGCTCTGAGATGTGATGGAGGAGGCATTTCTAACAAAGCCCCTGACATATGCATAGTGTATAAGCTTCATTTGGAATGTGGCAGACTGATCAATCTTGTGGATTGGTTAGAGGTATGTGATGATGCAAACAGTACCTTCACCTGCTTTCAGTATTCTGATTTACCTTTTTGCTGCATGTCTGCTTTTCTTTAGTGCCCCTTTTGACAGCTTCAGTCATTGCATACCTTGGTCCACAAGACCACAAGAACCCACAGTAACTCCAATAAGTCTTTCTCTATTGTGAATCATTTATTTCCAGTTCTGTTAATCTCTGATGAAACTATTTTGCTTCTGCTTCTATTATTTTATGCTCAGCACAGATCAGATTTTGTGCTTAACAAAATTGCCTTTTTTTTTTTAAGTATTCTGTGACACTTATGGAAACAGGCAAGGGGGGCTCTTGGAGAGAATGCTTGTGCCAGGGAAAAAGCCTAGGTCCTTCTAGCTTGATCACCTGTCTCATACTGTAGCCAAAAGCAGAGAGAATATAGCAAGAGAATATACATTAATATGATAAAGTCTCCCGGGCTAACAATTTTAGCTCTAAGATTTCCTAAACTTGAGTGTTTCTTCTGTATTTCATAAACCTACCTGGATGTCATTACCAGTATATTTTAGCAACCACAGCATTCTCTGCAAGAAACTCTGTAGCTTAACCACCCCCAGTTTAGAGGATACTCCTTTTACTTCTTCCAGGCTTGTTTTGTTTGCTGCTGCCCTGGTTGTGTATTGTATATTTCCACCCAGAGTCTTGCTGTCCCTCAGTTTTATAGATTTCTTCACAGCCAACTTACCTCTATTATTTCCCCAAAATATTTAAGCTGTCCCACCTTGAGAATATTTTTTCAGTTCTGTAGTTTCTCTGAGAATGGGTCAGGACCCAGAACCATTTAAGATTTAAAATGCAGGCACAGGAGTTCAGAGAGTGATGTCTTGCATTCTGTATTCCTGCCATGGTAATGTGTAACCTTGCTTGCTCTTTGATTGCTGCTGAACTGACACACTCTTGGAGTTCTCCTTCCAAGATCTTATTCCCCCTGAGTGATAGCCTTCAGCTCAGAGGTCACTATTTTATATGCAGATCTGTCTGTCTGGATATAAAACTGTAATAAATCTGTGCTGCTTTTCCCTTTCTAGGCTTTCTCAACTGTGGTGATGGCAGCTGAGGAACCAAATGCAGATGCAGCTTCCTCAGACCAGGTGGATGATGTTATCCAGTATCCTTTCTCATTTTTCTCAAGCTTGTATAGAAAAGCTTACAGGATTTATGAACCAGGAGTTTTAAAATACCCCTATATTATTGTTTCCTGTGCACTGATTAATTTCAGAAAAATTACTTTAAGCAGCCTTAATCTATTGAAAATGTTTAAGAAATAGATCAGTTGAAATAGTTGGGCTGGGAATGGTGAGGTAAGAGAGCAGCTTTTGTCTACAGGAGGTGTTTGGGTCTGAAACAGAACCAGAAGTCCATAAAACAAGTTGAAACTGTTTGGGTAAATCGTCAGAGAGTTGGTACAGCTGCTGGATAGGGGTAGAGCATTACTGGGGAACCAGATGGGAGGAGGGCTCTGACCTAGAGAACAGATGGAGAAATAGAGCAGTAGTAGTTCATTATGTTCCAGTACCTTGGAGTTGAGAACTTTGCACAGGACACCCATTCTGCTTCTTTCTTTGTCCTGATCCTGAACTGACGTCTAAAATTTAATAGATGAGCATTAGAACCAAACCTCATGGCTACAGCAGTAGTGCTGCCACAGAGAAGAAATGAATAGTTGCACAAAAATAGGCTTAACTAAAGTAATGATAATTATATGCTCTAATACTATACCTGGCTCTCCTGGCCCTTCCTTTTTTACAAGCTCTATTGTTAATTGTCACTCACAATAAATTCAGTTCTCTGACTTGGGAATATAAACCTGTATGTCTGGGAGGCAGCAACAAAGGCAGAGTGAATAAAAAGGAGAAGGTGGTGCCATGAAACCTCAGAAAAAATCTCTATAATTATCTATCCATTTTTTTGTCAAGGGACATAAAAGTATAAATTCTTCTGAGACACTACGAAATTGGTACGGTTGTAGGCTTTAAGCTTCTCTTAGCAGTGGGAAAAGGAACTCTTCCTTTGCTGTCACATCATATGCATGTGGCAGAACTACTGATCAGATTGAAGATTTGTGTTTCTGTAGGCAGCTTGTGCTCTGCCCTTATTTCCAATAATTTTATTATGCAACACGTGAAAGCTGTGCTTACCATGACTTACAAATCTTGCCCTCCTAGAAGAGAACAGTGTGTCTGTCTCATCAAAAGTGTACTTGGTTTCTTTCCTTCACTGATATGTCCAGCGCTCGGTTCATTCGAGCCGTTTCTGAACTGGAGCTCCTGGGCTTTATAAAGCCCAGCAAGCAGAAAACGGACCACGTGGCAAGGCTGACATGGGGAGGCTGTTAATGTGCCACCAGGGTGCCAATAAACCTTCCCAACAGAGCAAGGGCTCTGTTCCCACCACTCTACTTCTCGCAAACTTTGCATACTGAGTCAAAGTCAGCAGTGCCTGAATGTTGTGAGATACATTCTGAGTGCCTGGGCAGGCTTGAATAGAGATGTTTTTTAATGTTCATCTTCCCTGTGTAATGTTCTGCTGTATTAATGCTCATGTTCCAAATACTGCATTGTTGTGCCAGTTTCAGTCTTCTTTGATGTGTGATATTTAACAGTCCACTGATACAACTCAGACTAGCAAGCCAAAAGGACTGTGTCAGCCAAAAAGTGATGAAGCAGTATTATTGACATCCTTATAAGCTGATAGGATTTGAGTCATTATTATAAAATGCCTCCTAGATCCTTGAACTAGGTTTAAAAATAAATAAAACAAGTATACTAAAGAAGACAATGAACTTCCATGTTCAGCCTCTGCTGTGTGTTCTTCCAAACTGGTCCTAACTCCCTAAAAACTCCTTGAGGAAGAGAAGGGGAGAGAATAATTGTGAAGATGCAAAGTTTTGCCCTTTGGCAAGAGCAAAAGTGAACTGTTTGAATTCCTTTTTCTAGTTGAAGTTGATGGGTCCTAGCTGACTCCTGCTGTTAGGAAAACTTGGGTCAGCAGACTGAGAACGTGGCAGTTGTGCACTCAGGTGGAAGGTAGGAAAATCCCACCTAAAGCACATGTTGTAACCTCCCTCTTTGCCAACGGTTTGTGCTGTATGCAGGCAAAGGAAACAGCTGAGTGAGAAGCAATGTACGCTGAGCACGTAGCAGCACTCCTCATCTGATGATCGGTCTTCAAAAAGCCTCAGACCAACCTTTTCCCTTGACTCTGTGTAAGGAGCAGATGTGTTTATGCCAATGTCTGTGCCCTGTTCTTCAACCATGGGAAAAGCCTTAGGAACCAAAGGGGAAGAGCTGTATTGCCCTCCAGAGCAGTGCACCTGCCATGCTTTGATAAACCAGATGTGTACTGGGGAGGGGAAGTCCTGTTACAGAACCAGTAACTCAAGCCAGCTGTCTCCCCAGGAATGTATATAAGAGATGTCAGGGCTTGTTTTAAATACACAACTCCTGCCCTCTCTGAGTGTATTTTCCAGCTGCAGGAATTGCAGTCACAGCTGTAAGTGGGGGTCTGGTTCTAAATGCTGCCAGCCAGTTCAGAAGAGGGAGGAGGAGGAGCTTATCAGACTCTACTGCCAGAACATACAACTTGGGAAACAATGACAAAAAACTCAAGAGCATGAACTTTTAGGATCGCAGTGGAGCACTTGCAAAAGTTTCAGGATACAGGTGAAGTATTCCCATTCTTTGCTGGTGAGCAGGCTCAGGGACCTGTTCAGTAGCACATACCAACAGCTTTCCAGCAGCAGAGAGGAAGGCTCAACACCCCCATCCTGAACCTCACCCCATTTATCTCACAAACACACTTGACAAATGAAAGGGAGCAGCACCAAATGTCTCTGTGGTGTGCAAGAGGACAAGAAGCCAAGTGCTTTGCCATGTGGCTGGCTCCTGCCACCCCCCTCTGCTAACGTCACCCCACGTAACTTTCACAGCCCCAGAGGGTAAAACATTCAGAAATAAAGAGAAACCAGCCTCAACAGTGTGTGGCCTTTAATCCCCAAATGTGCAGGCAACATGACATTAAAACAGTAAAATTAATAGTTAATGGCTGTTTCTTCCCTTGAACTAGTAACAGATTTGTATGGTTAAAGTCACATTTGCTGTGCTACATAAGGTTTCTCAGATCAAATTTTTAATTCTGTCCTTGGCGCTTCATTTTCTTCAGCAAGGAGGCTAAGAAGGTTGAACAGTTAAAAACACAAACTAAACTGGTCATAAATTTAATTTAGTTCACCTTTCTTTCGTCAGAAGCTGGACTTTGCAATCCGTCCTACTTTTCTGGAAAGAGCTTAACATCACTGAATCTGGAACCAACATCAGTAACAGCCAAGACACCCTCATATACTTTAGCTGAAACAAATTTCAACTGGAAAATTAAAAATTAGTTTCTACAACTGTCTGCATAGTAATAACATGCTTTGCAGACTTTCAAAAAAATCTCCACTGTCTGCAATGTTCACTTAAAAAAAACAGGACAAAAAACCCTCAAAGTGCTAATGTCTGTAATAGTTCTGAAAGTCTAGTGTAAAGCCTCACCTCTGAACTAACTGTATCATATTCTTAGGTAGCCACATCTTTTAACAGAACTACTGCCAAAAATCAGACCTGAATGCAAGTTAACACTCATTAAAATTATTTTCCAACCCTTTTTCTCTACTGTTACAGATGCCGTTCTTTGACACCTCTTTACACTATTGCACTACTGGTTTCAAATACAAACTTTGTAATTTTTTTTTTTATCCTGAAGCCTACAACAGCAATAAACTATAAGAACAGCCCAGGTGCCTGTAAAAGCCATTTCATCACTGAGAATGACTTCCAATACAAAAGTCACAAGCACTGGTTAACAAGAGCATAAACTTTTAATACTTTACCAGCCTCCATTTTTTCTCCCCACTGTGGAGTCAGAAAGCTTAAATCCTTCCCTATTCCCTACTCAGGAACAAAGAGAGCTTTCACAAAACAGAGTTTTTTAAGCAGAATCTGTGACTGGTCATGCTGTTCAAGTGTACACAGGCAAATCTCAAACATCAGCACACAAGATTGCTTGAATCTCCTTCCTTTGCAACCTTGAAAATTGCTGAATCATCTTACAGTTATATGGTCTCACATCTAGACACAAAAATCAACACACAGGATGCAGATGCTGCTTTTCAAGTACACAGTAACTGAGATCTGCTTGGAAAGAAATACATCACTACCTTCAAAACAGGTTAACCAAGATCTCTGGTTTCACTGTTAAGTTCCAATTAACTGTTCTCAGCTTGCTTGGCTTTTGGGTAAGAAAGACTGTAGTTACATATAAATGACAGAAACATTCTACATGTGGCCACCACAAAGTGTAGTGCCAGGAACTGCATGGTTACTGAACTGTACCCATTTCTCCTTGACTCAAAAGCCTTTGAAAAAGTTCTGCAAAGCAGGTTGGTTTTCAAGCACCAGCTGGCTCCTCACAGTACCCCAATTTCCCTAGTTTTTTCAACAGCCATCAAACTGCCAGCCATTTTCCTACTGAAGAGTATGACTCTTGTTAAAACAAGTCTTTCATGTGTGATTCATCACACTAGATACTGGCACTGAGATTAGGAAAAGGAGCCAGTTTCAAGTCCAAGACAGAACAAGCAGCAGGTTAAAAAATGAAACATTTCAAAGAATGCAACCTCATTTCCAAAACAGGCACAAATTAAGCATACCATAGTTGTGATACATCAGCACCCATGGTGTCGTGCTTTTCATCTGCCACAAGACTGCTTATTAGGCATCAATTTGGAGCAGTACAGGAGTGGCTGGCATCACTTCCTATATATAGATCTTAGTATCCCAAAAGAACAGATAAGAACACAGAAAATGTATGAGATGTATGAGGATGCCAGAATTTGCATGGTGGTCCACCTAGCAGCAGTGATTTTCCTAGCTTGGGCAACTTAATAAAAGGAGGTCAAAAGTGAGGAGCAGGAAAGAGAGGGACTGAGGACTTCAAGGCAGACAACAGAAATTACAGCCCTTGACAGTTTTATCTTCAGTGACAGAAGACCTGAGAGGGGAGTCTAGCAGAGATTTTTCATTTCCGGGATTCTGAAAATAGAGTAGATATAATCCAAATATTTAGGCAAGACAGGTTTTGCAGAAGTGAGCAGAAAATACCCGATACTGTGGCAATGTGTCCAATTCTGAACCTTCAATCTCACTCCTAAGTGAAAGTTCACCAAGAAGTAGAGCTTGGTGAACCAACAAGGTTTCTCTGACACCATAAGTAAGCATGAGCCAATTGCCAAGTTCATCTACCAGCTTCAACTCAAACTCCTCTGTAATCTGAGGTGGGACACAGATCTATCACAGAGCAGACTTCCCTTTAACCAGGATCTGAGAGTAAATTAGAGAAGACAGCAGTTTATAATTAAATTATTATTTTGGAACTGCTTTCTTGTCCCCAGAGGAGGTAACTGAAGGCCTTTGGTAGCAATACTCCCACCCCACAACACACAGATCTAGATTTGCCATGTAGGAAATTTGCAGTGATTCAGAGACGCAGCACTGCCTAGACAGCAGCAGCCAGCACCAACACAGCACTCTGTCAACAGCCGAATGCATCCAACAAGGCTCTCAACCCTTAACAGGCATTACACACCTTCAGCTCTTGCAACAGCTACACTGTTCCAGCTTGCAGTACATGCACCTGCTCTATCTCATGAACAGATCTCCTTTAATGTGTCACTGAAATCTGAAGGAAGGCAAATGCAGCTGCTGTCTGAGTCAGCTGCAGCAAGTTACATCACCAGTTTTGTGTCCCTTCTGTACCAACCAAGCTTCCTCAACACAAAACACTACAGCTGATGTAAAGATTTCTCTGTCTCTGAAGAATGACCTGAGATTTTAATCCATCTCCTTCTCCTGATCTAAACCTGACCCACCCACTACTGCTAGTAAATAAAGTTTTCATTTAAACACTCAGATTTAAGTTTATTCATACACAGCAAAAGTTCCACCTGCATATTAAAAACAAACAGATTAGAAGTAAATGTTTTATTCTTCCAACTAAATTCCAGTACTACAAGGGCAGTAAAACAATGATACACTGAAAAATTGCAGCAATAAACATTTGTTAAAGACTGATAGAATAAATAAAAACTACAAAAATGAGAAATCATATAAACCCATTCTTAACCCCCAAAAAAGTCATGGAATACAGAAATGCCCTCCTTCACTATTTCACAGGCAGTACTGTGGGCTATTTGCTTAAAATTGTCCTGGGATTACATTCTAACTTAACTGTGGTTACAGCTCTGTTGTAGTGCACAGTTATGAAAACCACACTAACTTCAGTCAGAAGTGTCATTCTACATTTTTATTTACACAACCAGTGAAGGGCAACTTCTAGAACACCAGCTTTAATCCTTTACTTTTTCAAACTTATTAACATAAGAAGCCAAATCGTAATGATACAGCAAATGAGGCCACTGGTATTATTACAGGTAGCAAAGGTCCACATCCAGGTGGTACTGACATCAGGGAGCACTCCAAAACCAGTTGCTGCATAAGAGTGGTTGCCACTGACAAAAGCTTGAAATAACCTGTGTTCACAGGGGGGAAAAAATATGGCATTGCTGCAAGTCTTTACTGGGACAGCTTGCAACAATAAAACAGGGTGTATAGGGCAGCCCACATATGCAGAAAGTGTGATTCATGAAACATCTGGAAAGAAAAAAAAAAGAAGAGTTAATGACAGCATTAACAAGTATCAGCTCTGTGCAAACCTTCTATGATTGTATCAAAACTGGTTTCAAAACTAAACTCCAGCATGCTATGGGAAACCAGGTCTAGATGTTTTAAACACAAGCTGCATTTTCTCTCACACCTCCCTTTCAATCTCAATATTCCATATTCTCAATTTCGAGTATTTTACCTTGGGGCCTAGCAGCTTAACAGCAAACAATGGTCATTTAAATTATTGAACACTTGGTAATTCAATGCTGCTACAGGGACCAGAAGAAAGAGATACTCACAACTGGCAGGCTGTTCTCCATATCGTCGCATGATCTGATCATGCGTGAACTTCACAAATGCGTCATATTGTTCTGCAAGGATGAAACATTACAAGTATGAATATTAAATTTAAATCCAGCAGAAAAATACTCAGGGCTAACTTTTATATACAGAAATCATACAAGTTAAACACATCCCGAACTAGCAGTAGTTTTAAATAACTAAATACAGTTCATAGCTGCCATTTCTTTTTTTATCCTCCAGAACAATTCAGCTAATGTCCCCTTAATTAAAAGGCTCTCCCATACAAACTTCTGTAAATGAGAAAAATGGCAGTAAACACAAAGAGAATTATGCTGCACGTAACAAAAATCTCAATATACCTCACACCTGCTAAGTATCACACACTGTATTTTGAAGAAATGAAGTGTGCCCATTTTACAGATCCATAATGGGGGCAGAGTAGAAAACATGGCATAAAGGTCAGTGCTAGAGTTGGAAACATAATTTGTCTGCTCCTACCACTACCAGATGTAAGAAAATTAATTTAATGAAATGGAAACACAAAAGTACAGGAAAGGGATTTGCAACATAATTAGAAATTGTATTTGCTGACTGCCATAAAATCAAAAGCAAACAAGAAACTAAAAGGATGAAATGCTAAGTGACTAACTTTTGACTAATTCCAATCACAGAAGCAGCTGCTATGGGAGACATATAGTTGACTGTGGATTGCATGAAAACTGTTACTGTGTCATCTGAACTGAAATTTTGCTATGAAACATACTTGGCTTTGAACTAAGCACTGTTCAACTGTTATCTCCCAGAAAGGTTATTCTTTCTATATACACATCCATACAAATACATTCACAATATTTTATTCAGTTTTAATACTGCACTCATCAGTAGGATATCACCTTTCAGAATTAGGAAATTGAACAAGGAGAGTAATATCTACCAGATGCCGCTCCTCTCCATTCCCCTTCCTCCCTTGTGGAAAAATACATGTGCAGCAATGTGGGGTGTTCTGAGAAAAGGGCAAGGTCAAAGAAGGCAATCTTCAACCAAAAATGCAGTTAGATTTGTAGTGGTTCCTAGTCCCACAGGTTTGCCCCAATAAAGTCCCCATCCTCTTGCAGGGATGAGCTTCACCTTTGAAGTAAACAGGGTGTCAGTAATCAGCAAGCAGTGCAGCAGCAGCCCCAAGTACGGAGCCGACCCAAAGGTCGAAGGACACTCATCCCTGACCAAGGGGGCCTGTGGTCACGGTGGCCAGCTCAGCTCCCCTCTGCCCACAGGCAGGACCTGCTTCACTGCACTTCTGACCAGCGGCTGTTCAGCAGCCATGTGACTTCAGCCAAACAACAAAATAACACCAAGAGTAGACTGAAGGATCCAGTGCACTGAAACCCTTTCAAAAAGTAACACCAACTAGATTTTTTTCCCAGAAGTATGTATTTAAAGGCCAAAATCAAACTTCCAAATGTTCTTCTATTAAGGCAGAAGTCAGCATACACAGCTGCTTTGTAACATCATCTCAGTTAGAACTATGGCTTTGCAAATTTTTTTAAAATCCAATTACTAAAAAGCCCCGTTCTTGTGACATTCAGATTCAGAAGTTAAGCAATCCAAAGATAGGAGCAGCCTACAGTTAACTACTTGAGAATTTAAATAACCACTGCACAAATACTTACATCACTGTATCATATACATCCTAACTATTTTAAGTCAGGTGGCTAAATGACATGAACACAAATACAATTACAATACTATAAAAAGCTGTTCTTCAGAGATTCTTTAAAACCTTTCAAGCTAGCGTTTTGCTAAGGCTCTTGCAAAACCAATTTTGCGCTAACACAGCAGTTTCAGGTAACAGAGGCAAGAAGAGAAATCAGGGCATTACAATGATCTGAGTTTTCCATTTACCAAACATTTATTCTGCATGAAAAGCAACTCTGCTTGCAAGGAACATGGAAGAAGGAAAGAACAGGCACTATCTGGCTAACTACCTACACGATAACTCTGATTCAGAAAATACGCAAGAAGCAAACATTCAGTTAAGTCACTTGAAAGAAGCTATTCAACTGAGATTTATTATGGAATTTCCAGTTACATTTCCTTTGACTTCACTCTTGTAACATGGAGTATCACCTTACTGCATGAAGTTTAGAAAAGGATATAACCATTCTGTCAGCAGACAACCATAACTGGCCTTCCATGTAGGGAATGTCTAAATTCTTTTGCCAGTCTTTAAATTCTTGTATAATGTTGAAAATGTATTACTGGCTTAATATATGTGATGCAGTAACATGATCTTCCTAATTGCTCTTTTGGTAAGCACCATGGTAAGAACAAGTAAACCTATATCATCTCACTAAACCACAACTCCCAGACAGAATTCATCCCCTCTCTTTCCCAAAAGCAAACCCAACAATGCTCCTTTTGGGACTGAGAGACAGAGCACATGTAAGGAACTTGACAGAGGGGCTTCCTGTTTGTAAAGAACTACAAGCTTGTACTCCAAAAGCGTCTGGAAGAAATCTAAGTCTATCTGGTCTTCAAATGGTTATGAACCCTGCTAAATGAAATGAATTTAAGAAAATACAGGAAATTACTCAATTCCTAACATACATAAATTAGGAGGAAAAGTTCTATAGAGTCCTAATTCATCAGGCTGAAGCAGGTTAAAAAGAACAACAATGAAATAGAACGCCAGGCTCAAAGCAGCAGAAGTAATCGTGGCTTTAGTTATAGTTTTAAATAGACATAGATTTAAGAGGGACATAGAACTATAGCAATTTCTTACACAAAAATGGCAGATCAGCAGGTTCAGAACATGAACAGGATCTCAGGTGCAGAGACAATACTATCACAAGCAACCCACACACCTGACCCACAAGGTGACTTTCTGCATGTCCATGCCTGTAAAAGGTTTTATTCTCACCTGAAGAGACCTGCCAACTTTAATTCTGATGTATTTTCAGGTGGGAAGCACAACAGCTATAGGTATTCAAAAGCACATCTGCAGAACAGTGTGCTCAGATTTTCATTATCATCACACTAAATATTAAATTAGACTCCACATCATGCTGTGAAAGCATCTACCTCTGAATGCACAAGAATGTAGGTGCTCAAATGCTAGCAAGAGGCTTAGAAGTAAAGGACCTCAAAAACCAAAGGAAGGTCATATTTACAATGCTGACATTAGCGTGATCTTGATGGAAAGATAAGCTGGCATCAGGCGCCAAGAACTTCAGCTGAATTCTAAAAGAATTCAACACAGAGCATCAGAAAAACAGCTGAACTGACTCTCAAGCAGATACCAAACACTACTGGCAGCAGTGTAATGCTAAGTACTGGGAAGAGAAAGGGAAATCTTAGGTACTGTCATCTTGCCAAATTCCAGAAAAAGGAAGTCAGTTCCCAAGCAGGAAAAAAACCAAACCAAACAAACAAACAAACAAACAAAAAAACAAACCAAAACAAAAAACAAAAAAAAAACACCAACCCCCCCCCCCAAAAAAACCCAAACAAAACAGTCCTTCAAAAAGAGCTCTCTACAAGCAGTCTTTCTGAAGAAGGAGGAGAAAAAAAAGGGGAAATTGTCAATTCAGACACAGTAGCAAGAGAAAGTTCTAACTGAAATAAAACAACTGTCTTCACTGAGAAGTAATAACTAAGAGTCATACTTTCTATCCAAAGCAGCACAGAAGGAAAAAACCTATCAAAGGGAGTAAACATCATTTTTTCTGTCATGTATGCAACCCCATTCCTTCATCAGATTAAGTCAGAAAAAAACATACACTCTAACAAAACCAAGAGAAGTTTTAAGCTTTCAAAAATCACTCTGACTTATATTATTCTGAACTGTAAGATACCTGCAAGTTTTGTGGTCAAAATTTCTTCATACTCTTCACGGATTTTCTCTTCACGTTCTTTCAGCAAACGTTCACAGATCATTCCAACTTGTCTGAGAGTAAACAGGGGCTGTTCTTTTTTCAATGGTGATGATGCTGCAGATGAAGTACCTAAGAGTAAATATTTGGGCATACCAATTTACAATTACAAGTAGATCAGAACCAGTTTCTAATAATCAGTTTTTTTCACACCTTTTACATTAAATGACCTTTACAAAACATTTGAAGAAGATCTGCTCTGCTAGTTGGTCCTCCTAATTACTACTGAAACAGGACTGGATGCTGAAAAAGGAAGACATCTGCAATGGACAACACTCACAACCATCAAAACCCCAGGAACATCACACAAACACTGTGAACACCATTTACATGGAAGCTGCCACATACAAATTTAGGCTTCTATTTTATATAAAAATTATAGTACAGTATATTGGTGCCAAGACAGCTGCTTTGCACAAGCTTAATACAGTATCAGTGACAGCAGGCAGGATGGTCTCCTGAAAACAATGCCAGGTTTTTGTCTGACCAATTTTTAAAATGCAAAGCTACCATCTTCCAGACCAATACTGCTACTGCCAAAAAAAGCAGCAGTAACTAGTGGGAATGTGTCATAACACAACAGGTAACGGGGAGAACTATTTACTCAGATGGAATCTGACACAATAACAAAATACAGCAGAATTCACACAATTCATGGCCAAAAAACAACAGTAACTGGTGAGAAGGTGCCATAAACCACCAAGTAAGTAGAAAAAGTTGTTAACGCAAGCAGAGTCTAAGAAAACATAGGAAAATCACACAGAATTATCTAAGTACCTGGCAAAGCTGGTCCAGTGAGGAGAAATGCATGTGGCTGTGCATCAGTAGAACAACAAGGATCTGTCTGCTGGAAGCTATTTTCTAAATGTCTTCTCTTCTGCATGCGTTTGTACTCCTGTTTTATGTTGTACAGAATTTGTTCTAAAAAGAGAAAAAAAAACCCAACAAAAAACCCTAAAATAATTATCTTTACATGTCACCATTTTGCTTGATTTCCACTCAAACATCAAATGCTGTAGATAAATAGCAGATGATTAAGGATAGGCAGACTCTCAAAACATGACCTACAAAAACAATGTCTTATCGAAGAAATAAAACCATTAAACTAATTAAAAGAAAGGTAACCCAGGATATTTTCACCAGGAGAACACTAGCAAAAATGTTATTTAAGGTCAAGTATTGGCACCAGAGTACTGCTAACAAAAAAACTCAGCACCCTAAAATTTAGGAATGATACAAACTGCATGGATAAAAATGTGGCTATAAAACTTATACTTGTATTAATTATCTTCGCTTCATATATTTAATCTTTAATTTAATCTTTCATTCCCACAGAGCATTTATCACTCATAGAATTAAGAGTAACAAGACACTCAAGAATAAAACAGCCACATGAATTGACATTCCTCTCTGTAGGCCATACAGGCAGCACAGTGAAGAGGAAAACACAATTTAGACAACATGCATTAAGCACCTACTGCTTAAAATATCAGAGAGTTGGAAAATGACAGGAAAAATACAGAAGTCTTTCACCACAACAACATTTTTGACAGTCTCAAATTTATCCAAATAAAATACAGTGGATGGGTCAACAGTCTCTTTCAAAGGAGTATGGCAATACATAGTGCATCTTCTGATTACAATGAATGAAGTACAGTAAGTTATTTTAATAATCTCATCTCCACTGTAGAATCATAAGGGAAAAACTAATCCTTGCAACAGGAACTACCAATCCTGTGTGCCTTCCCTCTGAAATTCCACACACCAAATGGCTCTCAGGTGAATCACTGGCCTAACCACATATCCTCTGGCAATGCAAAATATTCAAGAAAAAAAAAGGAATTTTCTATTTTTTATATTCTTCCCATAACGAAATTTCCAAAGATTCTCGTCCTTTATGAGAACTCTTACTTTTAAATGCTCAAATGCTTCAAGAAAAAATTACCTGCACAACTGGCTTCCAATGACAGACACTTCTAGACTTTTTAGCAAGGACAACTTTCCAAAACTCAGGTACATATAAATTCATAAGATGATGTCAGAGTTACAAGGGACTCCATTCAGACCCTTCTTATTTCTGTCACATTTTGCCAATACAACTGCATGAAAACTTAAACCAAATTTAATGTTTGTAATCCATATGCTGCTGAGGTTCCATATCTGAACATTTCTAGTAAGGAACCACATGATGCAGGTACATTCAGCTACCATCTTCTTCAGTCAGTGGTTGAAGCCCGTGCTAGACCAAGTGGAAGGAAACACAATTCTCAGTTCAGATGTTTAAATACTGTCATGGTTCAATTCCATGAGTCAGTCTCAAGATTTCCAATTTATAAAAAGAGAGAAAACTGTTTTGAGTCAACAGAAATGTGTATCAGCAAAGGAGCTTCTTGGATTTTGTGCACTGATTAAGGACTTGATACCTTTTCAATCCCAAGCCTTCAGCTGTAAAATGTTCAATTCTCTAATGGGAGGTCAGTAATATGGTTCAAAGAAGCAGCAAATGCAGAAGAGAGTAATAAAACAGTAATAAAAAAGCACAGCAGGTAAATTAAGAGAAGCAACCACAAGAAAGTGGTGTGGGGGGATGGAGGATTCATACTTTCTGTAGGACAAGACACAAACACTCCTGTACAGTACCAAAGTAAATAAATAATCTTAAACCAAGATGCAGCCAGGCTTCCAAAATTAAACAGAATCCCATGCAGAGCTGATCATGTGCAGACACACATCACTCAGAGAGTGGCCTAACAATATTTATACTCAATGGCATTATGGTGGCAGAACAATACCTCTCCTCAAAATCAAGTGCTGTTCTGGCTCCAGTGATACTGCATAATTCTGAATGGGAACCAAATTAGCTCATATGATCATCTGTCCTAAAGCATGTTTACACTGTGAGAAACATGACTGCACATATTCACACTGCATTTGTATTAACTGAAGAATATAATAGACCATGACCATCCTTCACTATAACTACTTTGTCCTGGCCATACTTCCTGAACTCCATGTGAATGGCAAAAAAATCTGCCAAATTTCAGGTGTGACAACTTGAATAAAAATATTTTCTACATTTCTCCTCTCATCTTTTTGCAGAAATATTCTCAAACCACGTTAACCACCAAAATCATTAAGGACAAAAAAAGTAAACAGATTCTGGTCAACTGATGAAACTGCAAGATTTAAATCAATAATCATATGCTATGTCTTCCTCAGTCCTAACAAAACCTAGAATTTAAACAAGGAATAATTTAGAGAAAATGTTAAAATACCAGCCAGGATAGAAGGAGCAAAAGCAAGGAGGGTTGTGTGGGGGAGACAGGGAGAGGAGCCAGAGAAATCAGGTGTGGACTTTGGGAAAACAGTCACAACTAGGATAGAAAATCAAGATTTGTGCACCAAAGACACATGACTCTATTCTAAATTATACTGAATTGTGGACAAGAAGTCTGAATGATATTACAGCAATTTCATTTACTTCTAATCTGGCAACACTTTTTAAACTGCCACCTTCAAATCTTGCTGTGAAAATCAAAAATCTCAAGAAACACTACTGACACATCTGAGAGATGCCCATCCTGATAAAATCACTTTAACAGTTGGCATTACTATGACTTCAGCTGAAGGTATAGAACTAAGGAAAGTTTAAGAGAAGGACTATGTAAATATGACACTGACCACGCTGCAAACTGCAAGCAGGAGGAAAAAAGCCTGAAATGTTAAGCACTGACTGAACACTCGCTAAACATGCCCTTAACCTGTTTTGGAAAATGGAATTCCTCCATTCAGACTAACTTAGAAGACTTAAGGCACAACTGCTCAGCACAGGGAACTGGACTGCAAGGCATATTCAGTACCTTGCTGATAGCAGGCAAGGAGACTGACTCATCTCACACTTCCCGATTTCCACCACTTATAAAAGGTAGAATAACAGTCAAGAAATGCACGTTTAACATAGCACCAAACTTTCACTGACATCTCACATGAACGATGAGACCAGGAATGTTTCAAATAAAGCAGGCACATTTTTATATCAGCAAAGACTAAGTAGACATTCTTATTAACCTACAGTAGCATAAAATCTTAGACTTAAAACTATTTCACTGTGAAGTGAAATGTAAGCCTGCAAATATTTATGACTCATTTTAAATGAAAATCTCAATGCCAAATTAAAATAATCTAATACAGTGAGAAAAACTGCTTAAATGCACCAAGTTACTTCTCCCATTTACTGTTCTGTTTTGTAATTCCACACAAATATATTAACATTTTTATAGCAGCTCAGCACTTGCAGGAAGCCATGAAATATTAAGGTAGTGCAAACCAGACAACTTCAGAACACCACCTATACAGCAGACATCTAACTGTAAAGAATTTTAAAACTCTGACCCAGTTAAATAAAGCTTAGAATCAGTACATCCAACCTACTTTTGCTTCCAGAAAACCTTCCTGCTTTTTAAAGTTCAGTTTTTCAACTTCTCTGGCTTTCAATTAGTTCTGACTGTTCTCTCTGCAGTGCACAACTGACTTAAAATGTGCACTGAACTGGTGTCAAACACAGCACAGTTTTTTTATGTGCCTCGGTGTGAAGGCCCAAATTGTCTTTTAAAACAATGACATGCATTTTAATTAAAAAATTATTTTATATATAAAAACTTAGAATCTGAAAGTACACTCATTAAAGAAAATCTACTATCACCTTCTCTATAAAAATCTAAGTGAGAACTTGCATCACGTATATCACAACTTTAATTAAATATTTTAAACCAAAGCTTTCATCCACCTTGAACATACACTGAAGTTCAAATCTGATATTGTACATCAGACAATGATTTGATCTGAGATTACAAAAGGAATATATTTAATATGATGAGACACACATCACTGTGGCCTATCCTCAGTTCCTTCATAATCTCAGTCTGCCCCTGTGCTCAGTGTTTTTTACTGGTTAGAGAAGCCTCTGAAGGCACAGAGCTATTTAACAGGAAACACCAGGCAGAGGTGCTCAAAGTGAAAATCTGTCTTGCGAATGTGGTGTAGCAGCAAGAAAAAGCTACAGTGCTAACACACCGAAATGAATTAGTACTTCATAAATAGCATTTCAAATTCAACATGACTATGAATCTCTACCAATTACACAATAATCTGTTTTATGCCCACCTTCTCCTTCAGGTTCAAGGCTAAGATCAAGAATGACAAATGAAAACTGCTATCATCTCACCATGACCACCGAAGGCATCAGGGATTCAGTCAAATATACCCGAATACAACGCAATACATGGATACGCTTTTTTTTTCCAGAGCTGTGTACTGAGAGCATAAAGTTGAGTACACAGGTTCTTTAAATTCTGCATCAAGATCTTTCAGAACTTGAGATGCCATTTAGAGAACAAGGATTCCCAAATGAAGAGAGGATGAAATATCAACAGGGTAAATTAGACTCCTAGTTTGACATCTGAAATATAATTGTCACACTAATGGATTGCAAAGCCAAATATTCATTTCCAAGGAGTGGTGTAGTCTTCCTACTTTCTTTAATTCATGATAAGTCAAGTTACTATTTTTCAAAATTCTGCCATCTAATTACTTCACCCTGACCTGTAATTACCTAGAAACTATGTACAAAGGAAATGGCAGTTCAACTTGGAAAGACTAAAAGGCAAACAATTTTTTTTCTTCATTTTAATAACTGCTTATCAATTATAAAGGTGCTGGTTGTTTCACCTGAAGGACTTTCTTCTTTGGGCTTGATTTTAAACTATCAACCTCTCATCACAGTTCCTGACTTCTCTCATTTAGCTAAAGGAAAATTCAGTAAAACACACAGGAAGGTGACTCAATGCTCTGCAATCAGAGTAGCAGTCTTCCAGGCCTGAAATGGAACCTTTAGCTCAGGTTTCAGTTGGCAATGTCACCATTCAACGTATGCATTCAAATTTGAACCATGCCTGAGATTTCTTCTAAGTAATCAATCAAATGCTATCCTGATGTCAGGATGGCATACATCTTTAGGGATTTCAGCTTCTGTTAAAGCAAAACTGCTCCAGTATCCTAGTTCAAATTAACATACAACATTTCTATTAGGCCTTCAACCTTCTTCAACACCTAGCTGGTGTTACCACATTCCTACTTTTGGTCACACCACCAGACTTACTGACATACAATGTTAATTTTAAGATGCCAGATTCCCCTAAAGACAGCACTGCAGCTGTGCAATGGATAAAGGTATTCCTCAGGGCTTTTTTCTACTTAACCAGGGAACTCTGGCAGAGACAGAAATTAAAACAACCCAAATATTCTTCTTAGTCTCCTACTTTCATCTCAGATGTCAACCACTCCACTCATGCTTCTCAATTAGGCATGTTAAGAGGTTAGTAACAGGATGTATACTTTTGGAAACCATGCTCCCCCTCACAGGAGCATGCTCTAAGCCAGAGAGAAAACACTGATAACGGGTACATGCTGACACCTCACAGCCACCGGCTACAGCTACAGAAGGGACAGAAGCAGCTTGCCACAGACTGGGGCACAGAGCAGGCCACCTCAGGAGATCCAGTTATTCCAGGTTTCAGGCTGACAAAAATTCTGGTTCTCCCTCAAGCTGGATGCTCATATATGCATTAGCTCATTCTGCAAATTTATTATTTCAGGAAGTCCCAGTTCTCCTGATCAAGGGATTGAGGAGTGAAAAATAAATCAAGCAATGCAAAATGTATTAGACACAGCAATTACATCTTTCCCTTCACATAAAAAATTGTCACACTGCATTTATCAGATTTGCCACTGAAACAAAAAAAAAAAAAGAGCTTCAACATTTTATGACATCTACAACCAAGGCTATTTAACATTTATAGTCACCACAGGCATCTATACAGAAATTCCTCATATAAATTAAATTATGAAGTCCAGATGCAGCCATTACATGACTCTTTTTAAGGGGTGGGAATGTTTTGGTTTTTAAAATCCTAATGATTTCTGCAATACTGGAGCGCAATGAGAAACTTGGCATTTCACCGAGACAATTTAGCAATTAATACACACGTGGATAAGCTAACAAAACAGAAATTAAGCAGAAAGAGATGCAGCACTACAAATATGTCACATTCCAAAGCCACTGGATCTGTTCATTTAAAAGCCAAACCTATGTTGGCCATTGCCTGACCAAGTTTCAGACAGAAGTAGTTCAGTTTGCTCAAGAGGGCAACTCAAAGGTCGTAGGAGGACAGCCCACAGGGAAGACTAACAGTTCCTCCTATTCGAAAAGGTCAAAGACATTTTCCAGCATTAACTCTGAAAAACTGTGTCAATTACATCAATCTCTTTCCAGACTTTTCTCTGAAAGAAAAAGGACATTCTAAAGGCAAATTTATCTACCTTTTATTTGTAAATAGTCCCTCACAAGAGGCCTGTTCTCAACAGCTCCACCCACTCTGGGTTTTAGTCTGCAACATTAGTTAGTTGCTGGGGTAGTGTTGAAGCAGATGAATGTTTCGGATGGAGGAAAAACTGCATGTGCTTAAGTCGGTGGACTTTCAAATTATTTCATCCTTTCTGACTGCATAGAGGTCTTTTAAGTTAACCTCTGGTTTTGGATGAAGTGTGGAAAAAACCTTGCAATCTCAGTCTGTCTTCAGTGTTTCTATGTACCAGGAATTAGGAGATTTAAATCTCCAAGATCAACATTATTTCTCCCTTCTGTCCCCCCAATTTCTTTCAACTGTATATCCCACTGTAGCTTCAATCTCAGAAATGTCCAGACATGCAGGTTTTCCACAACTAGCCTGCCTATGAATTTAAAAAAATTAACTGTAGTTTTTTCTTTTTTTCTCCCCACTCCCAAACAATCTTTCATTCGGGTAAAACAGCAAACAGTGGTTCCAAAACACCCAACAGAGAGCAGAGAAATAATACTGCCAATGTTTTCTCCTTTCACCCTTGAATTCATTTAGCAGCTTTGAAATAGAAAAGCATCCTCTGGACTTCAGAGGAAACCCAACAAGTGTATGCATAACACATAGGCAGCATCCAGACCCAGGTGCAGTTATTCTGATTACACAAAACAGTCTCATTTATAGCTAGAACTTACATTAAACTAAAACTCATCTGTAGTATTCAAGCAGTAGAAAAATATTTAAGAGCAGCCACTCTTTCAAAACTAAACCAGTTTTACGCCAGGCAGGTATGTTCTGCACTGCTTATAGTGAACAGTCTTAAAAAGATCATTCTACATGCAAATAACGCTATTCAAAAATTAGCAAACATACTCATGAGTATGGCTCAAGCCAGTAAGCACAATTCCACAGAAAGTACAGACTGTAAAGCCACAATTACAGTTTGGCTGCCAAATTCACCGAGAAACTGGAAGTGACCTAACAGCTGTTCAAATAACCACAAAATATTAAAACACTCTTGTGAGAGATAAATTTCATCTTGAATAAGCCTATCCTCTCTCAAACAGACATTGGTTATTTGTCTATGACCACTCTATACAGACAGCTGTTTTCTCATCTGACTACCACTGTATTCTCAGTTCCCCACACACCCCTCAATCAATCTGTAACATTCTGCTTCCAGATAATTCATTTTTGAAATGAGGAAAGATGTGGTAAGAAGTCCTGGTGCCGATATGGTCTCCACTGTGTGAAGTTAAACACTACCAAGTCAGAGTATCAGATAGAAGAAAAATGTTTAAGCATGAACTTAAAGTCGAAGCATCAGGTCCTTTATATCCGGAGCTCTGACTTCATATGAACGTTCATTTTCATTACACAGAATTCAGACAGACGTTTTTTAAGTGCTGGAAATCTAACGATTACAGTAACAGGCTGAGAAAAGCCCAAGTCTAGTCAACTGAATTCTGGCTGTTGTTAATAAATTTCCCAACACAGAAACTAACACGGAATGGTGACTTGGTAACACTTTCTAAATCTGACTGGAATTCTTTTCACACATACAGCAAGATTAATCTGACCCCAATGCAGACATCTGCATCAGAAATGATCATGTGAACTCATTTTAGAGTTAATGAAAAGCAATATATATTTCCGCAGAACACTAGGCCTCAACCTAAGTCAGAGCTCTAGAATAAACCATCTGATTCTTCCAAGTGACTACCAGGAAAAATTCTAACTATTAGTTCACGGGTACATTTACAAAATTAGATGAATCACAGACACCCTTTCAACAGGCCTCTTTAAAATTATGAGCTCTATTTTGCTTAGTGAGGATCGAAATGAAATATATACAACGTGATAATACCACCAAATTCAACTGAAATTTAAAGCTAAGCAAGCCGATTAACAGACGCATTTATACCAGCACAGTATAATTTTTTTTTTTCTGTAACGGAAACCACAGAGGGAGCTTTTAAGCAAAACCCATGTAAACGTGCACAACTTATAAATGCTTCACGTTTTGCTTAGGAGTATTCAAGTGCTGTAGGAGACATTTTGATTTACTGTCATTCACTCTTCATTATATTAAACACATTTTTACACATAAAATACACCCTTGTCTGTACACCAGTCACCTTCTCACATGGATTACCACCTGCACCTCTGATTTTCTCAGGAGACAAAGAGGCCTGTATTTGCTCAATTTCAGCAACATTTCAGTTTTTAAGCCCTTCAGAATGGGTAGAGCAGAAGCTAAGTATTACCTCAAAAACTGCTCTAGGTTGTCTCTTCTGAAAATTTTATTTATATGCCTCCTTTCAGCAATACATATTTACTGGCCAGACAATATTTATATTAAATATTCATAACCTTAGCTCTCCAAACCCCAAAGAAATCAAAAGAAATCACTGCAAAAAAACAATACTTATCCTCTAAAATAATTAAATTAGGTCTGATTTTAAATATCTATTTCAAAGTACATGCAATGCCTCGCTGTACCAGGGAGTGCCATCCATCAGAACTCTCATCCCACACCGCTGACTCATTCAAGATCCTTTCCTAGAGGTTCAAAAAAATATCAAGCACTGATGCCAAGTTTTACTCTGTATGCCCTCTATATCTCCCCACGGCAATTTTTTATTATATGAGTAAAAGTGCTAAAAAAACGTATTGTTACGGTACAATTTTCCGAACTAAGAATAATGAAACAAGGCACTGTCCTACGTGTAGATGGTAATTTGAACATTCAAACTTAGTGCTTGGTAACCTGGAGCCAACTTAAAGGGAGTACCCAACGCAACAGCGGAAGAAATTCTGCTGCAACAACTGCAGAGGGCTTTTTTTTCCCCTGCACACAAAGGACACGGGTACATCCATACCTCGGCGCTACAGCCGCTCATGGCCGCGAGCTGCACCGTCCCTGAGAGCGCTGCTGGAAGCTGCCCACAGCACTAAGCACGGCACGGGCCAACCAATCCTTCGTGCCCAACCAAGATTCGCTCCTTTCTTCTCTCCCTACTCGCTGCTAAGAAGAACTCGGTTGATTTTTAATTGACAACCATTACACAAGCAGACCTCGAGCTTTTAGGGCCGCCGGTTGACTCATCTCTCGCACCTTAAAAATGTTAAAGGGTTTCGTCCTTGCCCTACGTCTCCCAGACGAGAGCAGGAGACCGCCCGATCTCATTTTATCTGCCCTAAAGGCAATTCTCACCCTTGCACACAACCGCTTTTAACGCTCGGGTTTCCTAGGGAACTTTTAAGGATACCACAGAATGGGTTACCCGGGACGATAGCCCGTATTAAGGAGCTGGGAAGTGGGATTACCCCTTTGTTTTATTCGCTTTTGCCTTTTCCCACTGGCGTTTTGCGGGTGATGGATGACAGGCCGGCCTCCCCGCCCTGCCTCCCTCGCCCTCCCCCGATGTCTGAGCAGCGGGAGGAGGTGCCGCCGCCTCGACCCAGCGATAATGGCTGCGAGGAAGGGATCGACTGGGGCCCCGCCGACTCCCGACCCCAGCCCCACCTCGGTCGCGCCCCTGTCCCCTGCCGCCCCCAGCGTTTCCGGAGCTCGACTCGCCCCTGCGGCTCTCCTTGCCACATGCAAGCTCCCACGGTACAAGGAGAAAAAAAAAAAGAAAAAAAAAAAAAAAAAAAAAAGAAAAAAAAAAGAAAAAAAAAAAGCCGGCCTCCTCCTTTCCCAGGAGCTTCCCCCCAACAGCACCCCCATCCCCCACGCCGCTCGGGTGCCTTTCTCCAGTCTCATCTCACCGCCCCCCCGCCGCCTTCACCGACCCCTTTCCTATGGCCACCCGCCCGCATCGGCTCAGCCCGCCCCCCCCTTCTTCCTCCCCGTCCCTCCTCCTCCTCCCCCTCCTCTCCTGCTGCAAACGGCCATTTCTATTGTGTCTCTCGGTGCCAAGCCGACCAGGGATCGCCCCGGCCGCTGCCAGCCGCACAGCCCGGCAGAAAATGGCTGGAGGGAGACGCCAGACCCACCCAACCCCCCGCTCTTCCTCCTCCCCGCTTCCCGGCCGCCTTCCCGGCCCCCTCCCCGCCGAACTGCCCCGGGGGGGCTGCCGGGCGCAAGGAGCGCCGCGTCCCTCACCTGTGGTGAGCCGGGACGACACCTCTCCGAAGGGCGAGGGCTCCATACGCAGGTATTTCTGCGGGGAGGAGGCAGCGGCGGCGAAGGAGGAGGAGGCGGCTGAGGCCGGGGCTGACAATGGCGCACATCGCCTTCGCTTCGGGGACGCCGGGCTCAGCAGCGGGTCGAAATCCAGAGTCCTTTTCAAAGTGGCGCCGCAAGCCATGGCGCGGAGCGGCCAAGGGGGCTCGGAGCGAGGGGCAGCGGTGGAGACAGCAGCAGCCGGCCCTGCCCAGAGGCGTCTTCCCCACTGTCTGGAGTGGGCTGGGGGGGAGGGAAGGGAAAGGAGGGGGCGGCTGCGTCAGGGCCGCCTCCGCCGCCTCCCCGCCGGCCTCTCTCTAGGGAGCGGCCCCGGCAGCGGCAGCAGCAACCCCGGTTCAGTCCAGCTGGATCTCCGCTCTCCTCGCCCGTTCCGCCCTGCCCGGCCGGGACAAATTCCCCCCGCGGCCGGTGGCGGGACACGAGCAGTGCCGAGAGACGCGGTGCCGGTCCCAGGTGCGCGGTGCGGGGCGGCCGATGCGGGGCGATGGCGATGGCAGGGCCCGGGCGGCGGCGATGGCGGCGGCGATGGCGCTCCCGGCCGTAACCCCCGCACCAGCAATATGGCGTCAACAACAACGCCGCCGGTTCAAACGCCGGCCCCCCCCCGCCGCAGAGGCTCACGGGACTCGTGGTTTCCCCGCCCTGGCCCACGCCACTCAAAGGCAGGACGGCCACTGGGGAGCTGGGACTACAGCTCCCGGCGTGCACCGCGCCGGCAGGGTAGGCTTCCGGGGTCTGGTTTAAATCCCCCCTGGGAGGGTGCGGGCTGGGGTGTGGATGGGGGCGCGGTGGGACCCCGGGAAGGGCCGGCCGGTCCCCTTGGGACGCACAAAAGGGGTGAGGGGCCTGTCCTGCCTCCTCCTCCTCCTGCAGGTGTCGGTCGGCCTGGGCGGCGGTGTACGTCCGCGTGGCGCTTGTCTGCATGTGAAATCGGGGGCAAAGTGCGCTTAGTGGCCTCCATGGTGAGGGCAGAGCAGGGAGCGTGCGAGAGTCCGAGGTGGCACCTAAGGACACGCACGGAAAGGCCTCACGATGTCGGGATCTGTGTCACGGCGTCACCGAGTGGTTTCCTTGCAGTTGCATAAAGCACATTCTTGCTTAAGGAGGGTGGTGGGGGAAGAGGTTCAAGGAACTATAAAGCGGCTGCTGGGAAGAGCGCAGCGCTTTCCTGTGCAGCTTCCTGATTGAAACAAACTGTGTTACAGGTCACCACAGTGGGAAAGCTAACAGAGGTTTATAACCCCCAAAATACATGTAGCTTATACGTTTTCTGTATCTAATTTTGGTAATTTACCCATAAACACAAAAGCATGTTGTCTTTGAAAGGCAAAATTACGAATATGCTGTCATAAAGTTTTAACACTTTGATGTTTTTTGATTGTGTTCTGAAGTGTGAGCTAGGCTTTCTCTAACAGCATAAAAAACCCCCACAGACCTTACCATCCTTTGGAAGCAGGATTTGCTGTATGTGTTTGGTGTGTGGCATGTATTGTTAATTTAGCCAAAGCGGCACCCAGTCAGTCAAAACACCAATCTGATTGTGCTGGCACTGTGGTTGTGCTGGCACTTGGGGTAGCTGAGGTTTCAGGTGGTGGGGTGACCTTGCAGATCCTTCCTTCTCAACAAATGACTTGTTTTCTGAGACAGATAGCTTGTGACAGTGTTGGTGCAAACAGTTAGGTGAAGTTTACCTTATGCTTGCCCGAGTTGCCTTGGCCTAAAATTAATACTGCAAAATTGCAAAATGAAACCTCTGCTGTGAGCTGTTCCTCTGAAGAGGAAGTACTTGGAGTGTTTCCTTGGAAATAAGGATGCTGACAAGCCTTTCTAAAACTAAGACAAGTTCTGCTTCTTTGCAGCAAGATTCAGGAAATGTACTGATGTTATTACAGTGTTACAATTGTCCTACTATTAGTGTACTGGTATAACTACTTCTGTGGACACTCTTCTTTGGAATAATGCTGCCTGGTTTTCCATCCATTTAATTCTTCATTTCCATTACATTTCCCTAAGCATATAGCTTTCCCTGTGTTTGGGCACCGGTGTTAAATATTCTTACCAAGCACTTAACCCAGCAAGACTAAGGCAAAGTTGCTCTGGCAGGCTTTGAATTAAGGGAACCCCAAGTGTCTCTCAGTGTGTGTATTATGTACCTGTTTAGTTTGGAGTGCTCTGTGCCCTGCTTCTGCCATCATTTGTATGCTGAGAAGTGCCTGTGTTTGGGTGTGGTAGTGGGAAAAAAAAAGTTAAGTTTCAGAGTAATCAGTACTTCCCCACTGAAATTATTATTTTTGATATGTATTCTGCATTTGGCAGCAGAAGCAAAGATTTGGTGACCATGTGGCATAATGATCCTAAGGACCATTCAGGCATAATTTAACTCAATTAAGACAGTCTGAGGAATCAGGTGAGACTTCATCAAGATAAGGTTCTAGAAAGTCAGCTTTTGCCAGCACAGGCAGCACTATAATTGTAAGAAATTGATTAGAACAGTGATTGTCCTAATCAACAGAGTTATTTGGCTTTTATCTGACCTTTAATTTGTTGAACTAAACTGAAGCAAGTCTGATTTAGGTCAAAATAAGAATTCACATAGCCCTTTGCAGCAAATTAAACCCAGACAAACCAACATAGCTTTGCATGTAGACAAGCCCTAAGGCATCAAAATGTCCAACAGCAGTGACAAAGTGCTTGATGGTTGTCAGGGAACATGTGTTTTTACTTTCATTGTGGCAGGAAACACCATAGGGTCAAGGCTGCAAACCACTGTTTATATTGTTCTTTCTTCTACGTACTTATTATATAACCAATTTGCAGTGCCCCATTATGTGCTACGTGGGGTGCCTTTAAAATTATATATTATAAGCATCTTTTTAAAATAAATAGTACCCACAAATTTTATGAATACTGGGAGTGGGAGAGCTGATTCATAACTGGCATTGTGCTAGATTTTATTGAATGTGTACTTCTAGCATGACACCTGTTAAAAAGGCAAGTCCTGACTCAAGACAAAATTTTGACCTCTGTATAGCCCTGATTGAGGTGGGAAAGTAACCTTTTCAGTGTATTGCTTTGGGATGGTGATGGAAATATCCTGGTGGACCAAATATTAGGCTTTGTGCAGTCTGTTTTCTTCTTTTCTTCCTATTGCTCCATTTCTTTTTTTTTTTTTTTTTTTTGTCTTCCTCTCATGCTCTTTCTATACCATTTTGACTTTGCTTCCTATTCCTTTTTCTTGAGACATCCTTTTCATTTGATGCAGGATCCACATCACAGGCCCCATCTTTTCTTCTACATCATCTAACCATGATCTTCTCACTTCCCCTGTGGCTCATTTCTCATTAACCAGTCGTGCTTGCCAGCACGGGACCACGGACTGGCTGAACAGTTTCTAGGGCTCGTTCATTTCACCACAAGTGAACAAAATTCACTCTAAGTGGTGTCATGCCACTTGAATTTGGACATGGGTACCAAAGGTTTCTTACTTATGTATTAGGCCCACGCTGTGGTTGCAGATTTTGTGGACAAATTGCAGTGGTGGTTATCTACCATTATGTCAGTGAAGTGTTTGTATGGTGCCAAGGGAGAGGGAATTAGTTAAGCTGGAAAAAAAAAAAAGGAGATTAGTACAGGAATTGTAAGGTGGGAAAAACAGCTGAAAGAAAACTGGAATTAATTTCTCAGTCTGCTTTGCTATATAGGAATGTAGATGGTGCTGGCCAAAGGGAAAGGATACACAGGAATGAAAGGCAAAGGTCAGTGAAGTTCAGCTCTGCTTCTTTAGATGCTGACTTATGCTGATAAACTGTACCAAAAATTATGACCTGAACCTATAATATTCACTGACTTTCAATAGGACAAATCTGTTTCTTAGGCCTGAGCTACTAAGGAATTGCCAACAGAAGTACAGAAGTATATTTCCCAATATAAAAGACATTCAAAACACCTATTTCCTCTAAAATACTGTATATAATTACACATATTCAGAAAAGATTAATTGAAACCAGAATCTGTATAGGAAAAGGTAAGTGAGCTGATTAGAATAATGTAAAAGGGAAAAATTAGCCCCAGGAAATTAAAGTGTTGTTATTTTAATGTTATTCCCCCTACTAGTTGTTGAATTCTATGATTTTTCCCTAAAAGCACAAGGTAAAAATAAGTTCAGGACATCTATTTCAGTGATGAAGATTATGTTGTGATACAGGAACTGTCAGTTACCTCACCCAAACTGAAAATAAGAGGAAGATTTCTAAGTGCCTGAGGAATGAGTGTCCAGAACACTCTTCCAGTAGCACCAGTATGGGTGAAAATAAACCCCAGTCTTTAGTTGCAGGTTAGGTGGGCTTTAGGTAAGGCTTAGTATTTTTACAAAAAGGGATTCTATGGTATTGATGTTTTCAGTGACACTACTAGGAATAACCCAGGAAGTTTTGCAATACCAAATGACAACAACAAAGTCAAAGTGGAATTAAACATTTTACAGGTGTGCTGGTTTTGGCTGGGATGGAGTTGATTTTCTTTTCAGTAGCCGATGTGGGATAAGTTTCAGATTTGTGACCAAAGCAGTGTTGATAGCACAGGGATATTTTCATTTTTGCTGGGGAGTGCTCACATAGCATCAAGGTCTTTTCTGCTTCTTATCCCAACAATGAGGAGGCTGGGGGTGCTTAGGGAGCTGAGAGGACATAGCCAGGACAGCTGAAAGGGCCATTCTGCATCATATGGCATCATGCTCAGCACATAAAGCTGGGGAAGAGGTGGGGGGGGTGGAAATTCATAGCTGTGCTATTTGCCTTCCCAAATCACTGTTGGGTGTGATGGGGCCCTGCTTTCCTGGGGATGTCTGAACACCTGCCTGCCCAAGGAAAGCCGTGAATGACTTCTTGCTTTGCATTGTGTGCATGCACAGCTTTTGCTTTCCCTATTAAAGAGTCTTTATCTCAGAAAACTCTTAAGAGTTTTCTTACTTTTACCTTTTCCATTCTCTCCCTCATCCCACCAGGGGAGTGGCTGTGTGGTGCTCAGCTGCTGGCTGGAGTTAAAATGTGACAACTTGAAAGGATATGAAGCAGGAATAACCCATTTGAGTCAGTTCACCTATATTCAGAATAATATATTGAAGCTATAAAAAGAAAATTACTAAACTCACTGGTGTATATGCATGAATTGTGCTAACAGACCTGGATATAGTATAATTAGGAAGCACCGAGTAAAGTCTTGCTGCTCTGACTGTTGCAGTTACCTCAGTGATTTCAGGAAAGCATCAACTAGCAAAGCATGGATCAGTAACCTTTTCCATCTGTTGTTAGTCACAACTTTGTGTAGGATCACCAAGAAAAGGAGGGCAGTGTCATAAGGTACTGGAAATGCTACTGCAGCATAAAGAAAGATTGCCTTACATCATGATGTCCTGAATACCCTTACACCCCAATGTCAAATATTTTTATACACAAATGTTTTACATTGTGCCTATTGCTTTTCTACCTCTCTTTTACTATTGTTAAGAATTCACATTTTTAAACTTCACATATAATTTTCCCTGCCTGGATTTTGGACAAACTCTGCTTTGCTGTTGATCTTAAAAAAAACCCTGGTACAGTGCTTTAGCAGAAAGGAAAACTGTACTTACGAAAAGATTGGGGTTTTTTTTTCAAAAATGTTCCCTTACATCTTTGTAAAAGAACTTTTCATAATTTATTCTAAGGGTAAAGGAACAGCATGGTATTGCATATTAATTGGAGTGTAGAATTGAGTCAACTAAAAATATAGAGCTGGAATGGTAAAAAAAATTACAGGCCAAGTATTAATAATGTGACTAATACTGAACATGTAAATTAAGAGCCATTGAAGTCAAATACACTGAGCTGTGAACATTTCTCAGGACTGGAGCCTGGATCCTCTGTGAGCTGATACAGCTGTGTCAGGCTGAGATATGGTAAAGGTCAGTTTTTCTTCTGTGCCAGTATGTTAGTGAACAAGCCAGCATAGGGCAGAGTGACAACTAAGCTATTTATTAACTATCTCCTATTGACTTCCTCAGAACTAGGAGGAGATGTGAGACACACTTCATTCTGTTCACTTGCAACACATAAAAAATGGGCAGGTACTTTCCCCTGTTGCTTCCTTGGAAATTTTGCTTCTATTAAGCTCAATTTTCTGCATCAAGCAATGAAGAACTGGGGACTTGAGTTAAAACTCCTATTTTTCCAGATCGTTTACTAAGTGTTCAACTCCTCTGTCACCATCTTGCCTGTCTTATCCATCCTTGTGTTCTTTTCAGTTAGTATCTGGCTACATTTTATTCTCAAAAACTTCTTCCTGCCTCTGCAGCCGACCTCCAGGAAGCTCCTTGGTCTCCCAAGCAAGGTGCTATGTATGTGTGCTCTACCATCTCTACACACCTATGGTTTAACCTATTTCTCCCCCTCTGATCAATCACTCCTCTGTTCTCCTCTGCCAGTCCTGTACAGTACTTCTCATTTAGCATACATTTTCTATTCATCAAACAAAAGACAGCACTCATATTCTGCTGGCAAAGACACTCCTTGTTCTTTCTCCACCACCACTAATTCTGTCATCCTTCAAGCTGCTCTGCTCCTTTTTCCCTCTCATATAAAAGCTAGTTTTAGGTCATGGCTGCTCTTCTGTGAAGTATTTCCAATGACCTGTTTCCCCACCTCAGACCTTGTTTCCAAAATTCTTCCCCAGACTTAGGTCACCTCTAGCCTGAAGATGTTCATAAATTACCAGCTTTCTAGAACTTTCTCCCAGGGAATCTTAGTTTCTCCTTTCCACCCACAGTTCAGGGTCTTCTGTTCACCATTTCAGGAGACAAAGTTTTCACTGCCCTCCTCACCCTTTTTCCTCACTAACCAGGAGCATCTCATCACCTTTGCACCCCTTCTTGGATGTTCTTGGTTTATTCATCCCTTTGGTTTCAGGCTTCGCTTTTGGGGCCTGGCATTCCTCTGCTGATGCATTAATTTGGGGTTTATGTCAATCCCACACATTCTGGTCCAGTCCAGCTTTCCTCTAATAACTTCCTTCCCTTCTTCATTCTCTCCTCCAGCTTTCCTCAGAGGACTTTCACTCGTGCTGCCCTTTTTTCTTTAAGCCTGGAACAACTGCACCCATCTTGTGAACCAAATCCACACTGCCTTCATTCAAATCTCCCCATAAGATGTACTTTTGCCATAACACCTATCCAGCTCAGATTCTTCTCCTGAAATATATCCTGTTCCTCTATAATAAAAACAAATCCTGTTTCATAACAAAACAAAAAGAACTGAGCAAGAGACTTGACTACACAACTAATTTTTGGCAGTTGCTTTCTGCCAAGAGCAACATGCTTGTTCTTATCCCACTCCTTTCGATTGTCCTCCCCGTGTGCCTCCTGTTTGTCCTTTTGTTTTCAGCTTTTGATTCCTTCCTGAGGGCTCCTGGCCTGATCCTGTGCTCACACTGGTGTGCAGTGAGGAGTAGCTCCACTGCAGCAAACAGAGCTCTGCCAAGGTGTAATTTCTGTGGAAGGCGATCATCCCTTTGTTTTAATATTAGCTAATAAAGCCTGTGCACAGCTCCAGCACAGCACTCTGGTTTTAATTAATAAAAATTAGCATATACAGCTACATACACTCTCCTTTTTCCCTCAGCTACTTTGAAGAAAACCCCTTTGTACGTCTTCCTGGTTGCTCTGTGTATTGACATTAAAAAAACCCCAAACGAATAAAACCCCAAAACCAAAGTAGCATCAAACTCCCACGCAAACAGAAGGCTTGGGTGCTGCCGCTGGCGGGCAGCGCTGGGAGCAGTCCCGGCTCCCGGCCCCTGCTCCCGCCGCCGGGGAGCCGTCCAATTCCCAGCCCGCCGTCCCTTCTCCGCCTTTCACAATCCCACTGCAGCGACTTCCCAGTCTTAATTGGAGCCCCTGGGCATTATTGTATTATTATTATTTAATAAACAACCACATAAAACACTGACATTTAAATAAAAGTAAAGAAAGGAAAGCTCTGACTCCTAGTCAGTTTTGTTTTCCTGTTGGCTTGGGTGGAAGCAGGAGCAGGTTTTCTCTACACTACCCTTGCTCACAACACACAAGCTTACATTTCATGTTATGGGAAAGAGAGCCCACCGTGGATGAGCAGGCCGGACCTACTGCAGCTGTCAATTCCTGTTGCAACATAAGGTGTAAAATAGAGAGTAATAAACTGAACATTCCTGAATAAAAGGCACTGCTTTTCTTTCCTGAGCTACAGTTTGCAAGGGTTTAGTACCATTTTCTGCATTGTGACCCCCAGCATGTTCTTTTGAGTGCTTGTCTGAAACTCACAGCCACAGGGATGCTATTAAAAATAATAAATGGAAAAGATAGTCTTATTTTTGCATTTGATAGTTTGAGGCATTTCAGTGTGAGACTTATCATGACAAAAGAAAATGTGGTATCCTTGAAGTGAATGCAGAAGAGCACAACTTGTTCAATAAGGTTTTGAAAGAAAAACAAAGAGCTGAAAGCCAGATCTGACTCCTTTAGAAACAAGTCTAAAATGAGAGGATTCAAAGTGCTTAAAATACTTTGGTGACAAGCAACAAAGAAATGTCTGTTACTAGAATTGATTGAATTAAGGAAAGGGAGAGAAAATCTTGAGAACTTTTAAAAAAGTGGTTTTAATGTGTGGGGAGTATAAGGACAAAAATTCTCCCGGGCCACAGCTAGACCCTGAATCAGCATAGCTCCTTTTCTTGAAGAAAGTGAAAACTAGACAAGGGCAGTACACACACCCTCATTATCCTTTTAGGTAGTGGATCAAAGAGGAGGAATTCAAAAGGCTGCCAGGTCTCCACTTTCCTGCAGTGAGTCTAGAGTGTGGGCTCCGTTTATTTCCCTCACATTAGGCAATGCTTCTCTATTACTCTAAATGATCCAGTCCTGAAATGGATTTCTTGTGAGATCTGAATTCTATTTACTGGTTTGTGTTTTTCAAGTACTCAGTAGGAATGAAACATTCCAGCTGTTTATAAAAATTATGTATATATGTACTTTAATTCTAGGGAGTTCACCCCTCATTCTTCCCACCATTTCATTACACATTTGCTTTCCTGTATTATATATTAAAAGCTTCATGCAGTGGCTCACTTGCATTTACATATAAGGACTGTAATAATTCTGTGATGTTGCTTGGAACTTCTGTATGAACATGTATAGAGTCAACGTGGGCATGACAAATGCATTGTAGATTTTTTTGTAGATAAACACAGTGAATGCAAATATGAGTGAATTTGTGTGCAAGTTTTAATATTTAAACAGAACTAATAAGTGCATGACACCTGTAACCACAACTACCAGTGCAAACAGGGAAACTAGTTTTAAGGCATTTGCAGTGTTTTAAAAGTGCTGGACTTTGAAATATTTCAGCTGTAATGGTTGAGAAGTGTTCATCCTCCAGCAGGTATTTAAGTGTATGGACTCTGTTATTAGGAGTACTGAGTTTATTAGCATCTGATATGCAAAAGTCCTTGTGAAAACAAGTACCAGAATGCCTTATGAAGCAATCTGTGGCTTTTAAAGACATTATGGAAATCTTACTGCAAAATGGATTAAAAACTGCTGGTTGATGATCTTAGGGAGATGGGTGTTAGGCATGGAGATTTTTTTGGAAAGCAAAATAGGAACTTATTGGAAGGGTGCTGTATTTCCATGACTGGCTGTATAGCCAGTAATAACCCTGGTCTAGAAGCAAGGAGCTTGCTTAGGAAAGACACTGCAGGGACATAAAATATAAGGAGAAAATGTAATGTGTTTGAATATGGGGTACAGTAATTCCCTAGAGGGTGATGGAGTGACTGCTTTTTGTGAGAATAATGAGGCAAAATATATTAAATTGTTACCAAAATTATGGAGAAGTATGTTCTATAAAGCTTTCTAGTGCATTTCATCAAAACCATTTCATCAAGGCTAGGTTGGAAGGGGTCTAGTGGAGTTGGAACTAGATGATCTTTAAGATGACTTCTGACCCAAACCATTCTATGATTCTGTGAAAGTATTCATGTCACAAAAAGGAGATACATGCAAGTCTAAGACTTTAATCAACAAAAAGGCAAAATGAACCTCTTTCACCTCTTTCTTTATTCATGAATACAAATCTTTGCTTGCTTCTGTATTTGGTAGAGGTACAGTTGTCCTTAATTGGCCTGCAAAATATTTCCTAGAGATGTAGTTCATATTTAACATGTGAAGGAAATTGTTTTGATTTCACTGGAAATCCACCAGCTCTTTCTAAATAAAACCATATTAGTGTAGATGTTGAACTGCTACGACAAAAGTTATGTTTCTCAGAGAGAAGAAATTAAATTGTCTTTATATTTTCATTTCTTTAGAGCTCAGTCACGGTGATTTATTGATGAAAAATCAGAAGGAGACAGTCTTCAAAATGGCCAGTCAACTGAAGAAGCCAGTCTGGGAACATTTGTATCTTCCCATTTGAAAACCTCACCTGCTGCTTGCTCCTACAGAGTACCTGGAAACACTGGTGAAAAACAATTTACAGTTGTGCCATTGTATTTTAGCAACACTTTTTTCTGTATAGCATTAGAATGATGTCAGAGGTTGATGACATATTAGGTTGTTGCAGTGAGAACAATTAATTTGGGGGAAAAAGCCAGTGAGGACCCTGTCAGACACTGAACAATGTTTTTGGTTTTCATGTACTGATTCATCAGTGTTTATAGGCCTCCAACATGTAAATCACCCTGAGGTAATCTGGAAGGGAAGGATGTGAATAAGCCAATTAAATTGGCAAAGAGCCTAAGGAACACCCTGTTTAGGGATAAAATCACGCCTATCCTAGAGCCAGTAGTTTTGGAGAAAAAAAATAGACTTAAAATCCTTGCAGACTTAAATTTCTTTGTAGAGAGAACCAATTTAGAAGACTTTGGTCTTCTTCTCTTGCATGTGTGAGCTTGGGTAACTGAGATAAGGCAGTAAGTGATGTGTTTTCTGCAAGTAACTTTAATTTTGATGACACAGAAGAATGTCATCCAGGTTGCAGAGGGTGTAGGAACTAGTTGCTTCATTTATGGTAATTATTTCGTATTCAGTTTTATGATATGAGCATTCAAAGGACTGAATTGCCCTTTATCTTTCCAAGTACCACCTCTTTTCTTTCTTTTTTTTTTTACCAAAGGGAAGTACAATTTTCCATCAGGAAGCTTCTCCACTCAACTTAGCAGTTACTAGCATACATTAAGGCGCTCTATATCTAAATAATAACAAAAGCAACTACTCTTTTTTGCCATCTGCCAGGTCTGTGCCTTCAGAGGTGTGATGTAACAGGAAAAGAGGCAGAGGTGAAGTTTTCACTGAAAGTTGTACAGAGGGAAAGGTATTTCCATTCTCAATTTACTTCCTTACAGTATAAATGGATTCTCTTTGAGTTTTCAAGAAGTTTGCTGCTTGCTGGAAGACTGGCTCTGTTTTGCTGTCATTCCACTCAGGTCTTTGAACTCATACTCAATTCCAGTCAGGAAAATAGATGTCTCTCTAGAAGACACATATCGTGTGTGTGCCTTCACTGGAGGAAAGGCCTCCAGAACTCAGATGTGACACCAGACACTTTACGTGGGAGTGGATCATTATGACCTCTCCAAGTGCCAGAGAAGCTGTAATTGGCATTTGTACATTATTAAGTGCCAGAGAATTTAACTGTAAACAGGAATCCATAGGAAATCAGGAGTCACCAGTTACATTGCTCACAGAGCTACTCATTTAAGAGCAGCTTTTGGACATTTTTTAGATGCCATTAAGAGTGGGGGAGAGCTAACCTCCCCTTTTTTTATTCCATCTTCTTTGTAATTCTAGAGTCATGTTCATGGTTGAAGGGAAGTAACTTCCTGAAATCAAAAACAGGCAGAAAGCAACAGAGACATGAGATCACTGGAGACACCACTATCAGTCCTCTGAATGCCTTGGAATTGACAGCATCAGGAGATCCTAGATATAAATGTCCCGATGGACAAAAGACCCAGATAAACATAGCTGTTAAGATGATTTCAGTGCCTCTCACCTAACCCCAGCCTGTTAGCTCAGCATCTAGCTCATACCAGTCTTCACACCCTATGGAGACAAAGAGACGCCTTCCAGGAACAATCAGTACCAGCCCAAAGTAGGAATAAAAGGGATGTGATGAACTCTCTTTGTCTGTCTGTCTATCTGTCTGCATTTTGTGCTGAGGAGGGCTAGATGACCATCTGAATTTTTTAGACAGCAGGTGATCAGTGACATGATTCCCAAGTTTACTGTTCAGCTCTTGCCATAGCTGCTGGCAGCAGATCAGACCTCTCCTGTTACTAGATGAGGACAAGAAATTTTGCACCAGAGGTTTGGTTCAAGGATCCCTTTTGTTTTGAACTGGAACTAAAGATTCACTCATCTTCTTGGAGGTGTCTCTGGCTCTTATTCACTTTCAAGCATTCAGGAACTGCTCAGAGCAGTGGAAAGAAACATAAATAGCTGCTTTCACTTCTCTTGTTGGTGTTATGTGCCCTGAAGAAACAGGAAGCAAAGTAAGGTTAAGCTGGGTTTAAAGGAACAAGATAAAGTTTGGTAGAGGAAGGGAAAAATGCATAAGTTGGCCATGTCTCTAACTTCAGTTTACCTAAACTGTTGCCAGGTCTTCACGAAAACAAGGGATTAGGGAAATAGTCTAAATCTATGCTGCACGAAACACAGAGCACATGACACAAGCCTGAGCCCCTTTGTCTCAATAGACAGCACTCCAGAATTGGTGTGACCTTACTTCTGCCCTTGTTAGTCTGAAATATGTAGCACAGCTGTAGGACGTGGTTCATCATTTATCAAGAGAAAATACAGTTCTGGATGGGAACGTGGAGGTGAAAACTGTTCTGCATACCACGTTCGCTTTCATGTTGTAACTTGCTGCTTGGAAAAAAACAGAACGTTTTGTCTTCTTGTAACACTGGTGAACAACTCCTTATCATAACCTTGTAAGAGGCTTCAAGTACATTCATGAATAGGAAGATGATTACGATGACACATCAAGGTTTTCTGAATACTTTTTTCTATTCGTATGCATCCTCATATTTTTCTTAGTTTTCTTTTCAGAGCAAGGTGTTTCTAATCTCTGGTGTGATTGGTAGATAACATCCTTTCACTCTTGGTGGCTCAGCTTGCTGTGAAACTCAAGCTGAGCAGTAGGAAAGTGAGTTTACATGAGGGGCTGTCAGACCTAAAGCAGCTGATTTAGCTGGAAGGCCCTGCAATGACCTTTGCAAAGGAGGCCACTATTGCTCTGAGCAGTTACTGTGAGAAAACCCAAGGATAAAACCCCATTTAGCCTGACTAAACTGTTTAGTGGGAAAGAACTTTCATGGGGGATTTAAAGGATCTAATTTGTAGGGTAGAAAGTGGAAGATATCTATGTAGCCGGGGAACAATTGAAAGTGTTACTCTGAACACATCCATAAATAATCATGCCAGGTAGGGTATTTTCTCTTCCTTCAAGTATTTCCCAGGCTGGGAGTCTGCTTTGGCCACAGCTGCTTCTCTTCAACAGTCCATTAGAGTCCTGAGACTGGGTTTTGAGCCAGCTGTGTAGGAAGGCTGTAATACTTCTCTCAGCTTGCAGCTGAAGAGTCAAGTGTATAGCCTGATATGCCTTTTTTGAGGAGAGGACTCATATTAATTACCCTACATCTAAGGAAATCTAATTTCAGAGCACAAGGACACAGAGGAAAAAAGGAAGCCTGATTTTTCTAGGGTTCAAATGATCACATTAGTGCAGAGATTTGTGTCACAGGGAGTGCCTCTGGGCCTTCTTGCCCCCGGGGTTGTTAGCAAAGGGCAGGAAATCAACTGAGACCAATGACTTCAGTGACAGATGCCAGGGGAGTAGAGGTGGTATCTTTGGCATTAGGCTGAGGGGGCTACAACTGGTGGTGCAATGGCTGAAAAGTTTACCCTGTGTCTCGTTGCTTCAAGGGTTGTAGATGAGTGCTGACCATATGGACCAACAGCACAAGTTTCACCACACTTGCGAAGTTAAAAAACTCTGGTGGTTCCCTCTTCTCTAAAGTGTTCTGCAAAGCCATGTTTGGGGTATAAATGGTATGGACATGTCCAGTTCAGTGAGGTAGTTAGTAGAGTTAGTAGAGGGGGTAGGTAGAATTTATATTGTAATCTTACTTTCTTGATTTGACAGAGCAAAGAGAGAAATCCCAAAGCCATGTATTTTGAGATTTACTCCAAGTCAGTTAAAGAGAGCGAATGAAAAAAGTAGATAAGCTTTTTGAGATTGCCACTCTGACATCACACACTCATGATGTATGGCCCCTCCTGTGTGCTTTTCCAACTCAGCCCACTGTTCTTGCCCATGGAACTCTGCAGCCCCAAGGACCCAGTTAACACCTGCTCCTTGCTGTCTGGTGCCCTCTGGTGCTGCAAGTACCTGTCCAGGCTACATCCCATTGCACCCTTGTGCAACTGTGGGAGCCAGCCCGTACCCCAACGGGGACCCAGGCTTTTCCCACTGCAGTTCTAGAAGTGGCAAGGGCACTCTATTATGCCTTGGAGCAAGTGGGATAGGCCTGGGAAGTAGGAAAAAGCTTCTCTAGCCCTGTGTCTGTCCTTGAAAGAGGAGAGTGGGAAGTATACAGGATCCCCCTGTACACTTGGACTGATCCCCCTCCAAGCATATCTCTTGCTTTACTCCCTTTCCCTTGCTTTAGCCTCTAAGTTCTATCATCCATACTCTTATTAGTGTTACCTTCACATAGTTGCCTGGTCTCACTGCTGTATCTGCTTCCTCCAAGGTACAGCTTCTCTTCCCCCTGGCTATTCCCACCACACACTGATCCCATTCCAGACACTCATACTGCAGTGCCCATGGCTCAGTAATGATTGGAGTTTACACATGCTCAGTTTTATTGTTCAGAAAACAGGATTACAGTATCTTTGCTGTCATTCTTCTTCCCTTTAATTATTGATTGATTGGTTGATTGATGGTGGCTCTCTGGTTAACCAGTCTCCCAAGCTCAAGCAACAGCCACATGCCTATCCTTCCCACATATTTACCTGGAGCATCCATAATGTATATATCTCTGGAAATTACTTAGGGCCTTTTCTAAATTCATTTGTACAAATTGGCAGGGCTCATTTTGCTGTACTTAAAGAAAACTGATAACAGAAACAGATAAGAACAGACTCACTCACAGGTCATTCTCTTGATTTGGTCCAAGTAGTTTTTAGCTTTTTCAGGGAATGAGTGGATCACTCAATGACTGCAACTACACTCTGGTGGCAGGTTCTTGCCTGCAAGCCTGCTTCCCCACACCTGATACTTGTGCCCTGTTCAGTTTAGTTGTCCCTTCTTGAGATGGTCAAATGCTGTTCCTGATGATGTTGTCACAGTCAGTGACACAGTCAGTCAGTAGCTGTATGGAAAGACCAAGCTTCAGGACGTTTGCAATCTGATTAGCTAAAACATCATTAGCATGGGCTTTCCTGGCAGATTCATGACCTGAGGGCCATCTGCCTGACAAATTTCAGTTCTCTGCCACAAGGAGCAATTATAGGAAGAAATCACAACATTTTTTTTCTGCTGTTTTTGTTTGCTTCTGTCTTTCTTTGTTTCTTTATTTTTGACAAATATCTGTTGGAAACAGCTAAAGTGATTAAACACAAAATAAGATATCTGCCCCAAACTCAACCAAACCAAATCATCAAACCCAACTAGCAGACAATAAGCTGTTGGCAGGACTAAGCTTGAAACTTGTGAACTGGAACAGATAAAGGGTTGGCATAGATGTAAGAAACAGAAAATGGGACCTTATAAAGAGAAGTTGGGCAACCTTCAAAAAAGTGGTGCTACCAGTCCTGTCAATGAATAGTTAGATATGGCCCTTGCAGATTGCAGGTCTTTGATGCAATGCTCACTGGTGAGTCATTTGGAAGATCACTAATTGAAGGATAGAAACTGGCCTGCTGCGGCCTGCAGCCATTATGAGCTGTGCATTTTTTTAAGAGGTGTTTGTTGCAATACCCTCTATTTTCTGCAAATGGGGTGTGGTTCTCCCATTCCTGGTAAAGTGACTGGTGCAGCTTTTGGTTGGGAAAATATGGGTGCTGTTGCATGACAAGCTGGACTTTCCCTAGGAGGGAAGTCAACTTCTTCCTCTCCAGTACAGCACCTGGGGTGTGACAATTCCCAAAATCACAATGGAACCGCACAGAAATCTGGCAACTTTACCCAGTTTGTAGTTATATGGATCTACCTCATAAAAACATCTGAATCACACATTTCTCACTACCTATCTACCTGCATAAGCACAACCCCATCCTGTTCTTAGGATCTGAGCCTAATATTCTCAGACTGTGCCTCCATTTCCTTTTTTCATCAGAGGTCTTGTGACTCTCACTCCTTACGTAATTATTTGGGCTTTAGTGAAAACAGCTGTGTTTCAGCCTGCAATCAAAGTGACACTGTCACTCTTTGTTCATGTTAAATACAGGCACACAAAGTTTATTTGGCTCTAATGCATTAGAGAACTCATTCTTCATGCAGGATGGGAGGGACACCACACCGAGCCTCAGGGATGACATAGCGCAGATAAACAGCCATCCTGCAGCTGCTTCCATGGTGGATAAGACAACCCCTGCACCTCCTTGACTTCTTTTCACACTTCCACCACTCTGCTTTTCCAGACCACTCACTTTGCCGGTTGAAGACTGCACAGTCTGGCTTCTGCTGGAAACCTGGGATCATGGAGAAGGAGACAGACTGCAGCACTGTGCTGCAAGTATGGGAAGCATGGAATTAGTTTTGTGAAGGCTGCAAGGAGGGAGCAGTCTGGTGAGTATTCACAAACACTGCATCCAGTCTGGTAGGGAGAAGCTGAAATGCACTTTCCATGTTTATGGGAACATGGAGGTTGCTGTGCAAAGCCAAGCTGATTAAGTCTGTTATCCTGCTTCAGACAACAATGAACACTGGCTGCCAGAGGAGATGCAAGAAATGCTCTAGTGAAACCAAGATTTTTCCATGCAGCATGGACATTTCTTGTCATCCTACAATATCTAGGTCACTAGTTAATCATGTCAATAACTAGTCACCAGCATGAGTTGGGAAGCGTGAAGGCTTTAGGCTGAACTGTTCCAGTTAATGCCCTACATGATTCCTCTCACTTAGCTGAAACAATAATGAACAAAGAATGATACCCTCCTCATCCTGTTCCTTCTGAAATGTATGATGAACCCCATATTATTAGCAAAGGTGTAGGTTCAAACCTGTCATTATCTCACACAGAGCACAGTAAATATCGTGACTAAGCATTAACAATGTGTCAACAATGATCATCTGTAAGTCTCATTGGCATGCTTGATGTGAGCTGAACCAGGTTGTCAGCTGCCTTCTTCAATGAGAGTGCAGCAACTACTCTGAATAACCATCTTCCATCACTGCGTACTACAGGTAAAAAATGCAGGTGAACAATATTTTACACGCACAGATATGTAATTGATTATATTACAAAGAAATGCAATAACGTGTAGCTTGTTTTACACTTTATGGAATTTGAATGAAGAGATCTCATTACCCAGAACCAGCATGCATCTAGCTTGGTGAATACAATAAAAAATGGGTTCTTCAAATCACTAATCCAGAAGCATTTCAGAAAGAGAGGGAGTTCAGCAGCACAAGAAAGATGTCTTATTCCTAGAAATCTCCACACTCAACTGCTGTCCTGTATCTTTCAGTGATTCAGTAGCATGGCAGTTATAATTGAGCACACACATACTTCTGTTAGTAAACAGGAAGAAGCTGTGCAGCAGCACCAAGATGGCTTTGGATTCTCTGAGTACCAAGGTGGGTGGTCACACCTGATCAGGGCTGTGAGATTGCTGTGAGATTTGGGTAAGGTGGTCAGTTTTGCAGAGGGAAAATCTGAATTAGCTGTAACTGTGTTGTGATAAGAAAGGAGGATGCACAAGGAGGATGGTAAGCTGGGGGAGCACCTAACAAGGCAAAAAGGAGAGAAAAAAATGTTTTATTTCTATTTCTTTAACTAGCAATTTGCTTACTTTCTCCTTTAGATTGAATAAGAGAAAGCACTGACTGCAGCGTTGAAACAGTGTGTTTACACTATGGTTAGTGTACTATTACAGACATCGCGTGATGTGATTGGAGAGAGGATGGACTATCAACAGGTAGCCAGAAGCCTGGGGGGAGTTTCTTAAGATTTGTGCGCTCCCATGTTCATCTCCTCAAATCCAACCAAGTCTGCTTTGGGGGAAAAAAGCCCCACCAACCTGTGACTGTGCTCCATTTATGAAAAAAATAGTTAAATCAGGGCAAAAATATAAGACCCATGTAGTTCCTGAAGATAGGAATTACTCGCAGGATGTTGCTAGGGCATCAGATAAAAATTTTAGCAAATGGATGTAAAATTTTTATCACAAGTCTGTGTTTAGGAATCATTGGAACTGCTTGTATTTTCAAAAGTGTGTAATCATGGACAGCTTCAGCTGCTCTCTTCTTCATGCTTTTATTTTGTGAATGGGATAGAGCTCAGTTGTTCAGGGCTTGTGCAAGTTTTTCTACTTGCCTGAATTGATAATGATACAATCATAGACTATCCTGAATGGGAGAGGGACCCACAAGGACCATCGAATGGAATATCCTGATTAGGGAGGGACCTACAAGGATCACTGAAATCTAATTCCTGGCCCTGCACAGGATCACCCCAAAATCACACCATGTGCCTGTGTTGTCAAAATGGTTCCTGAACTCTGTCATACCTGGTGCTGTGATCAATTCCCCAGGAAGCCTGTTCCAGTGCCCAGCCACAGTCTGGGTGAAGAACCTTTCCCTGATATGCAACCTAAACCTCCCCTGACTCAACTTCCACAGGCCATTCCCTCCAGTCCTGTCACTGGTCACCACAGAGAAGAATATCCGTAAAAGACCATAAGATGAATCAGCTACTTTTTGTGTCCTTTATTTGAAGTTCTTTAAAATTATCAAATCTCTGCATATGCACAAGCTATCAAAATGTAAATAAATGAAAATGAACATTTTCTGTTAAATGTTCATGTTAAAGTAATTTCTACTCCCACCTCCTGGCTGGAGGTTCCTTCCTATCAGTCAGATCCCTACACCAGTCAGTGTGTGGACACATACTTCCTGTCTCCTAATGGCTCCTTGAGGAGAGAAAAATCTGTCCAAATAGTCCTAAACAGAGATTATGTCTTCACTGATTAAACTTCTTTAGGTAGTGATGTGTCCAACTGGGTTTATGACTGCAAATGATTAGTTTCAAGCATAGTCCCAAGGGCAAAAAAAGGCTTCACCTGCCAAATTTGGTTAGTTTTGCCAGCTGAAATGTTTGTTGATGACTTGAACGTGTGAATAGGTCTTGTTGATGAGCTATCTTCTCAAACATCTCAGTTATATTTGTCTTATTGCCAACTTCCGTTGACAGGCTTTTGGAGGGAGGAGAGGACACCATGAATGTAGAAGAGCATCTCCATAAGTTAGGTAATTTTCTTTTTCCCAGCACATGGATCTAAAATGGCCCTGCTGCCTTGTTGCTGTTGCTTGATTGCATGGATCAGAATTTAGTTAGCATTAATTTTCTGGCCCTAAATATTTGAAGTCTAGAGCTATTCCAGAGAACAATTATATTTCATAACAGCTTTGCTGTCATGAATATGTCTTGATCATCCCTATTTCAGCCAGAGTCTGAGCTTTTAGCCCATGTCTGAGCTATTCTTGGTAGTAAATGGTTTCTGGCAATCAGTGCATGGAGATTTTTGAAATAAGATCATTTAGAGCAGAGAAACATTAGGAAAGTTATGAGCCCATCAGGGACCTGATAGCTGTCCTGATTCTTCCATTTTGTAATGTGGGGAGACCCAGCTGTTTGACAGCCTCAAGTCACAGTGAAGCCTTGGGTGACATAACTGATTTCCCAGTGTGCTCATGGTGATCAGTGCTCTGGACCAGACAGCCCAGGATGTGGCATTTCTCTCTGTCTGTGCTTTGTCGGGGCGTGGGCTTCAGGGAGCTCCTTCCCTTCTGCTGGAAGAATCAACTTTATGTTCCCTAAGTTCAAAAGAGGAACTTGGCCTCTAGACAGATGTTCTGATATGTGGGGGATGTCTGGGTGTATGTGGTATGACAGCTAAGCAGAGGCTGTCACTTATGGGCCTGTGTTTGGAGAAGACTCATAGGAGTGCTACCAACAAGCAGCTCTTGGGGCCAGCCATGTCTGTGTGGTGCTCTTGGGTGTACATCCACTCTCTCTTGAGCAACTGAGTGAGTGCCCAGAAAGTTGGATGGACGCTGTGCCCCTCACATCAGTTCCTAAACATTGCCCTGTCTAATCCACAGCTGCTGTGGACTTTCAGCATAATGTCGCTTTTGTCTGAATAGCAGCAACATCATCTAAAGAAGCAATAGATTTTGAGACAACTGGAGCAATCATTCTTTGATCCCTGGCAAAGCCCAGGGGCTTGATTATTATCCAGTGGAAGTAGCTGAGATAAATGAGTTTTCAGGAGTAGGCAACTCAAAAGAGGTCAGGCTGGAGGAGGATTAGAGTGAAGGGTGAGAGGGTGCACCCAGCTCCCAGGATAATGAGGTCAGTCATGAGCAAGCCACAGAGTCCTCTCAGAGCCCAGTGCTTTTACAGGGCTCACATGCAAGCAGGAGCAAGCAGGAATGCTTCTTTCCATAGACCTCTGTCACCTCCTTGGAAGCTGATCAAACACATTTTAATAAAAACCACCATTTGACTCCTGATGTTTTTATACTGATTAAGAACATTGACTTGGCTGACTGAACAAGGGAACTCATTGTAGCTCATTCACTTCATGTCGGAAAAGCTTTGATCGGACTGAGTGGGAGTTTAAGGTACTCTACAAAATGAATTTTGGTGATAAGCTTTTAAACTGAATTTGAACCTTGCACAGGCTCCAGAGACAAGGAATAAACAGCTCCATTTATATTCTCTAAAGATACACACCAAGATGTCCCTTTAACCTTTGGTTATATTGCATTGGAGGTCAAACTGTTTCTTAAACTATTTGAAATTATTTGTCCAGATTAGCTGTCCCTCCTGAAGGTGGAGAACTTTCAGGGTGATTCCCAAGAGCCCTGAGGCCAACTATAATGAATGAGTTTGGTGCTTTACTTAAAGAAAAAAAAGCTGAATGAGTTATGGAGCTGCTAGATAGCCCCAGTTCATTCACACAGAGTTGAGGATGATGTGCTTATCTTAAGATAGTATTGTTAGAATAGCTTATTTCAAGGGCATTCTTGTCTGACATCTTACCTCCCTCATTACTTAACCGCCTCTTTAGTTATATATGGAGGTTTAGGAGACACTGGTATCTGACAGAAACCCTGGGGAACATGTGGATTCACCTCCCATTTCTGCTGAAGCTGGTGACCAAACTTGCAGTGGATCAAGTGGAAGCAAGCTCAGGTGGTCATCCTGTGAAATCCTCTGGTCTAATACATCTGGGGAGGCTGTAAATGCACAGAAGACAGTCTGAGGAGTCTGCTAACTGGTCAAGTAACTATTTACCACCAGTGGTGAATTCAGCACAGATCCCAGCACAGCCATTATGGAGAGTCCAAGGCTGCTGCACACCCCAGGAACAAAGGAATTGCACATTGCAGCAGCAACGTGGTCTTTGCCCAGAACAGATTTTCTTTAGAAGGTGAGATTGTGATCTGTATGAACAGATGTTTAAATACTGTATCAGAGGATTTACCCGACTGATACATAAGTGTCACAAAAGGACAAGACACTTATGTTTTCATTTTTTCACGGTGGAGGGTGGAAATGAAAAACCTGTGGTCTGGCTCTGTAGTGTCCTGCATATCTGCGGGCAAGTCACTCCCACTGCCATTCTGCTCCTGAAGTCTCTCCACATCTACTCCAAGAGATAATTGCTGAGAGCCAGCAGCACCCTGAGCTTCTGCAGTCATTCCTTCCTCCCATCTTCAAAACAAATGCACTCCATTTATCATAATAAAAGGAACATTTTCTTTTAAACTAGATGACATTTTCTGCCCTTCATATGTGCATATGCCTCTTCGACCCTAATACCCAGCTCCAGGTAAGTATAGAGGCCTCAGTGGTATCAAAGTTACATTAAAATTCCATGAAATTGGGAGAATTAATTCAAATGCCACTTTTCCTGAGAGAGGAATCTTACCGGATGTCCAAGAGGAAAAGGGATAGAGGGACAGAGAAAAAGACATAAGAAACAAGGCTTCATTTTTGCATTCTGTTGCACACAATCATTTTATTTTGGGTTTTCTGTTAGTTTTCTCATGACTCATCATTCTCTGAACCTTACTTGTGATTTGAAGTGTAAATTAGTATATTAGTAATCAAATATTCCTCCCATGAGCCCTCAGTTGATCTCTGCATTGTATCTGGAAAGGACTAATGCTCACCTGGTGTTGACTCTCCACCCATGACAGGGGTAGAATTTAAGTAGCAGGGACACTGGACATGCAAAGGGAACAAGTCTGTTAGGAGCTGGAGAAGACCCATTCATTGACCATTTTCATATATGCTAAGGGAACACAATAATACATTTCTAAATTGGAGACAAATTGCAAAAATTAATTTGTGAGCTGGGGTGTCATTCATTGGATCTTTTGCCTCCCCGCCTTTGTCCGTATAGAAACAACTATGGAAAAATGCAACACAAACCATCAGCTTCTGCGAACCTTCTGAGGGCATTATTAACTTTGTCACATGCTCCCATTCAGGAATCATAGACTTCTGAACACTCAGTTTTGAACTGACTAGCTTTACCCTCAGCCTGCTCTATTCATCACACATTATTTTATTCATCTGCCCTAAAATAACAAGGTTTAATTGGCAATCTGGTTCTGATTTACTAATATCTCCTTGTGCATGGAAGGAGACCTCAAATTCTGTGTACTCATTCTCAATCAACGTCAGCTTGGTATTAACTCAGTGTTATTACATTATTGATTTTATTCATCCCAGGAGCTACATCAATTTATCATGGAATTTACACTTCTTTAACAACCAACACAAATCAAGACCATTTGTTAGACTTGCAGTGTAGAGTAAAAGGTTTTTGGAATCTGATCCTCATTTTCCTTTACATTTGTTTAGATTTCCAGTTAATCTGAATTCCTATCTTGCCCCTTTGAACTCCCAAGCAACTGTAAATACTTTTGATAAATTTCCATGCTAAAAACTGTATTGCAACACAGTTCTTAAAAAAAGGAAACCCAACTGCAAAATACCCAATGCTTTATGATGTATTGATGTAAACTGGTTCAGGGAAATAAACAGTCAGCTGCTTTAGGTTACACAGTGGCCAATGTAAACAATAAAATCTGTTTGTAACCTCAATCATACATTTGGTTCTGCTGCACAGTATAACCATTTGCAGTTTTAACTCATGTCTTGAAGGTGTGTAGTGAATTTAAAATGTCCTTTCCCATTGCATTTTACTGTCTGATTTATTTGAAACAGATGACAAGAATCTGGGAAAATTAATTGCCTGCTTCTGCATTTGTTCAGTCTTCTTCTCTGGCTGGAGTCTGTGATGGCTGGAGAGATACTGAAAGGATGATGTCAGAAGAATGGGAAATGAAAGGAGAAGGGAATTTTAGCAGATGCTTTGAACTGTTGATTTTAAAAAAATAGAGTTAATGACTACATTAGCTGAAATGCTGATTTTGTATTTGGGTGAAAGAATGTAGGACACCAGAGAAGTCACAGCACTGACTGGTGTTAACAGAGGTACTTTTTAGAGGGCTAAAGCACCTCTACTATACTCCTTCACATCACAGGAAAACCCACTACTGGCTGGAGTGTGAGGGACAATTGTCAACTTTGCTAGGCCATATAGTAATTTTATCACTCTGATGTATATTCATCCTGCTCTTGCATCTGTTATCCAAGTATAGGAAAACTAAAACTTTCAGGACATACTGTTGCTTTGTAGTAGGTGGACTTTGAAGATGAGACTTTAATTAAAATTAAAAGACCAGCTTAGCTGCATTTACGTTAAAGCACATGAGTAATCTAGAAGAGGGAGGATTGCAAAATCTGTGTGTTCATGGCATTGCCAACCTTCAGTGTTGCCTAACACTGTTGGGATTACATCATCAGAACAAACTTTCATCAGTTCATCATGGTTTGCTTATGTCACACTATTTTGAGCTCAGCAGGGAAGTGATGCTTTCATGGAAATTTGTCCCTTCCTGAGTATTTCAAACACTGTCAGGAACTCCATTCTATATTACTACAGCTTGCCACAAAGTGTCTAGGGGAGAGAAGGCCACTCCACTCAAAAGTATCAGGTAAAAACTTTAGGAGGTAGAGGATTCATGCAGACTTTCTCTTTGAAGTCACCAAAGCAGGAATTTCTTGGCCTTGTTGGTCAGAAGAATTTCAGAAACATGTGTTACCAGTAGTTTCCACATCAATATCCTGGTTTGGGTCTCAGCATTTCACACAGTGGAGGAAGGTGAATACCTGAGTACCTGAGTGCTTGTGAGGTTTGAAATAGAGACATGCAAGAGACAGGGAAGAGAAGACCAATCACTTCTTTTGTATTGCCTTGGTAGACAAATCAGGGGTTTATGTTTTTTTCACGCCAATAGCGCTGCTAGCTTGCACCTGTGCCAGAAACCTTTATGTGCTGGCTGTTTGCCTAGTGGTAGCTGAGATGCTCAAAGGGTTGTAGCAAGATGTTCATCTCTTCTCAGGCTCAGCAGTGGAGCAGGAACTCTCCTCCAGGTTAGACGTGGGGTTACCAAAACACCACAGAAGGCACAAACCAGAGCAGCTCTGCGGTTCTGGGGGCAGCAGGAGGAAGCAGAGCAACTGTGAAAGGCATGATATGCTCCTGCCATAATGTGCTCTGCCAGTCAGGGACTGAGTGAGAAGCTGCTGTTCAGCTGTAGCAAAGGCTCAGCACTCTTCCATAGAGACTGGCCAATGCATGGGATTTGACAAGAGTTGAGGTGGTAACCCCAGCTGCTGCTTCAAGGGTGTAGAGGGGATGCAATTTACCCCAGTTTCTTTGTCACCATCCAGGTGCACAGGTAAGCAGGCTCTGGCCTTTCCCATCTTCTCAGATCAAGCCACAGGAAGCCCTAAGCTCTTTTATAAACCCAGGCTGCAATTCCACAGGTGCAGGACGAGAGCAGGCATGCTCTCAGATTAGCTATTGGATTAGCCACTGACCTTATGCTGTCTTTTCAGGGCTCCTGGGAGGATGTGATGCAGCACAGAGGCAGAGCAGCATGAGCAGTCAGTGCCTCATCCAGCACCCAGCAGCTTATACAAGGTTCACCCAGCAACGATTTTAAACAAGCCTGAGTAGCCAGAGCTGATTAATCAAAGCTTTGCAACATGTGGCCTTTGGCTCTAGGTAACCTAGTGATGGTTCCAGTGTGTTGCTGGATCACAGGTCTGGCCTGTGGCTTAGCCAGGGTGTTTGGATGGGTTGGTAGTGGTGCTTGGCTGTGCTGCGGAGGTTTTGGCATGTTCATCTTTGCAGCCAGTGCTGCAGCAGCATGTAGGCTCCAACTGCTTCAGCTACAAATCACTGACCCCCTGGGCCAAGACCTTGGGCCCTGCAGGGGGATGTGACCTGCAGCAGCTGCACTGTACCACTTTGAACATTGAAATATCTTCACTTGTTGTTCAGACTCCCTTGATCTCCTCTTGCTGGCTCTGCACAGCTTAGTGCTGTCTCGGGAGTCTGTCTCAGCAAAGGTCACCCAAGTCACGTTTCCACTCACAGGGAACTTTTCTCACCCTACACGGTAACCATGGTGATTTGTTTTCTTTTACATTCCTTTCCTTTAAGTTCAATGCTATCTTTAGATGTCATCCTGTTTTGACAAATGTCCATGTAGTTCCTGATACTATCAGGGAACTGTGGCATGACAAGGACTGGCTTAAGTAACAGCTGCATAACTCTGTCAGGAATGAATGATGCAGCCCATTCCCTTTTTGGAAACACTCCCATTTTCAGTGATTCTTGCTCTGACACAGCATCCGACAGCCAGTCATGGCCTTGCTTGCCCAGGTTTTGATCTTTCCTGCTATTATTGTACACAACTGGTAAACATGAAATCTAGAGTTTTGTTGTCTTATTATTCAAAGAGAACTTCAGATTTGCTGTGTTGTTTCTTACAACATTTTGTATTTAACCACTGATGCTCTGTATATAGTCACCTGTCTCTCTGTAGATGTGTGTTTATCAGAGCTAACTAACACAATGCCTTTGCTCATTTAAATGCCACAGTTATCCTGATGGTTTTCTCTCAGCAACATGGAAGTGAGCAGGACACACACCAATTCTAAGTCTTCCTGTCTTATATTCCTCAGTTCTTGGTTGTCTGAGGCTCTCTTGAGGACCTGTGCACATGTCCCCCTGGAGAGATGTTTTGCCAGCTAGAGAATGTGCACAGAGCAGCAAAGGGGCAGCAAGGCTGTGAACCTCTTCTCTGGTATCTCTGGCTTTTTAAACACCCTGAGTTTAAGGAGGCCCAGAAGTCTGACTATTCAAGTTTATACTTCAGAGTAATCAAATCAAAATATTATTGGAAATCTGATGTAAATTATAGGCTATACAGTCTGACATCACCTTCAGCTAAATCACAAGATGACATTTCCATCCTATAATGGACTGTATAAACCTCAGCTAAAATAGGGAACTAAATTACCCCATCATTACCCAACTGATATAATGCCAGTGTGCATTCAGAGGCACAGAGGTGATCTTTAGCATTGCATGTGAACTTTATGTTTCTTTAATTAACTGTGACATACTTCATGTTGGCAAGAAGCTGTAATGATCCTTCCATCCTTCCATTGACTGAACATCAGAAAGTTGCAGTGATTATACTGTCAAGAGACAGACTAGGTCTTGATTTAAGAACTACTCTAAATACCACAAAACAAAATCCCTTTTAATTGTTCAATATTACATACTCCAAATGCTTATGCTGTAATGAGTTCCTCAGTATAAACAGCTGGGACCAAAATCAGTGTTATAGCTGGGTCAAACCTAGCTTTACAAACAGTGTTTTGAATCCAAATAGCTGAGAGCCTTGAATGTTGTGCAGCTGGTTGTAGGTAAGAGGTGCAAAGTATCATTACGTTTGGTCAGTTGTGTTTACTTATGAGAAAATACTTGGCTTTTCTTAAGACACAGTGAGGGTTCAGGATGTGTTTGGCTTCCTCTCCAAGGATTGTCTGCATCCTTGGAGGCAGCTTTTCTTCTCTCTGGCAGTGTTTGGTACGTGCCTGGCTCCAGCTCCAGCCCCCAGCCTCTTTCTGCCACTGTTTTGCTGCCTCTCACTCAGCCCCAGGAGCCCTGCTGCTCTCTGCCTGTGTATCTCCTGACACTGGCTTGATGCTAGGCCTGGCTCAGGATCCCAGCCTGGCCTTAAGCCCCTAGACACCTGTGGAGGCACTTCCCTGCCATTCAGCAAGTAGTGCTGAGGCAGTCCAGGCTGGTGGGCCTCCATACCCCATCCCTGCTTACATCCTGAAATGTAACCTGCATTCCAGGAGACAAGTACTTCTGGTCTGCCCTCAGGTACTGGGTATTAAGCAGAGGTGATTTGGTGGCAGTGCAGCTGAGGGCTCCAAAAGTGGTGGCCGTGATGTAGCTATCAACCATTATCTCCTTCAGAATAAGATGAAGTTGCTGAATCCTCACCCTGTTTTGACCCAGGTGGCTTCATAGACTGAGAAGCTTGGGTTTTTTTGTCACCCTGGGCCATTGCAGCTGTACAGGCTGTTACATTTTCTGATCTGAATCCAACAGGTTTGCTTCCATGTCTTGCCTCCCTGTTCCTTCCCCTTCTGCTGCCTGTACTAGAGGTGAGCTGCAGGATTCAGCATCCTGCATGTTGCCTTTGTAGGAAGTCTGTACCAGAAATTCCTTTGCCACCCTTGTCCCTGGCAGCTCATTCCCAGTGCAAACCTCCAGGCTGATGCCACAGGGGCAACCATTACCAGCCAAGGGCATGGGAAGGGACTCTCATCCTCCTGGAAAATGCGTAGGCAACTCCACCCTTGGCCCATCTATCCTGCCCAGACTTTAGAGCAGCTTCAGGTGTTTGCTTTTGTTTTGGGTTTAAATATCTGCTTAGCTATCTCTCAGAGCTATCTCAGATGCAGGGGTGTGGTGAGGCTGCATAATTTAACCCAGCCTGTGACATCCCACAGATGGATAGCCTGTCTCCAGAAGGCTCCTTCATTTGGCTTGGTTTAATAGCTGTCCATTTGATTCCCTTATTGCCACTCATTTTTTAGCTAAGGAGGCATAGTCTTAAGTTAGCTGGTAATTGAGACAAAGGAAATAAACCCTCCCAGAAACAGATAAAGCTCCTGCCAAAGAGAGCCAGTCTTTCAGAACACCCTTTCAGTTGTCTTCTCAGGAGGAAGGATGTTCTGCCGAGTTTGGCCGAGTTCCTACCCAAACTTTCATGGCATACACTGCCCTCGTCACTTCCTGTCCCCAGGGCCCTGCAAAACCCATCAGCCAGGCACAGTGCCTGCCGTGCCAGTCACCTCCTTCACATGTCAGTGGAAATGCTCAGGCACCGACTTGAGGAGCCTCATCCCCACCCCACTGGAAGAAGGAAAGCCTCTGGCTTCAGCCTAACCAGCACTCTCCAGTTGAACAGCTACAGGCCAAGCACACCCACAGGATCCACAGCATATATCTCTAGCAACATGCTCCAATTTCAAAGTATTTGCATATAATCTTATTGTTGAGGGTTTTTCCAGTAAACTCTTGCTCTGACATGATGAGGAATATTTAAAACAGCAAAATGGAAAAGGCACTAGGGAGATATGAATACCTGAACAAAGAGGGCAACCTTTTCTCTCCTGCTGGCCCCATCACCATGGGTGTTGGCTTCCAGAATTGTCCCCCAGTGGTCCTAAGGAGCATGTGTGACAAGTAGGGGCAGCAGCATTCTGGTCCCCATGCTTCTTCTTTCTCACTGTACATTGTGCTGAATGTCAGGCACCAGCCCATCATGTCTGCATGGAGCTTGCATTCAAATCACTGACTAAGATATTTTTTTAATCTAGGACCAGGTGGATCTCCAGATCTCCATAAAGGGAGATCCCATTCAAGAGAGTTGCTTGCTGCCAGGGATTTACAAGGTGCAAGGGGGGTGATCGGTTGTCTGTTAGGGGCAGAAGGCAAGAGAATAATTACAGTGTTGTCGTTTTTGATAGCATAGGGCAACAGGCCACTAAAAGGGTGGCTTTAGTCTTCAAAGAGATGGTATTTCCTTGACACTCTCTTTTATGCTCTGTCTTTTAATTCTCTGTGAGATAGATAAGTGCTATTACCCATTTCGCTTGGGCAGAAGTCACAGAGGATGAGAGAAGTGAGAAGCTGAGCTCTGGGGTCTAACCATCCCCCTTCAGTATTGGACTCCTCCTTGGTAAAAGGGGAGAAGATGGGATGGGTGCCCTTTCTCAAGTGCAGCCAACCTCACCAAGGCAATGGCATGATATCCTCATAGGTAAACTTGGGAAGTGGAGACTAGATGAGTGGATAGTGAGGTGGATTAAGACCTGGCTGAACAGCAGATCCCAGAGGATTATGAGGTGGGAATACAATTCAGGGGCCAGCTGCACAGGATACTGACTAATGCATCTTTTCCCCTCCAGACACAGCCCTGTCCAAGATGGGTTAAATGCAGACCGCCAGCCATACAGACTATCCCTTCATGATATCATTTTTCCCCCCCAGAAGCTCTTGATTTGAGATGTATTTCAACTAGTGACCTTGACTGGAAGAGTACCAGATCCCATGCTGTGTATCTTGGGGATACCCTGTCTCATTAATAAGTACCTCCATTTCAGAGTATTGTCTATTTATTTTGGAAGTTTTACCTCCCTTGTCGAAAAACACAGAGATGAATTGGGATAAATACAGGCAGGAAATGGTTTCCATGGCAACACTAAGAATACATAAGAACAAGCTCATCATTCACTTTTATTCCTTAGATACACTTTTAAAAGAAGTTTGAGCTACATTAAAAGACATGTCCTGTTCACAGCACTTCACCCAAGTCAGCAGAAATAATCAGCTCTGATTTCACTTTCAGTGAGACGGGAAATAAGTTCCTTTAAAAAAAACAGGGACGAAAGGTCTTAGTTTCCAGGGAATGAAAGCTCAGTCAAAAGAGGAGTTCATTCAGATTCAGTGCTGGCCAAAAAAAAAGCTGCTTTATGCAACATTCAGCTTTGCTGAAGTGCAACTCACACTAAGACTTCCAGCATATCCTGCTCAGAGTCTTAGGTTTTGGTGAAGCCTTGGGTCAGATTGACTGTAAGCAAAATCCAGTCTATTTGTGTGACAGTACTGGGAAGGAAATCCATAAAACTCTTTCTGAGAGCTTATTGGTGGAGACATCAAAGCTTGGTGTGATTTGATTTCTACTCCTGTCTCGTTGCACTGCTAAGTTCCCCCTTCCCTCACGATCTGCTTGCCATTTCTGCCAGCATCCCCACATGCTGTAAGGTGAAGGAGAGACATCTCAGCAACTTGGATGCCTTTGCCTTCCATCTGGAACGGTGTGTCCAGCCTCAGAAACCAGGGCAGAGCTCACTAGGCACAGTCTCCTCACCCAAGTTGGTCTACAGTCTGTTGGAAATGTCCTGAGGGAAAGCTGTTTGGGAAGTAGGTTTCAGGCTTAGCTCCAACAGATTTCTACCTCCAGAGGAAGCAAGATCTTCCATTTTTCATCATGAAAGAGGGATCAGATGGGCCAGCAAAGGTCACAGCATACCAAGGACCTGGTGTTCAACCTGCTTCCTTGTCTCATGTCTTTTCTGGGATCACTGCTTTCCAAACAACAAACCCATACTGTATGTAAGACCCATTTTCTTGGTTCTCAGCTGCCTAAGCAGCATTAGATTTTTCTTCAATAATGCTGGGGGTTAATCCATAACTGCAGGTACACATCATTATCCACAAGCTGTTTTTTTACTGAACATGTTATTGATGCTATGGAAGGAGGATCCATTGCTGATGACATGTGGAGATGATGACAGGGAACGCTTGTGGTCACAGGAGGATCAGTGGTTTAGCTGTGTGTAAATAAACCACATGTGCTTCAATGTGTGTCTCACATGAAGTCACAGATCTAGGAACAGAAGTGTCAGAACACAAGAAGGCCTCCAGGGCCTGTCTGGTTCATTGGAAAGAATCTGGTCTCATTAAACCCCTGAGAACAAGACTGGTCACTGCTTACCATTGCCTGGATGAGGATGGTTGAATGCTTTTTGTTGTAGGTGAATGGAAAAACTGGGTGGAAGCTGAAAGTAAGGCAACTCAGACAAAAATAAGATACATTTTTTTATTGTAAGTGTAATAGTAATTGGACTTTAATGACTTCAAACAAGGTTGAAGTGTTTTTTCCCTCCTAAGAAACTTAACATTCGTGGTGGTTTTCTTAAAGATAGATTACTTCCAGAAAGTCCACTGAACCAGGTTATGAGAGAGATTAGGAAAGATGATCACAGTGGTACCTTTCTGGCGCTAGAGCCTACTGCATGAAGAGCAGAGCAGTGGAGAAGGTAGTCCAACATCATGGCCAATCTGGTAGGCTCAGTCTTGGAAGGACTCATGGGAAGAAAGGGGAATATACGGTAAATCCATGTCTTTTAAGGGCTCTGATATTTGCAGAAGAATGCTGATACACATCTCCCTTCCTCGGGCCTCTTTGGAGACCCCCCCAAGAGGGAGAGTGTCTTGTTCTACCAGTCCCGGTTTATTTGGTCTTGTCATGAACTTATCTCCATTGCTGCCTTGTATTAGTGGAAGGTTTCACAGTCTGTTCTGAGCCGGATTAATAGCCTTCCTCTGAAGTAGCTCAGTGTGGCCCAGCCGATGGTGCGCGGACAGCACACTGTGGCACCGGTGCAGGAGGGGCTTCGAAGGGGATGATGGTGTGAGGGACTGAAGTGTTAAGAGTTAATGACTCGAACAACGGGCAGTTGCAAAAGCAGCAGGGTGCTTTGCTGAGGCCAGGTTTGCACACCCCAGCCGAGGGGGAGAAGAGATTTTTTGTGTGTGTGGTGGTAAAAGCTCTGATCTGCATAAGAACAGCCCAGGTGGGGAGATGGTGCGCTCCCACCGCCTGAGGATGACCGAGATAAACAGACCTTTGTTTAGCAACAAGCTGGGGTTTGAGCCAGATGGAGGGGAAGGCCTATAAGAAACACATCCTGCAGAGGTGGGATAATGCTTTTTATCATGACAATGTCCTCTCTTACACAAGCGGTGCAGGTGTAAATCTCCCCTGCCGGAAGGTATAGAGACATTCGCATTCCCGCGGGCCTGAAGGTTTCCATCCCTTCTGATGGGGCATAAGCGGCTGAACTACGCTGGCCTGAGGAACAGCAGTCAGGTCTTAGGGGGACTCAGGAACCATCAAAGACCCCCGAGGCGCCTCCAGGCTCACTTTTGGGGGGGATCAAGATTGCGACCATCACTTGGACCAATGGACATTGAAATTGCCGCAACTGAGTCCTGTTACTTGATCCACTGATCATTCCTGTCCACTACTACTCTTATCCTTTTATTCTTGTTCTTTCTTTTCCTTAAAAATGTTCTCAAGTGATATCTTTATACGCTGATATTGTTGCATTTTTCAGATAGTAACAAAAATAGCTGCATAACTTATTTTAATTGAAACCAAATGGTTCTAAAATAAACTCGAAAATAAAATACACATATATATGAACACCGGTCATTCAGTGTCATTTAACCCTAATCTGCCCCGAGGGATCTATTAACAAGAACCTCAGTTACCCTTGCCTCCAGGGCTGGGTTGTAAAATATGGTTACTGGGGAGATTAGGGATTTGCAAAGAGCCCCAAAACCTGAGTCTGTTTCCCACTGATGTTGTGCCACTCTGGATTAGCTCATAATAGGAAATTATGCTGTAGCTAAAGACAGCCCTAGAAACTAATGTAGTCACTTCCTTATCTCCAAGAGTCTGATTAAACTCAGAAATTATTTCTAAACCTGCTTCTGCATTTTCCATCTGAAGTATCACTAACTTCAAATTTAAAAAAAATCTGAAACGCTGCAATACAGTAAGGAGGAAATATGACTGAGGTGTGGGTGGCTTTGTTCTGTAAATGAGTATGCATTGTTTGTTTCAAGATCAAAATACAACAATTGTATACAGAATTTCTGCTCTGTGGGGTGAGATTTTACCATCTATGGTGCTTGGTGTCAGGGATGGACTTTCTTTATCACACTGCACTTCTCAAACAACATACTTCTCAAAGATAATATCTTTGTTCAAAGAGGGCTCAGTGCCGGGAGGCCAAATGAACCAGGTTATGGAGACCAGACTGGATAACCACAGCACTCTCTTTCTGGTTTAAGCTGCAAGAGAGGATTTCCTGACCGTGAGGAACAGGACAGTTAAGAGACATAGTCTAGCATTGTGGCCAAATACCGAGACCTATCTTCTGAGAAAGAGCAGCAGGAAGAAAAGAGGAGGGCTTCTCAGTGGGGAACTTTGCAAGGCCCATGCTCCATAAAGGGCTTCTGAATGCAGTGTGCAAGCCAGGGACTGGGCCAGAAGCCAGAGCAGCAGAAGCCATGGGGCATGGCCCAAACTTGCATGATCCATGGTGACAAAACATGTGGAGCTCCTCTTCTGGGAATGAGATCCCTAAGGGCCTGGCTGTGCCCCTGCCTGCCCTGGGTGTGTGGAAGAAAGAGGTATATACACTCTCCTGGGCTAAGATGCAGCAGGGTTTGGCTGGAGGATTGCTAGTGCCTCTACACCTGCCTAGCTCTGCTCCTGCCCAGGATTAACTCTGCAAAACCCTCACCGATTTGAGCAATTGTTGCCTAAGCCCCTCTGTCCATGTGTCTGTGCTTCTCTACCATGTCTATCAATTAAGCAAAAGCCCCAGACATCCTTTTGCTCATACAATGCTTTAATTATAAAGTAGTTTGCTTCTGATTGGCAATTACTCTGCCTGGGAATGGGCCTCACAAGTGGGTGGGCTTTTGAGAGCTGGCTGTCACTCATCTGCCTTGTCCCCTTCTCCATCTGGCTGCCAAAGAAGCATGAGCTCTCGCCGACTTTTCTGTAAAATAAGAGCATTAATTAAGAAGTGGACTGGATTGGCCTTCAGTGGGGCAGTATCTTTGATTTGTTTCTTTGGGTTTTTTCTCTCCCTTGTGAAGAGGAAAGGTCTGATATTCATTGCAATTCCTAGGCTGACCCAATCACACCGTGACACCTGGCTCCTCCTGCCAGATGTGCTGTAAAGGATAGAAATGAGATAGCCATGGCACACAGAGAGCCTGCCACTGACCACTGCTGCTAAAGGCTGTGGGCTACCCTAGGAAAAACACTTCTCAGGAGCACCATCCCAAACCCAGATGCTGGAATCTTTGTGAGGTCTGAGGGGTCACCATGGGGGTCTGTGCAAAGGGAAAGCAGGGGGCAGGGCTGGGTGATGGGAGCAGACTGGGCCTTCTTGCTCTGAAATTCCTGAGCTGAAGACCAGGCAGTGGGCCTGGGATAGAAATGCAAATGTGAAGAAACTGGAAGTCTTTTTTGTAGCCTGACTCTACAGTGCAGCTTTGCAAGCTACCCTGGGGTCCAGGGTGGGTGCAGGAGCCTGGGCGCTGTTTGTGGTCCTCCTCCTGGCCTGGGGAAGGCCTCCTCTTACCCCCTCTTGACCTCATCTGCCCCTGGTCCCTCACTCTTCCATCCCATGACATCCTGCCTGCTGGCACAAACCAGTCCCAGCTCAAAAATACCATAATGAATGGAAGTGTCAAATGCAGGGTTGGCCTGATATGGGTAAAGGCAACCTGCCACAAGCAAGAGTCAGCCACTGTTGTAGTGGTCTTCTCATAAACTTTCTATGGCCAGTGAATCTGGCTTGTGCAGCATATTCTCCTAGGTCAGTTGGCCCTTCAAACCCTAGCCCTTTCCCACATCAGCAAGCATCTAGAGACAGAACCTTTTCCTTTTGCAACTATAAACTCCACAGTGTTATGTTAATACACTGCACTTTGGTTTGCTTATTGGAATCAGACCAGTCATAGTCGTTCAACAATATTGGCAAAGATCAGTGTGAGTATTGGCAAAGATCAAATATTTTGTGGCACAAAGATTAGGAACTGAGCACATTTTTGATGAAAAGCTCCCTTTTTCCAGCAGCCTGTGGTTTTTTGAGCTATTTAGATTCAGCCACTAGAGAGCAAACTTCTTCTTTTTATCAAATGGCAATTTATATATTCCTACAAAAAAGAATTGTACAGTTCTTCAGGCTAAAGCCCATGAAAATTGAAAACAGCTCTAAGTTTACAGAAGAGAAAAGAAGCTTGCTTGCTTGCTCTTTCTATGTGTCTTTTTATCTTTCCCTCTTTCTCTCTTCACAAGCTGTGGTTTAGGAAGAGAGAATAAACGAGTGTGTTTTGTTGTAGTGAAGGCCTCTGTTAATGTCTGCTGAAGCTCTCTTCCTTAGTGCCAATCACCAGAGGTAATTGTTCATCCTGACATTTGGCAGGCTGTGTGAGTAGAATCTCAAAAGGAGGCCTTGGGATGCCAATAGGCAACATGTATGCAGTTGTGCCAGAGTTAGAGAGGAGGGGATCTGCAAACTATCAGGATTATACCCATTAATATTGGAGGCTGCCTCTTTCTGGATTAGTGCTAAGAAGCTAGGCTCCTTAGACCATGTAGTTTAAATGCCCTTGAGATGTGATTGCAAACAGAATGGAGAAGTCAAATCTTTCTGTGAGGGAGTCTTGAGCCATGGGCTTTCATTTGTCCCTTGGTCTTTCACAGCTAGGACTTGCTCTGCTCTGATGGTGAGCTTAGGTATGGAGATGAGTGGTTTAACAGGAGACAAGTCCCAGGGATGGGCTGGGACTGTGCTGTGTGTCCCGAGCTTGCCAGCCCAGACAGCAGCAGCAGCAGCAGCAGGGAGCTGACCTTTCTGGAAACCACCCTCAAATGGCCCAGAGCACAAGTAAAGAGAAGCTGGTTCTGTCAAAATCTGACAAGCCACATCAGCACCTGATGAAAATCAGCCCTTCCCAGGAAAATGGAAGGGGATTTTATGAAATGCCTAGTACTGCCATTAGTGTGTACACAGTGGGTTATCTCCCTGCCTTTCTTTGTGATCTGACCAGCTGCAGGTGCTTGCTGTTGCCTAATGTTCAATGAGATGTGTCCTTCTGGAGGCTCATAGGCATGGTGCTAGGCCCCATGAACTGCCATGAACCTTTACAAAAGGGTCCTCCACTGGGCTGTGGGTGATATGTGATTTGACTGCTAAGAGGACAAGCCCTACCATTTAATGTCCTATTGACATTATGAATTGCCCCATGGGGTGATGTGGCCCAGATTTAATCAGTATAATCCATTGTACAATGTGGGAGCTAGTGTTTTAGACTGAAACAGCTTTATTATCCTTGTGCTACATTCTTCAAAATGAAGTGGCTATGAAATGAATTAGTTGTACCCCTACCACGTGCTGTGAGAGACTCTACAAGACAGATGTTTTTCCAGATCCCCAGGCATCTTAGGATTTTGGACTCAATCAGAGCAGCTACGAGAGTCACAGTTGGAAAATCTCACTAGGTCATTCTATTGCTATGTAAGTTTTTATGTTTCCTGTGAAGCCACTGATCTTGAGACCAACTACATCTTGGGCAAATGCTCTACAAATGCAGGCAGCAGGTAATAAAATCTTTTTACTTCTATCTTGGGAACATCAAGGTGTTGGGGAGTTGATGAGTCAGTTTGGAGAATGTGGTACCTCCATCCCGCTTTTTGATGCAACTTAGCTGCAACTGTGACTTCAAAGATCCATCACTTCAGGGGCTTGGATGTGAGCAACTTCTCTGTAAGGTCACAGAGATCACAGAGGTACAAACGGAGAAGTGAAGACAGAAGCAGTATTGGAGTGTCCCACGCTGCCAGGCATCCAGACTGCCACAAAGGGTTGGAAATTGACCTGCCCGAGCAGTGGTCATAGCAGGTATGACACCTCCTCTGACCCTCTACTAATACCTGCTTTGGTCTCCTCTGTAAATTACTAATAACCCTTTGTGAAGTGTGGCTTTGGGTGAGCTTGCTTCACCAGAGAAGCTGCTAGCTGGTGCTCAGGTTAAAAACAGCCACTAGACAAAGTAAACAGCTCCCAGGACACATTGGCAGCAGCTGCATAGCTCATGTCTTTGTTCTGTGTTTGACAGCCCAGTGCACTGTCAGTATAAATCCAGCCCTTGGCACATTCTTGGAACCTCTTGTACACTCTTACCTGCCTAGCTGGCTTTCAAAACAGTGTCAGAAGCAAAAGCTGATTATCAGCTTAAGCAGTGCTGTTTCTCCTCTTTGGCTGTAAACGTTGGCCACAACATTTGCAGGGGCAAAACCAGCACTTTGTACTTTCTCTAGAAAAGACCTCTGGATAGGAACTGTTCAGGCACTCAGCATCTACTTCATGGATAGGTATATCAGTAGCTTTAATAGGATACATTTAAGAGTGCTCTGTGCAGCTTCCATGTAGGGACAAGGATCTCTCTCTTTTTTAAAAAATAAGGCCATGATGATTTTTATTCTGTGTCTGAAAACCCATTTTCTGCAAATGTTTATGTGTCTACAATTAGATCCCATGAACTCTTAATGGAATGGTCTGCACACTTTTCCCCGGGAGCTCTTCTCTCTTGTCATAAGTGATTGTTTTCAAAAATTCTTCATGATTTGGAGTATCTGCTTGTACTTTATCTCTTTGGGACAGGCTGCATTGCTATTACTGTGCTGCAGTTGCTGGGGTCTCCATCCACAGCACGTGTTGGTGCTGGACCCCTTGGCACCTGCCCTTTGTGCCTTGCATGACTGAGAAACTGTGTGCAGGGATGGGAAGGAGATGCTTGTCTGGCACCATGGGGGAAGGACCATGCTTGTAAGTTGTTATGGGAGTGCAACTTTCTGTGCACTCTCTGCATGACTTTGAACTATGGCTTCCCTACTCCAGGCCCTGAGCTAAAGCACTTGCCTGTATTTCTCTTGCACTTTTTGGTTTGGAAATTATTTTTATGAGGAATTTTTTTAAATGGAAAAATTTAAGACATTTTTTCCTAAATCTTATGGAAAATATTTTGCCAAGCAGTGTGTTGTGCTTAACAGAATTTCATTCCTGGCTTCTGTTCACTCAAAACCACTCTTTTTAACTCCCTTCTTTTAATACAAAAAAATGTATAAATTTTCATAACTTTTCTGTCTGTCTTTCTGTCTAAAGTTAGCCACTTTCCTTGTCTCCATTCATCTCCATAGTGTTATGTCTCTCCATTTCTGTCCTTTTTTTTTCCTTTGTGATTTCTTTCTGGAAGACATGGCTTGCAGTGAAAGTTTACTGATGCTGGAAAGGAAGATAGAACAAAATAAAAACTGTTCTCTGTCTTGCTTCCTTTACTCTTCATGTTCCAGGAATGTTCAGTTATTTGTCCTTCAGCCAGACCTGTGAATCTCTTCCAAGGCCTTATCTTTGTTTCTTGCTCTGAAATGAGAATTAGTATCTCTGCTTAGAGGAGACTAAAACCAACATGCCCCTGCTGTCTGATGTGCTCAAGTCAGTCTAGGGTCTGCTGCAGGGTCCTCTGTGTGGGGATACTCTAATGACATTTGGTGTCATTCCCTCTTTCGGTGGGCTAAGGCTGGTTGTACATGACCTCGGGCCTTGCTTAGCAATTCCCTTGTGTGGTTTTAGGCTTAAGCTGGCAATTAGAGCTGCTCTCCTTTCAGTGCATCAGCAGGCTTGTCATGCAGAGAGCATTGCTCTCTTGGAGTGGTCCCAGACCTAGCCTGGGGGGGGGAGCAGAACAGGGAAAGGAAATGGGCTGCAGAGAGTGGGGGGGGAGAGGACAATCACCTTTGGCATTATGAAACTTATGCCCTATAAAATATTGCAATTATATTGTTTTCTAAATCCAGTGGGAACCATTGTTTTTCAAGCAATAAATATCCTCCTGCAGTGTTGGCAGCCGTAATATGGCAGCTCTGACAACCCGATAGTGAAACTCATTCTGGTAATATGAAACAAGACTGATGGTAGTGACTTTCTGTTAGCTAAGCTGAAAGAAACAGTCAAAAAAGGTAAATAAATGGAATGTTCAAATTTGTTTTCCTCTTCCCATTTAATGATATCTTTGCAGTAAGTCCAAGACCTTCACTAGCAAGATGTTTTTGATAACATTTTGACAACAGAGCCTTGAAAGATGCAGAAGGAACCACTAATAACTGAAAGACCAAACCCAATATTTTCTGTTAAGAATGAGCTCATTTTTTTTTGTACTTCAAACTTTTCAAGGCAAGATGATATAGGCAATCATTCATTCTTTGAACACTGGAAATATTTTCTTTTCTCATCTCTCAGATGTTTTGGTGTAGGATAAACAACACATTGTATTGGTATTCCTGTAGAAGAAATTCTAATGAATAGCAAATAAATAATAATGAAAAAGAAACCAGAATGATGTGATTAAACTGAAGTTCTAATGCAACAAATCTTACTCAGCTTTCAGCAACACTACAATTAGATGCTTCTTGGTTTAAATAGGAATGAATGTGCAGAGCATTTCACGGTTAATGTTGTACCTAAGCTCCATGTACTAATATGCTATAATAATTAAACCACTTTCTTATGGAAACATATTTGCAGCTTGATTGGTTGAATAACAGGATTTCTAAGCTAGGTTTTCACATTTATGGAGAACTGTCCTTGTGCAAAATATTCCTACTTTGATGCAATCTTGGACCTTCAGGTAAATTAGTTGGGTCTGTGTGTACAAACAAGCCCATTAACATGTTAGACCAGATAATAAAATTGCAATACAAATGTACCAGTCTACCTATGTAGTGGTGTTGACTTGTAGTACTCCTTAGGGAAACCCTTACCATGGTGCAGATGTTGCAAACTCAGGTGGATCTCACATGCCCCATTTTTCTTATGGGCTGTGAGTTGTACATGCTCACATCTCTTGGCCATCATCACTGCAGATCCCAGCCTGGGCTCTGACACAAAGACAAGGGTAGACCTAAAGGAATGTAATCTCATATTATCTAGTTAAAAGAGATGTAGTTTGCTCTCCAAACCATTTTTCTCTAGGCTTGAACACTGAGTGCCATTGTTACCCAGACGTTTTTGAAATATATCCATAGTCCTCACACTAAATCTTAGTTGACAGGCTATGTGGTGAAGTAGTTGATCCCAAATTAAACCTTTGGGTTTTCTTCCTCTGTGTCCAACAAATTTAGAAGCCACAACTGACTTCAAGATGTGCTTAAATGTGAATAAAGTTTGCAACAAAACCTTCCCTATTGCAAGAACCTTGCATATACATTTGTAATTATTATTTGTGCATTACCAGAGATGGTATCATAGACATAATAAAATTATTTATTTTATTTTCCTACCAGCGCATGTGTGTGTCTTAATTGTGTATCGAAGATACACTTAGAATCCTTTCTGTCATGTAAATATGCTCATTGGCTAGTAAATATTAATGCTGCATTCTGTCTGGCTCCAGCTGTGAGAAGATTTTATTGTTGTGTTAGTGGTTTTCATTAACCTCTGAAAGGTTTCACAGCATCTACTCTATTTATTTGAAACCTACAGAAATGCTGCTAGCAAGGACTGCTACAAAAAAAAAAAATCATACACTCTCTTTCATTGTTTTTAATTTAGTTTGTGCCTCTTTAATGCTTTGGAGTCACTCTCTATGAAATTCCAGAGACAGGGAAGGAGCTGCCTGGTACTTTTTAGTTCCAGTTTTCAGCAGACAGTGCTGAAGTAAAAGGAACATATGTCACGTCTTCCTATTATTCTCCCTAATTGTCATGGCAATTTACCCACAAGCTGACATGATAGCCATGGAGGGAAATGGAGCAAAACCTTTCACATAACTCTGGGCTCCAGGAAACCATGGAGACATATGGAAAGAGGAGGATTGGTGTCTGCTGGGCTGCGCTGCAGGGGCTCTCCCCCATGAGTTCAGCTGACAAGGTTGGTGGCCTGTTTTGACCTTCCTTCATCTAGCTGATGGAACAAAATCCTCCTCAGCTGTGCCTGCCATATCTCTTACAGCAGGGCACAAGGCTCTGAGGAGTTGCCCGAGCTGCTGGTGCTGAACGTCTCCCTGCCTGCTGGATTGGTGTCCGTGGGACTGGTGTCCACCCTGTGCAGGGATCCTGGTGCTGTTGTGCCCATACCAATGTGGCTCTTGATGGTGAGAGGCACATTAAGTGGCTCCCAGTTTTTGCAATGAGAAGGTTGTCCTGAATTCCCACATCATAAAGAGTGGGTGAGCTTGTGCTGTGTCGCTCCCTCCTGGCCCTGAAGAGATTTTCTGGAGAAATGAACAGCAATGATGTGATGATCATATCCTTTCCCTCACCCAGGCCACCACAGTCAAAATACTTTGGTAGTGTGAGCTCTGGTCTGTGCAGACAGACAACCTCAGAGGAAAGGGTTTTGCAAGAAGGTAAATCTTTGAGCTTGGGTGGTTGCTTGCTGGGACAAGCCCAGTTATTCTTGTAGGGATGATATTTCTTTTTCCCTGTGATTTAACTTTAAAACTTGAATTAAATATGCCCAGCAGGCATTGACTTCTGAGCTGGGAAATTGGGCACTCTACTTTGTCAGTGAAACATCTGGGACCATTAGCAGTGTCTGCTCCACAGTGAGGTCGACCCAGGTCAGCTGAGCTACACACATAACATCCATCTTCTCCTGAGACTTCTGCCCATGAGAAATCCAAACCACTGCACCCTGGTGGGTTTGGACATGGCTACTTATGTGACTATGTCTGGATTTGAGCCAGTTTCTTGGAGCTAAATTGCCAGTCCCCAGTGTCAGGTAGTCTTCTCTAACTTGCTGGATGTTTGTTTTTTCAACCCAAAGGCCTTTTTTCTGGAAGCCATTTTTTAAAACTTGGTGCATTGGTGGGGCTGAGCTCTGTTAGTAAGGCAGTTCTCACATGGAGGTCACCATCATCTCTAACCTCCTTTACAAAAACTGTAATTAAAAACCCGCAATACCTTTGCATGCTGAAAAATAAGTCTTGTTTCTATTATCCAGAAATTACCACATTTTCAGCTGATCTTTTAAATAGTTCCTAATAAAATTGTTAGAACTGGAAAATCTTCAATGACGTTTTTAAGTGCAGCCCAGCTTCACAGTAATAAACTCAGCTTTTAACAGTCCTCATTTATAACAATCCCAACAGCAAGAACTAATTTTCCCTCTGATAATGAGGCCTATTAGCAGGACTGTTCACACAGGGCTGACCTGGATTCAACAGTCATATGATTTTCTTTTGTTATTTTCAAGGCACATTGTGTTTAGCCAGTAAACATACAGCTTTCCCTCTTGTTCTTGTCTCTACTTGTCTCTTTAATGATTGTTTGAAGGTTGCTAAACGGAAAGCACAAAAGTAAAATGCGGCGATGTTCTATGCAAATAGCAGCTTTCTTCATTATTCTGATGCAGCTAATTGCTGAACCCCGCTACAGTGTGTACTTTCACAACGGGAACATTCATCCTGTTCCCACTGGGGTTTGTTACGGGGAGAATACAACATTTCAGCTTTTAGTATGGGCAAAGGACATGATTATTTGAATATGCTGACAGCATTTATCATTCCACACAACTGCTTGCTATAGGCTGCAGAGCTGGAAGATGTCTCCCGAAAGCAATGGTGCAACTCTGATTGCTTCTTACGGAGCAGGGTGGGTGAGCAGTTCCCACAAGTTTCCTGCACCAGAACTTGCAGTGTCCCCTTGGCTCCATACAGGACCATGGGAGCAGATCAGCACAAGGACCTGCTCATGGCTCCTGAGTGAGGCCGACTTGGCTTGAGGCTGCAGGACAAAATAGATGCTCCTGGTCCAGGCATCTCGCTGACACCAGGCAGCTCTACCTAAACACGTGTCCTTCACAGAGCACCCAGCATCTTGCAGGGATGAGTTTTGCACATCCCTGCTTTCTGCTGAAAGGGACATCTCGTCAAGGAGAAGTTAGATTTGGTCCTATTGCCCTCTTGTGGCTGCCCAAAAGAGACCACAACTGTCACCGTCTCACATTGTACAAGTGGTACCTGCCCATTCAAGCTGGCATAACTTTCCTATAACTTAAAACACAGTATTGGCTCCCTGGGAACTGCTGTGTAAGGTAAGGTGGAGCACCAGCCAGAAAACTGTGACATTTCTGAAAGGGACATGGGGTGCCATCGCAGGCGACCAGACTCAAGGGTGCCTCAGCTCAAACCTTCCCTTCCTCCTCCTCCCGCACTGTCACAGTTGCCTTGTGGCTATTTTTCAGCCGCATGACAATGGGAAAAATGGTTTGGCAGGGTTCTCCAGGTCTTTCATAGCCAAATATCACCATGAAAAATGCCCTGGTAAGGCTGGCAAGGCACCTTTTCCTTACTGTCAGACCTGAAATGAACCCCATGCACTATCAAAAAAGAATACAGTGGTGGCACTTCTATTCCTGTAGCACATGATGTGCACAAGGTGGGGAGATCACTGTTGAAGGGTTTCACCAAAAAACAATGGTTAGAATAATAACTAAAAAAAGAGAACGAGGAGGAAAGATAGAAAAAAAAAAAAAAAAAAAAAAAAAACCAAAAAAGCCCAAAAAACCCAACACTGTAACTGTCCCAAAATCTTAATATGTTCATTCATGTGGATGTCCTGGGTTCAACTGCACCTGAGCTGCTTTCTTTTTCCTGCTTCTCCTGTCAGTCTGGCAACATGTGAGCAGCCTGCACACCTCACTGGTCCTGCAGCTAGTGTTTATGCCTACAAATAGCTTGAAAATTTACTCTGAGATACCTAAAAGGACCATCAATAAAATCAAAACAGGGTTGCATGCAAGTTAAATCTTCTGATAACAAGCGGTAATGTTATTTGGTTTTGGGCAAACAGGGCAATAAAAGCCGAGATGTTAAATGAAAATTTGCTTGCTGTATATTGGCCTCAATACAGTTTTACTCAACACAGCCTGCACCTAATGGAAAATCTTGGCAAACAGTTGGAGCCAGGACTATAATATACATAAACTAGCTGTGGCTTTCAGTGTGATTTTCCCCAGTGAAAGTAATGCAAGAATAAAAAAGAACAGTGTAATTGTGTCACATAAAGACCACTCCTGGGAAGCCATTTGAAGTTTTAATGTTTTAAAATGAATACTGAATTCACTTATCCTTGATAAAACATGTGGTTCCTTTTTCTGCTCCGAGGTGCAGATGTGCTAGTGCATAGAAGGGCCAGAACAAACACCATTTGCAATTCAAGTGCCTTTAGACCCTAGATGAGACTGTTTTGTAACTGCTTCCATGGTATTATGTAGCTTGATTAAAGGTAAGGATTATCCCTCCAGTCTGATGTTTGCCAGTGACTATCGAAGGCGTGACTCCAAGGTCTCACTAATGAAAATGTCAGCTCTCCTCAAGGCAACAGAGGCACACATTGACATCAAACCACTGAAATGACACCAAATCAGACTGGACTCTTGGAGTTGCCCATCACATAGTCCTGGTCTCATCTGAGAAAGCAAGGCATTAAAATATCTGGGGTTTGCTTAAATAAAATCATCACCTCAGGGGTCAAGAAAGCCTCTTCCCTCTGGGCCAGCCACAGTTGTGCTGCCTATATGAGAAGCCTGGGCTGCCAACAGGGACAGACATGATGCATGGGAGCTGCAAGGTTGAGCTTTGCATGCAGCAGATGTTCAGTAAGTTTATTTCTTTTGCAGGACTGGGTCCCCAAGCTTGTCCCTGGGCTAAGCTCCCCTGATGGGCCATGATGACCAGCAGCATCCCAGACCCACCTCATGCTTTCTAAGCTCTTATTACTCATTACTTGACATTTGATCATTAAAAACAGCAGGTAATACAGACATACCATATATTTAGTTTCTGGATAAATTAACTTTTACCTCAATAGCTCCTCCATCCTCTTGCTCTGTCACCTGTCACTGCAGCTCCTTGGCTCTACCATCTGTCTGCATCCAGTCGCATACAGAGTATCAATTTTTGATTGTTTGAGCTCATCACCCCTTTCCTGAAGCCACAGGATCAGTTAAGTTATTTGAATCACACCTTGCAATATTTATTTCCATTCATTATCAGGGAACAGGAAGAGGGTTGGTATAAAAATGAGTTGCATTCATTGTCTGTCCTCAGCTGAGGATCTTTGATATTTCTGTACTGGTGCAGCTCAAACATAAACAGTATTGCCAGAGAATTGCCAGGATCAGATGAGGCAAGTTGCCATTTGAGAAGTCCCTTGCCAAGTGTTTTTCTTTCTTCACCCAAACATTTCAAATGCAGCAGGAAAAGATTGAGCTTGTTGCCTTTCTCAAAGACAGACATTTTTTCTTTGCCATCCAAAGGAAGAATTGCAAAGGTTTTAACATGAATTTAAGAAAAACACAGGACTGAATTGTTGAAGTTAAAAATTACCAAAAATAGCTGGCATTTATTTCAAGGGGAAGTTCTGTAATATTGAACTTACTTATAGAAGGATAGCATCAAACTTATAAAAGGGAGTCCAGGGCTTTTCCAAGCATGCCTGGAGTGGCAGATGAGGTGAAGAGGAAACAGCTGGTGGTTTCTGCAGCAGTAGCTAATGCCTCTGTGTGATTTAGTAGCACAGTTTTGAGTATGAGATCTGCATGACACACAGAGTATTTAATGATGATTCAGATGCCACCACGGACCAAAAGGCCACTGATAAGTAATCCAAATTCCCATTAATATTTTATAATCCCTGTTCTTAGCAGAGTGGCTGTGTCTTCTTTGGATTTGAACAGCCACTAACACAATGGGATCTTATTCCTGTCTATTGCACTTCTTGTTGTTTGTGACTGGTATTTCTTCAATACTATCCCTAAATAACTGCAGGAAATGGAAACATTTGATAAAAAAGTGACCTTTCTTGTGATTTCCACCTGTACATGGGGACTTTCAGCAGTACCTGGCATCCTCTGTGAGTAGAGTTTGATGCGAGTTCTGATGGCTTCACAAGAGGCAAAGGGAGGCCATTCAGTCCCAAAGCCCCAAAGTTTGTCATTTCTATGTTGTACAGGAGTTGAAGGATCTGCATTTGAGACACAGAAGAACACGTCCTCCCCAGGAGACTCCACCAAACCCTGGGTCTGTCACTGGCCTTGTACGTGCACAGGGAGGGGAGGGGACACTGAGTCACTCCTGCTCCTGTGCTTTCCTCATGCTCCTGACATGCTGGAAAAAGCAAAGGTATCTCCCTCTCTCTCACCTCTAGCTCTGTTTTTCTGCTCCATCATCTGAGGAACAGACTTGTGAGGTGAATGGCGAATGACCCCAGCCTTGTGCTCGGGCAAGAGCCATGTTGGAGATGGATTTTGTAACCTCAGTGACCTGGGAGCTCAAGCAAGCTCTGGGTAGGCCCAGCTGGTACTAATCCATATCAAGCTGTCCAAGGCAGAGTTAATTTCAGGATGCACTGTCTGAGCCAGCCATATTGCACTTGTTGCATGCTCATGCTTCTCCTGGTCCTGCTGCAGAGCCGGCTGGTGTCCCTGTGGCTCCATCCCAAAGAAGGCAAGAAGGGTGCTTTCCTTCTTCTACCCTGCCTGGTTGTTGTGGGGGATTCCTACGCTGGCCTGTGTTGGCAGCCATGTGATCCTTGTGTTGTAAGAGGGCTGGGAGCTTTCCTGGGAAGGTTAATGTAAGGTATTAGCTCACTTCAGCTGGGTCACTTTGGAATATTAATGAGTGTTAAGGTCAGAATATTAATATTGTCAGCTGTGCAAGTGTGCTGCTTGTAATTCATGATGAATGTGCTGAAGAACAGCATCATTACAGTGCCATAGCACTAAAATACTTCCATTTTCTACTGGAAATATTCCATTTTCTGACTATTACTTGGTCATGGAGTGGGAAGTCTGTCATGACTGGGAATGTGCACTGTCCTTCCCTGCTCAGGAAGGGCATACAAGCATTGAAAGTCTCTGAATTGCTTGCATTTATAGACCCAATAAGTTTTCAAATCAAATAACATCTAATTTTTTTTTCTCTAAGAATAAAAAGATTGTTTCAGTTAATGTGGCCATGAATAATAGCTTTTTCACAGTTATATTTGCTGCTTCTGTTTAATTTCTCTGAGATGACTAATTGTTTTAAGAGCTGTATTCCCAGAGCAAAACAAACACACAAACAAACAGCTCCCCTCTGTTTCATTCCCCAAAGCTTAAACCAGCCCAAATAAGGACAAAATAGATTTTGCCATCTGTAACTTTAAGTTTCCTCTTCCACCAGATTTTTGCTTGAAGCATATAAGGCTTTCTTTGCATTAGCAATTAGGGCACTATCTCTTTTTGCACAGATCTGAATCAGCCATCATCCTCAGCCAAGATCAGAGACATAGGTAGTGAGACTGAATGCAAGTTCAACAAAGTAGAAATTCTACTTCAAGGAGATGTTTATGAATTCAGACTTTATTAAATTAGAAGGAAAAATTCTCTCAGGATCCAGCAGTCTCCAGTGAAAATGTGTTCAAGTAATTTTGTCGGTCTACGAGCTCTCTTTCCTTTTGGCATTACTATAATCAAAGCAGACTAACAAAAATACCTTGTTGTATAAAGATGCATAAGTTGTTCCACTGGTGTCTGCTTTGGTAGTACGATGCATGCTCATTATTTATGATACAAAACTCTGTGTCCCTGAAGGACTTGTCTTTAGTGTACAAAGTCTAGCATTTCCTTCCTTGTGGTGGTGGCTGAGCTTCCTAAATTTGTTTTCTCTCTTTTGCTGTGTTTTCCTGACACTTCAGAAAGATGCTATGGCAACATGATCAATCTGCAGCAGGTACTGGGGTCCCAGGGAGATGGAAGATGATTGAGCAGAGCATTTTCCCAGAGCAGACAGAAGAGTTACCAGCCTGCCTGGCATAACCCTCACATGCCAATAACCCACAGGTGTGATGGAAGTGTTGGCACACAGACAAAAGAAGGTCCCGCTCAAAGTTTCTTCTCTCTGCTCTGTTCCTGCCTGAGAAGTGGTGCCACATGGAAAACCAGTGTCAGTGCATTCAATCTGGGTGGGATTTATCCCACAGAACTAAGTTTTTTTACTTGTAAAATGGTTATCCTGTTGTTGGAGTGAGGCAAGGATATCTACAGGAGGATCTGGATCATCAGGCTCAAGCCCCTTACCTGTGTCACAAGTTATTGAAGTACCTAGCTCTCTGCTGTTTAAAGAGGGGTCAGAGACAGTGACACCCAAATTTCAGACAGACAGGCTTAGGGAAATGAGTCCTGACATGGTGATAAGCTGCTTTCATGTCAACCATGCTGCTATTTTGGAATAAAACCTTCAGATTTCTGGGACTTTTATGCACTAGTAAGCAGCAATATTAAGGAGTTTGTGGTCTACTTAAAGAATCCACATAATTCTCTTTGTTTTATTCCATTTCCTCCTGGGTTTTGTGATAGTCAGTGACAGAAATTTCCCAAGTGCTTTCAGTGTGGAAGTACACTGGTGCTGAACTTCATCAGCCTGCTGCAAATACATTGATATTCATGCAGTGCCTCCAGAGCTTCATTCCTGAAGAGGGTGAGACTAAAGCCAGCAGACAATTCTTCAAGAGTTTCTGCAGCAGCCCATGTAGGGATCCATCTTCGGAGCTGGGACAAAGTAAAAAAAATACGTGCAGAAAGCACTGTTGCAGAAAACTTTGGGTTGTGCAGTTGGGTTGTGCTGTCTTACTGGGGGAGATCTGTGTGCCCCTTCTTTTTGTGCCCTGGAAGGATTTGGACTTTCTTAAAAGGAAAAAGCATTTCACAGTGATGTTTCAAGATGACTTAACTATGTTGGGATGAATTAACTAATGTGAATATTGCTGAAAAATCCCTGGCAGTAGGGTATTAGTTACTTTCTGAAATGGGCAATGCAACTTCTGTATTCATGGGCTTCAGTGCTGCTCCACTGCTCTGCTCATTATGAGTATCCCATTTACACTTCTAGTTAGTTGAATTGAGAAGGAATATGGATCTGTTTCACCATACTCTGGGTAGCTGAATGACCAGAAGAAGTAAAGGTATATGGAGGATATTGAGGGTTATCAGCAGCTTCCTAAAATCTCTGCATGTGAGAAATGTTGCCATCTCCAGAGGGGAAGAGTCTCTTGGTTTTCATCAGGGAAACAAGGAATAATATGAGACTTCCCAGGGCTTTTCAGGCAGGAGCCATGATGAGAGTTTAGCTCTGCTTTATCTGTGGCAGAGGGAGAATATAAGACAGTCAAAAACCCCCAAAACCCAGAACAACACAGTGCAGTGATAATGAGACTGTATGATGTCTGCCACTGGCATGGCCCTGTGTGAAAGCAGAAGGAAGTCCCTGCAGGTGCAGCAGATGAATCTCAAGGATATTAATCCATTTCTAGCATGCATGAGGAGGCCCTAGCCCTGTATCTCAGTACAGTAGCTTGCAGATTAAAGAACTGTAAAAAGGAAGGTGATTTTTTTGATAAAAAGTGATGAACAAGAAGAAGTTTAAAATTATAGACCACGTATCATCCTGCAACAGATATTCGGTGTAGGCCACCCTTAGGTCAAAAATAGCAGCAGAGAAGCACCACAACTATCCATGCGTGAGTAGTAACAGAGGCCAACATTTTCACATATGGAAATCTCCAGAAGTACTAAATGAGGAGCCTGGAAAAATCTACAGTTTTATGAATATTATTAGCTGTGAACTTTAATTACACTGACATTTAAAGTGAACAGAAATGGCACTTTAATTGCACTGTAGCCACACTTTCATTGCATATATTTAAATATATTAGAAAGAGGTTGGATCTGTACTGTGCTGTATGGGACCAGTTCAGGCAGTTAGACATTAAAAATATGGAAAACAAAGGAGATTTCTGAGCTGTACATCAGCTAAGAAAAACTGGTTTGGTAGTTCTCCCTCAGCATCATAGAGGAGCAAAAAGAAATCTCCAAATTCTCCTAGGAATTTTAGGCGCTGGATTCTGAAGTCTGCTTGGATGAGTCTGCTTGTAGGCTTTAGATAGATGGCCTTCTCTGTGATGCTATTTTCAAAACAGGCAGAGGTTTTTCAAGTACATCTTTGCATAATTCTGTCCTTGGTACAGGAAAGGTCTCACACCAGCCTCCAAAGTATCTTAGACAGCCATCCTTGGAAGTAATGGGCTGAATGAGATGGGTGGCACTCCCTATCCAGTTTGGGAAGACAGTGTTAAATTTACAGATCTGAGAATCTGACATTGTCTCTCTGTGACGCTGTAGTAGAAACCAGACCCCACCTGCATTTTCAGTTTTTGGTTGAGAATGCTGATATATGGAGGTCTGACATTGCACTTCTTCCTAGCAAACCTTCTTCCTGTTGGTGGAAAGTTGTTAGCAGGAAATTAAAAAAAAAGTTCTGCTGTTTGATGAACCCTTAGAAGATATGTTCTGTTAATTGTTCAGGCACTTAAGAACTTTATTCAATTCTTTAGTTTCTAACTGTCTCTGGGCAAATGACTCCATCTCAGTGGTCTCTGCTCAGCTGTGCAGCAGTAATGATTTCAGAATGGAGCTGTCAGCCTCAGCTCTTCAGCTGTAAAGCCATATTAGTCCTTTAAACATAAGCATTATTTGTGATCGGACATACTGACAAGTTGGAATACATAAGGCTTGCTTGCTTAAAACTTTCAGAAATGGAAACCACAGATTTGTGCAGTTTCTGTGCTACAGGCTAAGACTTTGAGAGTTTGAAATGGATTATTGCAGACTCCTCTGGGGGCTGCAGCATTTTGTCCCCTGCCCTAAACATCTGTCTGATGCCTTGAATACACAAACCTTAATTCTGCCCATGTGTTTGACAGCAGTACAAACATCACTGCTCCTTTCATTGAGTAAGCAATCATGCTGATAGTGCAGATATTAGGTGCTGATATGCTTATATCATATGATGAGCAGGTGGGAAAGTATCTGAAAGAAGTTCATGGGTGGCCTCCTAGAAAAATAAAATGTCAATTTAATTTAACTTGGGAAATATTTATGTAGGAGACATTCTGACTCTTTAAAAGATCCCTTCCTTGGATTTTTTTTTCTGTTTTGTGATTCACTGCTTACTTAAGCAAGTGTTGTTGTTATGCCCTACTGTGGTTTTGCTTCAAGATACCTTTTCAGTGGTTTAAGTTTGAGGGTCCCCATTTCAAAAACACACTTCCTCATTCAACAGGTGTGATCTGCATTCTTAATTTCCAAAGATGCTTGTGATGTGCGTTTTGACATATTAAAACTCATTCTTGTCAGATGAATCCATTTTACAAAATTATTTAGACCTCTTTGTATCATTGACTTGTCATTATTTCTATTATGACTTTTTGTACAACCTGTAAATGTTAGTGGCCATGGCTTTAGATTTTCCTATAGATTAAAATACCTGTAACTATTACACGCTCTAAAGAGATGCTATAACTGTGCTTTAACACTGTTCTGTGCTCCCACTGAGGACTTGGATGATGTAAATAAACCTGTGAGGAGCTGCTAACACGCTGAAATAAAGGACTAGAAATTTGTAACAGTCTTCCCAAATGAGAGGCATGGTTTGAAAATAAAGGGGGTCAGTTTCAAGAAGTAAAAATTCAAGGTAGCACACTTGGATAGAAGTACTCTTGTACAGGAATATCTAATGGAGAATGCTTGGTTTTCAGCAATTCTGCAGAAAAGACTGGAGTTTTCTATGAATTGCAGGTTCAACACGAGGCAGCTCTGTGTATATGGTGAAAAAAGAAAGAGGTAAGTGTTACAGTGGGGAATATAGAAATCTGTTTAGCCTGCAGCACAAATTAAATATTCCTGCTGCTCTGGTTGGCACTGGAAGGGCCTCTGCTGCAGCTCTAAGATTGATTTTAGATGCTGCACTTCAAAGCAAATGGAATCAGCTGGAGGGAACCCATAGGAGAACACCACTGCTGACACATCTCAAAAACATGGGCTCCACAGGAGGACTGAAGCAACTGGGTCAGCAGAGTGTACAGAATGAAGGACTTATACGGCCTTCAAATTTGTTAAAAGTCTCTTTGAAAAGAAAAACTTCCTTGCCATGTCTGTAGGACAGGAAGTGCACAGCTTAACTTGTAGTTACTGAAGCCTTTTATATATGGGGTTAACAAGCCTTGTGGGGCTGGAAAATGTATCATTGACTCTTTGGACAAGGGTGATTTGGATTAGCTACCAAGTTCCTCCTGGTCCTCTTTTGCAAGAGTGTAACTACTGACATACAGTTCTATTGTTGATCTCTTTTGCTATATTTGCCATAAAACTGAGTTTTGGAATCACAAAAATGCCTTTGAAAAATGTCATTGGATTCTGGCTCCATATTTACTATTGCTTTTCAAATCCATCTAATCTGTGCTACTCTTACTTACACTTGTGTGGGCACCCATCGCATGTTGGGTGAAAATACAATAAGTTCCTTTGGTTTTGAGGCCAGTTTTTTGGGGCCCTTGCAGCACATTTTAAAGATGTACATTTCATTTTTCTCATGCTCTAGCTTTGACCCCAAACTTCTACTGAGCAAGGTGCTAATGTATGCTAATGTATGCACGCACCTCTAAACACCTTGAACAAAACCAGTACTTCCTGAACTGTTTTGTATTAGGTACTTTTTTTTTAGTTGACTTAATTTGCTGTATTTACATGGTAAGCTATGTGGTATGTGGATTTCATGGGACAGAGGCCAAGTTCACTTCTCTTTTACATGTCTGAGTGTGCTTTTTCGAGGTAGCACTTGTGTGAATGCAAATGACTTGCTCTTGCTACATCATTCTGGGGCTTGTGAAATCCTGCACACAGACTTCTTTAACTGGAGGCACCTGGGCACAAGGAGATGGGGAAAGTGGGATACCCCAGCTAAAGAAAACACCCAGAGAGTCTCAGAGATGAGATGGTTTCTTGGGTTTTCTAGAGCAGCTGCTTCTCAAAGGACTAATTTGCTCTGCAAATGCCTGGCTCAGGAAGCACTAAAGCTATATTGCTTTGGCCACATGCAAAAGGTGCCAATGGCCACCGAATATGACTTGGCATCTGTGTTCCTGTGACACAATTTGCCCACATACAGATTGGATCATATCATGGCCTGTGGTTTGCTCCTGTACTGACTGTGCTTTACCAGTCATTGTTGTTCCTGAGGTGCAATGGCAGGAAGCATCAGGTACAACTGGAGTGTGTCAGGGGCTCCTGTACCAGTTTCTTACTTATTTGCACCCCTGTGATGTTTGCCAGCTCCTCTGGAGTGAGTTGTTTCAGGCGTGCCTGTTAAATTGGCAGTGACTGACACTTATTGCCAGCACCCAGGGATTCCCTGTCATTCGAGAACCACTGGGACCTGTCTAATAATCACACTTTTCACATGCACCTTCTCGTCCAAACCTTCCTTCAGCTGCTGTTGTCTAATGTGATCAAAGCCTTTACCCATCACACGCTCCCTCTCCACTTTGTCGCTGGTGGGGTCTGATGAATCACCCTCGTTATTATTCTGAGCCTGCAGGTCACCCAGACACAACACAGTGCCCACACAATGGTGACAACTGAATTATAACAACTTCGCAGTTTCCTTTGTAGCACAGATACAATATTTATGACACTATTAATGCACAGCACTGTCAAGATTTTTAAAATGAGTAACTCACCTGCCCCTGTCACACACTCATGTCCTCCATGTTTCAGAAGTGTCAGGAGAATCCTTATCAATTTTTCTGTCTTAATAGTCTTCTGCCATGAAGCCTGAGTCAAAAATGGCAGGCTGTACCACAACAAATTCTGATGGATCTTTCTGTGGAGACAGCCAGCATAAAACCTTCAGCTGTGTTGCTAAAGCAAGTGACTTAGCCTTGAGGCCATGGGGATGTATTAGCACTATTTCACCCTCATCTCCTCATTTAAAGCAGAATTTTACTTCCAAATAGCTTCATAGATTCATCCCATAACCTTACAGGGCACTTGATACTTTACAAAACCAATATGTGACAAAATTCACTCTCCTGGATCAGAAGGACCAAATGACATTGTGGCCTTTATGCCAGGTTGGATGTCAATTGTCTCCGTAGGGTCAGGCATGGAGCTGGCATCAACCCTGCAGTTTTGTGCTCTGACTATATTAGCAGAAATATGACTGATTGCCCTTGACTGTGGGTGATCTGACATATTTGTCCTGCCAAGGAATGGGAAAACACAGGTGCTTGGAATGGATGTATATAGCACCTTAACTTGAAGCTCCCACTCCACCTGGCTCTGAAGGTAAGAACTTGTACCTACAGTCAGACACTCTCCTAGTAACTCTTAAAAGTACACTCAACTATTTCTGGCCATCACTGCTCTTCCAGTGGGAGTTGCAGTGGCCAGTGACTTGCCTGTGGACTTGTATATCCTTTAGGCACTTCTGGATTGCTCTGCTTTCACCTTCTTCAGCTGTGGGTTTGTACACAACTCTAGGAAAGAGCCTGGAGAAAGCTGCAGAGGTAGGGGAGCCAATGAACGACTGGCCTTCCTCATAATTTCTCTTAAAAACTTGCCTTTATTTTTGAATTTGAAAAGCTGGTTATTACATTTCCCTCATGTCTTTGCACTGACCTGAACAATAATTGAGCTCTATTATAGTCACCAAATAAATCTTGTCAGAGTGACCCTTGCGCTCCTGGCAAAGAACATTTCATGGCACAGCTTTTCACTACCCTTCTCGGCCCATTTCTTTTAAAATGACAAACCTGTATTTAGAAAAAGTAAATTTACTGTGGCTTTTCTGTGCAGATGGTGATAAGCGTGAGTTAGCATTTGTAAGCTTATAAGCACATATGGTTTTGTACATATCAATTAAGGCAGTTGGCTAATCACTCTAGTATCATTACTGATTCATCTGTATTCCTTCAAATAGACATTTATGCTCAGCCTGCTGGCTTTTATACGTATGGACTGGATTGTGCAATTCTCCCTGTCACCATTTGTAGTCAATAACATTTCCTTGGCACCAAAGGGAGGAAAAGGGTACATTTTAGAACTGTGTGGGCAAGTCATTTGGCCCATGCCTTATGTATAAGGCATGCACATAAAATATTTGTGAGTGCGTGGTTTCTTTTTAAAGGATCTGCTAGTCATGCTGTGGGCTGAGTGACAACAGTATTATGTTTGTGCACATGGGACATACATGCAGATTCATGCATGCACTCATCCTGCTGTTAGAAACACATCCTGCTGTTAACAACACTCATCCTGTTGTGCATGGCCAAGCATCTTGACCCTAACCAGCCTCACCTCACCCTGAGGTGAGCCCTGATTTGGCTCACCACAGTATTCCAAGGTACCTGAGTCTCTGTTTGGACTCTGGGAGGTGTTTGGGATCAAAAAGCCTATGAGAGTTTTTGGAAGGTTTTAGGAACTGGATTGCTTTTCCAGTGTTTGGGATGAAATGGCCAAGGTCATTCCCTGGTACAGGAAACCTGCAGGACTGGAGGCTGTGTGACCTGCAAGACCATTCACTGACCAGAAAAGGTTCACCCCATCTGCCCTGATCTAGTCCATATGTTCTCATAGGTCATCATCCTGCCAAAAACGTGGTGCATGCAGGCTGTAAAATTACCACTCTTGACAAAGATTTTTAAGAAGGGACTTGGGGATTTTTCCAAGCTTTAGATTCAGGCAAAAAGTAGTTCACACATAAACACTCTATGGATTTTTTCCTTTCTTCCTTTCACTTTTCAAAGCTTCATGCCCACTTTTATTTAGCTTGCAGGTGAATGATGCATAGTCTCACTAGAGAAGAGGTGGATTCCCTGGCAGGGAGCAGTGGACACTTAAGATTCAGAGGGACTGTATGCTGGCCCATCTTGTCTAGAACATGCTTTTGCCAAAGAAGGTTGAACCAGATGATTTTTGAGGTCCCTTTCAACCATAATGCCAGTTCAAAGCCAGGAACCTGTGCATTTTAGAGAACATAAGATTTTTGGGAGTGTTTCTACCTCTGTCTTCAAATTGTTTTTAAAATTCAACGGTATCTTTAGGCAAGATTTTTTTTAAGCAATTGTTTTTCTTCAAAAGTTATTTCTGGTTTTGATACTAAACAATTCACTAGCTAGGAAAAAGACCTGTTATGTTTTTAGAAGAAAACAAAACTACAAAGGACATAAAATGAATGAGATGTTCACTCTCACAGCTGTGGTCCCAAGGAAAAATTCTATGTTAGTTCCTCACAAGAGTTTATTTATAGATTTTTGCAAGCCATGGTGTTAAAGCTGCTATGGAGTGGTAGCAGGATGGTATTTTTAGAACCCTGCCTAGAACCTGGTGATTTCCCCAAAATCCCCTGGCAATTGCATAATGGAAAATGTAGTTCAGCTATTAGCAAAGTGAGGATGACGCTGATAGTCCTTCAAATGTCCAGCACAGAGCTCTGCTTTTGGGTGGTTTGGGTGAGTTTGCCTGTAACGGAGCCCTCCTAGAGAGCCAGCGGTGTGATGGATGCACTTCCAGCTCTCCTTATCTCCCTCCTTACTCCATCCTTCGTTAACTGTGCAATTAACTGGACCTTTGTTGGCCTAGAGAGACCTGTGTCCTGTTGGTGCCACACATTCCAGTTCCCCCTGATGTTATTGAAATTGGGGGCACTGAGTGCTCTGGAGGTTGGGTACAGTGAAAGCCTGGGCCAGGTTCCCACCTGCACATTTGTCATTGGACAGACTTGCCCTGTGTAAAAAACTACATCTTGCTAGCAAAAGGGTCTTTTCCAATGACATTTTTCAAAGGAACTGAAGGGGAGGTAGGCAAAAGTTTTCAGTAGAAAACATTTTGAGAAAAAACTTGAAATACTTCAGATCCCCCTTCTCCCCCACTTTGGCTGTGTTGTGTGATCGTGACTGCTGAGGTGGACTGTGGAGTCTCCATGGGGCTGTCATGAAGCACCTGTCAAAAGAGTTTTTTGGCTGCTGATAAAGTACAGGAACATGAGGAAACTGGACTGTGTACAAAATTTCTCTTCCCAGTCAAAATACCTAAGTTGTCAATGTGTAAGAATAGTGTGCTTGCTCATAATAATTTTTGCAACGATAAATTGAAATCTCTGTAGAAATCAGACAGTGGTGAAATATTTAATAGAAATTTAATTCCAAGGGTTTTTCATCAGAAAATTGATTTAATTTCATCCCAGAGACAATCTTGCTGTTTTGATTAAATGAGGCAGAGAGAGTATTTGCTGGCTGCAGGCATCTCTCTGGTCCCTCATTTAGAGGTGTGTTTTTGGAGGGAGGAGACTTCTTGCATAACATCTTTTCAGGCTTTGATCACCCTAGCTTCTTTGTGGCACACAGCTGAGACAAGCTGAGGCTGTTTATTTTCCCTGAGAAGTCCATGCCCCTCCTGACTGGAGTGTTTTGGACAAGACATTTAAAAATCACAGCTTTGACAGCTCCTCAAGGCCATCCTCTCCTGGTTTTCTTGTGTGTAAGCAGAGCTACTGAAACATTGGGCACTTCATCCAAGGTAAATGTCTAAGCCTCCTCTCCAGCCAAACAGAGATGGGCACCTCTCAGAGAGGTGGTTCACTTGTCTTTTCAGAAGGGGATAATTGGAAGTGACCTTATTCATTGCCAAGAGGGAGAGGCTGATTTATAGATGGATAACAACAAGTGAGATAAATCTGACCTGAATTGGTCTGAATTTTGAGCTTGTGCTTTATTCTCACTATAGCCCCTCACTGACTTTTTAGACTCAAAGGCTGATTGCATTACCCTGGGGGAGGAGGCATTTTTGTAGACACATGGAAGAGGTCTGAGAGATGCAAATGCATCATTAGCAGTGATAACTTAGCTTCCCTCACCCCCTTAAAAGCTGCATCATCTTCAGTGGGGGTTGATGTATTAGCCAAAATTTTGGCATTGCCAGATATTAAGAGTTTCAATCTTGAAATGTAACATTTTCTTGACAGAGTAATTTGTACAGAGTAGTGTACTGAAAAATAACCTGCTCACTTGAAACTGAATCTCAGCCATGCTTTGCTTTATTTTGAGTAAAATTAGTCTGCAGGAGAAATCCTGCAGTCAGGGGATGGAGAACAAGAGGGTGCATGACCTCTATTGCAGTTTAATTTTCAAAGGTACGTCTCTTACAGTTATAAAATGCTTTTTGATGTGCCAGGGGATCCTGTCAGCCCACAGGCTGCCCCTTGTGATAGGGTTCATTGCAGCAACATTTCTTTGCTTCCATCTCCTGTCTATTGACCATCCCATGGTCCCAAGGGACAAGGGCAGGCCAGCAGTGGCTGGAGGCTGGAGAATCATTTCTCACCTTCCCAGGATTTCTCCCCAGCATCTGTAGTCCCAGTGGGAAGGGTCCCTCTCCACCTCCATCCTCCCTGAGGCAGGCCAGTCCATGAAATGTGGTGCCCAGTGGTCTGCCCTCCATCACTGAATTTTCAGGTAAGATTTCACACACAGGGCAGCTCTGCCCTCCTGAAATCCAGACATCTGAAAGGCCCCAAAACAGGCATGAATTGTCATGAAAATCCTTGAGAGATGCTGTATACTGACCTGATGTCATGGATAATGTATATTTCATTTTATGTTTGCTATATCTCAGTATCCACAGAAAACCCCTGAGCTTTGTCCTCATGGTTACCAGCATGTCCACTGAATCCCTCAATAAAGTAGAGTACAGTGGTGCCAACTGGAAATATTATACCTAGACTTTAGGAGACAAGGCCATTATCATGCTCTGGTTTCAATGACTTCCTTACTCACCTCACAGGAAAAACTATTTCTTCTGAGCTTAAACCTGGCTCAGAGGATCTCTCACAGAGACTGAGTATGACAATATTCACTGCAGACATTTTTGACTTGGAGAAATACAATATAAAGTGGAGTTTGGCAGGTTTAGATTTCTTGGGGGATGCTTTTATACACTCACAACTCTTTTGCCTTGGAAAATTAGTTATTTTGAAGAATTGGATCATGGATGTACATCTTCTTTTATTAGAGAAAGAACCAAAGATATTAATGAGAAAACTATGATAATATTATATTTTAATATATTTTAGTAATTTATATTTTATATATTACATTTATTATCTATCATTACATTACATTATATACAATATATTGTATGTGTGTTATAGTTTATTATAAATTATATTTTTAATAATATATTTAAGTTACTTTTGCTTTAGAAAACAGAATTTTTCTGGAAAACAAAAGCTGGGTTTGTGTATTTTGCTGCGCTTAAGTTGTGAAAAGTACTATTTCTGATGACTCTGGACTGCCATAAACCATACTCATATAAATAATTTGTCTCAAAAGCTGAATTTTCTTTCATAAACATAATGCTTTGAACATGCATATTTTAAATTCTTGTCTGGAGAAAGGTCAGTCATACAGTGATGTGATTTTACTTTTAGAGATTTTGCTTGGTATGATGGCTGATGAAAGACATTCAGTTTAACCTATTGAATAATTTTGGGGGCCTGAAGAACTGTCATGACACTATTTTCTTTAGGTGCTTCCAGACTCTTTCATAACCCATCTCAGTTGTTTTATCTCCCTATAACAGTTGTTTATAAGAAATACGCAGGCTTTCCTTCACATTTCATTGGCATTTAAAATATTTATTGAGTTTTAGGAAGTTCTTCCTTCTGCTTATCACAGAACCACAAATCACAGAATGTTTGATGTTGCAAGGGACCTTGGGGGTCCTCTAGTGCACCTCCTTCCTCCTGCTCTAAAGCAGGTCCCCCTGGAGCAGGTTGCACAGGATCACATCCAGGCAGGTTTCAAATATCTCCATGTTTTAGCCAGCTTTGCTCATAACGCATCCACTTCTCTGTCTCCCCTGCTAAATCTGATGGCCGCATCTCTTTTGGTAGAGAGACAGCACAAAACTGCAAGGAGAACAGGGGTACAAAGAAAAGAAATTGGCTTTCAAGAAAGCCTTCCACTTCTTCTCCCAGTAATTACACTCCCTGTTGCTTGTAGGTTTTGCAGTCTGACATTTTAATGTTCACATTTTGTTCACTGTTCGAGGTTTACAACAGGTCATGCCACTAGAGCAAATGTTATCTGTGACTGAGATCCCCTCTTCTAGTCTTTTCTAGAAATTATATTGTTGTGGTCACTAATCAAACAGACCTTGTCCTTTTTCCTCTTTACCAAAGAGGTTTTTTCATAGGTGTAGTCATCACAGGAACTGCAGTACTCTCTGCTGAAAGTCTCCAATTTTATGTAAAAACTTTTTGCTTACCAGAAGAATCACTAGTGTCTTTAACAGCTAAATAAATGGACTGTAAAGTCCAAATTGTCTTGACAATAAAGACTGAATTGTAGGAGCTGAGCATTTCTCTCTTCAGCAGCTTAGCACAAGGGTACCAGGCAGCCTCACTGCTCCAGAGGAAGGGGTAACAGATTTCCAGCAAGGGGGAATGGATCATTGCTGCATCCCCCTGTGCCCCTAAAAGCAGCTCCCCACGTCTTCAGTGGCTGTGAAAGTGGCCTCTCAAGTGACATTGTCTCCTTTCTAATAGCTGCAGTGATAGGACAGTGATGTTTAGCCCATGGTCAGAGATCCCTGAGAGGGGCTGTGGAGTACTTCAAGGGGTTCATTAAAGCCAAACAAGAGGACTACCACCTGCAGTTTACTTACACCTGACTTCTGGCACCTTCCTGGAAACCATGGACATGCCTGTGATGAATAACATCAGAGGCTGAAAAACACTGGCCCACAGCTAGCTGGCAGAGCTCCTCACTTCCCCACATCTGTCACTACTTTTTAAATGTTTCTAGCATTCTGGTCTGTTAGTAACATATTTCTTCCTTTGTACATGGGTAAAAAGTGAACCCTGGGAATAGGGAAAGTGAAATCCAACAAACTGTTTTGGATTCTGTCAAATGGAAAGAAATAAGCTAGACACTTTCCAAGGGCTGGAAGTACTGCCCAACTGCTCCTCTTTGCAGGATGAGGTGCCACTGATGGGCAAGTTTAAGGAATCTCTTGCTCTGGTTTATTCTGATTTTATGAGTCCTGAAGCATCACTGAATGACCAATGTGTCTCCAGAGCTGGTCTGCTCAAACCCTTGAGCACCTGGAGGAATAAACTCCAGTGACTCCTGTTCAACTCTGCCCACAACAGTCCTCTGTAAAGCAGCTTCTACTTATGCTCATGGGGGTTGCACATTCCCTGGGAAAGGCAGGAAAGGGGATATTGTGTGGGAGGTAAAGACACTTCTCCACTGACACTGTCCAGGGAAAAGAGCATCAGCCCACTGATTCCTGCCCCAGTGCCTGACCATTCCCATGCAAGGAAGCTGTGACCCTTCAGATTTTGATAAAAGGCTTCCTTCCTGTGGCCCTTTTTTGGTTCCCCTCTTGGTTTCCTACACCCTACACTGGTGCTTAAAGAACAGGGACACTGCACAAAACTTTATAAATACACTGGTAGGCATTTCCTTCAAATACTCTAAGCATTAAATTCAATATTGCTCCCGCAGATAGGGGATGAGTGGTACTGCTGAAAGTATGGCTGACATCTGAATTTGGCCCAGAGACTTCCAGGAAAATTTTGTCTGCCTACTCCCAGCTACATTTAGCACAAGCCAGTCATTTGTGACTGTGGCTTATAAATACTCTTAACTTCTGGCATACACAATGGGAAATAAAATACATCTTATCTAAAGGCCAAGTGATTATTTATTACAGTCATTATTCATTTCCACTGTCGTTACTAATGAGGCTTTAACACTTGCTGGGCCATTAGCTCAGCTAAGGGTCCCAGATTTCCTTTGCAGAGCTATCATCTCTTTTATCTGATATGTGGTTCCTGGCTGGTACATACACAAAGGGAAACTGGGTATCTGAAAAAGAAATTCACACTTATTATTGTGTCCCACAGTTCATTATAATGCTATAGTTAATGTTTTTTCTGTTTCCTTCATTGAATTCCTTGTAAGCCAGGTAAGGATCATTCTGAAATGAAATATTTTTATTAAGCTGATCTGTGCTGTGTCTTCTGACTCTTCAGATAGCATTGCCAAATTAAAAACAATTGCTCCCATGTTTGTGTTTAATGAATATTTCAATAAGGCTGACACTACTGCCTTAAGGACACTTGGAACCATGTCCCACTGACTCATGGCTCTGTTTCTTCCCTTCAGAAGGTGGCGTGTGAGACTGAATCACACCACTCACGCTGTGTGTACAGAGGGCTGAGCAGGGAGACTGTCAGCATGACAGGCAGATCCCTTGTATATCTGATGGAGTGAAAAAGTGAGCAATAATTAATCATCTTCATTCACTGCCTCCAAAACCACCCAGTTGCATCCTGCCTATGAAAGGACAATTGCTGTGAGCTTAGCTTCTCTTCCCCTCTCTGAAAGCTCAAAAGATAAAGGAAATGCCTTTTGCCATGAATGTAATGGGAAATGGATCAGCCACAAACTGGTATATGTTCTCCTGTGGCTAGGCTGGTTTTAGCAGCTCCTGCCTACTTTATTCCTAGGCAGGGGCTCATGAAAGCTCATTGCCTCCTGAGGTCTGTTGCTTTGTCTGCCTGTGTGTGGGACTGTGTGTGGAAAAGGCACAGAAGTGGATCTGGCTAAAAAATCAAACCAAAAAAGCAGTGGACTATTCTCCTTCTCTGTAAGCTTGCAAATAATCACTCCAGAAGAAATACGGGAGAGTAGCAAGGTTGGGTGGTGTGGTTGGGCTGAACCTGAAATGCTTGCCGGATGTTGCAGCCGTGCCTGAGGGCATGATTCCTTCATTCCCTGGTTGTGCAGAGCCATTTCTAGCTGACACCCAGCCATCCGTATCTGCTAATATCTTTAATTTATTTTGCACAGCACAAGGGTGCTGGAAGGAGTGTAAAATAGTGGGGACCAGGCCTTCACTTTCAACCACAGTGCACAGTTAGGTCCTATTCAATTCAGGGATGGAGACCAAGTTAGAATCAAGTCATGGCCAGAACATGAGTGGCACCAGACAGCAATGGGCCTGACAACAAGCCTGAAGAGGATATAATGAAACATCAAAGAGTTGTGAAGCCCAAGTGCAGACATGACTGTGATCTCCTATCTGTGGCCTCCAGGCCAGTCATTCATTTCTGCATGCCTCCGAGATATTTCTTCAGCTGTACCCATGAAGTGTCCATACATCTTGAAAAGAGCCCAGAAAAATCTTTGGTGGAGTACCTTGCTGAACCCAGAAAACAGGACTCTCGCTGAGGCACTTGATACTTTGTGTATCTCTCAGCTGTGCATTGGGAAGCCTCTCACTGCTGTCACTCCAGGTAAAATGGAGAAGGAGCACCTGCTTTGACAAGCAGCGCTGGCACAGCTGCACTGAGCTGAAGGACCATCACACACCCAGCTCTCATGCTTGACAGTGGGCATGCTCAGAAACCATTCTGTCAGTATTAGTGCTTCCCAAGTGCTGCCATTGTGCATAGAGGCACAGAGCATGGAGGCAGGGGCCACATCCTCATGCTATCATGCCCCTGTGAAAACCAAAGAACCATTTATAACTGTTTCCAGAGGGAATAGAATTAGGGACATGCAATCACAAGAAAGAAGGTGACTTATAGACTATCAAATCCAGTCATCTCCAATCATAAGAAACTACGTCCCTTAAGTGATGTCAGACTCCACCCTGAAATCGGACACGTTTCTTTACCATCTGTTCCACAATTCAGAACCAGTTTAATTAGATGAGAAAGTCTCTTGCTACTCAATGATCATTTTGTGTCTTTACTTAACCATTTTTCCAATTCTCCCCAGACCGGAAGTTCAGGTGTTTTGTTGCTGACATTTCCACTCAAAACTTATTTGCAGTGCAATAATGCAGGCACGGTTTCTCATCAGCGCTTGCAGAAGTGGAAGTTTGATTAATCCTTACTTGAAAGTCAGGTCCTGAGGTCTTAGTCCACAAGTTGGCATGTACTAGGGATGGAAGTTTGTTTACCAGCTTTCTGAAATGCCTCTTCACACTGACATTTGCTTAGTGTCTTTGTCACCCTAACTCTGATTTTTTTCCCCTTTCCAGTGAATCATTTATGTGCTTTGCTGCTATCAAAGAAAAGTCTTCATTTTCAGCATGCTGTCAGGAGAAATTCCTTTGAAAAAAATCTTACTTAGGCAAGCCTTTAAAATGAAAGAAAAAATGCAGAGCATCACTTCTTCTGAGTTTTATAAAAAGGAAGACCTTTTAAAATAATTTTGTCCATCTCTCTGCTCTCTATTAGTATTATCTCCAAGGTTAATTTAATACTTTTTCATGGTGATCTTTACAATTGGATTCCTCTGAGGGGAAAATTACTCCATAGGCTGTGGTCGGCTGTTCTCTCTCTGCACAGGGTGGTTGACAGTTACAATGTCTCCTGCCTAGGTAATAGCCATTGCATACTTTATACCTTTTTAGTTTTTTTCATCTAGCAGCTGCCTATTTAACTTCACTAACCTTCCCACAGGACTCCGTGCGTGCTGTGAATAGGCCGCCATAACCATGTGCAAGATTGGAAAGTAACAAAATTGGCCTAGTTTCATTTGATTTCTCACTGCTTTTCTTTGAACTCCTGACTACTGATCAAAATCTATTATTTTCAGAGAAGAAGTGATCTTAGCTAAAGAGTGACTGCATTAAGAGCATCACTCTGCTGGAGCAATTACACATGGTAATTTTCTGTGTAGAGAGGTCAAATGAGAGAGAGCAGGTCCATTACCATGAAAGAGAAAATATCCTGTCTTACAACATAATGTCCTCACTGAAGAAGACCAAAATGGTATTAATCTTTATTTGTCTTTACACTTTGTTGTCAGTTAATAAGCCCTGAGCATTGTCTCTGCTTGGTCTCTTGATATTGCTGCCATTTCACAGACTGCTCCTTTTGGTGGGACGTTTTTATCATGCCTAACTGAACCTCCCTGCATAATTAATTACATTCTGCCTGTGACTCAGTTCCACTTGATTAATGAAGGAGGAGGACTGGAAAAGAACCGTGTGGGTCACTGAATGCTATCCTTAGCAGTTTCAGGTGATTCTGTTGTAGATATAACTGCAGAGTACTGAATGATCCCAGAACTTGTGCCTTTCCATACATGTTTTCCAAATATCCTCAACCTACCTGGCAAAGAAATGTTTAACCCAAAATATCCATGACTGTGAGTGTGACTGAGGCCTGGCTACAAAAAACATGATGTTCGGCACTATGACAAAAGCAATGCTGGACACTGCCCTCCAAAACACTAAACTTAGAAGTTCCTGGGGGTTCGTGGACTGAATGCTTCAAACAAAGGGCAGCACAGAGTGCTCGTGGTGAAATGAGGGAGGCAACAGTTTTCAGTGATTGCTGGTCATTTTAGCCTGTTCATCCATCATGACTGCAGGGTTGAAAGACATTAGGAATAGGAAGAAAAAAGCCCAACGTGATTAAATCTTCCCAAAATATTCAGGGATGCCTGTGATTCACCAGAGGTCCTCTGGGATGCAGGGTCCTGCGGTATCAACAACCCCAGGCTTGCTGTGGCTTGCAAAAGTCTTTTCTGGTATTCATGCTGTGGTCTTGCTGCTTTCTCCAGCAAATAAGGAAATCTAGCCATACAAAAAAAAAAAAAAGTTGGTATGAAATAATTACTTACAGTCATGCTTAAAAAATCTCTTGACTTGCTGTGATGTAAAAGGCAAAATATGAATGTATTTCAGACAATGAGCCTTCACTGTGGGGAAGAGTCTAGGATGCAGAACAAGGTTAACAAAGGTAAAATTAGATTTTGACTTTGGTGTGTGGGCTCCCCCAGGTTTATAGCTTGGCTAGTGAGAAGACTAATCACAAATTGTTGGCACTGCTTTGGATTTGGGCTGGTTATTTACAATAGGTGTACAAAGCCCTATTGGTCTGAATGTTGCTAGTGTGGGTGAAGGTGAGAATTATGTTAGCTGACAGCTCATGGCCTTTATCCCTTTCTCATCCCAAAAACTTCTGGTCATGGTAACTCTGCAAACCCTTCTCTGAAGGGTCCTTGCCTTTCTCTGACTGCTTCAGTGACATTTCCCACCCTTCTCGTGTACCTCTGTCCTCTTCTGAGCCAGTGGGATGAAGTTTGCTTGGAGGTGATGGGCAGTGTTGCCTCTGCCTACACAGGGTGATCATGGACGAGGCTGAAAACCATGCTACTTATCTACTCAGCTTTCTCCTGCCTTCTTCATCTGCTTTCTCCCCCTTGGTGCTGCAACAGGCTTCTGAACCTTGTCCCTTTGCTCTCTGTTTGCATTTGACCGTATGGAGACCTTCCTGCTCACACCGCCAGGTCCTGGCTTTGCCTTGCTGGGTGTATCAAGCAGCTTTTCAGCTATTTCAGCTCATGCAGGAATATTTCAGCCTCTGCAAAACACTCAAAGCACAGCTCTTGCATCCACCAGCTTAGCCAATTGCTGGTAAAACAACTTTTTTTTGTAGTTCGTTTTGACTGCCCTCCTAATAAAAAAAGTTATTGTGGTTTAAGCCCAGCCAACAGCTATCACTCCCCACCCCTCAGTGGGATGGGGAGAAAATGGTAAAACCCATGAGTTAAAAATAGTTTACTGATGGAAATAAAGGAAAAAAAAAATAATAATAATAATAATAATAATAGTAGTAGTAGTAGTAGTAAAGGAGAGCGAGAGACAGGAATAAAACCCAAGAAAACCAAGGGATAAACAAGACAATTGCTCACCCCCTGCTGAAGGATATCCAGCCTGTCCCACAGCAGTGATCAGTCTCTTCCAGCCAACTCCTTCTAGTTTATACACTGGGCATGATGTTCTGTAGTGTGGAATATCCCTTTGGCCAGTTCAGCTCAGCTGTCCTGGCCATGCTCCCTCCTGGCTTCTTGTGCCCCTCCTCAGTGGCAGAGCAGGAGACGCTGGAAAGTCCCAGACTTAGAGTAAGCACTGCTGAGCCACAGCTAAAACACCAGTGTTACCAACATTGTTCTCATACTAAATGCAGAACAGAGCACTGAACCAGCTTCTAGGAAGAAACGTAGCTCTATCCCAGCAAAAATCAGGAAAAATGTAAAACTTAGTTGTGTGTATTTCATTAAACTTTGAGAGATGCCAGAAGATGATGGCTCCCCACACACCAGAGTGCTTGCGGTGGATTTTTCAGCTTCTGCAGTTTCTTTAATAAACACTCTGTATTGTCAGCCAGCAATTTAATGTTTTGTACTATAACATCCCCCATTGCCAGTGAAAGCCTCTTTTCAGAAAAAAATCACTCTGTTAATATCTTTCTGACTGACTGAGAACATAAAGTAACTTGTGTCATGGTCTTGTCCTGCACATCCCAAGCCTGACCTAAACATGGGAACACAGTGTCTGGGCAAATGAAGAAAAAACCTGGTAACACTAAGTAATCAATCTCTTTCTTTCCTCCAGCTAAGTGCTCTGACTCTCAGAGGAAGGTCATCAGGATATGCTCCTTTCCTTAGTTCTGGAGGTGCTGTTCCACCTTATTCAAGGCCAGGCAGCAAGAACGGGAACAAAATGGGGTTTTTGACTAAGCTCAAGAAATTTAGGAGGACAGGAAAGAGAACCTTGGAAAACAGAGATAGCCTGTTAGCTATTAGCTGAAACTTTGTGAACATCTGGCAATTTTCAAAAAGGCAGACCTTCCAAACTGAAAACCAAATCCTGAGGCATTTGGGCCAGATGATGATGCTTTTTTTAGTCCCATTCCATGAAGATTAAAACAATTACAGGTTGGAAATAGTTAGTTTATTTACTATTACTTTTTAATGATAATGTTTGTAAACTTGTTTGGTTTAAAATGTTATTTCATCTGGTTGATTGCAATGTCCTAAGCCTGTGATATCCTAAGGTTTAGCAACCACACCATGTTGTGGTTGCCAAACACACTTTTATATCTATAATGAATTTTTGCATGCTAATAAAATACCAGTGCTTCAGCTTCCAGAAAGCTCAGAGGCAAATATTTTATTACATCATGAAATTAATTTTTATTGCCCTTCTGTTCTGCGAAGCAGAAACACAGAGCAATATGAAAAGAAAATCAACCAAAGTGGCCTTTTCAGCAGCTTTGCAGCCAGAATTTCTTTGTTAATCTCCAAGGTGATATGCTCTTCAGATTGCCGATCAAAGCTGAGGGGGTAATGACACATTGTACAGACTGAGTCTACTGAAAAACTCTCTCTGGTAAGGAAGCATTAACCATTATGGGACCTCACAGACCATGTTGCTGACTTGCTCAGAATTACAATGGTGTTGCTGCCTCACAGGCTAGTGGGAGACATAGATGTTAGTGCCTGCTTTTGTGCCTGATCACGGCGAGAGCTGACCGGATACTACATTACTTGTCAGAACAGTGGAGTTAGGGCCCTGCTGTAACATCTGCTGCAGTTTTGGGATCTGACTGCTGCAGTTTAAATACTGAATTATTTCATTTAAAAGAACTGCTTGTGGTTTATCCTCCCTGTTTGCAGGAAGACAGGAGGTGTCAGCCAGAGAAGTGCATTCACAGGCACTGGGGCAGTGCTGGCATTGCACAGACAGTGGTCAGGGGATGCTGTAGCTCTCAGGGACAGACACCCAACAGCTGCAGCCAGGGTGTGGCGTGGACAGTCGGCTCAGACAACCAGGTGAATGCTTCCAGGAGGTGATGTCCCACGGCTGGGACAGACTGGAAGCTGCCTCACTCCCAGATGTGAGAGTCTGCTGCCAGATGAACTGGCCATTTAGGTAGCTATGTGCCCCTGTTTATGTGTCCATTTGCTGTGGCTCCGCAGGCAAAAGGGAATGTGTGTGTGCAGCATATGAACAATTAAATGCCTTCAGATGCAAATGGGAGCTCTGTGCATCCTCTGCTGTAAACACGGCAATTTGTGTGTGCTCATGCATGTCCTGTCAATGTTTGTTTAATGCTTCAGTTGCACTCACTTTTTCACTTTTAGTTTGTATTTTAATGTTCAGGCACTTGCTGAAGTGTATCCACTTAGCGAACATCTGGCCTTGCTACGTTTCTAAACTGAACACACATTCTAACAACATCTGATTTCTCAGTCAGCACTGAGAAAATGCATAGATCCAATAACTTTTCCTTTCCTCCTGTGCAAGGCTGGCTGGTGCTCTTTCCTTAGCAGAATCTATTTTGTGTGTCCCACCTGGGTCTGGGGGTTGCAGCAGACTGTCCCAGCCAGCACCTTGCTCTGCAGAGGCTCTGCTCTGCTTCAGAAACCCTGCAGGAGCCCTGGAGCTCACTTGTGGCCTTTGGACATTATGAGCTTCTAATTGACCGAGCATGGGAAGCCTGACTCTTCTTTGATAGAAGGTACTTTTATTTGTTCAGTGCACTTCAAAGGCTGACCTCAAATTAAGGATTTAGTTAAGGATTTAAATTAGAGAAGATTTAATCAGCACAATTATGTGTTATCAGACAAGTAACAGGGTGGACACAGTTTGCTTTGTTGGGTTAGTATTTGAACAGGTTAATGTGGAGTAAAGTGACATTAATGAACAGACACAAGATCCAGTGAAAGTCAATCAGGGAGACTTCATTAGACAATCTCTCTCTCTTTGCTTGGTGTGATGCACCACAACCTGGCCTTCAACTCTTTCTTTACAGATTCCTAAAGGATAAAATAACTGGAACTTTCACAACCTTGTGCTCACCATCATAAGCTTATGTGCCAGAGATGACCTTGATACACTGTCTTCACACACACAGAGAGGGTAAGTGATAGAAGAGCAAACTTCTGCACCCTGAGCCAGTGCTCTCAACAGCAACTCCCATCTGCCCAGAATGGTTCAGCATGCCCATTTCCATGACTGTTTTAGTTTTTTTCCCAAGCTAGTGGTTTCCTCTCAAAGAACTCTGGAGGAGGATTTGCTGCCTCCCACTCCAGCATCACTGCCCAGATGGGGGACCAGGCCATGGTGCTCGCCACACAAATGGGCATGCATGGACTTTGAGCTCCAACACCCACTCAGCCCAGTTTCAAACCCTGCTTCCCGGGAATGCTCATGGGTGCAGTCTGGACAGACTGCCTTTACTCAAGGCTTTGCTCTGATAAAAGCCTTTCATATGAATATGCAAGGCAGCAAGTACCAAGAGAGGTTGCTGGCCAAATCCATTAAAATCTGTGAGTGACTGTGTATGGGAACATTCTGGCAGAGCTCATCCAGCTCTCCAACTCATTAATCCTTCAAGCACAGCCATTAGAAGTGGTGTTAGGGAGGTACTGATGATTTGTTTTATCACTATTTAACAGTTAGATGAGCTTTGGCAATGTTACACTGATATAAAGACTCATCATGCAGTTTAAGGGACACAGCTGAAGGTCTTCAGCTGGCAACATGGTCTGGCTCCCCCCCTGAGGCAGAGAAGACATGTAGGTTTCTCTGCTGCTAGAGATGTCCTCTTTCCTCTTCTCCTGTGTTTCTGGAGACAGGCCCTGCACCTGCAGTTAGCTGAGAAGATTCTGGACCAAAACAAGCATTATCAGCTACATTGTCACTATCTGAAGTGTAACTTAAAGAAAGGATAAAGGAATGAAAATCCTGATCACCTGCAACCCAAGATGGCTACTATGGAAGGATGATAAAGGGGGTTTTATAGACATGGTGTTGAACAGTCCTCGGGGGACTCTGGAGGGGACTGAGCTCTGGGAAACTGACAGACTCTGGCAACAGGAGTCGGTTGCTTTGATAAGATGCATTAATTGGTTTTACAGAATGTGAAATTGGTTAATTTGGTTAATTGGTTTTTCCAGGGCATGAGAGCTTTTTGAGTGTAAGGCAGACATTTGCAGTTTACCTGCATCGAAGGCCTTTCCAGCATCAGCAAGGGAGATGAGGAAGATACTTTTGATTCACATACAAGATCAGGGAGTTTAATGAGGATCTGCAGGAAGAAGACATGCATATGTAAATAAGAGAGCAGAGCAAACAGACCTCTGGGTACTAGAGGTCTGTGCAACTCTTGATAATTTTATCATTACCTTTTTCACAAGTAGGTCATAGAAAGTTGCTGATGGGGTCAGCTTCCATCTTGGTATAACTCAATATAATTGATTCTAATGGGTTTGTTAGGTCAAAAAAGGTGATTTCCTTTAGGGCTTCACCCTAAAAGCAATGTTTCCAAAACCCTGGATAAATGAAAAATGTATACTGAAGTGATTCCTATACTCAGGATTTTAATGAGACTGCTCTCAATCATTTTTAAAAGATGATGATGAATAAGTGTTCCAATTCCCTCTACTTCTTTTCCCTAGTATAGGAAAGTAAGGGTTCATAACATTGTAGCTATGAAGTACCAGAAGAGTACTTCAGTATGTAGATATAAAGTCAGATGGTCTGCAAGGGGCATGTATCTCCTGACAGCTCAGGCTAGTGCAGCTCCACTTCCAGCATGCAAAGTCATGTAAAGACTTTCCTTAGCCCAAAGTGCAGGACTGACAGATGAGAGGACACTGATCCTCTCCAGGCGCAGGGCACCAGCTATTGCCTGTCAAGGGCTTCTGTGGGAATGAGGCATGGATAAAAACCAACTTCTGCAGTTCCCTCCACCATCAACCTCCTGCCTGTAACTCTCCCAAGGCCAATTTGGAGCGTTTGGTGGGTGTGAGATGCTCAAAGGGTAACCTTTCCTGTGGTGAAACAGAGCTTCTGTTTCTGCCCTAAAATGCGTGGGATGGTCCTTTTGCCATCCGGGCTCCCAAAGAACGAAACTGGACTCTTCGCTTTGCCGTCTCCCAGATGTTTATTATTTCTTATCTACAGAGTTTTCTCTCTGCCCGACCGGGATCTGACCAGCAAGGCAGCCAAGGGCACTCTGACCACCCACGTGGTCATGTCCCTTTATAGTACAAACTACGTATACAATATTTACCTTCTCTTCCCAACACCTATCACCCTTATTAACAAGTGCACCATCACCACAAACCAATCCCAAAGTGCCAACACCACCACCAAAGATGGATGACAAGAAGAAGGAGGAAGAGCCATGAGACACACCCGGTTTCCTCCATCTTGCCTCCATAACCCCCCTGTACCAAATTCCTAAAACCTGCATATCACCTCGTGAACATAGTATTTCTACACCATTCAAACCCTAGTGACTCTCAATTCCTCATACCCAGGTGGTGCATCCTTAGATGGATCAAAATCAAGCCACCGGCTGCCTCTGGCAACATTCCAGGACCGACAAGCCCCCCAAGGGTTCTCTTGGTAACTCTGGACCTCAGGAGTGTGAGCTCCCACACTTTCCTACCTTTTCAGTCAGATGCTCTGTGAAGGGAGGGGTAGGGCAAACTACCACGGAGAACAATTTAAGAAGAGGTGTCACCCGCGAGAGACCAGGACCTCTGCTGAGGAAGAAGGATGCTGGTCGGGTTGTTGGACTAGTGGGAATAAGGACAAGATTTCTGTAACAACTACTACCTCTTTGAAGGGAAGATGAGTTCATGCCTCAAGGAGGGACATCTCTGATGCAAGCCCAGATAATCACAGGATTATGATTAGGTCTATCAAGCCCAGATAATCACAGGATCATAGTCTTGAGGGATTCTGGAGCCTGTATTGCCTTAAAGAGAAAAGTTGAAGGCCAGCCTGGCAAGGGAAGAGCATCCTACAAGCACAAAGTGCTACCTCAGCATGACCAACCCCAGAGGTTTAATCAGTGTCACGCAGCAGTCCTCTCAAAGTATCAAGGGATTACTTTAAAAGCCATGAGGTATTTTCCAAGGAGGTTATGACATTTATTATAGACTATCTCTCTGTCCATTAGGCTGATCCACAGGTGTTTCAAGAGAGAAGTGAATCTAAAAATAGTAGTTGGTTCACAGGCTGCACAGAAATGCAGCTCTGCCTGTGCTCCCTTTGGAGCTAGCAGTCCTCTACCAGTGCTCTTCCATTGTGCTCAACACCTCCCTGGAAGCAGCAGGGCTGCCCATCTCCTGAGCTTGCTCAAGGATATGAATTATGCCTCACTGCATTATGGAGACCTCTTTCACAGTAATGCCCTCCAAGGTCAGAGCAGAAGTTCCCATGTGGTTTCAGTCTGTCTCTGATGGCCCTCTCCATGCCTGGCCAGAAATACACAGAGGTGGAGCACAGCCTATCTTCCCATCATCACCTCACTGCTGAGCTCTGTATGTGTGCGTGCTTGCAGCTCTTACTGTTCTCACAAGATCCTGCTGACACCAGCTTTCCCACCACCCCTTTTCCTTCACCTATTCCAGCATACAGAGATTTTCCCTCTAATTCTGCTCTATGAGGCAGCATGAGGAATGGTGTTGATGGAACAAAACTCCAAGTTTTCCTGTTATAGAAGTTCTTAGGGGAATATTCCTGAGAGTCTTTCCTTCTGTGAGTATGCAAGCCTATCAACATGACAATATCTGCTTAGGGACATGCATTCTTTCCTGCTAGAGGAAAGGAGTATGCACGGTTGGGGTGCTGAATGTGAGGGGACAGAGGTGACAGCTACACCTCCCCAAGCAGCAGCCACTTTGCAGTCATTTCTCTCCTGTCTTCTCACAGGCATCCCACATCCACAGCGGGAGGTGCACCAGGGGGAAGAGCCACGTGATGAGGAAAAGACATGTCTATCCAGAATGGCAAGCTGACGTTTCCAACAATGCTGCCTTGTTGGGATGTGGCAGTCTCCAGCAGGGGAAGAGGAGTTTAACCGTGAATAGCAATGCCACGTGCTCCCAGGGCAATTTTTCCAGGTCATTTAATGCTAATAAGCAAAAACCCACAGCAAAGTTAAAGGCAGCCCGTAGCCTAGCCACAACTATGAAGGCAGTAGGTTTAGGAATTGGTTTGCTTCCAGAGATGTTAAAGGTTTGGAAAAATTAACTGTGGTATGTTGATGTGAAGATTTATGAGAGGATCAAGGAGATATAAAAATGAAAGAGTCAACAATATCAGAGCATGACATGAGATAGTGAAGTATTTTATTTCTATTGCTTTCAATATTATCTCTTGTGTGTTAGCAGGAAATAATCTGAGCAGGGAGACTGCATAGCAGAGGTATGGAAAATGGATGTGATCATTTTCCACAGGCGCAATGAGCACCACTCTAGATATTTTATAACTTGCTAGTGTTTTATGTCATTTCTTCAGACATCTGCGCATTAGAGTGACTGAGAACTGCAAATGATGTATAGTTAAGATATCCCCCTATAATTAAGCTGAAATAATGCTGGATTATTCTAGCATAATTATAGGGGGCTATTTTAACTATTAGCTCATTAAAAAGCTATGATGCAAATCTCATTCTGAAAGAGACGAAAAAATGAGGGTATATGAACAAAATGTCAGTGGTCCTCTGCTGAGACCAGATGGAGAGGTATAACTATATTCCATTTATCAGTCAATATATTTAATTATAGCCAGGCTTGGATGGAGCCTACAATGGTGTTTATTATATTTAGTGTTTGCAGATGAATATGGTGATTCAGAAATGCTTGGGAAGGGAATGTGGTACCTATGCAAAAGGGTAGAGTTTAGCTGAATTTAGTCTGGGTTTCACATGAAGTCCTGCCACGTGCTCCTCTCCAGATGGGAGCTGTCCTTTTGCCCACCTTGCCCTTCAGGTGTGGCACACAGGGTTCCAGAGCTGCGTGTGCCAGGCTGTGCAGTGGTGTTTGCGCCCCACGACGAGGCTGGCCCCAAGGAGCGTGCAGGGGATCACAGCCGCCACAAGCCCCGCCAGAGCACCAGGCACTCGCCTGTGTCTAATCTGCTTGGGGTCAGCGTTGGTCAAGTGCTATGGAGCAGCAACATTTGGGTAACAAAAGGCAGGCAGTATGCTTGGATAGTCAGGTTTTGGACAAAGGGCATCCTGGAAAGGGAGCTGCCTGCCCTCGCGTGCTCTCTTCCAGAGGACAGAAAGTTATTCTCCATTTTGTTGACTCCCTCTATCCTCTGAAGGACCCCAAGGGGGCCAAGGCATCCTTAGGAGCTGGAGAGAGGAGCTATTGCCCTGTCTCCTGGCACTTGTCTGAGCCCCAGCTTGGCTGTGCTAGCCAGTGAATAGCTGTCCTGAGACAAAATCCTGATCCTGCTGTGCTAGTAATAACAAAGGTCTCTTTTGCCTGGCCCTGCATACAGGGTGGGATACAGCTGGGGCACAGTTTCAAACACTGAAACTCCATGTTTTGGACTTTCTAAGACGTCCAGGATCATTCCCTCCAGAGAAGGGGATCTATATATGTTAGGATCAATCCCTGGCCTGTCATTAGAGTATCACTTTACAAGGGTCAGGTTTTCCATCCCAGTTCAGCCACTAATGCTGACTTGCTCACAGTGATTTGCTTTGCAAATATGGTTGGGTGTGCCTGCTCTGCCCAAAGGGGCATCTCATCTCTGGCATCCGACAGCAAGCGTCAGGGAGAAATAATAGACCAGAGGCTAAATAAGAAAAATGACTTCTCGCCCTCAAGCATTATGACAACAAATGGTGAAGAACATGCCCTCAGGGAACAGCGAAATGAATGAGATGAATGCCTAATGCCCAATAACTACATGTCAAATCAAAGACCAGACTCTTAAAGCACGAAGTTGGCAGAGTCTGGTGAATGCAAGAAGTAGAGAGTCAGCAGGGAAATTTATTGTTGCACAGGATGGCACAGTATGTAGATCTTGCTGGAGAGTTATTTGTGCTTGTTGTTGGCTTTTGAAGAGTAGGTGAAAAGGAAGGAGAAAAAACAACAAAAAGGCAGGAATGGCAGCTCAGGTAAAACTGACATCCCACCCAAGTCTCTTTGTGGTCTAGGACTCAGCTGTATGTTATAATTCCTTTTTTTTCCCCTCAGCTTGCCCCATAGCTGGCTGCTCAGCTCAGGAACAGCTGTGCAAGTCAACATGAACAAGGAGACCTGGTAAGAAGCTGGGGACAATAGCACAGACTGTTTTTGGGCTTGACTGAAGAACTCATAGCTAGACGTGATTGGAAAGGATGTTCTAGATTTTCACCCAAGAAGATGTATTTCTTTATTTCAATTTGACTAAAAGCTGGCTGAGAATAAGACCACAAGCCCAAGTGACCCAGCAGAAAACATTCACGTGTGCATGTTGGATGTGAGCAACTGGAACAGCTGCACATGAAGCGCCCCGTTGGCTTGTGCTAGACTTGACAGTGCAGTGCTGCACCCTGACACTGCAGAACAAGTGGGTGTGGTTGCATGGGCGAGCAAGTGGTGTGGTTAAATGAGGTGAGCAAGTGGTGTGCTCACCTGCACCAAGGTCTGCAAGGAGCTTCAGAGCATGTTGCTGCCTCAGGCCCCGGGAGCACGGCTCTGTGCTGCCCCTGCCCTTGCCGCTGGGAAGATATTTCATGGGAAACTGGGTGGTTTGGGGACCTGGAAGCGCTGTCGCTGTGAGATCCGCACCCAGCGCCTCGGGAGCCACTGGGTGGCGTATGAACGCTGGCATACGTAAAGGAGCAGGATCACGGAAAAAATAGCACAAAGCAGAAATATACACAGATAATTAGGTGGGCTCTCCTCGGACCGGGACGAGAGCAAGGGAAACCAACCTGGCGTACATTAGGAAAGTGGTTACATGTCATGCTTCCTTTAACAAATAAAAGTCCAGACGATCAAATATCAAAGAGTAAAGTTCAGAGGCTGTAAAAGCAAACAGCTAATGAAAAATCACAGCACAGCTTTGTCTTTGCCGTGCAGGGTATGAGCAGGGGGACCGCAGGGGGTAGCAGCAATTGCAAAGCCCTTTGGCATACAGCTGCCCAAAATCATTGCTGGTGCTTAAACACCTGCTGGCAATGGCCAGTTGTTTGTGCCTTGCTCAGCTGGGCGCTGGTGATGCCACAGCTACAGTGATTTCAGCTGTGCAGTGCCCCCAGGTTGTGATGTGGCAGGAGCACCGCGGGTCCCCCGGCACAGACCTGCTCAGCTCCGCAGTTTGGAGTTTTCATTTCCTAGAGGAGCAGCCACTCTTTAAAGGAGCTGGACATTGCCTTTTGCTCACGGGGCTGAGGACAGCTGGCTCACCAGCAGCTGGCTTTGCAAGCCGGCTAAAGCCAGGAGAGCGTTTCCAGCAGGAGTCAGGAGCTAGTAGTGCTTCAATTCGGCACCCTCCAGACTCCCCACATTTTTCTCCCCCATCTGGTTTGTCCCTGTCTGATCTATAACCCTTGCTGTATTTCATGGACTCCTTTCCCTCTGTTTGTTTAATGTGATTAAGAAAATATTCATAGTGTTTCTATCCCAGTTTTGCTCATTGCCTGAAATTCCCCCTGCAGAAAAGTAAGTTCTCCCAGCCTCGTGCAGCTGGACGTGTGGATATTGCAACAGAGACATGCTCCAAGGAGTTACTTGTTCCCAGAAGGGTAAGGCCACAGAGTGACAGAGAATAGGAGACACTCCAAGGCTGAGGTGAGTGTCTTGAGACACATTTTATCTGGTTTTACCAACTGTCCATACAAATGAACAAGAAGCTCACTTTGAGGGATTCTCTTTTATATGATGCTGGGACTGGAATAGGAAAGTGGGGGGAACAGCACTAAGATAAAATATACTATTTTCAACTGATTCAGATAAGCATTTGTGTTCTGAACACAGCAGCATCACTATGAATTCTCTTCAGCATCTCTGAGAACCCCATATTATAGACATGAGGCACCAACATGCTTTCATCCTGTTCAGGCATCACACAAGTGGCAAGAGGCAGGAAAATGCAGTTATCAGCCAGGCTGGGACTATGTTTTCTTGCCACACTCAGTAGTCTGCCTTCCCTCCTTTGTGTGAGGTGGGATCATGAGGTATATCTGCTCTCAGCTGCCACTGACTACATCACTGCCAGCCACCACCAGGTCACTGGCAGGCAGTGGTTGTTCCCTGCCTGCAGATGTCACAGGGGCAAGAAGGGGATGTTGGTGTGCAGGGGCAAGGAGAGTGATTAAGAAGAGCAGAGTGATGATAGCCTTGAAGCATACTGACTCCCCTCTATCAGCCAAGGGAATAGTTTTTCATCCAGCCTGGAGAAAAGAAGGAAATTGGAGGTGAACAGTCCTCTGCAGTTTGTCCATTCCCCAGCAAACCAGAGCTAGGGTGTCCTGCCCAGCTGTGGGAAGGTCATGTCCCAGCTCCATGGCTCAGTGTCCCTCTGTGAGAGGGAGATCATTCCCCTGAGGCTGAAGTCCTTCCTGCCTGTGAATGGTTTGTGAAACATAAAAGGGGGAAGTGCTCTGTGACTTTCATGAGTCTTGATAGAGGTTGGTGCTGTGGCTGCTTTTTCAGTGGGATGCCTGGGAAGAGACCAGGTTATGGGAGGTAGCTGCCCTTACAGAGCAATGGATTAACATGCAAGCCCTGATGGAAAACAATGCTCCAGATGTGAGGGGAAAAATCTCTCACCCCTGGGAAAAGGGCTGGGAATGCGTCCTCACTGATACTGTCTTCCTTCAGAGGCAAAAAAGGTGCTGTCTCCTCTGTCCCACAGATGGGAAGCTGAGGCAGAGAACAAAACTTAATTGATTTTAATCCATGTCAGAGGAAGCCCTTGGTGGAAAGGAGGCAGGGACCTGCATCTGAGGTTAATGCCCTCAGTATCTCCACTACAGGCTCTCATGAAGACTCCTGTGGTTTTGGGGAAAATCACTTGATCTGGATCAGGCTCAGGAAGCTTCATGATGGATTTCAAGTAATAAATGGCAGCAAAATAGGAAAGGAGAAAGTAAAGCCTTGCCCCTGAGTTCCTGAGCAGAGAGACATTTGCACACATCTTTATCTGTAAAGGTTTCCTCAGTATTTTAGCATTGATGCAAACTCTTCCTCTGAACGGCACCCAAAAATGCCAGCTGGCTCCAGCAGACTGCAGGAAGCACACAAGTGAAGTCTAATGAAAGCCCAGGCACAGCATCACAAAAGTGACAGTCGCCCCACCCTCATGTAGGATTGTGAGCTGCTGTTTCCTCCCAGATTAGCAGAGGGCAGTGAGATTTTGGGGGTTTTTCTCCAGTGTTGGGGTGTCATTGTTTAGCTAAGCATCCCCTCCAATGACTGCAGCCTGTCTGTGGTTGCAGGGTGGATCACGCTGTATGGATCTTGAGTCAGCCACAGAAGGAAAAGTCATTACTTCTTCCTTTATTTTTTTCTTTATTCCTTTCAGGATAATAGAGTTCTCCCCTCCCCAATATTGTAATTCCTAACAAGATCCTGGAGACCAGAATACTCTGTCCTTAAAATGTAAAAATAAGCAGAAATCATTATCTAAGTAACAGAATATTACAGTTAATCATCAAGGACTGCCTGGCTGGCCTCCCTCTGCACTGCCCAAGAAAGTGCCAATAAAACTAGATAGATATGTGACTTGATCCTGGTGCCTGAACACATTAGTCAATTTTAATCTTTTTATTTTGCAATAATTAAGGCATAAACTCTGCCCTTTCTGTCTGAGGCAAAGGTTTATAATGCTTGGAAGCACAATGGGGTATGAAACATATTTTTTATTGATGTCTTTTTAGACTGTGCTTTGGCACAACATTGCCCATTAGGGGCCCCAGTGCTCCTAGAGGATGCATTCCCACCCAGCACCAGCCCTAGGCTTCTGAGCACCTCACAGCTGGGTTTATGGGAGGGCAGGGCTGGCCTGGCTACAGTGCTCACACAAAACTGGAGCCTCTCTTCCTTTGCACCATGAACACATGGCCCAGCTTTTCCTGGGCATTTGAATGCCTCTTCCCTCCCATTTAAGGGGGAATGCAAGCATGCTGAATTTGGCCTGAGGATTAGATGCTCTCCAAAGGTCTTAGGGACCAAGAATAGGCATAATTTTAGGGGAACTAGTGGGGAAATCTGGGTGGCTTCACATGCACCCTTGAAGGCTTTAACTCCATTTCTACACTTCTATAGAGCACCAGCCCTGCCTCTTTGACGTCTGAGACCACAGCTCTGGGGCTGAGAAGGAGATGACAGTGGCACCATGATTTCTGTTCACATGTATCACAAAACCTGCAGCATGGCCTCCTGTTTAAATAGCAAACTTTTGCCAAAAGCACAAATGCCTCCTCCTACAAGACTCAGCGTGCCCTCAGCTTGCACCTAAGTGACTCACAGCCACGGGCACTTGTCACCTCCCAGGATGTGCTGATGAGCAGTGGGTAGCATGACACCAGGAAAACCATGCTGGGGCAACAGAGGTCCGTGGCTGGAGGGTGGTGTAAGTGCTGCGTGCTGGAAGTGTGGAATAGCACCTGTTTCACAAGGTCTGGCTGGAATGGATGCTATTAATCCCCTGCTTCCATGGGTACTAAATGCACCCACGCAATGAGAAAGTGGCATCTCACTGATCAAAGTCAGCTCTGTCACTTTTGCACCCACTTTGCTATTATTCACACCTCACAGCTGGATCAACATGTGACACACTGTAGTCCTTCATTTCTCTTGCTCTGGATTACAAGTATATTTAATGTTTACCTGCTTGGAGAAATAGCACATTTTACCCAGTGATAAATCTACTTTTTATTTGTTCAGAAGGCCAGTTCTATATTACTAATTCAAAGATGATCAATGGATTAACTATATGATGGATCAAATACAGGCAATATATTTTGGGTGTTTGTTACACTAAGGAGGGTGCATAACAGGTTAGTCCATCAAAGATTTATTTTATTTTAACATTTCTTGATTTCAAAACAATATAATGCTGCTCATGGGTAAACTTCGTAAACAAAGGAGGACTGCCAATGGGTCTGACAACGTTTCCTTGGTAACATTTCTTAGCTTTTACCCCAGTGATTGATATCCAAGGATAGCCATTTGCTTTCTGCAGAGGAGCAGGAGAATATGGCTCCATGATTCTCTTCTTAAAGCAGAGAGAGAAGTAATCCACTACAGCTGATGTGGCTTTACTCATTATTAAAAAAATACCAAAATAACAAAGAGGAAAAGGGAAAAAGAAAAACCAAAAGAAACTCCAACAAAAATTACCTAGGGGAAAAAAAACCCCAGGAGACAAATTACACTTGGAAACTGATCCAAAAAACCCAGTCTACTTGACAGAAAAATTCTGACTTCAAAGGTCTTCAAACTAGATCCCTGAAGTGTGTTTAAGACTGACCTTAATGTGAATACATTTCTCTGCTGTGCTCTTTTCTTTCTTTGATTAAAAACCTTTTGTGCAAAGTTTCCTTCTTCTTTTTGTGCTCCCTGCCCCATCATTCCTGGGGAGACCTCAAAGCCACCTACCTTGAGAAATGGGCAACCATGGGAGGCTGGGTCCTATTTTGATTTTGCAGTAAGATATTCCCAAATTTAATGCAACAAAGGAAAACTGCATTTTCAAACCCAGTCAGAGCTAGTCAAAAAGTGGGTTTAGGTGTGTGAAGGAGATGTAAAACACCCAAATGATGCCACTCATGCCAAAGCCCTTTGCAGTCACACGAGTGACAACACTCATGCAGTGATTGTGACTGCCCACAAAGGTGCCTGGCTGCCAGTGGTCCAGAAGTACTGCCAGCTTCAGTCAATGACAACTCCACATCAAACACCACAATGAGCATCAAAATTATTCCTGAAGACACAGGAAAGATCTGCCCATCTCCAGCACACTCATGGCACTCCACTGTGGCTAGGGCTGAGCAGACAAAGGGGATTTGGGTGACTTTGCAGCTCCCTGACACAATCCAAGGATCTGGAGAGAGATCTGGGAGGGTAGTGATGCAGGGACAAGGATGTTTTGGTTCCGTTTGCTTCTCCTTGGCCATGTCCCCAACACACTTCCATTTGCAGGGGGCTTGAAGGTGTATGGCTCTGCACTATTTGTCATGTCCTTTCCAGGTTTTTCTTCCTTGCTAAGCATTTTCCCCCATCTTTCCTTTTTTTAGAGTTTTTAAATGAAGGTAGTTGAAGCTCTGCGCCTTAAAAGAGGGGCTGCCAGCCTCAGCAGGGCAGCAGCAATATGTTCCTCCACAGGGTTATGGGAAGAAATGGGATGTGGCTATCTGGACATCTCAGAAATCATTGCAGCCAGACAGGTTCATATAAGAATACATTAGGGTTTTGGATGGCTGCATATCTAAGAGGTTCATCCTTCCTTTCTTTCTTGCAATTTATTCTGTTTGCTTCTATATGCCAGTTTTTAACTACACGCCAAGCTTGCCCCAGCCAAACACCCCTTTCCACTCACGCCTCCTAAACCTTTCACAATACTTACAGCCCTTCTCCGTCTTTTCTTTTCCTCTTCTATAGAAGCCCTCACTCCTTTGTGGTCCTCTAAATGCCACCATCGACCGTGAGGCTCTTGGTTGACAGCAGGAGACAAGCAGAGGCTGGTGTGGCCAGCTAATGGCCTGTTCCCTCAGCCCAGGCAGCAACTCTCACCCAGGATGTGGCAGCCAGAGGCGTGTGCGGCAGCTGGGAGGCTGAGGGAATGACTGATGGACGCCTGAAGGACAAGCAGTGGGGATCACAGCATGCCTCACTTCTGTCAGGGAAGGGGCTGAATCGATGAACACACAACAAATCAATTCTGTTGGGGTTTTTTTTTGGTAATGTGATCTTTTCCATTAGGATGCTCACCAATGCTCCATTAATAGCTCATTCAACTGCCAGTGCTGCGTGGTACCCAAGGCCTGAGGAAATGCAAAATTATAAAAAAAAGGATAGTAATTGATCCAGAGAATTGTATAATCATATGATACAAGTGGCAGGTTTTATTTTTGTAAGCTGAGTACCTTATTTCCTGAAGCCTGAGATACATTCACACACTATGGAAGCATTATATTCTTATAAAATTATCCAGTCCCTTTTATAATCCAGCATCAGTACAGCCTGTCCCAAATAACTCTTTTTAAGATGCACTCACACAGGGCATATTGTGTACCTAATTATTTCTCTTTGTTTTTCTCCACTATTTATTTCATCTGGTGTCTCCCTCTTTCCAGTGACAAATTGTCTGTACTTGGAGACATAAATAAAGCCGATTAATCCTTTAAGGACACTCTCATGTCCCAGCTTAAGCACTCCTGTTGCTGTTTCTCCTTCCTGAATAAAATACATTTCAGTGGAGGGCTTTTGAGGGCTCAGGGTACAAGATGTGCTGTGGAGGAAGGAAGGGGGAATCTGTGGTCCCCCTTCTTCCCTTGTGCAGGAGAGAAGCAGTGAGGGTCTCCACACTGTAGGAGGTAAGGAATGCACAGGATAACAGGGGTTTGTACACAGATTCCCACTCCAGGGAGAGGGCCCTTCTTTCTCCTCAAACAGGGGATTTTTCCTGAGATCTGGGGGGAGAATGACTTGGTGGGCTGAGCTGGGACATGCTGCTGGCATCCAGCCTGGTCCTGCCTGCTGACATCCAGCATCCTGCCCAGCACCAGGGCAAGAAATGTCAACTGGGGTGGACATGCACAGGAGATTTGGGATTGTCCCCCTTCCCCGTTTCCCTGAAGGGATCACCAAGCACAAAGGCTGGATCTCCAAAGTGGGGCTTTGTGGTAATCTGGCAACTCGGAACATAGGGAAGCCCAGGGCCCTGGGCAGGGCAAAATAAAAAGAAATGCAGTGGAAATCACTGTCTCCCCTTCCTGGCCAGCAAATTTTTCCTGGGCCTGAGGATGGCCAGCACATTTTAGGAGACTCATGGGTACTCTCCTCTCCAGGTCAAGTCTCTATCTAACTACCTCCATCTTCCCTGGGACCCATCCATGACCCTGCACATTCCAGAGGACTCGTGTCCCTGGTGGCCCTGCCAGATTCTATGGCCAGTTCTCCCCCATGTGCCCGTTCTCACTTCTCACAACTACAACAACCAGAAAAACTAGCTGGGTGGCAGCCTCATGCTCTGCCACTCAGCCACCCCTTTCAGCATAAGAGCACAGAGTATACACAGTCAAATGCAAACAAATGCATTGCAAAGGCTACATCACCTGCTGGAAATGGTGTGTAAATCTGATTACCGCACCAAACTTTGCTCATGTGCCACAGAAAAGCAGGAGGTTGCTGAAAAGCTGCAGATCCAGGCAAACATCCTTTTATCATTTGATCCATGCTTCTCAGCTTTACCTGCTCTCATACAGGTGGAAGGTATCTGGAAAAGTTAGCCTCTTGGAACAAACTACCAAGTATCTTCTGAGAAGATGGTGAATATAACTGGCCTGGCTCCAAGCCCAGCTAGAACTGACATGATTTTGTCCCAGAGTTTGCTACTTCTGTTTTTTATGGGAATGACCAGCCTCTATCCCTGAGAAGGCAACCCAGCCTTCAGTGACCTGGTCCCAGATGTTGTGCATCAGAGAATAACCACCTAGAGAAAAGGCAGTACCCCAGGAAGGAGATTCCCCATTGCATCTGGACTATTTCTGAGGGCTTTACTGACTGGAAGGTGGGGGGTCAGGACTTTCTAGCTTAAGCAGAAGGTCAGGCTGTCTTTTGAGAGAGAGGAAACCGAGTAAGGCAGCCGCTATTCATATCTGGGAAAAAGGATATGTGTGCTCTCAGCCTTGTGTATACAGCCTGAATTAGTGAAGTAAGTCTTCTGTAAATCATCCCTTCCTTGCAGCTCTGTTTTCCTCCAAACAATGGAAATGAGAAACTGGAAGCATGCTGATATGATAAGCAGGGGGATGAGGACAGGCAAGGTCAGAGGTACTCCTATTACTGTCTTCCTGGATGTAGACATTCATTCCTCACTTCTCTAAAAGCCAAGGAAGGACTCAGTATAAAGAACTGTCTTAGCTGTATCAGACCCTTGTCCTTTCTACCTGGATGCATGTGGCATGTAACTAAGGAAACTAAACATACTGCAGATGCCTTGGTTTGAAATGTCTCTGCTGAGAAGCTGGTTGAAACACAGGACTTCCATTCTGCAAGAAATCCTGACATTTTGCAAAGTTTGGTACAACAGAAAAAATGAGTCATTTTCCCCCTGAAAAGGAAAATCTGTGGGGAGGGAAAAAAAAGGGAAAAAATAATTGCTTGGAAAAATCAAACCATTCCTACAGTTTTTTTATTTTCCCCCCATTGTAGAATAGAGGAACTAGCTGCCTCTGTCTCCTGAGCATCCCTCCAGCCATTGAGCCTGAGCAGATTCAAATCTCAGTGAGCTTCTGCTTGTGCCAGAGCTCCTGTGGCTTTGGGCTTCCATGGCAGAGCTCAGCCAGCTGGGTCTGGGAGAGACTGTCCTCACAGCAGCATCACCTCGAGCTGACAGGGAACCAACTGTGCTGCAGCTGACCTGCTTCTGCCACCTGATTTCAGATTTATCCATCTCCCTCTCGGGTTTGGGACCAAAGTTTGTTAGCAAGAAAATTCCTTTACTAGACTTTCTTGTTACATGTCACAAAGTCACTCTTATGGCTGCTATCTAAAAGACCTCCAGTATTCTTTATCTGAAGGGAGGTAAATAAACCCCACCAATGCTTGTGGTCAGAGCCCTGAGCCTCAATCCTCATCTGTCAGAAAGGGCCCGTGGTGATGGCACTCATGAATGCTGAGAGGCATTGTATTGAGATGCTGGAAAAAAACAACCTGTTAAGATGACTGGCTCACTGCTCTGCCCAAAATGGCAACATTTGAAAACACCAATACGCTCAGAGATGATTAAGCCAGGAAAGTGTAATGATATGTGAAACCAATTTTTATTAATATCAGACTGAAATGTGGTCTTGTACAAGGAAGAGAAATCTCCATGCTCCTAGTAATGGGGATCAGAGCCTTAATGATCATTACATTACTAAAACTGTACACTAATACCACAGCAGGTCATGGGGCT